>OX940954.1:10776727-11978157 GCA_954870475.1 Euphrasia confusa | reverse complement strand
TAAACCTAAGTTTAATATGGACTGGGCTGAACACATGGGCCAAGTACAAAGAAGTAAGTGGACTGCACTCCATGGGGTGCTTGGGCTGCCTGAATTGAGCCTGCATCACCAATATATTGGGCCAACACACAATTTATAAGAGTCTATTAATGAAATAATTAAAATAAGTGTGAGTTTATTTACACCTCCAACATTACTAAACTCACCATTTTTTTAATTTCAATTTTTTTAACACTTGAGAAATATCTATTTTACCTTTATTGAATTATTAATTTTGTATTTTTAAAAATCTCTGTAATTTCACTTATTCGTCTACATTCACCACTACCCAATTACTCCTCCATCAACGTTGTAATCGTTCAATGCGATGCGACGCATAACTTGAAGCACCCATTATCAACTCCTTCCCAGGTTCACAATAAAAAAATAAAAAATAAAAAAAATTCAACCACACACATTATAAACCTTTATTTGAAATCTTGATTCTCAAAATTTTACTTTTATTTTATGAAGAAAAACAGAGATAAAAAAAAAAAATAGAACTCAAGTCAATGATTCTATTTCTTGACATCAACCTCAGCCCACCCCTGCCGTCCGCTGACCGTCCTCGCTTTCATCTCCTTCGAAATTAAACCGAAACCGAACTCATAGACTTACCGGCGACAGCGTTTCTTGATTTAACTCACTCTGCCGCCGCTGGTCTTTTTGCCTCAAGTCAAGTGGAGTATCCTTGGAATTTCATCGGTCATCCGTCTCCTACTCGTAGATGAAGGAAACCCAGATCGACAATCGCGGCCTCGAGTGCGCGTGACTCCGAGGACGACGAGACCCTCCGCCTCCTATCGTAGTGTGACCGACGTCAAGCTCGACTCCCATGTTATCTGCCTAGTGTGCCGGGCCAACCTCCCCATCGCAAACCGCCGAACACTAACTTCCAAATTGACGCCGGCGCCGGAATGAAGGCGGTGGCGGAGACTGTGATTGAGTATTGGGCGTGAGAGGATTATTGTTATTATTATTAATGTTATTATTAAAAAGTGCATGTTATGTTATGTAATTAGGGTGGGGTGAACTTATAAAATTAATAAAACTAAGAGGGTAAATTAATAGTAGGGGTGAGTTTAGTAACATTGAAGGCTAAATAAACTTACCCTTACAATAAATTAAGGGTGAAAAATTGTTTTACCCACTTTATTAATACAACAATTAAAAATACCCACACCTCTATAATTACATGTTTAAAATACTCACTTTTTAATAAACTGACTAAATTACCCATACATTATGATAACTTGAACAAATTCACGTGCAATCAGCGAATCATTGCATTATATATAATAATTTTAATATATTTTACTTCAAAATATTTATGTGTATGCATATTTTTTAATAACGGTAATAATATACAATAAATTTGAATATAAAAGAGTACAAAAATATTTTTAAAAAATTATTTATAAAAAAAACATTTAAAAAAAAAATTATTTTTTATAAAATAACAGGTACTTGACAATAGTAAATAAAATTTTTATTATTAATTTTACTTAATAATATATTTTGATTATTTATAAAACTATTTTTATAGTTATTAATAAAATTTCATTTATAATAATAGCACATACGTACTTTTAAATAAATTTTGAATGTACATTCGAAAGTTAATTTATTCGTATTTTAATCGATATTTTTTATTTTATTTATTTAATAATTTTTTATATTAATATTATTAAAAAAAATTCAAATATATTTCGATTATAAAAAGTTATCGACCTATAATTATTATTAATTACATACAAATTCTCTAAGAATACAAAACTCACGTAGAAGTAAGGATAGTTTTGTCATATTATATAAAAATGAGTATATATTTTTTACATGTTTTTATAAGAGTGAGTATTTTTTATTTTTGACTTATAAAAGTGGGTATTTTCATGAATTAACTCATAAATTAAAATGATTCTTGACTTAAGAATTCAATTGGTCAAGGCCACTCCATTTACTCAGCTCAATCCATGGCCCACCATTAATTAATCTCGAAATTAAAAGTCTTTACACAAAGCCCGATTGCCCGAACCCAGTTAAGAGTTCATGGGCCATTTTATTCTTAAAAGCCGGACCGATATGTTGCCCAACTTGACCTAAGACCAAAACTGCAGTCGTGTACAATCAAACTCCCAAGTGAATTTTTTTTTACTACCTCAATTGGTTTATTCTTTGTCTACCATAAAGGTAATGTCCACATACACCAACAATATGTAACATGGGCAATACACTTATTGTAGCCAAGAATAAACCACCTCAAAATTAATAACAACATGGTCAAAAAGTGGGCCTCAAGCAGGGTGGCAACAAACAAAAAATAAAAAATCTTTTCAGTTGATTGAAAACTGATTTATTTGAATGATAACAAGATTTGATAAAGGAGTTTCAAAAATCGAATATGTAAGCAAGATTGAAGACTTATTTATTTGATAAAATGATTTGATATAGATGTTTCAGAGATCCAATATGTAAGCAAAGAGACCGAATATGTTACTGAATATTTAAGCAAGATTAGATACTGATTTATTTGAT
Source organism: Euphrasia confusa (assembly GCA_954870475.1). Lineage (NCBI taxonomy): Eukaryota > Viridiplantae > Streptophyta > Magnoliopsida > Lamiales > Orobanchaceae > Euphrasia > Euphrasia confusa. Next base: position 11,975,583 of record OX940954.1, on the reverse strand, counting down.
AAAATTTTTTGATAAAGGAATTCCCAGACCGAATATGTAAGCAAAGGGACCAAATATATTTTACTGTTGTTTGAGATCCAAAATGTAAGACATTGGTCATCAAATAATATTCGGTTAATGATGTTTTTTTATTATTATTAAAATTAAAAAACTTATAAGCTCCCCAAAAAATGTAATCCTTTTAATTTTTTTAAACAACTTATTTTTAATTCTTTTATAAACACTTTTACAAAAATTGTTAACGAGAGTTATGTCAAACACACTACTATTAAAAATTTTGCATTAAACTTTTGTAAATTATTAATACACAAATCCTATGCACAATTTTAAAAGACAATAGTATAATAATAGTAATATTATAACCATTTCTTCTTCGATATTTCTTTTGTCAATTAATTTATTTAACACACTTTTTTTAATAAAAGATAGTTTTACCTTCAACCGAAAAATCATTTTTTTTTAATTAAATTTAAATAAATTAGCAGTAGTAGCCAACAAAGGCATGCAATGATAACCTTGAAATTCCGCCACGTACAATACACCACCTCTCCCTGCAAGTAACTGCTTGATTCTATCCATCAATCAATCATTAGTAGAAAACAGAAAACAAAAAAAACAAAAAAAAAAAAAACGAAAGAGAAATAATAATAATAATAAAAAAGAAATGATTTTTTAAGCTATGAATGTAGAGAGCCTGTTGGTTTCGGCTTCGATCAACATAGGTTTCGCTCTCCTTATTCTGACCCTCTTTTCCATCCTCCGAAATCAACCTTCTAATGCCCCCATTTACTATGCCCGCCGCCTCTCTCAACACCACCACATCTCCTTCCACCGCCGCTTCCATCTCCGCCGCCTCCTTCCCTCCCTCGACTGGATCCGATCTTCCCTCTCCGTCACCGACGATGAGATCCTCGACACCTGCGGTCTCGATGTTCTCATCTTCATCAGGATCTTCAAATTCGGGTCTCCCATTTTTTTTCATTCTAATTAATTAATTAATATGACTTTTATTTAATTTGAATTTTACTATTTAATTGTTATTGCAGGATCAATTTCTTTTTGGTTTGCTCTGTAGTTGGATTATTGTTACTGATTCCGGTGAACTATTTCGCCGGCAATGGAGGGCACGCGAAACAGTCCCGATCCATGGACGCTTTCACAATTTCAAACATCTCCAAAGGCTCTAACTGGTAACTAAGCTTTTTAATTACCAGAAGCTTTTCTTTTGTATTTTTGTGAAGAAAGTGACTTTAATTTGTTTGGGATTTGAACTATACTGCATGTATTATTAATCGCCGTGTTGAACAGGCTTTGGGTACACTTTGCATGCTTGTACTTCGTGTCTGGTTACGGACTATACCTACTGTACAAGGTACAAACTACTACATATTCCGTGATCGATATTTGTGTATTATCTAATTCCGCGATTTTTAATTATATAAATATTTCCCAGGAATATGATGATATTTTAGTCAAGCGGATTCGTCAGCTGCACAATTTGAGGCATCAGCCTAACCAGTTCACCGTTTTGGTTCGGGAAATCCCGATATGCGACGAACACAAGGCCCGCGATTGCTCTGTAGACCACTTTTTCTCCAAATACCATCCTCACACGTATCAGTCTTATCAAATCCTGTACAACGGGGAAGATCTCGATAAATTATTCGTAAGTTTATTCTCCAATTACACATCTCAACATTTTTTTGTTTTAAAAAAAAAATCACAATACAGAACCGGGCGAAATCCACCAAAAGAGAAATCGAAAAACTTCGGCACCAATCCCTCAGAAAGCAGCGTAACGGCAACATATTGCTATCCGAACAACTGACCAACGATTCCGAAATCGAGAAACTGAAGGAAACACTCCAAGAACTCGTGCGTAAAATACAGCACACGCAGACTAAAAAGCAGCTCCGAGCAAAGGTATTATAAATTCTACACAGTAAGTAATTGTTGTTTTCGAATGAATATATTTATATATATACACAGATAAATATATTTTGTAGGAGTTGCCGGTGGCTTTCGTGACGTTCAAGTCGAGGTGGGGCGCTGCTTTAGCCGCCCAATCGCAGCAAATCTCGAACCCTCTCCTATGGGTAACCGAGCTCGCTCCAGAGCCGAGAGACGTGCTGTGGAGGAACCTCTCTGTTCCTTGTCGACACCTTCCTCTCTACAAGTTCGGAGTCTATGTGGCAGTCTCGCTTCTCACGGTCTTCTTCGCTGTCCCGGTGACAGCTGTCCAGGGGATAGCGAAATTCGAGCGGTTGAAGAAATGGTTTCCTCCGGCTATGGCCGTGCAGTTGATGTAAGAAACAGAACAATATGTATGATTCTGTTTGACGTGAAATGAATATAACTAACACCTCGAATTCTGTTTTTTGTAGACCTGGATTGAGTTCGGTGGTGACGGGGTATGTTCCGAGCGTGATCCTCAATGGTTTCGTTTATATTGTTCCATTTGCGATAATACAAATGGCGAGCCTTGGCGGTTACGTCTCGAGGAGCCGGAAGGACATAAAAGCGTGCAACATGGTTTTTTATTTTCTCGTTGGGAATGTCTTCTTCTTGAGCATATTGTCGGGGTCGTTGCTCGATGAAATCGGGGAATCGTTTAGCCATCCGAGGGATTTTCCCGGTCATCTCGCCAGTGCAGCTTCTGCACAAGTAAGTAAATTTTCTTAATTGGACTGAAATCAGTTGAACTGAAATTAAGTTTAAAAGAACTGATCTATAAGTTGATCGACTCTGGTACAGAGGGAGCATTTGTTAATCGTCGTAGTGTGATACTACTAGTTACTATATTTTTTCAGGCGGATTTTTTCATGACTTACATCTTGACAAATGGGCTGTCGGGATTTTCTCTGGAGATTCTACAGCCGGGATTGCTCATCTGGGACGCTATGAAGTCGTGCACGTGGGACCGCGGGAAGAAGGGACACCCGTATCTTTATTCGTTGCCTTATTACAGATTAGTTCCTTACGTCGCCCTCTGCATTTTGATCGGCATGGTTTACGCAGTTGTGTCCCCGTTGCTCCTCCCGTTTCTGGTCGGATATTTCTGTCTAGGCTACATTGTGTTCGTAAACCAGGTTCGCGATTCGAATGCTTATATATCAGGATTTTTATACTCGTAAGTATTCTTATATCGTGCACTTTAAACAGATCCAACACGTGTACACGACTACCTACGAAACGTGTGGTCAGTATTGGCCTTACATTCATCACTACATCCTAGTCGCAATCGTCATCATGCAGATTACGATGATGGGACTTTTCGGACTGAAGTCGAAGCCGGCAGCCTCTTTTTCCATCATACCGCTCCTCGTTTTCACTTGGCTTTTCAATGAGTACTGCAAGATGCGTTTCCTTCCGACGTTTTATCAGTGCTCGGTCAAGGTACTTTTTTATTCGATTGAGTCGTGTCACGTATATATACTGAAATGGAAGTGAGTAATTTGTTGTTTTTTGTTTTTCTGGAAAAAGGATGCGAGGGATAGGGATCACTTCGACGAGCAGAAGGACTTGATGGAAGCTAATCTACAGAATGCATTGGATGCATACAGTCCTCCGTGTTTGCGCCCTCCGGATATTGAAGAAAATGTGGACACGAGTTCGTTGGAGGAGCCGCTAATGACTTCTGTATAGTGTTTTTTCTTCTTCTTTATAGGTTGGATCTTGATTTTTTATAATTTTTTTTTTAATTTTGTTGCATCGATTATCATTAATATTGTTGGGGATTAAGTGAGATTTTTGGTCATTTGATGTAATTACAATTATTTAAATTTTCTATACTGAACCTAACACGCTATCAATGTGGTTTCAAAAGTGATATAAGGGTCGGTGTATTGGATAAATGATCATATGTGAGAAAGTGATAATGCTCAATATGATGGATAAATGATTATACTAGCCAAAGACGACCCAAGACATTCCCTCGAGAAGTAGGCTCAAAATACTTGTTTAATGAGTGTGTATGTGTATTTATATTGAACCTAACACACTCTAATATGATTTTGGAGGTACAAGTGAGTGGTTATAAAAGTAGTGATATAAGGCTCGGTGCATTGGATAAATGATCATATGTGAGAAATTGATACTGCTCAATGTGATGGGTAAATAATTATAGGTTGGCAAAGACGACACAAGACATTCTCTCGAGGAGTAGTTTCCGAGTGCTCGTTTAATGTGTTTACGGATTAAGGGGGAGTCGATAACAATAAAATTGGGGGCCCTCATGCTTTCGTGGTGTAAAGAAAAGGAGACGAAATTCGATCAATACAATACCTACTTTACCTCGCTCAAATGTTTTCTCAGTTTTAGAGCGGGCCGACTAGTCCTTGGATTAATAATCATTATGGTTGATTAAATTAGTGTTCACCAAGGATCAATGTCTTCACATGAGATCAAAGTAACCTAATCAACCTGACCAATAAAATCATGATCTCATCTTTAGATCAATTCACCAATTTTTACCAGAGCAAGCAAATAAACAAGCACAATTATAAACAAGCAAATCAAGTAAGTAGCATCCATAATGGAAATAGAAATGAAGAGGAAGGAAGCACCAGATCAAACGAGGAGTCGATCATGGATGTATCACTCAACGAAAATTGATCCAATGAATAGAAGGCTTAACGAAAATATATTAAAAAAAGATTTAAATTGAATAAGAAATTTCAATATAAGGAATTGTTCGGATAACAATAATATAACGCAAACATAAGATATTATGAAATAAAAAGGCCGGGCAATAACTAAAAATTAAATTCATCAATCTTGTTGGCCGAGCAAAGTGAGCAGGAAGTCCTTGTAATTGCCACTTGTGTCCTTTGCAATGGCATGTTCAAGCCCCAAGCTGTTCCTCTTCAGAAAGAGGTCCTTAATCCCCCTCAAGTCCCTCTCCGCCCTCGTCACCACCACTCGAGTCACCGCCTCCTCGTCTGTTCCCGCTCTCTTCAGAGCTTCACGGATCACCTTCTCGTAGTACTTCTCCTGGTCCGTGGTGATCCGCACGGCCACGTGAAGTGCCGACACGTACTCGCTCGACGGCTCATCATCTTTCAAATGCTGCGAGAAAACCAACAACAAACAACATTAATCGAATTAAAAAAAATTAAAAGGACCAATTACCTTAGTGATGGACGAGCCTTGATCGTCCTTGTACTTGTTCAGAGTCGCGAGGAGTTGAGGCTTGCTCCTCGTCGTCACGATCCTGATAACCTCTTCGTCGTCGAAAGCCCTTTCCCTGACAGCCTTGTGGAGACGACGAGCCTCGGATGTCGCGACTGTCGCGTTGATCTCGTCGCCCCTGTACCTGTACACGCTCACCAACCCAACCAAAAGCTACACGACAAAAAAGTGTCAAATTTCAAATGGGGGTGTTCAAGTGCGATCCCACGCCTAGCGCACACAAACGAGAGCGGGAGCCCGAATATGCACTAGAGAGCCTCATTCTAACTCAAAACCATATGGTACTAAGTAGGAGAACTCCTTAGGCTTATATCATAGACTCCCCTCTCACAATTATTCGATGTGGGACAACTCACAAGTGGCCTTCAACACACCCCCTCCAAGCGTAGGAAATTTGACATGGTATCAGAGCAGGTTTCGATCCTGTTTGTGAGTGGTTATAACCACCCTTTGACTAGGACTCACAAGTGGAGGGGGTGTGTTGAAGGCCACTTGTGAGTTGTCCCACATTGAATAATTGTGAGAGGGGAGTCTATATTATAAGCCTAGGAAGTTCTCCTACTTAGTACCATATGGTTTTGAGATAGATTGAGGCTCTCTAGTGCATATTCGGGCTCCCGCTCTCGTTTGTGTGCGCTAAGCGTGGGACCGCACTTGAACACCCCCATTTGGAATTTGACAAAAAGAACTCGTGTGTTTTAGTGATATGTTTTTTAAATCGAAATTTCTTGATTAATTAATTAAGAAGTAAAAAAAAAAATAGTTTATTAATTTATAATTCACACCAAATAAAATACATATTTACTAATTTTTTTTATTAATCAGAGGTATTACTAATTCTACAATTATAAAAAAGAACAAATTAATTAGATATGTTTTTTAAATCGAAATTTCTTGATTAATTAATTAAGAAGTAAAAAAAAAATAGTTTATTAATTTATAATTCACACCAAATAAAATACATATTTACTAATTTTTTTTATTAATCAGAGGTATTACTAATTCTACAATTATAAAAAAGAACAAATTAATTATGTGTTTTAATAAAAAAGAGTAATTTAAGTATAATTAGGTTAAACTTAATTATAAATAATTAACTAATTAATCGTACCTTGCGCAAACCGGCCGTGGTGTGCTGAGCCAAGTCCTCTTCGAGAGAGTGGTTGTAGCGAATCTGATAGGCGCGCTTGATCGCCAGAAGCTCCTCCGGATTATGGACGGTCGAGATTTCCACGACCACGCGGTAATCCAACGGCTGCTTCTTGATCGCGACGTGCAGAAGCACGGCGTTGCGATCCTCCGGATCCAATATCCATCGGTACACGGCTTTCTGCAGGTTATAAATATATTACGAGAAAAATGGAATTTTTTTATTTTTAAAATTATATAAAAAAATGAGATATAAGAAATTAGTATTGAAAACTAATTTATTAATTTCTCTGGAATTATATATATATATATATATCTGGGTACGAACCTCAAAGTCTCCGGAGAGCTCGGTCTCGAGGCGCTTGACGAGGTCTTCCTGGTAGAGGTCGTGGTACGCTTCCCTGATCAGCTTCCTCTGAGTAGCGTTTCGCCTGCCGAGTATCGCAATGATCGCCTTCTCGTCCGTGCCCCATCCTGCTATAATAATATATAATAATAACGAAAAATCAATACGCATGTAAAAATGAAAAGGGTAGTTTGGGGATTGAGATATTGGACCATGGCAAGCCTTTCGGAGAGCTTCAGCATCAGCAACAGGGGAGGGGTGCTCGGGGAAAACAATTGTAGCCATGGGGATTGTTTTTTTTGTTTTTGTGTTTGTGTTTGTGTTTGTGTTTGTATGAATGAATTTTGTAGAATTTGTTGCTACTTTTATAGTGCAAAATAGGGATACTGTGTTTAATGCAAAGAAATTAGTAACGTTAAATACATAGCAGGTACAGCTTTTTTGACCGTGTACAGCTGCTGCTTTATTACACTCTTTGTAATTTATTAGTAATTTGAATTGAAACGACTTTTGTCACATTGTTGTGATTTGGAAAATATCATTTATTGGGACTGCCTTCAATTACAATTGTGTTATGTTTTGTATATATATGTACAAAACAATGTGCTGCAACTTTTGAAACCAAGGAGGAAAAAAACGTCCAAAACTGCTCAACTTAATTTAAAAAAAAAAAAACATTTTTATTAAAGCTTTGATTTATTATTTTGAAATTATTAATTCAAGTGGAATAAAAGAAAAAACACATTCAATTTGGAAATTATCATTTATTGGGACTTAGAATTATGTCATGTGTACAATACAATGTGCTGCAACTTTTGAAACCAAGGAAGAAAAAATTAAACGGCCAAATTTGTTCGAATTAATAACACTAACCCTCAATTTGTCATTCATTAATTAGCTTAGAATTTTAAATTAAAAATTAAACTAATTTTTGTATTTAAATAATTTTAATTAATGTTAAGAGTAATTTTAGAAGAAAAAAAAAATACTTTACATTGAAAATTCTAAAAAGACATTTAAATTTAAAAGAAATGAAAAACCACAATGAATTATAAAAAAAAATAAGAAGAAACTATAAATTAAGTGTATTTGTCATGTACGGAATATTTTAATTTAAATAAATTTAATAATAATTAGTACTACTAAAAATATAATTATATTCACTTTTATCTAAAAATAATTAAATATGTTACATTTGTAACTTTTTATTTTTTGAATTGAAACGGACCCAAGTTAATGAATTGAATTAATTTGAATTGAACTTTTGTATATTCAGATGACTATTCAAATTGAGGTATTTGAATTTATAATGAAATAATCGTATTTTATCGGGTATAATGATTTATAAAAAAATACTGATATTTTATGGTGTATACACAAATACCTAATTAAATACTCTTATATACAGTTAATTATGACTCGAATCCAAAAGAAAACGGAATGTCGTGAATCCGCTTCCGATATTACTCACGGCCCCAAATTAATTAATGGTGATTTACATTATAATTGAATTAATTGTGCAGCGCGTGGGATGAATGGAAAAAAAGGAGTTGCGGGAGTCCGCTTGGGGCGACCGAGTGGTATACCGTATACTCCCTATGTTCCTTCACAACAAAATGGTAAGAGAGCTAACATATACTATTTATTCAACAATATAAAAAAATACAAAAAAAAAAAAATATACATTTAAAAAATAAAATAAAAATTCAAATTAATTATCTGACATGTTTATCCAAATGAAAAAAATGTACATTTAAAAAAAAATTCCAATTAATTATCTTACATGTTTATCCAAATGAAAAAAAAATAAAACAAAATACGAGATACAAATATTTTTAATTTAGTACTAGTACTGGATATTTTGTAGTGAGGGTAGGGGTGGGAATGAGTCAGGCTACCCGACGACAGGGGCCTATGACTCGGCTTACAAAAACTCGGCTCGGCTCGGCTCGTTTAATAAACGAGTCAGGCTTAAACTTTATTTAAAACTCGTTTATATAAACGAGCCAGACTTAAGCTTTATTTCAAGCCTTTTAGGGCTAACAGACCGGCCTATATATATATATATATATATATATATATATATATATATATATATATATATAAGGTATTTATTTAAATTTTTATGGAAAAATAAAATATTTTTAGTTGTAATTTTTGTTAATGATTTAAGTGAAATCATTGTCCATTTAATGTAATTGGATTCATACAAAGTTTCGGTTATAATCTTAAGGCACTATAATGTGATTAAGGAGGTGCGGAGTGCACGATCATGTAAAAGTGATAAAGGATTATGTGTTGGATAAGTGGTAGCATATATGCTGAAATTAATTACTTGATTTTAGTATGTATATGATGTTAATTTCGTGGCTGCATGTTTAGACATGCAAATCACGAAATTGCATGCATGGAAAATAAAGGAGTTATTTTCCAAAAGGTGTGACCTTTTCAAAAAGGTGCAACTCTTTCCAAAGGGTGCAACCCTTCATGAAAGGGCATTTTCACTATCCAAAGGGGTATTTCAACACCTATATAAGGGTGTTGAAAATAAGATTCTAAGACCCACGAAATTAAGAGCTTTGTGTTAACGAAGTATAGCGAATAAACATTCTATAGTATACTTGTTTCTACGCCAAAGAACAAGTGCGGTATTGTCTTATCCTAGAAGAAGTTTCGTGATACCTTGGCTATTATAGGGTCGAAATATTCTTTAAGGAAAACGTGTAAACGTGATTCAATATTTTTCAAAGCCTCCATATTCAGAAACACACAAGGGAAACAACAATCTTAAAGAATATTTACTATTCTGAACGATGGAGTCGGTTCGTGAGATGAACAGCAAATTCGGAAAATTGGAGAAGTTCGAAGGCGTAGACTTTCGAAGGTGGCAAAAGAAGATGCATTTCTTGCTAACAACATTGAAGGTGGTGTACGTTCTAAGTACTCCACAACCGGAAGCAGCGGACAACGAAACGCCGGAGGAAACTCGGAAACGCTGCAAATGGGAAAACGACGACTATATATGTCGTGGGCATATATTAAACGGTATGTCTGACTCTCTCTTCGATATCTATCAAAATGTGGAGTCTGCTAAGGCCCTTTGGGATAGCCTTGAATCCAAGTACATTGACGAGGACGCTTCTAGTAAGATTCTAGTAAGAAGTTCCTAGTTGGTAATTTTATGAATTACAAGATGTGCGACGGAAGGTCGGTAATGGAGCAGTATAATGAATTGCTCCGGATCTTGGGACAATTTACCCAACATAATATGAAGATGGACGAGTCCATCTCGGTGTCTAGTATTATAGACAAATTACCGCCGTCGTGGAAAGACTTCAAACACACCCTGAAACACAAAAATGAAGAGTTGTCCTTAGTACAACTCGGTAGTCACTTGCGCATAGAAGAATCTCTAAGGGCGCAAGAGGGTGAAAAACCCAAGGACAAGGAACCGATAAGGTTTGCAACTATCAATATGATGGAAGCAGGGGAGAGTTCGTATAAGAACCGAGGGACAAAGCGTCCCTACAACAACAACAACGACAACAATGCTGGGAGTAAGAAGCCTAAGGGCGCTTGCTGGATATGCGGAAAAGCGGGTCACTTTAAAAGTGATTGTCGTGCGAACAAGAATATGAAAGGAACGATGAATAATCGCTCGGGACAAAGGTCTAATAGCCAAGGTCCGGACACCAATCAAGGTGAGACTACTATACATAATTTAGATGTAAATTTAAATTATGTCCCTATAGTTTCTGAAGCATTTTATGTGCAGGATGATTCGGTGGCGTGGTGGATTGACTCGGGTGCTACTAAGCATGTTTGCAAGGATCGTAATTGGTTTCAAACGTATGAACCAGTTGTAGATGGATCAGTGCTTTACATGGGAAACGAGTCAACAACCCCTATTCTTGGTCGCGGCGAAGTGTTGTTGGAATTCAGTTCCGGAAAGTCCTTAGTATTATTAGATGTATTACATGTACCTGGAATAAGGAAAAATCTTGTATCCGGTAGTGTTTTATCCAAGTACGGATATAAACAAGTGTATGAATCTAATAAATATGTATTGACTAAGAATGGTGTGTTTGTCGGTTTTGGATACCAATGTAATGGGATGTTTATTCTTAATATTATGAATAAAGTTTATGATTCTGTTCTTATGGTTTCTTCTAAAGTGAATGATTCATTATTGTGGCATGCTAGACTAGGACATGTTCATTATAAGCGCATGATTGATATGTCCAAACTTGAATTAATTCCTGCTATGAACATAGAAGAAGATAAGTGTAATACATGCATGCTAACTAAAATTGTTAGGCAGCCTTTTAAAGATGTTCAACGTGAATCTTGTATGCTTGAACTTGTGCATAGCGACTTATGTGATTTCCATGCTACACCTTCGTTGGGGAATAAGAAATACTTAGTAACTTTCATAGATGATTATTCTAGATTTTGCTATGTATTTCTGCTAAGTACTAAAGATGAAGCGCTAGAAAAGTTTAAAGTATTTAAAACTGAAGTTGAACTACAACAAGAGTGCATGATTAAAAAGTTGAGAACTGATAGGGGTGGTGAATATTATGATCCTGTTTTATTCGAATCGTGTGGTATTATACATGAAATTACTGCTCCTTATACTCCTCAACAAAACGGTATATTCGAAAGGAAAAACCGAGTACTAAAGGAAATGGTGAATTCCATGTTGTCTTATTCTGGTATGAATAATGGATTTTGGGGAGAAGCCGTGTTAACGGCTTGCTATTTGTTAGGGTTCCTAACAAAAGGAACAAAGTTACCCCCTACGAACTTTGGTACAAAAAGAAGTCGAACCTTAATTACCTTAAGGTTTGGGGCTGTCGGGCTGTCGTAAGACTACCGGATCCCAAAATAAAAACTTTGGGAGAAAGAGGCATTGATTGCATCTTTGTTGGATATGCTGTGCATTATAAGGCCTATCAATTCTATGTGATTGAGCCGAATGATTCAGTAGCGATTCATTCTATCATAGAATCGAGGGATGCCATATTTGATGAAACTAGATTTTCATCAATGGTTAGGACCAAGGATCTGGTGCCTAAGGTGGCTGAAAGCAAGGAATTAACCTTGCCCGAGCCTGAGTCGCTTGAACCTCGTCGAGGCACGAGGATAAGGACTAAGAAATCGTTCGGTCCCGATTTCCAGACCTTTCTGGTTGAAGGATCAAGGGACGAAATTGGATTTCAATACTCGTATAACTATCATGTTGATGATGAGCCTAAAACATACGAGGAAGTCTTGAAATCGCAAGATGTTGCATTTTGGAAAGAAGCCATCAATGATGAGATGGATTCCATAATGGGAAACAACACTTGGGTGCTTGCTGATTTACCTAACGGTTGTAAACCATTAAGATGCAAGTGGATCTTTAAGAAAAAGATGAAAGTCGATGGTTCAATTGACAAGTATAAAGCCCGATTAGTCATTCAAGGCTTTAGGCAAAAGGAAGGTATTGATTATTTCGATACCTATGCTCCTGTTGCCCGAATAACTACGATTAGGTTATTGATAGCTTTGACTGCAATAAATAATCTAGTGATCCATCAAATGGATGTAAAAACGGCATTCCTTAACGGTGAGTTAGAGGAAGAGATTTACATGAAACAACCCGAAGGGTTCGTTATGCCTGGTAATGAGCATAAAGTATGTTAACTCGTTAAATCCTTGTATGGATTGAAACAAGCACCTAAGCAGTGGCATCAAAAATTTGATGAAGTAATCTTGTCGAATGGATTTAAATTAAATCAATCGGACAAGTGTGTGTATAGCAAATTCGATGACTTTGGTAAAGGAGTCATCATTTGTCTATATGTTGATGATATGCTTATCTTTGGTACTGACCAAAGACAAGTGGATTTGACTAAGTCATTTTTATCATCAAACTTCGATATGAAGGATATGGGGGAGGCGAATGTGATTTTGGGAATTAAAATCATTCGTGAAAACAATTCCATTACTTTAACTCAATCTCATTACATTGAGAAAGTGTTAAAGAAATTCCATTGTGATGACTATTCTACGGTCAGTACTCCATATGATTCGAGTGTAAAACTCATGCCCAATACGGGTGTTGCTGTGTCTCAGTTGGAATACTCCAAGGTAATTGGGTGTCTTATGTATTCTATGACTAGCACAAGGCCAGACATTGCATTTGTGGTAGGCAAACTAAGTAGATACACAAGTAATCCTAGCACGCATCATTGGCAGGCTGTTAGGCGTGTATTGAAATACTTAAAGGGAACCAAAGACTTTGGTTTGACATATGTCGGATATCCTTCGGTATTAGAAGGGTATTCCGATGCGAGTTGGATAACCAATATAGAGGATCATTCTTCTACTTCTGGTTGGGTTTTCCTACTCGGAGGCGGTGCTATAAGTTGGGCTTCAAAGAAGCAAATTTGTATTACGAGTTCCACTATGGAATCGGAATTCATAGCACTTGCGGCGGCTGGTAAAGAAGCTGAATGGTTAAGGAATTTGGTTTATGAAATTCCTTTGTGGCCAAAGCCTATTTCGGCGTTTTCAATTCATTGTGACAGTGCAGCCACTTTGGCTAAGGCATATAGTCATGTTTATAATGGCAAGTCAAGACACTTGGGCGTTAGACATAGCGCGATCCGTGAGCTGATCACTCAAGGAGTAATCTCTATTGATTTTGTGAGATCACAACATAATCTTGCTGATCATTTGACCAAGGGATTAGCAAAAGACTTGGTAGTAAAGTCGTTGATTGGGATGGGTCTGAAGCCTCTTTGAATCTTCAAATACGGGATACCAAATTCATTTCTAATTGTATTAGAACCAGAATTCATTGGGAAGCCTATATTTGAGATTGAAACACATGGAAATTATCCCAAAGGTATGTGTTTGAACCTGCATGTTAAGGTTGAAGTTAATTCTTAATGAATCATTTGATAAAGTGCATTTTGCAGGTGCACGGAGAAATGATTCACCTATATGAGTAGGAAGTGTGGCAGCTTTAAGAGTCGTGACTAAGCTCTGTTGGAGTTGTGTACTTAATGTCTAGATTTAAGTAACGGTAAACTCCCCGTCATAGCATTTAATCTATTAAATTAACGAACAATTGTTTTGCTTTTAATTACTTGATAATTAAATAAATGCAAACCATGGTTCTGGATTTTATACGTTGTAGTTAGTATGGTGTGCATGGGCACACAGAAGATCATACTATCGGTTACTCGTATTTAATCGAACAGTTGCTCACGACCTAGATGGACACGAACTAATCTATCGGTATAGTCGTTGTGTGAGAGAGAAAATAATTTATCTTAATTATTTTATCACACTTGTACACTTGGTGTATTGAGCGGATCGTTGAGATTCATCGATTAGGATTGCCGGCGATAATCGATTCGAGTCTCAGTGTATTTTATTCTTAATCCCCGATATTATTGCGGGTGTGTATATTTAATATAAGTGACTTTGATTTACCAAAGGAATTAACCGATTTAATTATTGGGTTAATTACCGGTTAAGTTGGGTCACTATATTTTATATATGGCATGCCGTGAATAATTGACCGGACAGTGTATCCCGTAAGGGTTGATAATATCCCCGAGATGAGTTCAAAAGGAATTATTGTGTAAACCTCATGAGTGGATTCGTTCCGCACAATAATTAAGGTTGAATGGTACTAGTCTCGGATTAAAGAGATGAATAAATTAATTAGCAATAAATTAATTTTATTCATGGATATTTTTATCTTAAATACACGGAATAAATAAATACTACCGGAGAAATATTATTTGATATAATATGGTTTAATATTGGGAGTGCAATTAATTTATATAGTGGAAAATAAATTAATTAATATTGATAAGGATTAATAGACTTGGGCAGTGGGCTCAATTTAATCATCAATATTGGAAGCACAATATTCCACCTCCTTTAGATCCCCTACGTAGCCTATAAAAGCACTACATGGCCTTCATAAATCATAAGACAAGATTATCATACTTGATATTCTAGAGAGTTGAAGGAGATCCATAGGAGTTCGATAGATCGTCGCCCACCCGACGTTCGAACGGAGTGCAAGGAATACGTGGGAAGATTCAAAGGTCTTCAACTAGATTTCGTTTCTCCGCACAACGAATCAAAAGGTATGATCATCGAAACCCCTCTATGATTGTATGTGAATTATATTGTGATATGTACATGAACAAGACGATCCGGGAAAACGTCGAGACCGGGATACGGGGATCCGGGATCCCCGTCGGGATCGAGAAGGGGCGGCCGAACCCTAGGGTTCGACCGCCGGTACCGCGCGACGAAGGGGGAGCCCCGGCTGGACGCCGGGGCACGCGATCGACTTCGGTCGATCGCCGGGATGCCGCGGGCTGGTGCCGCGGCGGATCCCAGCCGCCCTTCGACGGCGGCATGCGCACGGGGAGCCCCGGCTGAAGCCGGGGCGGGCGATCGAGCCTCGCTCGATCGCGAGGGCAGCCGCGGGCTGGAGCCGCGGCTGGGCGCCCTCCTCCTCGTCTGGTGGTGGCGGTGAGTCGCCGGACTCACCGCCGGCGGGTGCTGGTCGGACAGCCCCGCGGGGATGCACCCCGCATCCCCGGCGATCGCCATGCACGGCGATCGCGAGCCCTAACGTAGGGGCGCGGCTAGGGTTTAGCCGCGGGCTCGCCCGCGGTGACGCCTCGGTTGTGCTCCGGCTCGTTCGGTGTTCGCGATCGGTTTCCGGCGAAGGGTTTTCGGTCGGGGTTATCGGTTCCGCAATTTTTGATACCCCGGGATATCGAATTCCAACAATTGGTATCAGAGCGTTTGGTTTCGTGTTCATGTATGTGTTCAATTGTGTTCTACCTTGCAGGAATTCCGACTATCATGGTTTAATTAATTGTTAATTATTCGTTTAATTAATTGCTATTTAATTTACCATGATTATTCGTTATTAAACTCTCGGACATGTCGAGATTCGTTTTGTGTGGATGAATGTTTGTAATAGTAAAAATTCGGGGGTTGACCGAATTTAGATTTATTATTATTGTTCTACGTTTTCCGGAAAGTGTATAGGGTCGATTTCATGTATAGAATCGATACCGGAATTGTAAATTTATTTCTTGTAATTTATTTACGTTGGATCGATGCCGAGACGACCGCCGGAGAACTCATGTGACGAAGGAGAAGATGAGAGGGAGGACCGGGAATCGATCACGAGGATCGACCCCAATCGATCGACCCAAGAGGAGGGGGCCGATCGTCCTCGGCTAGGGCTGCCGCCGGCGACGGTGGCGGCTGGTGGCTGGGCTGGGCGGCGGTGCTCCTCCGGGGGGTGGCCGGTCGAAGGTGGGGGTGGCGTGGGGTCTCCCGATCTCATGCTACTCCTACCTAGATTCTACTTACCTAATTGATTCGGTTTTCCTAATTGAGTTTTCCTATTTTTTTGGGAACTCTCATGGATTAGAAAAAGAATTAATTGGAATTAATTTTATTCCTTATTCTATTATGGAAGTCTTCTAGAGTATTCCGAGTTCTACTTGGAATAGGATCCTAGAGATTTAATAGAATTGGAAAGGAATAAGAGTTAATTTAGGATTGATTTATTTCCTAATTGATTATTCCTATTTTATGGGAATTTTCATAGTAATGGAAATTAATTAAATCTTGGAAAGTAGAAGAGTCCTAATTTATTTTATTTCCTTATTCTATTATAGAAGTCTTCTAGAATATTCCAAGTTTGACTTGGATAGATTATTCTAGAGATTTAATAGAATTAGATAGGAAAATAAATAAATAAAAAATATTAATAATATTTAATTTTATTTTTGATTTATTCGATTGACTTAATTTTTCGAATTAAGTATCTTTTGGATTTATTAAGAATAAATAGATTTAAATATTAGGATTAATATTCTCGTCACATGGAGCATTCAAGAACGAAGACTGAAGACTAGAAGAAGCATACGGAGATGGAATAAAGCCATGATAGTCGGAAAATAATTTTCTAGCTTATTTTGACTATGTGCTATGTGCTTTATTGCTTGTATGCATGCTATATGTGTTTACTTTATGCACTAGATAGCGTATCCCTTTGTTTATAAAAAGCTAAGTGGGAGAGGGGATGGAAACATTCCCATGGTCTCCATTACTGTTCTCTTGGTGACTCTTGTGGACTTTTGAAGTTCACATAGATGTGTCATTGAAGGAGAATTCTTGTAATTCCTTTTTCAAGAGACATTGATTAAGTTTATCAAACAATGCCTAATTTGTCTTTCTGAAACTGACTTCAAGTCGACTCATTCTCACCCCGGGGAGTGGAATGGAGCCAAAGCCACTTGGTCATGTGGATGACACAAATTAGAGACATTCGTACCATCCTTTTAAGGTGGATCGATTGTCTGCTCGGCTCCCTCATCTAATGAGAGATAGGGTTGTTCGCATGGTGAATCACTGGTTAGAAACTTCGAGTTTCACTTATGATTCTCCGCGTCTTGATTTACGAAAATCGAATGGATCTTGTAACTGGGAGTCAATTATAAAAGTCTCTTAGTATAGTAAACGTCCACACAACGTGGCTTGCTATACTGACGGATTTTGGATTAATTGATGTAGACAGTTGTAAGGAATTGTGAAGATTTGTGAAGTTGTCGTAAACGTCCACACAACGTGGCTTGCGGTGATGTAGCAATTCCAAACGATTTCCTTTGGTGCTGAGTAATGGTTTACACTTAGATACGCTTTATAGTATTCCTCCCACCGAGGTTCCGCTATAAATGATGTATGACCAAAGAAAATCTAATTGCTAAATCGTTTGGGTGGGTAAACGTCCACACACCGTGGCTTGCCTTACCTGATGGGATTTTAGATGTGATTAGTAATTTAATGATATTATTTGAGGGAGATAATATCGGATATTAAATTGATTGTTTGTTTAAATGTGCTTATAGGTTTAGAGAATAGCTATGAACCCACTTTCTATGATACTCAAGGAGCATAAGCTCACTGGCCCCAACTACATTGATTGGAAGAGAAATTTAGACATTGTCCTAACTTCTGAGGAGTACAAGTTCGTACTCCATGAAGTATGCCCTGCTGAGCCCACGCCTGCCTCAACTGATGAGGAAAAACTAGCATATCGGAAGTGGAAAAAGGCTGATGAAATGGCTAGGTGTTATATTTTGGCTTCTATGTCAAATGTACTCCAAACCCAACATGAGTCGATGGACACTGCCTATGATATGATGTTTAACCTCAAGGAGATGTTTGGAGAGCAAGATCGTGCGGCAAGGCAAGAAGCCATGAGAGTCCTCATGACAACTACTCAGTCTGAAGGAACGCCCGTAGGGGAGCACGTTCTTAAGATGATGGGTCTGTTGAATGAGCTTGAGATCCTAGGAGCTCAAATTGATGCTGAGACGCAAGTCGACATCATACTCCAGTCTCTGACCCCTAGCTTTGAGCAGTTTCGCATGAGTTATAATATGGGTAAACTATCTTACTCTCTTGCGCAACTCCTGACTGAGCTGAAGGCGGCAGAGGGGATCTACAAGAAGGGCAAGTCTCTAGCGCTTGTAGCTACCAAGTCCAAGGGCTTTAAGCCTGGTGGAGGTAGGGGCAAGAGGAGGAAGCTGGCCAGAAAACCCAGTGGTGTCAAGAGGATTGTACCACGAGTGGGGGCTGCAAAGCCAAAGGGCAATTGCTTCCGATGCAACAAGTCTGGACACTGGAAGTCTGAATGTCCTCTCAGAGGTACAAATTTTTCTTTAGTCGTAAAAACATAGTCAGCGGTATTATCTACCAGAATTCTGGTGCGTAGATATGGAACCACTGACGGTATGTGCATTTTGAATGCAGGGGTTCCAGAAAACCCGGCGACTTAGAGAAGAAGAATTCAAGTCTACACGGGCAAAAGCTGTAGAGGAGGCAGCTGTTGCGGTGGAAGACATTTATCTGCTTTAGTAGTTAAATAGGATTTCATTTCAAGATTATTGCATTATGTACCCTTTATTTTAGAAAGAACGTTTTGTTCTGGATTTCTATTATTAATGAATGGATAGTTTTATTTCTTTAATCATTGGATGATTTTTGAGATAATGGGTATTATCTATTCTGGTACATTAGAAAGCAATATATGAATGATAGATCCTAAGTCTACCACGATGCAACGAACCGTTCTATAACTTGTTTTACTTGTTAGATATTTCTTTATTAAATCATTATACTTGTGAATTCTTGTACTTAGTAGTATTTTCAAATAAGATTCAAGAAGGTCGAAATTGATTTGATCAATTATAGTTGAAGGAATGGACCTTCAGACCTGAGAATTGAATTTGGAGGATAATACATCTAAACAAACCTTTCTGGTAAAAGGTAGAATTCGGACAAGTATTGGAAATGATTAGATATGCAGTCGTATGTGTAAATTAGAAAGGTGCGAGTAATTCTTTCAAAGAATATTCGGTGATGGATTAGAATACTTGATGTGCCATAAAAGCTAAGTGTTTTGACTAGTCAATGGACACAAAGCTATTATGGGGGAACCATTAAAGTATATCCATTAGGAGGCTGCGACTTAGTCGCGGAAGCCATCACCTACCTAAAAAACGCATAAGCATAATCGATGTTTGGGATTCAAACCCAAAGGGATACGCCATGCACTTACGTGTAGAGATGGTGCGTTAGAAATAAGAAATAGAAATCTAACAGTAAAAGAACAAGTTGTTCGGAACTACCTATGTTCTATGGATATTCCTGGATACAACAAGAATGGTTGTAGGATATCCTAGATGAACGAAGTATTGTGTGTTCTATAGTACGATGAACCAGAGGGACGTCTATCGTTCGGTTCATAGTGGAATACTATTAGATGAACCACAAAGCCTGAATTGATACCTTGGAATGAGAAGAAAAGACAAAAGACTGGGAACCAGCCAAACCGAGTAGAAGTACACCACACACTGCACCTATTGTTATTACTGTTATACACCGGGACGCCATTGCAGTGGGAGGTTGTTGGACAACCAAAGATGTTCATAAGACTAGAGGAGTTCGGACTCTGGATCTAGTAGAGATGAAATCGATCCCTAGCTCTGCATAAGGGCGGTACTAGATCTAAATGAGCCTGCTTGGAGAACAATAAGGTTTATTGTTAAGAGGCTAGATCATTTAGAGTAAAAGCTTAGTAAATCCATTTATGGATTGGAACAAAGCTATAAATCGTGGAACTTGCGAATTGATGAGATAGTCCATTTAATGGATTCATCAAAAGGCAAAGACGATGGGTGTACTGGAAAGGTAATGGAAACAAGGTGGTGTTTCTCGGAGATTTTATGTAGATAACGTTTTATCATTGGCAACAATGTAAAGATATTATCAGACATAAAATAATGGTTGTCTAAATAAATCGGGATATAAGATTGAGAAGAAGTTGGAACATGTTTTAAGATCTTATGATCTAGGGATAAGAACATTGTACTTCTCCTAGATATCTTATACGATTATGGTTTGTTTTAACATGCAATGTTGAAAATAAGAACCTGATATCAACTATGCCGTTTGCATAGTGGGAGGATATCAAAGTAATCTGGACAAGAAATTCTCGGATGCTATAATAGTACTTGCGTGAGTACTGGATATTAAGCAAGACGAAATCTTCTTGGATTACACATTCTCAGATCTAAATCAGAGAAGGGCCAGTGTAAGTCGATATCAGGCTATGTGTTCACTTTTGGAAAAGGTGGAACCTTTAATATGAAAAGAGTGATAAGCGGGATGCTTCTCAGACTCTCTCATAACCGAATAGCAGCCTCAGAGGCAGCGGAAGTTTTGGTTAGGTTCCGGGATAACCTCTAAGACTTGGAAATGACTCTTGGTTTGCCAAAGGCTATTTCATAGCGGTGCATGGTAAACCGGAAGAAGTCATAAGTCGAAAAGTGATGTTTAACACATAGTGCAAGTACCACCTGATACGAGTCGTCGTCGAGGGAGACGACGTAGTAGTCACCAAGATAACTTCAGAGCGACAACCTAGAGTGCTCATTCACATAGTACTTCTCGAAAGTACACCTTAAGCACGTGATGAGTATGGGAGTCGGGAGTTTGGAAGAAATGACTAGACCTTAGTACAAGTGGGAGATTGTTGGAGTTGTGTACTTAATGTCTAGATTTAAGTAACGGTAAACTCCCCGTCATAGCATTTAATCTATTAAATTAACGAACAATTGTTTTGCTTTTAATTACTTGATAATTAAATAAATGCAAACCATGGTTCTGGATTTTATACGTTGTAGTTAGTATGGTGTGCATGGGCACACAGAAGATCATACTATCGGTTACTCGTATTTAATCGAACAGTTGCTCACGACCTAGATGGACACGAACTAATCTATCGGTATAGTCGTTGTGTGTGAGAGAAAATAATTTATCTTAATTATTTTATCACACTTGTACACTTGGTGTATTGAGCGGATCGTTGAGATTCATCGATTAGGATTGCCGGCGATAATCGATTCGAGTCTCAGTGTATTTTATTCTTAATCCCCGATATTATTGCGGGTGTGTATATTTAATATAAGTGACTTTGATTTACCAAAGGAATTAACCGATTTAATTATTGGGTTAATTACCGGTTAAGTTGGGTCACTATATTTTATATATGGCATGCCGTGAATAATTGACCGGACAGTGTATCCCGTAAGGGTTGATAATATCCCCGAGATGAGTTCAAAAGGAATTATTGTGTAAACCTCATGAGTGGATTCGTTCCGCACAATAATTAAGGTTGAATGGTACTAGTCTCGGATTAAAGAGATGAATAAATTAATTAGCAATAAATTAATTTTATTCATGGATATTTTTATCTTAAATACACGGAATAAATAAATACTACCGGAGAAATATTATTTGATATATTATGGTTTAATATTGGGAGTGCAATTAATTTATATAGTGGAAAATAAATTAATTAATATTGATAAGGATTAATGGACTTGGGCAGTGGGCTCAATTTAATCATCAATATTGGAAGCCCAATATTCCACCTCCTTTAGATCCCCTACGTAGCCTATAAAAGCACTACATGGCCTTCATAAATCATAAGACAAGATTATCATACTTGATATTCTAGAGAGTTGAAGGAGATCCATAGGAGTTCGATAGATCGTCGCCCACCCGACGTTCGAACGGAGTGCAAGGAATACGTGGGAAGATTCAAAGGTCTTCAACTAGATTTCGTTTCTCCGCACAACGAATCAAAAGGTATGATCATCGAAACCCCTCTATGATTGTATGTGAATTATATTGTGATATGTACATGAACAAGACGATCCGGGAAAACGTCGAGACCGGGATACGGGGATCCGGGATCCCCGTCGGGATCGAGAAGGGGCGGCCGAACCCTAGGGTTCGACCGCCGGTACCGCGCGACGAAGGGGGAGCCCCGGCTGGACGCCGGGGCACGCGATCGACTTCGGTCGATCGCCGGGATGCCGCGGGCTGGTGCCGCGGCGGATCCCAGCCGCCCTTCGACGGCGGCGTGCGCACGGGGAGCCCCGGCTGAAGCCGGGGCGGGCGATCGAGCCTCGCTCGATCGCGAGGGCAGCCGCGGGCTGGAGCCGCGGCTGGGCGCCCTCCTCCTCGTCTGGTGGTGGCGGTGAGTCGCCGGACTCACCGCCGGCGGGTGCTGGTCGGACAGCCCCGCGGGGATGCACCCCGCATCCCCGGCGATCGCCATGCACGGCGATCGCGAGCCCTAACGTAGGGGCGCGGCTAGGGTTTAGCCGCGGGCTCGCCCGCGGTGACGCCTCGGTTTTGCTCCGGCTCGTTCGGTGTTCGCGATCGGTTTCCGGCGAAGGGTTTTCGGTCGGGGTTATCGGTTCCGCAATTTTTGATACCCCGGGATATCGAATTCCAACAAGCTCTATATACACTCAAGAATGGATAGGATACAAGGCCTAATTTTGTATCGGAAATCATTATAGAATGTATTTGGAATTATGTGTGTAGTATCTTTTATGTATTCAGATGGGTTGAAGAGTTCAATCTTTTAAGACACTCTGATTCTCGAATATATAAGTTGTATATAACACTAATATGAAAATTCAATCTTCAAGACATTTTCGTTTTATGCATAATTGTGGCTATTATTGTTAAAATAAGTGATTCAAGGATTACACTTAAATGGGGGAGGAATGTTGATGATTTAAGTGAAATCATTGTCCATTTAATGTAATTGGATTCATACAAAGTTTCGGTTATAATCTTAAGGCACTATAATGTGATTAAGGAGGTGCGGAGTGCACGATCATGTAAAAGTGATAAAGGATTATGTGTTGGATAAGTGGTAGTATATATGCTGAAATTAATTACTTGATTTTAGTATGTATATGATGTTAATTTCGTGGCTGCATGTTTAGACATGCAAATCACGAAATTGCATGCATGGAAAATAAAGGAGTTATTTTCCAAAAGGTGTGACCTTTCCAAAAAGGTGCAACTCTTTCCAAAGGGTGCAGCCCTTCATGAAAGGGCATTTTCACTATCCAAAGGGGTATTTCAACACCTATATAAGGGTGTTGAAAATCAGATTCTAAGACCCACGAAATTAAGAGCTTTGTGTTAACGAAGTATAGCGAATAAACATTCTATAGTATACTTGTTTCTACGCCAAAGAACAAGTGCGGTATTGTCTTATCCTAGAAGAAGTTTCGTGATACCTTGGCTATTATAGGGTCGAAATATTCTTTAAGAAAAACGTGTAAACGTGATTCAATATTTTCCAAAGCCTCCATTCAGAAACACACAAGGGAAACAACAATTTTTTTAAGTAGTCATTAATCACTATGTTATCCACATTTTTTGAAATTGAAATGTGTAATGTGATTATCCTACATTGATTAGAGAATATTTTTTTAGCATTTCTTGTATTTATAAAAAGTTGTATTCACTTATCTTTTATTATTAATTATTAAATATTTAAACGTTAAAATAATTTTATGAAATGAATTAAATATAGTTAAATTTAATTAAAATATTTTTAATTAAATTTTCGATTTATTAATTAAATCGAGTTGAAGTTGAAATTGTGATTAAAAAGGCTTTTAAAAGGCTTTCAGGCCGAGCCTATTTAATAAAAAGGCTCAGGTCGAGCCTCTTAAAAAATCCTATGACAGGTAATAGGCCAGGCTTGAGTCTAAATTTTCTACACCAGGCCTAAGCTTATTTTATCAAAGCTCGGCTCGGCCGGCTCGTTTCCACCCCTAAGTGAGAATACACAATTTCTGAATATGAATAACAATAATAATAATAATTATTATTATTATTAGGATTTAGGAAATGAAATTGAACTCAATGAATTTTAAATTAATTAAATAAAACTAAATTAAATTCAATGGAACTTGACTGAACAAAATTGAATTGAACTGAAATTAAATATTTAATATTATTAGACTACTGGATGCAAGCACCACTCCAGCAAATACCATCTCATACACATATTTTTGGTTAAAACTATAATTATATTTCACTTCAATTCAATTTTGTTTGGTCATAAATATAGAACGATGTCCCTTTTTATTTAAAACACCAAATTTCAGTTCAATGCTTGTTGCGATATATATTTTTGTACAAATGTCTAACTCCATAAAAATAAAATAAAAATAAAATATGGATTAAAACAGTAGAACTTGAAATTGCGGGTAATGGAGGCGCTTTCGCTATCCGCAAGACTAAAACGCCATGTGTATGCTACGGTTTTGTGACGTTAGTCCCAAAAAATACAACGACTTCAATCATCTTTTAGTCTGAGGCACAACAGCTAGAAGTTCCGGCGAACAGAGAAATAGAGAACCGTCATCTTCTAGTCTGAGGCACACCATCTAGAAGTTTCGGCGAACAAAGAAAGAGAGAACCGAGCATTATGCATATGCAAGGAACTAATATTGCTAACACAATATTATAACACTAT
This sequence comes from Euphrasia confusa, assembly GCA_954870475.1. Lineage (NCBI taxonomy): Eukaryota > Viridiplantae > Streptophyta > Magnoliopsida > Lamiales > Orobanchaceae > Euphrasia > Euphrasia confusa. The sequence continues at coordinate 11,950,930 of OX940954.1, read as the reverse complement.
ATGAGAATGCACTTAAGAGAATAGATAATTAGATTGAATTGTGTGTTCTATTCACAACAAAAATGCTATTACATATGTCTCAAAGCAATAGTCACACTTCCTTCACAAATAACAAAAGAAGTGTGACTATAATTATGGGACCGAGGTAGTAATATTTATACTCGTAGGGAGTGTCAAAAGTCACAAAAGGTAACTCAAGTTATGAAGAATTATTTATATATTTTATTAAACATATAACTAATATTCTGATGACTTTTCAAGTATTAAGCCGGATGACTATTCAAATTTCGTACAATCCATTTAGGATAGGCCAACAACTTAAACCAATTAAAAAATTTCAACTAATTTTACTCAACCCAAAGAACAATAATTTTAAGCTATAATAACCATACATGTTATTATTTAACATGCCAATACAAATATAATTGGGAAAATAGGTCTATATACCCTTTTAAGGATAGTAAAACTCTTTTGTATACTACCTAATAAAAAAATAACTATTCTACACTGAAAGACTAAAATGTCCTATTATTATTAAATTCTTTAAAAAAATTCATCCAATATTTTTTGTAACTTCCGTCTATCACAAATGGTCTAGGGAATGGGTTCCGACTATTACAAATGGTCTAGCGAATGGATTCCGACGACCTACAAGATAACACTGTTCTACGAAATTAGGTTGACTTGTGCGGCTGTGGGAGTGGATGAATCGGAGCGTGTGGGAGAGTGCGATGTTGGTCGATTAGATGATGTGCTTGCTTGGGTTGGTTAATCGGAGGTGGCGCTCGCGGGGGCTGGTCGATCTGAGGCGACGCAGGCGAGACTGGAATATCGTAAGCGGTACCATGAAAATTGATTTTTTTTTATTTTGTTCTTGTAAATATTTTTAAAAATTAGGATTCAACCGTGAAATTTGGGGAAGAAGATTATATGATAATTCGTCCGGATTCGTTCGTCTAACCCAAATTAGATTGATTTTCGTGGTTCTATTTTGTTAATTTTAGATTCCTAGGTTAATTTCTTTTCTCCAGAAAAAATAATTAGTTTTTATTCAATAAAATTTTGAGGAAGAAGATGCAGAAAAAATAATTGGTTTTTAATTTCTTTTCTCCAGAAAAAATAATTAGTTTTTATTCAATAATTTGAGAAAGAAGATGCAGAAAAAATAAATAATTAGTTTTTATTCAATAAAATTTTGAGGAAGAAAATGAAGAATACGCGGACGTGAAAACTAAACTTGAAAATTAAACTTAAGGGTGTTTTTGGTAGATTATCACTTTTTTAGTGTAAAAAAAGATTTTTTAAAAAGTAATTTATAAAAGAGTTTTACTATACCAAAATGTCTATTTTAAAATTTCTCCCAATATAATTTGTACTTTTTAGATTTATAAGCCCAAGAAAAATCTCGGAGGCCCAAGTCTAAATCATACTAATAATTTAAGGTTAATGTGCTAACTCAATATTGAAACTTTCTCTACTCCTCCTATAACATTAAAAGAGTATTGATTTTTTGAATACATTGAACGTGAGATTGTAACTTTTCATATTCTCAACAATCAATACACAAGACATTTTATAATGATTCTCACAAACTCATTATTTACCACATTTCAATGTGGGATGAGATTTAATTAATCTCATTCAATAATCTCTTTTCACTTGGCTAATTCATTAGTTTATTTCTCACTCACCGAAAAATTGAATTTTGACGAAATAAATACTATAATTATCTACGCACTTCGTAAAAAATTATCAACAAATTAGTTCCATCATGAATTAATATTTAGTCATAAAAAACCAATCAAATATTAGTCAAACCAAATATTTTATTCCAATTTTTCCAACAAAGTGTACTTTTGCTTCTAAAATAGAGAATTGAATACATAAACCTTGGTTGCTTTTATCATTCGTTCATACTCTTGTTTGCTTATTGCTTGGTATTATTTGATTGTTTTTGGATAATTTAGACTTAGATTGTTAAAAGAAAAACAAAACCAACTTTGCATATGTTATCTCCTTTTTACGAACACTTGAACTTGTATACGATACCGATAGTAATGTTTCTCGAGAGATCGATTCAGACAAATTGTTTCGGCAATTAATTTGACTAAATAAATTGATTTGACCACACTACAACGGTCTACCAATTCTAACACTTTTCTTTTTGGGTATCTTACAATAGTTGATAAAAATAGAATTAATATTTTAATTGTTTTCTTTAAAATATAATTTTACTTCTACTTTTTCCACTACATTTTAAACTTTACTCATAATTTTTTGACTTTTCAACATAACCGTATATTTTTACACTTACTTTTTGGTCTAAAAGTCAAAAAATATTTTTTTTTTAATTTTTGACTTTTCTAAGAGAAAGAGAGAGTATTATATGTTGGAAATTGTTAGTGATATCACATGATTTACATATATCTTGTATTTATTTATGCTTATCTTATATTCCTTTTTGATACGTCTGCATTGTATTATATATATATTGATATCAATACAATTATTTCCTTTGAGGCAAATACTTTATTTACTATCATGGTATCAGCCTAACTTGGCCTGAAACCCTATCTTCCTTCTCTGTTATTTTTTTTCAACGCCTCCGCCCGCTTTCCTCATGGCAGCAACAGATATTCTGACTCTTCCTCTCTCTACCATGATTCACATGGTCAATATCAAGCTTACTTCTTCTAACTATCTTCTTTGGCATGCCCAGATCGAACCTTTGCTTACCAGCCAACAGTTTATGCCGTTGCTTGACGGATCTTCTCCTTCTCCGCCTCGTACCATACGAACCACATCCGATGTCACCGCTCCCAACCCTGAGTTCACCACTTGGCAGCAACGAGATCAGATCGTCAAGCTATTCCTCGTGTCAACCCTTACGGAGGAATCAATGGCCGTTGTCATCGGTTGCAGAACTTCTAAGGAGGTATGGGACGCACTCTCTCGGGCATATAGCCATAACTCTAAAGCTCGTGAACTGAGTCTAAAAGACGACTTACTTTCTACAAAGCGGGGTGATAAATCTGTTGTCGAGTATGCGCGCCACTTCAAAGCCCTCTCCGATCAACTCACCGCTATCGGTCGACCAATTGACGATTCAGATAAGTCCCACTGGTTTCTTCGGGGACTTGGTTCCGATTTCGCCGGATTCACGGCTGCACAAATGGCGCAAGATCCGTTACCGGATTTCACTACACTTTTGGCCCGAGCCCAATCTCATGAATTATTTCAACGATCACTTGATTACACTAACTCTACGCAGGTTGCTTCACAAGCGGCATTCACTGCTGAAAATCGCGGTGCTCGTGGACGAGGTTTCGGAAATCATCGTGGTCGAAATTCTAATCCTACTAGGGGTCGCAGCACTTCTCACACCTCTACAACAGGTTCTGGTAACAATCGCGGTCGTCGAAATTATACCCCACGTTGTTTCTTTTGTAGGGAGACACGGATCATGATGGTTTTGATTGTCCTAAGCGTTTTGATCGTTCCTACGATCGCTCTTGCCGCCCTGCTAACACCGCAAACATTGCAGAAGCTTTCTCTGCTGGTTGCAACATCTCTCCGGCCACCTCGTCTGATTGGTATTTAGACACCGGCGCTTCGGCTCACATGGCTGCTGAACCTACGTCTCTTGATCAAGCGACTTCTTATTCTGGAACTGACCATGTCACGGTTGGAAATGGTGCGAATTTATCTATTTCTCATATTGGTTCTCTCGCTATTTCTCATAAGTTGAATTTACAAAATATTTTTGTCGTCCCGGGATTAACTAAGAACTTGTTATCCGTCAGTCAGCTGACTCGTGATTTTCCAGTCAAGGTTATTTTTAACGACTCTCACTTTTCTATTCAGAACCGACTCACAGGGCAGGTTCTCGCCACCGGCACTCTTGATCATGGTCTTTATATATTGAAGTCGCCGACCCATGCTCTTGCTGCTGTACATGGCCATAAAAGACTACCAGCCTCTTTTGAAATATGGCACTCGAGACTCGGGCATGTTGCCTCTTCTATTGTTTCTCTATTGAATAAACTCAATTTATTATCTGTTACTTCCTTATTACCTTCACCCACCATTTGCAAGACATGTCAATTAGCCAAAAGTACTCGTTTACCTTTTATTACAAATATTAAACGAGCTTCCGGTATTTTGGATTTAATTCATTGTGATTTATGGGGCCCTGCGTCGGTTACGGCAAACACCGGATTTCGCTATTATGTGATTTTTATCGATGACCACTCTCGTTTTTGCTGGTTTTATCCTCTACATGCAAAATCAGATTTCGTGGCTACATTTTTGACATTTCAGCGATTTGTGGAGACTCAATTTTCTCGTAAAATCAAAAAATTTCAAAGTGACGGTGGTACGGAATTTACAAATCATCGGTTGCGTTCTCATTTTGCGTCATCGGGCATTCAACATCTTATCTCATGTCCACACACTCCGGCTCAAAACGGCCGAGCCGAACGTAAACATCGTCATATAACCGAAATGGGCCTTGCTTTACTTTTTCACTCGTGTTCTCCTTTGTCGTATTGGGTGGATGCTTTTAGTACGGTTGTCCATATTATTAACCGCTTGCCTACTGTGGTTCTTGAAAACAAAACTCCATTTGATATTATTTTTGGTCGTTCTCCTGCCTACGACTCTTTTCATGTTTTTGGATGCAGGGTATACCCATGCCTTCGTGATTACGCCAAGACGAAGTTCGATCATCGAAGTATACCATGCGTGTTTATGGGCTACAGCACCTCGCATAAGGGTTTTCGCTGTCTAGACTATTCGAACCGTCGCACTTATATCACTCGGCATGCTCGGTTTGATGAAACTTGTTTTCCATTTGCCGCCATCAGCACTTCACGCCCGTGCTCTTCCCTCATTCTTTCTGAATTTTTCGATGCATGCGACTCGACTACTACAGTGGTGAATCCTACTTCATCGCCTTCCACAACCTCTACGCCTCCGTTGCCGTCACATATTATTTGTCCCACCGCTGCTTGTCCGCCAGCAACATCACATCATCCACCACTGGATGTACCGCCAACTGATGTACAACCACCTGTTGTACAACCCCCACCTTTACAGGCTGCTCCAACAGCTACTCAACTCTCAAAACAGCGGCCTCCTTCCATGCGTTCTCATCCCATGCGCACTCGTGCTCAATCAGGTATCTTCAAACCCCGATACCCTGCCGATGTCGCCCTCCTTAAGTCACATTGTCTTTACGCCGCTCTTACCGCTGTCTCTGAACCTAAAGGAATTAAATCCTCCATTAAACACCCTGCATGGGTCCAGGCTATGGACGAAGAAATGGCAGCTCTTCGTACCAATCGTACTTGGGAACTCGTCCCTCGACCTCCTAATACGAATATTGTCGGCTCAAAGTGGGTCTACCGAACAAAATTCCTTGTCGACGGTTCCGTTGATCGCTACAAGGCTCGTCTTGTCGCACAGGGTTTCAGCCAAATTCCTGGTTTTGATTTTACGAACACTTTCAGCCCAGTTGTTAAAGCTTCTACCGTTCGTATCATCTTATCTCTTGCCGTCCTTAACTCTTGGCCATTACATCAACTTGACGTCAAAAATGCTTTTCTTAACGGCGTGCTTCAAAAGCCCGTCTACATGGAACAACCACCGGGTTACATTGTACCTCTCTACCCCAATCATGTTTGTCGTCTTCATAAAGCATTATATGGGCTTCGGCAGGCACCTCTTGCGTGGTATCAACGTCTCCGTGCCTTCCTTCTTAAGCTTGGTTTTAATTGCAGCGCAGCTGATACGTCCCTCTTCGTTCTCCGTCGCAAAACTGTTCTTATTTATCTCTTAGTCTATGTTGACGACATCATTATCACCGGTAATAACACCGCTTCGCTTCGTACTCTAATGCATCAGTTGAGCAATGAATTTGCTTTAAAGGACCTTGGACGTCTCAGCTATTTTCTTGGCTTGGAGGTTTCATATCCTTCGACAGGATTATTTCTCAGTCAATCCAAGTATGCTCGCGACATTCTCGTTCGAGCAAATCTCTTGGATTCCAAACCGGTCGCTACCCCACTTGCACCCGGGGCTTCTTTCACATCTGCAGGTACCTCCTTTTCCGACCCTACTCTCTATCGGTCGTTAGTTGGCGCCCTACAATATTTGACTATCACACGTCCTGATATATCATACTCCGTCAACACGGTTAGTCAATTTCAACAACAACCAACTATTGAGCATTTTCAGGCTGTTAAGCGTATCCTTCGTTACGTCAAAGGTACTCTTGGTTATGGCCTTTCGTTCTCTTCGGGGCCTTCCTCGCTCATTGGTTATTCCGACGCTGATTGGGCTCGGTGTATCGACACGCGTCGTTCTACTTACGGTTATGCCATCTTCCTCAGTCCAAACCTTGTCTCTTGGAGTGCTAAGAAACAACCGACGGTATCCCGCTCTAGTTGTGAATCCGAGTACCATGCTTTAGCCAACACGTCCGCCGAACTTATTTGGGTTTCCAATCTTCTTCGAGATCTTTCGGCCCTTCCAACGACACCGCATGTTCTACTTAGCGACAACCGCAGCGCACTCTTCCTCGCCCAAAACCCCATTTCACACAAGCATGCTAAGCACATCGACATCGATTGTCATTTTGTCTGAGAGCTTGTTGAGTCCGGTCGCCTTTCCACTCGTTTTGTTCCGTCTAACCTCCAGCTTGCCGATATTTTCACCAAGAGCTTGTCTCGTCCACTGTTCGAAATGTTTCGGTCCAAGCTTCGCGTTCATCCAAGTCACACGCTCAGCTTGCGGGGGGCTGTTAGTGATATCACATGATTTACATATATCTTGTATTTATTTATGCTTATCTTATATTCCTTTTTGATACGTCTGCATTGTATTATATATATATTGATATCAATACAATTATTTTCTTTGAGGCAAATACTTTATTTACTATCAGAAATTAAAGAGATCGGATAGAGCTCCGATTCGATATTTCATTAGCTAGTAGAAATGAATGAAAAATTAAAATTTCAAAATTGTAACTAATAATATGAATTGAAAGACAATTTTAAATGGTTTAAAATAGTATCCCATGTAAGAAAAATATAAAAATAAGTGAGTGTAAACAATGGAGTACCATATTAACCTTATGAATGACTATTAACATTATGCTCCGCCTCTTGCGTGCGTACATGTGGTGCAAATCTCTTAATTTAGTCTACGAAATTCAAACTTTTGGGCGGGCGCGACCTGCGTACACGAATGCCAATTTTGATTTACTTGCGAGCGTACGAACCAACCTTTTTACAAATTTAATTTTAATTATTAGTAAGAATATTTGTTATTTAATTGACATAATATAATAAAAATAGTTTTATATTATTTATTATTTAAAAATTTATAATTTGAATTTTAAAACTTTGAAATAATTGTGTTTTAATGACAATCATGGTCGGTGACGAGATAAATGTTGAGATGTTATAGTCAACTTGACTACATTATTTTTAATTTTCTATCAAATATTTGTCATTTAATTGACATAATATAATAATAATAATAATAATAATAATAATAATAATAATAATAATAATTTTATATTATTTATTACAATTTGAATTTACAAATTGCATAAATTACAATTTGAATTTTAGAATTTTAAAATGATTGTGTTTTAATGACAATAATGGTGTGTGATGAATGTTGAGACGTTCTAGTGATCAACTCGTCAGACTCATCACTCACACCTCTTTCAATCTTTCTTATAAATTGCAACTCATGTTTTCTTAAAAATACAAAAAAAACATTTTGAGAATAATACAGACATACTCCAACAGTTTTGCTTCTTTTCTTTTTCGATTATATATCTTTCTTTGGCCTTTCCGTGAAACTTTATTAGGCAATTTTTCGGTTCGTCGTGCATCTATACGGTGCTTGAAACATTGTATCTTGTGAAACAGTTGTTCAATAGGAAACGATTTTTATTTTAAAGAATTTGTGTTGAAAACGAGCTATGTTCGGTCCAGAAATATAATTGACTAATCCTAAGTCAAAAAGAATCAACGTTTTCTACATTTTTTGTGTGAATTTCGCCCCAATTTATGTTTTGTTTTGCCCGTTTCTTTTACATATACATGGCGTATCCTCTATTATTTTGTAATTCCTTACTCTTTTGATGTTGTTTGGAAAATTCAGGGAATTGAAGCTACAACGAGAGGTGCCAAAGCTTAAAAGAGCAAAACGAGGATGCCATGAAAATTGAAGAAATAGTCGTCTGAGAAGAAGAGGAAGTTCGGCTCCCCTGAGCTCAACGGGCCGCTCGAGCTGCTGTCCAGAGAGGTCCGGCTCGCCCGAGCCCAAAAAAATTACTTTCGTTGATTTTTGTTGATCATCCGGGAATTGAAGGCTGAAGGGCATTTTCGTCATTTGGAATGCAACATGCTCCAAGAAATCTATAAAGAGAACAAGCACACACAATCATAAAAAAACTCTTTTTAACAACCTTAAAAAAAACATTTTATTTTTACTAGCTTTTGTAGAGAGAGAAAGACTCAACCTGTAAATATTAGAATAGTTCTTGTTCTTTATTGTTCTTCATGTTCTTCAATTCAAAACTCTTTTAGGTCTTATATCATTCATTCCTCGTTGGTTTTCTTGTATTTTTGCTTTTACTTTTTGTTCTCGGATCGTCGAGCCTGTTCTATTCATCAGATCAATTTTCGTTGGGTGACACATCGAAGATTGACTCCTCGTTTTATCGGTAACTTCATTATTATTAATTGCTTTCTCATTTATGCATGCACTTTACTTGATTTTACTGTTTATTTGCTTTAGTATCATGTTAGGCTAGTTTAATTACTTGGGTGTTTGGTTAGTTGAACTAAGAATTTGAATTGGTGAATTTTATGTTTGACCATCGATTGTTTGGATTATAATGATCTCTTGCGATCGATCTTGATCAATTGTTGAAACCGAGACCTAACCGGAGACGTTTCACTTTGTGATCTCGATCCATTAATCAATTGGTTTGGAGGAGAGACCTACAAGGTGTTGAAAATCGATATCCCGGGGTTAACGGAATTGCGGAATACATAACCCCGACCGAAATCCCATCGCCGGAAAACACGCGAACCACCGTACGACGCCGGAGCTCAACCGGAGTGTTGTCGTGGGCGAACCCACGGCTAACCCTAGCCGAACCCCCGCCGCGAGGGATGCGATCGCGCGCCAGCCGCGATCGCGTGGGGCTGCTCCGGCAGCCCCCGACGGTGAGTCCGGCGACTCACCGCCGTTACAGGAGGAGGGAGGGGGCACCCGCCGCGGCACCAGCCCGCGGCAGCCCCCAGCGATCGACCTCACGGTCGATCGCACGCCCCGGCGTCCAGCCGGGGCTCCTTCGATGCGCGCCCGGCGATCGAACCCTAGGTTCGATCGCCACCCCTCGGCTCCCAGCCGAGGGTGTTCATCGATCCCCGCGGGGATGTCGACCTCGCGGTCCATCCCCATCCGCGGAGTTCGTCGTTCCCGGATCTTCGTTCATGTATATATCACGATTTATAAATCACATAAAATCATAGAGGGTGTTTATCGATTTTACCTTTGATCTCGTTGTGCGGAGAAACGAGATTGATTTGAAGACCTTAGGATCTTCCCACGTATTCCTTGCACTAGCTTGAACGTCGTGTGGGCGACGATCCTCCAAGCTTATGGATCTCCTTCACAACTCTCTAGAACTATCAACTAATGATATTCTTGTCTTGTAGGTGTGTTCTAATTGTGAAGACAATGTAGTGCTTTTATAGGCTACGTAGGGGATCTAAAGGAGGTGGAAGATTGGGCTTCCAATATTAATGATTAAATTGAGCCCAAGCCCAAATCTATTAATCCATTAATATTAATTATATGACTAATTCCACTATATAAATATAATTGCACTCCCAATATTCACCATATTATACCAAATAATATTCTCTCCGGTAGTATTATTTATTCCATGTGTTTAAGATATAAATATCCATGAATAAAATTAATTTATTGCTTAATTAATTTATTCATCTCTTATATCCGAGACTAGTACCATTCAACTTTAATTATTATGCGGAACAAATTCACTCATGAGGTTTACATAATAATTCCTTATGAAATCATCTCGGGGATATTATCAACCCTTTCGAGGACACATTTTCCCATCAAGAATTCACGGCATGTCATACATAAAATACTGTGACCCAACTTTACCGGTAATTGATCGGTTATTCTAATCAATCAATTCCTTTGGAAAATCAAAGTCACTAATATTAAATGCACACACCCGCAATAATATCAGGGATTAAGAATAAAATACTCAGAGATTTAAATCGATTATCCAAGGCAATCCTAATCGAAAAATCTCCAGCGATCCGCTCAATACACCAAGTGTACAAGTATGATAAAATAATCAAGACCAATTATTTTCTCTCTCATACAACGACTATACCGATGGATTAGTTCTTGTCCATCTAGGTCGTGAGCTACTGTTTGATTATATACGAGTGACTGATAGTATGATCTTCCGTGTGACGACGCACACCATACTAAATACAACGTATACAATCCAGAACCATATTTGCATTTATTTAATTATAAATAATTAAAAGCAAACGATTATTTATTTAAATATATTAAATACTATGACCGGGAGTTTACGATACTTAAATCTAGACATTAAGTATACAACTCCATCAATCTCCCACTTATACTAAGGTCTAGTCATTTCATCCAAACTCCCGACTCCCATACCCATCACGTGCTTAATCTGCACTTCCAAAGAAGTGCCTTGTGCATGAGCATTCTAGGTTGCCGTCTCCGAAGTTATCTTGGTGACTACAGCGTCGTCTCACTTGACGATGACTCGTATCAGGTGGTACTTGCTCTATGTGTTATCATCACTATGGACTTATGATTTCTTTCAGTTTGCCTTTGCACCGCTATTTTAATAGCCTTTGGTAAACCAAGAATCATATCTAAGTCCAGAGGTTATCCCAAAGCTTTATCACAACTTCCGCTGCCTCTGAGGCTGCAGTTTGGTTACCCATGGTTGAGTCCGAAAAGCATCATGCTTATCACTCTTCCATCCTAAAGCTTTACCTCCCTTTACAAGTGAAGACATAGCCTGATATCGACTTACACTGATCCTGATTTGATTAGAGATATGAGAAATGTAATCCAAAGGAATAGTTCGTCTGCTTCGTAGTCTAGAACAGTACTTCGAAAGTACTCTTACAGCAGTCGAATATTCCTTTCCAGGATTACTTTGATATCCTCCCACTATGCCAACTGCATAGTTGATATCCGGTTCTCGTTTTTCAACATTGCATTTTAAAGCTTTCCACACTCAAAGTGTAGAAAACTGCTTTCACTGCTTCTATCTCCTTTATGTGTTCTAAACACATACCTTAGATAGATGCATTCCTTCTTGAAGGTCACACACCCTTCTTGGAATGATGCATGCTAAAACGAACCTTAATCGCATAAGATTTCTAAGAGAAGTACAATGTTCTTTTCATAAGATCCTAGATCTTAAGAACATGATCTAACTTCTTCTTTATCTTATATATCGATTCTATCTTAGACAACCATTATTTTATGCCTGATAACACTTTTACATTGTTCCCAATGATAGAATGTTATCTACATAAAATCTCCGAGAAACACCACTTAGTTTCCATTACGTTTTCAATACACATTATTCGTCCATGCCTTTTGATGAATCCATTAAATGGATTATCTCATCAATTCGCAAGTACCACGAATTATAGCTTTGTTACAATCCATAAATGGATCAACTAAGCTTGTACTCTAAATAATCTTGTCTCTTAGCAATAATCCTTATTGCTCTCTTAAGAAGACATATTTAGATTTAGTATTGCCCTTCATGTAGATCTAGGGAACGATTTCATGTTTACTAGATCCAGAGTTCAACAACTCTTCTAGTCTTATGAAAATCTACGGTTGTCCACAACCTCCCACTACAACGGCGTTCCGGTGTATAAACAGTAATAACAGTAGGTGCAGTTAGTGGTGTAGCGCTACTCGGTTTGGCTGGTTTCCAGTCCTTGTCCTTTTCTCTCGCTCTAAGGTATCTTGTCACTTTGGGCTTTGTGTTTCATCTAATAGTATTCTTCTAAGAACAGGGCGTTAGAACTTATAACGTCCTTCTGGTTCATAGTACTATTAAACACATAACTTTTGTTCTTCTAGGATATTTTACAACCACATCGAAATGTGTTGTTGTTTTTCATAAATATTCATAGAACATAGGCAGTACCGAATAACTCTTTCTTTTACTTTACATTTAGAGATCCATTTCTTATTTATACACCATGTCTACACTTGAAGTGTATGGTGTTAGTCATTTGGAATCTAATTCCAGTTACTGAGTATGCTATGTCTTCAGACAGGTACTAGCCTCCGTGATTAGATCACAGGCTACTTATGAATATACTTTGATAATTCTTCCACAATAGCTTGTGTCTATTGACTTGTCAAAACACTTCCTCTTGTGGTATATCAAGTATTCTAATCCATACTTAGAGTATTCATAAAATGAAGTACTCGTACCTTTCTTATCTGAGTAGACATAGGTCTACATATCAGTGTTTAATCAATTTCAATACTTGTCCGGATTCTATATCCTTTATCCAGAAAGGTTTGCTTAGTCGTATTATCTTCCAAACTTAATTCTTAGGTTGAAAGGTCCACTCCTTCAACTTAATTGATCAAATCAATTTTCAACCTTTGAATCTTATTTGAATAAATACTACTTAGCATAGAATTCACAAGTATAATGATTTAGTAAAGAAATATCTCTAACAAGTAAAACGAATTATATACTACGGTTTGTTGCATCGTGGAGACTTAGGATTCATCATTCACATATTGCTACCTAATGTACCAGAATAGATAATATCATAATTTCTTCTCAATAATCACCAAATGATTAAAAGAAATAAATATCCATTCATTAATAATAGAAAACCAGAACATAGTTATTTCTAAAACAAAAGGGGTACATAAAAGCAATAACTTTGAAATGAAATCCTATAACTACTAAAAGCAGATAAAATGTCTTCCACTGCAACAGCTGCCTCCTCTACAGCTTTGCCCATGTAGACTCGAATTCTTCTTCTCTAAGTCGCCGGGTTTTCTGGAACCCCTGCATTTAAAATGCACATACCGTCAGTGGTTCCATATCTACACACCAGAATTCTGGTAGATAATACCGCTGACTATGTTTTAATGACTAAAGAGGAATTCGTACCTTTGAGAGGACAATCAGACCTCCAGTGTCCAAACTTCTTGCATCGGAAGCACTTGCCCTTAGGCTTGCTGGTCCCTTCACGCGGTGCTTGCCTCTTGGCACCACTGGGTTTTCAGACTTGCTTCCTTTTCTTCCCTCTACCTCCATTACGCTTAAAGCCTTTGGACTTGGTAGCTACAAGAGCTTGAGACTTGCCCTTCTTGTAGATCCCCTCCGCCGCTGTCAGTTCAGTCAGGAGTTCCGCTAGAGAATAAGATAGTTTACGCATATTATAGCTCATGCGGAACTGCTCAAAACCAGAGTCCAGAGATTGGAGTATGATGTCGACTTGCGTCTCTCCATCAATTTGGGCTCCTAGGATCTCCAACTCATTCAACAACCCCATCATCTTAAGAACGTGCTCCCCTACGGGCGTTCCTTCAGACTGAGTAGTTGTCATAAGGACTCTCATTGCATCTTGCCTAGCCGCACGGTCTTGATGCCCAAAACATCTCTTTGAGGTTAAACAGCATATCATAGGCGGAGTCCATCGACTGATGCTGGTTTTGGAGTACATTTGACATGGAAGCCAAAATATAGCACCTAGCCATCTCATCAGCCTTTTTCCAACTCCTATATGTCGTTCGTTCCTCATCAGTTGAGGCATTCGTGGGCTCAGCAGGGCATTGATCATGAAGTACAAACTTGTACTCCTCAGAAGTTAGGACAATGTCCAGATTTCTCCTCCAATCAATATAATTGGGGCTAGTGAGTTTACTCTCCTTGAGTATCACAGAAAGTGGATTCATAGCTATTCTCTAAACCTATAAGCACATAAACAAATAATCAATTTAATTTCCGATATTATCTCCCCAAATTATATCATTAAATTACTAATTACATCTAAAATCTCATCAGGTAAGGCAAGCCACGTGGTGTGGACGTTTACCCACCCAAATGATTTAGCAATTAGATTTTCTTTGGTCATACATCACTTATAGCGTAACCTCGTGGGGAGGAATACTATAATGCGTATCTAAGTGTAAACCATTACTCAGCACTAAAGTAAATCGTTTGGAATTGCTACATCACCGCAAGCCACGTGGTGTGGACGTTTACGATAACTTCACAACTATTCACAATTCCTTATAACTGTCTACATCAATTAATCCAAAATCCGTTAGTATAGCAAGCCACGTGGTGTGGACGTTTACTACACCAAGAGACTTTTATAATTGACTTACAATTACATGATCCATTCGATTTTGTAAATCAAGACTTGGAGAATCATAAGTGAAACTCGAAGTTTCTAACCAGTGATTCACCATGCGAACAACCCTATCTCTCATTAGATGAGGGAGCCGAGCAGACAATCGATCCATTTCAAGAAATGGTACGAAGGCCTCTAATTTGTGTCATCCACATGACCAAGTGGCTTTGGCTCCATTCCACTCCCCGGGGTGAGAATGAGTCGACTTGAAGTCAGTTTCAGAAAGACAAATTAGGCATTGTTTGATAGACTTAATCAATGTTTCTTGTAAAAGGAATTACAAGAATTCTCCTCCAATGACTCATCTATAGGAGCTTCGAAAGTCCATAAGAGTCACCAAGAGAACAGTAATGGAGACCATGAGAATGTTTCCATCCCCTCTCCCATTTAGCTTTTTATAACAAAGGGATACGCTATCTAGTGCATAAAGTAAACACATATAGCATGCATACAAGTAATAAAGCACATAGTATCACATAGTCAAAATAATGCTAGAAAATTATTTTCCGACTATCATGGCTTTATTCCATCTCCGTACGCATCTTCTAGTCTTCAGTCTTCGTTTTTGAATGCTCCATGTGACGAGAATATTAATCTCAATATTTAAATCTATTTATTTTTAATAAATCCAAAAGATACATAATTCGAAAATTAAGTCAATCGAATAAATAAAAAATAAAATTAAATATTATTAATATTTTTATTTATTTTATTTTCTTTTTCAATTCTATTAAATCTCTAGAATCCTATCCAAGTCAAACTTGGAACATTCTAGAAGACTTCCATAATAGAATAAGGAAATAAAATAAATTAGTTTTCGTCTACTTTCCAAATTAATTAATTTCCATCTTCATGAAAATTCCCATAAAATAGGAATAATCAATTAGGAAATAAATTAATTCCAAATTAATTCTTTTCCTTATCCATGAGAGTTCCCATAAATAAGAACACTCAATAAGGAATAAATTAATTCCAATTTAATTCTTTTCCTATTCCATGAGAGTTCCTAAAAATAAGAGCACTCAAAATAGGAAAACCGAATTAAATTAGGAAAGCGAATCTCGGTAGGAGTAGCACGGGGTGGGGATCCCCGTACCACCCCCACCGATCGACCACCAAGAGGAGGGCCGCCGCCACCACCACAGTCGGCCAGCGACCACCCGCTGGCGGTAGCCCACGGCCGAGGAGGGGCGTCGCCCCCTCCCACTCGATCGATCGCATGGGGTCGATCATGGGGATGATCGGCCCCAGTCCTTCCCTCTCATCTTCTTCTTCGTCACATCTCGTTCTCCGGCGATCGTCTCAACATCGAACCAACGTAAAATTAAATTACAAATTTAAATTACAATTCCGGTATCGATTCTATACATGAAATCGATCCTATACACTTTCCGGAAAAAACAAGAATAATATTAATAAATCCTAAATTCGGTCAACCCCCGAATTTTTACTATTACAAGCATTCATCCACACAAAACGAATCTCGACATGTCCGAGAGTTTAATAAAAATTATGACAATAATTAACAAATAATTAACAAGCCATAATAGTCGGAATCCCTGCAAGGTAGAACACAAAATCGAACATATACATTAACTAGAACCAACGCTCTGATACCAATTGTTGGAAATCGATATCCCGGGGTTAACGAAATTGCGGAATACATAACCCCGACCGAAATCCCATCGCCGGAAAACACGCGAACCACCGTACGACGCCGGAGCTCAACCGGAGCGTTGCCGTGGGCGAACCCACGGCTAACCCTAGCCGAACCCCCGCCGCGAGGGATGCGATCGCGCGCCAGCCGCGATCGCGTGGGGCTGCTCCGGCAGCCCCCGACGGTGAGTCCGGCGACTCACCGCCGTTACAGGAGGAGGGAGGGGGCACCCGCCGCGGCACCAGCCCGCGGCAGCCCCCAGCGATCGACCTCACGGTCGATCGCACGCCCCGGCATCCAGCCGGGGCTCCTTCGATGCGCGCCCGGCGATCGAACCCTAGGTTCGATCGCCACCCCTCGGCTCCCAGCCGAAGGTGTTCATCGATCCCCGCGGGGATGTCGACCTCGCGGTCCATCCCCATCCGCGGAGTTCGTCGTTCCCGGATCTTCGTTCATGTATATATCACGATTTATAAATCACATAAAATCATAGAGGGTGTTTATCGATTTTACCTTTGATCTCGTTGTGCGGAGAAACGAGATTGATTTGAAGACCTTAGGATCTTCCCACGTATTCCTTGCACTAGCTTGAACGTCGTGTGGGCGACGATCCTCCAAGCTTATGGATCTCCTTCACAACTCTCTAGAACTATCAACTAATGATATTCTTGTCTTGTAGGTGTGTTCTAATTGTGAAGACAATGTAGTGCTTTTATAGGCTACGTAGGGGATCTAAAGGAGGTGGAAGATTGGGCTTCCAATATTAATGATTAAATTGAGCCGAAACCCAAATCTATTAATCCATTAATATTAATTATATGATTAATTCCACTATATAAATATAATTGCACTCCCAATATTCACCATATTATATCAAATAATATTCTCTCCGGTAGTATTATTTATTCCATGTGTTTAAGATATATATATCCATGAATAAAATTAATTTATTGCTTAATTAATTTATTCATTTCTTATATCCGAGACTAGTACCATTCAACTTTAATTATTATGCGGAACAAATCCACTCATGAGGTTTACATAATAATTCCTTATGAACTAATCTCAGGGATATTATCAACCCTTTCGAGGACACATTTTCCCATCAAGAATTCACGGCATGTCATACATAAAATACCGTGACCCAACTTTACCGGTAATTGATCGGTTATTCTAATCAATCAATTCCTTTGGAAAATCAAAGTCACTAATATTAAATGCACACACCCGGAATAATATCAGGGATTAAGAATAAAATACTCAGAGATTTAAATCGATTATCCAAGGCAATCCTAATCGATAAATCTCCAGCGATCCGGTCAATACGCCAAGTGTACAAGTATGATAAAATAATCAAGACCAATTATTTTCTCTCTCATACAACGACTATACCGATGGATTAGTTCTTGTCCATCTAGGTCGTGAGCTACTGTTTGATTATATACGAGTGACTGATAGTATGATCTTCCGTGTGACGACGCACACCATACTAAATACAACGTATACTATCCAGAACCATATTTGCATTTATTTAATTATAAATAATTAAAAGCAAACGATTATTTATTTAAATAGATTAAATACTATGACCGAGAGTTTACAATACTTAAATCTAGACATTAAGTATACAACTTCATCAAAAGGTGATCCTCCTAGAACATCAATCCATTGATCCTAGTATGCTCCTCACCGAGAAACTAGCCGACCCGCTTTTTAAATCGCTAAAGCGTTTGATCGAGTCAAGTGGATTGAGTCCTTAGATTCTTGATCGACATTTGTCCACGAAAGTACTAGGTTGGTCGAGATGACATTGGAGGCGAAATCCAAGGCACATTTTGTCTTGAAACTAATTCAGCTCCTTAGGATAAGACTCAATCACCTTAACTTTCGCTTTTTATTAATTTCCCGATTATTTGCTATTACATGTTTTCTTGTCTTTCGTTTTAGTAGTTAGCATATATCTTCTCCTTCCCCTATTTCTTGATATGATTTGCACACAAAGCAAACGTTGAACGCACACATTAATGATCACTCCAAGCCTACACTCCTCGAGAGAATGACTTGAGTCGTCCTTGCCAACTCATACTACGAAGGGCCTTGTTCTCTTGCGAGTCGAGACCCCGAGTAATTATTTGTAGCGCACTCGGGGGCGAGTCAGTAAAGTTTCAATTTGATTATCTAAAACGAGTCGATTTTAATTTAATTCCTTAAACCGTCAGAATATAGTTAATTTCGTAAATTTGATCAGAAAATTTAATTTTTGACCGAAAAAAGACAAATTGTTTCTTTCAAATGAATTTCAAGACAAAATTTTTCATTTCTTTAGATTAATTAAATTTAATTTTGTTTTTCATAAGGCTTTTATTTAAAATGGAGAGAACTATTAAATTTTAATAAAATTTTCATTTATAAGATAATAATTAATAATGTGATTTATAAGGATTTACAAATTGAGATTGAGTAATTGATTTTTAGAAATACAATTATTAAATTATCTGTATCACAAATTAATTAAATAAATTATTTCATACATATCAATTTTCAGAAAAAATCTACTTCATCCCACGACAGTGATACTAGTAATTTACGAAGAGTGAAGTATTACTTTTTATATTTTTAATAGAATTTGAATTAAGTTAACTTAATTATGATGTACCGAGTGATGAAATGTATTACTTTCATTTTTTTTAATTTGAATATATTTAATTGTAATATCCCAGTTCGGCACTAATGGGTCGGTTCGATTACCAATAACTGCTGTCGGGAGTGATATTCTGGCCTCATTGTACCAACAAGGTGTCTTTTCCGATGCATACTAGTAATTTACAAAGAGTGAAGTATTACTTTCTATATTTTTAATAGAATTTGAATTAAGTTTTACTTTCTATATTTTTAATAGAATTTGAATTAAGATAACTTAATTATGATGTACCGAGTGACGTAATGTATTACTTTCATTTTTTTTAATTTGAATCTATTTAATTGTATCGTCCCGGCCCGACCATAATGGGTAGACTCGATTACCAATGACTGTCGTCGGAGGTGATATTTTGGCCTCACTGTACAAACACAGTGTTCGTAATGTATTACTTTCATTTTTTTTAATTTGAATTTATTTAATTGTAACGTCCCGGCCCGGCCTAGCTAATGGGTCGGCTTGATTACCAATGACTGTCGTATGGAGTGATATTCTGGCCTCACTGTACCAACACAAATTAAGTTAACTTAATTATATGATGTACCGAGTGACGTAATGTATTACTTTCATTTTTTTCCCAGCCCGACCCTAATGGGTCGGCTCAGTTATCAATGACTGCCGTCGAGAGTGATATTCTGGCCCCACTGTACCAACAGAATATCTTTTGCAGCGCACTTTGTCCTCACTCGTGATCACCCGGGATACTTCCCAGAAGGTTACTCATACTAGAATTACTCAAAAGTTAAGTTCGTATAGGAGAATATGCCCAGAAAAAAAGATAAATCTTGTTGGTATGAGTAGCATATTCAATTCTTTAAGCACCTTGCATTTTTTAAGGCGTTACATTAATAGTTTAAATATTTTTTTTATGTACCTTTGATTTTATTTATTTTCATATATTTGAAATTTTAAAATTAAACTATAGTGGTAATCCAAATTTATTATTATTTTTGATAAAATTATTTAAAAATCACATATAATAATAATAATAATAATAATAATAATAATAATAATAATAATAATAATAATAATAATAATAATAATTGTTATTATTCAACATTTTAATTCTTAATTTTATTTTTACGATGATTTTGATGATTAATAAATTTATATATCTGTATTAATTGTCTTAATTTTATTTTATTTTTGAAATTATCTTGTTTTTGAAATAAATTTTTTAAATTTATTTATAATGTTTCTATATATAGTTCTTGGTTATTTATTTCAAATTAAAGTTAAATTATTTTATTGTAAAATTATTTATTAATGTAATATTTTCACTTACATTTTCTATTTTATATTAAAAGTAAAATACTTCGTGCAACAAAGTTAAATCTGATGCACAGAGTTACGTATTCATTTTGAAAAATTATTTCCATAGCTGTAATAATACATTTGGATTCCAATTTCAACGAGGCAAGTAATTGGTCGTTGAAATTAAACAAAGATATAAACAAAAGGTTATAATTAATATGATTTGAAGTAAAATAATGAAGTCTATAAAACATGCAATTCTCTTAGCTCTTTCTTCAACCAAACAAATTACAACAACAATGATCCTCACCATAATCATCCTATCCTTGGCTCTCACTTTGTGTTTCTCAGAAACACAAAGTACAACAACAACAACAACATATGTGATTCATATGGACAAGTCAAAGATGGAAGCCTTAGAAGTCTCTATTCGATCTCTTGGATCTAACCACACTTGGTACGAGCAAATAATCGAATCCGTTCGCATATCCTCCTCCTCAAACGACGAGGAGCAACCAGATCCTAATCTCCTTTATGTTTACCAACATACAATTTGTGGTATCTCAGCGAGGCTCACTGGCCAACAACTTCAAACTTTGAAAACTATAGATGGCTTTCTACATGCCACCGAGGGCAAGCTACTCGACCTCCACACAACTCATTCCCCTCAGTTCCTCGGCTTGCATGAGGGGCAAGGCTTGTGGAGTCGAGAAAATCTAATTACTTCTGACGTCATTATCGGAGTTATTGACACGGGGGTATGGCCCGAGCACCCGAGCTTCCTCGACAACGAGAACCTATCTCCGGTGCCTCCTCGTTGGAAAGGGAAATGTAAGAATTACAAAGGTTTTCATGCTTCAAGTTGCAACAAAAAGCTTATTGGCGCGGAAGTCTTCTATAAAGGGTACGAGCAAATGTTGATTGAAGACAAAACAAACGACACGTCTGAATACAAATCGCCTCGAGACTCTGATGGCCATGGAACACACACCGCTTCAACTGCAGGTAAATCCATTAATTCGTACATATATAAGATGCAGTGAAATTTTATAATAAAATTGAACGATTGAGAGCTGCAGGTGGTAATTTTGTCTCCAATGTCAGTATATTTGGCATGGCTAATGGTACAGCTTCTGGCATGAGACCAACGGCTAGAATCGCAACGTACAAAGTTTATTTCCCACACGGATGTGTTGATTCAGATTTATTAGCCGCCATAGACCGAGCTGTTCACGACGGCGTGGACGTGTTGTCTATCTCTATGGGAGGCTCTCCATGGCCGTATTTCGATGATCTTTTGGCTATCGGAGCATTTTATGCAGTACAAAAAGGAGTTATCGTCTCTTTATCAGCTGGGAATTCTGGGCCGAAAAGTTATACTGTTATCAATTCTGCACCGTGGATGATGACGGTTGGTGCTAGCTCCACAGATCGTGATTTTTTAGCCGATGTTCATCTCGGTGATGGAAAAATGTTATTGGGATCTTCTTTGTCTTCTCATCATCCAATCAAGAAAACTTCACTAGTAAGTAATGAACCTGACCTTTTTTATTTACTTTAGTTTATATATATGTACTCAGATTATATTCTCAACGACACAACAGATATACAACCAAACCAAGGGTCCTAACCTCTGCCTCAACGGCTCCCTATCTCCGAGTCAAGTCAAAGGAAAGGTTGTGATTTGTGACAAAGGAAATAGCACCAGAGTTTCCAAAGGAGAAGAAGTGAAAAGAGCTGGGGGAGTCGCCATGATACTCGCAAATAAACCAGAACAAGGCGAGGACTCTTTTGCCGATCTACATGTTCTCCCGACTGTAGCAGTAGGAGTGTCAACAGCAAACATCGTCAGGGAATACGCAAACTCCAAAAATCCAACAGTTTCAATCCAATTCAGAGGAACGGTTTATAACCAAAACCGTGCTCCGTCCATGGCCGCATTTTCCTCCAGGGGTCCAAGTAAATTCGACCCAAACATTCTCAAGCCAGATATAACTGCACCCGGGATTAATATTTTAGCC
Organism: Euphrasia confusa; assembly: GCA_954870475.1. Taxonomy (NCBI): domain Eukaryota; kingdom Viridiplantae; phylum Streptophyta; class Magnoliopsida; order Lamiales; family Orobanchaceae; genus Euphrasia; species Euphrasia confusa. The sequence goes on along the minus strand of OX940954.1, from coordinate 11,928,766 downwards.
GCCTTCCCACCAAATATTAGCCCAACAAGTCTCGATAGCGATGATAGGCGAGTCTTGTTCAACATCATGTCTGGCACTTCCATGTCTTGTCCACATGTCAGCGGCTTAATCGCGCTTCTAAAGTCCGTTCACAAGGATTGGTCGTCGGCCGCGATTAAGTCAGCACTGATGACGACTGCTTACGTTCTCGACTCAGACAATTCTGCAATATCTGATTCGAGTGATGGAAAGAGCCCCGCCAACCCCTTTGCATTCGGGTCGGGCCACGTGGATCCAAATAAGGCCTCCGATCCAGGCCTCATATACGACATCTCGACACAAGATTATCTAAACTACTTGTGCACCCTAAACTACAACTCTAAGCAGATGAAACTCTTTTCTGGTAGGGACAACACCTGCCCTCCTGGTTCTCGTTTTACTCCCGGAGACTTAAACTATCCTTCTTTCTCCGTCATCTTAGACGCAAAAAGTAGATGCAACAATTTTACAACCACTCACAAGAGGACAGTCACAAATGTTGGGAATTCAGAAGTGATCACTACTTATCATGTGGAAGTGAATGAGCCTGAAGGGGTATCGATTACCGTTAATCCTAGAGTTCTGAAATTTACGAGAAACAAATACAAATTGAGTTACAATGTTACTTTCAAGGCAAAAGGGATGTCGATGCTGCCTAAAACAAGTAACTTCTCATTTGGAGACATAAAATGGGTATCTGGAAAGTATAGTGTGAGGAGTCCTATTGCTGTCATCTGGAAAAAGTAATCATGATCTGAACAAGGTATTGCTCAAAAAGCTATGTGACCAAAACCTGTTTTTCCTTTTTTGCATTTCTATATCAAATAAATGGGATTGTAAGTTTTACTTTGTTAAATACCACACTTGAATCAATATGGCTTTCGGAGGTATAGAAATAAAACAAGAATCCTTTAACTACATCTTCTTTTAACCACTGGAGCATTGATACCGGGTCAGCTTCGGATCACATGGTCACTAAATTCATCTGCTTTTACAAATAATGGTTAATCCCTTGCATTATATATATACATTCATATTCCGAATTTCCACTCTAAAAAAAGATCGATCTAGGCCACTGATTTGTTTTGGTTCTTGATGTGCTCTTTGTGCATTCTTTTTGTGTCTATCTTATTTTCAGTCAATGCCTTGCTTCGATAAAAGTCATATCATCACGTTACCTTTCCTAGATATGAATGGCATGGTAAGCTTCCGGAGTTCTGGAGTTGGCATGGTAAAACCTTTGAAGATGTTATATGACTTAAAACAGGCAACCAATGGTTTGCATTACTCATAATCAGGGGTACTTCTAGAGTATGATTTTCATCGATCCATAGTTGTTTATTCCGTTTGTAATACATACTAAAGAATTGTGCATTATCATAAAATTTGAGTTTTATGAACTAATTGGACTAAAGAGTATACGTGTTTTAAGGGACTAAATAGAAATTTGATCTTTTTTATTGGATCAAATCAATCAAGTTGATGTTCACGTCACATATCTACTGTGCTTGGTCAGCAAACTGACGCTCACGTCACATTTCTAATGTGCTTGGTCAGCAAACTTCACCTGGAAAAAAAAACACGCGTCCTTTTTCATTGTAAAATTGAATTTTTCGATTGAATTGAACTTAAAAGACTAAATTGAAACCGAACCCTTCAGAGACTAAAGAAACCGAACCCTTTCAATGTACTAAATTGAGACTTTGACCTTTACTTGTAAATCTGATCATATTAGAGTAACCCCAATGGTTTGGCCAAAATGGCTCTTGCCATTTGCTATTTTGGCAAAAAAATAGCCCTTGACATTTGTCATTTTTAAAATATACCCCAATGGTATAAAAATAACTAGGGCCATTTTTTATTAAAAAAATAATATTTTTAACTTTTTTACATTTTTTTAATATACTTTTTCCATAAATTATATATACAATATTAAAAATTTAAAATAATTTATTAAATTGATCATCTACCAACTATCAACCTACACCTTGATAGCGTAGGAATTGGTTTTTGTGATGTTTTTTAATATCTTTGTTTTATTATATAATATGTTATGACAGTCAAGCGGATTGCCAGTGAAATTTTGAGTTTTCATGTACCCATGACCCACTCATTATAGTTTATAAAATTTTAAACCATAATTCATTATTATAAATATAAAACCAGTGAGTTTGAAATATAAAACCAGTGAGTTTGCCGCTAAGTGTGTATTTGGCATGACCCACTCATTATAGTTTCTAAAATTTTAAACCATAATTCATTATTATAAATATAAAACTATTGAGTTTGCCGCTAAGTGTGTATTTGGCGGGCGAGTTAATATTTTTATAAATATAAAATAAATTTTTACAAATAAAACAATCATTTGTAAAAAGAGCTTTTAAAATTTCTTATTTTATTCTAATTAATAATACAATTTATTTTCTAAATATTATTTAGATTAACAGATTATACAATCTATTTAATCACGGGATAAATCAATATGCGTGCAACATATTTTAAGACGTTAGTATTAAAGCAGGAGCAATTGTATGTTGCGATTCAAGAGTAACTATAATTTATTTTCGCACAGGCAAAGTCAATATTTGTGGAAAATTGATTAATTTTTTAAAATGTCAGTATTTAAGCACAAGCAATTGTATTACGATTCAAAAGTTGTTTTGAAATTTGAAAAAGCAAGTTTGGACAGGTATATCTATAAATAATGATTCAGTTGAATAATGACTGAATGTTAATTTTATCGGCATTTATCACCCTTATGTTACTAGAATTCTGTGAGACATGTGATAACGGGTGCAGATGGATTTATAGAGTAATGTCGAGTCAATTTTTTATTACTCGAGCGTGGACAATAATGTACTCATGATTTGCTGGAAATCGATATCCCGGGCCATTAAAATTTGCGGAAAATAATAAACCGACCGAAATCCTCGATCGTCGGAGACCGAACCGCGAACCCCACGTGACCCGAGGCCCGACCGAGCACCGCCATGGGCGAACCCGCGGCACCCAGCCGAGCCCCCACGAGGGCTCGCGATTGCTCCCGTAGCAATCGCTGGGGATGCACGAGGCATCCCCGGGGCTGCTCGTAGCAGCCCCGCAGCGAGTCGCTGACTCGCTGCCCAGCGAGGGGTGATCCCCTCGCACGACCGCTGCGGGTAGCCCCGCAGCTCATGCGAGCCCGCTGCGGGTAACCCCGCAGCTCACCCGCGATCGAACCCTAGGGTTCGATCGCCCCCTCGGCTGGAGCCGAGGGCTCTTCGCCTCGATCCCGGCGGGGATCTCTAGACCGCCGGCGGTCCGGTGGTCCACAACCACCACCGCCCGGTCTATCCCCGTCCCCGGTCTCGTCGTTTCCCGGATCGTGTGTTCATGTATGTATCACAATCAATTCACATAAAATCATAGAAGGGAGTTTATGATTTTACCTTTCGATTCATTGTGCGGAGAAACGAAATCAAGATGATGACCTTACGATCTTCCCACGTATTCCTTGCACTAGCTTGAACGTCGGGTGGGCGACGATCTTCCAAGCTTATGGATCCTCTTCAACTCTCTAGAATATCAAGTATGATAATCTTGTCTTATTGTTATGAAAAAGTGAAGACCATGTAGTGCTTTTATAGGCTACGTAGGGGATCTAAAGGAGGTGGAATATTGGGCTTCCAATATTAATGATTAAATTGAGCCCAAACCCAAATCTATTAATCTCCCATTAATATTAATTAATTTATTTTCCACTATATAAAATAATTGCACTCCCAATATTAAACCATATTATATCAAATAATATTTCTCCGGTAGTATTATTTATTCCGTGTATTTAAGATTTAAATATTCATGAATAAAATTAATTTATTGCTAATTAATTTATTCATCTCTTGAATCCGAGACTAGTACCATTCAACCTTAATTATTGTGCGGAACGAATCCACTCATGAGGTTTACACAATAATTCCTTATGAACTCATCTCGGGGATATTATCAACCCTTCCGGGATACACTTTCCCGTCAAGTATTCACGGCATGTCATATATAAAATATAGTGACCCAACTTAACCGGTAATTAACCCAATAATTAAATCGGTTAATTCCTTTGGAAAATCAAAGTCACATATATTAAATATACACACCCGCAATAGTATCGGGGATTAAGAATAAAATACTCTGAGACTTGAATCGATTATCTCAAGGCAATCCTAATCGATAAATCTCAAGCGATCCGCTCAATACACCAAGTGTACAAGTGTGATAAAATAATTAAGATAAATTATTTTCTCTCTCACACAACGACTATACCGATGGATTGGTCCGTGTCCATCTAGGTCGTGAGCAACTGTTCGATTAAATACGAGTAACCGATAGTATGATCTTCTGTGTGGGCCCGCACACCATACTAACTACAACGTATAGAATCCAGGACTATATTTTGCATATATTTAATTATCAATAATTAAATGCAAACAATTGTTTATTAATTTAATAGATTAAATGCTATGACCGGGAGTTTACCGTTACTTAAATCTAGACATTAAGTACACAACTCCAACAATCTCCCACTTGTACTAAGGTCTAGTCATTTCCTCCAAACTCCCGAATCCCATACTCATCACGTGCTTAGAGTTATACTTCCAAGAAGTACTGTGTGAATGAGCACTCTAGGTTGCCGCTCTGAAGTTATCTTGGTGACTACTGCGTCGTCTCCCTCGACGATGACTCGTATCAGGTGGTACTTGCTCTATGTGTTAACATCACTTTTTGACTTATGACTTCTTCCAGTTTACCATGCACCGCTATTCAATAGCCTTTGGTAAACCAAGAGTCATATCCAAGTCTTAGAGGTTATCCCGGAACCCAACCAAAACTTCCGCTGCCTCTGAGGCCGCTTATTCGGTTATGAGAGAGTCTGAGAAGCGTCCTGCTTATCACTCTTTCATTTCATGGTTCCACCTCTTTCTAAAAGTGAACACATAGCCTGATATCGACTTACACTGGTCCTTCTCTGATTTGAGATCTGAGAATTTGTAATCAAAGAAGATTTCGTCTTGCTTAATAATCCAGTACTTCACAAGTACTATTACAGCATCCGAAAATTTCTTGTCTAGATTACTTTGACATCCTCCCACTACGCAAACCGCATAGTTGACATCATGTTCTTGTTTTACAACATTGCATCTATAAAGTTTTTCCACACAAGAAGTGTAGGAAACCGCTTTGTCCTCATCTATCTCCTTCATGTGTTCGAAACACATACCCTTTAGATAGATGTATATTCTGTCTCTGAAAGGCAATAACCTTTCTCAGAAGTATGCATGTTCAAAACAAACCATAATCGTATAAGATATCTAGGAGAAGTAAAATGCTCTTATCCTTTGATCGAAAGATCTCAAGAACATGCTCTAACTTCTACTCAATCTTATATCTCGATTCATTTAGACAACCATCATCTTATGTCTGACATCTTTACATTGTTGCCAATGATAAAATGTTATCTACATAAAATCTCCGAGAAACACCACCTTGTTTCTATTACGTCTCCAATACACCTTTCGTCTATGCCCTTTGATGAATCCATCAAATGGACTATCCCATCAATTCGCAAGTTCCACGATTTATAGCTTTGTTTCAATCCATAAATGGATTTACTAAGCTAGTACTCTAAATGATCTTGCCTCTTGACAATAATCCTTATTGTTTTCTAAGCAGGCACATTTAGATCTAGTACTGCCCTTATGCAGAGCTAGGGGTCGATTTCATCTTTACTAGATGCAGAGTTCAAAACTCTTCTAGTCTTATGAATATCTGCGGTTGTCTTAACAACCTCCCACTGCAATGGCGTCCCGGTGTATAACAGTAATAACAGTAGGTGCAGTGTGTGGTGTACTTCTACTCGGTTTGGCTGGTTCCTAGTCTTTGTCCTTTTTTTCATTCCAAGGTATTGCGTCAGTTCGGGCTTTGTGGTTCTTCTAATAGTCTTCCTCTAAGAACCGGGTGTTACACGTCCTTCTGGTTCATAGTACTATAGAACACACAATACTTTGTTCATCTTGGATATCCTACAACCATATTGCCGTTGTCTCCAGGAATATCCATAGAACATAGGTAGTTCCGAACAACTTGTTCTTTTACTATTAGAATTCTATTTCTTATTGACTCACCATCTCTACACGTAAGTGTATGGTGTATTCATTTGAGACTTAATCTCAATCTTTGATTATGCTATGTGTTATTCAGATAGGTGATAGCCTCCGCGATTTAAGTCGCAGGCTTCCAAAGGATATACTTAGAAGGTTCCCCATAATCGCTTTGTGACTAAAACACTTTGCTTTTATGGCACATCAAGTATTCTAATCCATTTTTCGAGTATTCTTAAAAGAACTACTCACACCTTTCTAATTACACATATGTCTGCATATATCATTGATCATTCTCAATACTTGTCCGAATTTTATCCTTTACCAAAAGGTATGCTTAGTTGGATTATCTTCCAAACTTGATTCTTAGGTCGGAAGGTCCATTCCTTCAACTATAATTGATCAAATCAATTTCGACCTTTTGAATCTCATTTGAATAAATACTACTAAGTGTAAGAATTCATAAGTATAATGATTTAACAAGAAATATATCTATCTAGTAAAACAAGTTATAGAACGGTTTGTTGCATCGTGGTAGACTTAGGATCTTTCATTCATATATTGCTATCTAATGTACCAGAATAGATAATACCCATTATTTCTTATCAAAATCATCACCATGATTAAAGAAATAAAATATCCATTCATAAATAATAGAAATCTAGAACAAAAGTTCTTTCTAAAATAAAGGGTACATAATGCAATAAACTTGAAATGAAATCCTATTTAACTACTAAAGCAGATAAATGTCTTCCACTGCAACAGCTGCCTCCTCTACAGCTTTTTGCCCGTGTAGACTCGAACTCTTCTTCTCTAAGTCGCCGGGTTTTCTGGAACCCCTGCATTTAAAATGCACATACCGTCAGTGGTTCCATATCTACACACCAGATTTCTGGTAGATAATACCGCTGACTATGTTTTTACGACTAAAGAAAAATTCGTACCTTTGAGAGGACATTCAGACTTCCAGTGTCCAGATTTATTGCATCGGAAGCACTTGCCTCTTGGCTTTGCAGCCCCCACTCGTGGTCCACTCCTCTTGGCACCACTGGGTTTCCAAGCTTGCTTCCTTTTCTTGCCCCTACCTCCAACAGGCTTCGAGCCCTTGGACTTGGTAGCTACAAGCGCTTGAGACTTGCCCTTCTTGTAGATCCCCTCTGCCGCCTTTAGTTCAGTCAGGAGTTGCGCAAGAGTATAAGATAGTTTACCCATATTATAGCTCATACGAAACTGCTCAAAACTAGGGGTCAGAGACTGGAGTATGATGTCGACTTGCGTCTCAGCATCAATAGAAGCTCCTAGGACCTCAAGTTCATTCAACAAGCTCATCATCTTAAGAACGTGCTCCCCAACGGGCGTTCCTTCAGACTGAGTAGTCGACATGAGGACTCTCATGGCTTCTTGCCTAGCCGCACGATCTTGCTCCCCAAACATCTCCTTGAGGTTAAACATCATATCATAGGCAGTGTCCATCGGCTCATGTTGGGTTTGGAGTACATTTGACATGGAAGCCAAAATATAACACCTAGCCATTTCATCAGCCTTTTTCCACTTCCGATATGCCAGTTTGTCCTCATCAGTTGAGGCAGCCGTGGGATCGGCAGGGCACACTTCATGGAGTACAAACTTGTACTCCTCAGAAGTCAGGACAATGTCTAAATTTCTCTTCCAATCAATGTAATTGGGACCAGTGAGTTTATGTTCCTTGAGTATCACAGAAAGTGGGTTCATAGCTACTCTCTAATCCTATAAGCACATATAAACAAACAATCAATTTAATATCCGATATTATCTCCCTCAAATAATATCATTAAATTACTAATTACATCTAAAATCCCATCAGATATGGCAAGCCACGATAGTGTGGACGTTTACCTATCCAAATGATTTCGTAATTAGATTTGCTTCGGTCGTACATCACTATAGCGTTACTTCGATGGGAAGAATACTATAGAGCGTACCTAAGTGTAAACCATTACTCAGTACTAAGAAGTTTGTTTAAGATTCGCATGTTACCGCAAGCCACGATAGTGTGGACGTTTACGTTAACCTACGTTTCCTTCACTCCCTTCTATAACTGTCTACATCAATCGTTCCAAAATCCCATTCAATGCAGCAAGCCACGATAGTATGGACGTTTACTACACCAAAAGACTTTTACAATTGACATCCAATTACTTGAAGCATTCGATTTTGTAAATCAAGACGCGGAGAACCATAAGTGAAACTCGAAGTTTCTAACCAGTGATTCACCATGCGAACAACCCTATCTCTCATTAGATGAGGGAGCCGAGCAGACAAACGATCCATCTTCAAAAGAATGGTACGAATGTCTCTAATTTGTGTCATCCACATGACCAAGTGGCTTTGGGTCCATTCCACTCCCCGGGGTGAGAATGAGTCGACTTGAAGTCAGTTTCAGAAAGACAAATTAGGCATTGTTTGATAGACTTAATCAATGTTTCTTGTAAAAGGAATTACAAGAATTCTCCTCCAATGACATATCTATATGAACTTCGAAAGCTCATAAATGTCACCAAGAGAACAGTAATGGAGACCATGGGAATGTTTCCATCCCCTCTCCCACTTAGCTTTTTATAACAAAGGGATACGCTATCTAATGCATAATTAAACACATAAGCATGCATACAAGTAATAAAGCACATATCACATAGTCAAAATAATGCTAGAAAATTATTTTCCGACTATCATGGCTTTATTCCATCTCCGTATGCGTCCTCTAGTCTTCAGTCTTCGTTCTTGAATGCTCCATGTGACGAGAATATTAATCCCAATATTTAAATCTATTTATTTTTAATAAATCCAAAAGATACTTAATTCGAAAATTAAGTCAATCGAATAAATCAAAAATAAAATTAAATATTATTAATATTTTTTATTTATTTTCCTATCTAATTCTATTAAATTTCTAGAATAATCTATCCAAGTAAAACTTGGAATATTCTAGAAGACTTCTATAATAGAATAAGGAAATAAAATAAATTAGGACTCTTCTACTTTCTAAAATTAATTAATTTCCATGTCCATGAAAATTCCCATAAAATAGGAATAATCAAATAGGAAATAAATCAATTTATTAATTAATTATTTTCCTATCTAATTCTATTAAATCTCTAGATTCCTATTCCAAGTAGGACTTGGAATATTCTAGAAGACTTCCATAATAGAATAAGGAAATAAATTAATTTCAATTAATTCTTTTCCTATCTCCATGAGAGTTCCCAAACTTAGGAATACTCAAAATAGGAAAACTTGAATCAATTAGGAAAGTGAATCTTGGTAGGAGTAGTACGGGTTGGGGATCCCCGCACCACCACCACCATCATCGACCGACCACCGGGAGGGAGCACCCGCCGCCGCCACTCCAGCCGGCCAGCCGCCACCGTCGCCGGCGACAGCCCACGGCCGAAGGGGCGCGACGCCCCCTTCCCCTTTGGTCGATCATGGGGTCGATCATGGGGTGATCGACCCCTTCGGTCCTTTCTCCCTCTCATCATCTCCTTCGTCACATGAGTTCTCCGGCGGTCGTCTCGGCATCGATCCAACGTAAATAAATTACAAGAAAATAAATTTACAATTCCGGTATCGATTCTATACATGAAATCGACCCTATACACTTTCCGGAAAACATAGAACAATAATAATAAATCTAAATTCGGTCAACCCCCGAATTTTTACTATTACAAGCATTCATCCACACAAAATGAATCTCGACATGTCCGAGAGTTTAATAATCATGGTAAAATTAAATAACAATTAATTAAACAATTAATCAATTAATTAACCATGATAGTCGGAATCCCTGCAAGGTAGAACGATAATTGAACACATACATGAACACGAAACCAAACGCTCTGATACCAATTGATATCTCGGGCCATTAAAATTTGCGGGATATAATAACCCGACCGAAATCCTCGATCGCCGGAGACCGAACCGCGAACCCCACGTGACCCGAGGCCCGACCGAGCACCGCCACGGGCGAACCCGCGGCACCCAGCCGAGCCCCCACGAGGGCTCGCGATTGCTCCCGTAGCAATCGCTGGGGATGCACGAGGCATCCCCGGGGCTGCTCGTAGCAGCCCCGCAGCGAGTCGCTGACTCGCTGCCCAGCGAGGGGTGATCCCCTCGCACGACCGCTGCGGGTAGCCCCGCAGATCATGCGAGCCCGCTGCGGGTAACCCCGCAGCTCACCCGCGATCGAACCCTAGGGTTCGATTGCCCCCTCGGCTGGAGCCGATGGCTCTTCGCCTCGATCCCGGCGGGGATCTCTAGACCGCCGGCGGTCCGGTGGTCCACAACCACCACCGCCCGGTCTATCCCCGTCCCCGGTCTCGTCGTTTCCCGGATCGTGTGTTCATGTATGTATCACAATCAATTCACATAAAATCATAGAAGGGAGTTTATGATTTTACCTTTCGATTCGTTGTGCGGAGAAACGAAATCAAGATGATGACCTTACGATCTTCCCACGTATTCCTTGCACTAGCTTGAACGTCGGGTGGGCGACGATCTTCCAAGCTTATGGATCCTCTTCAACTCTCTAGAATATCAAGTATGATAATCTTGTCTTATTGTTATGAAAAAGTGAAGACCATGTAGTGCTTTTATAGGCTACGTAGGGGATCTAAAGGAGGTGGAATATTGGGCTTCCAATATTAATGATTAAATTGAGCCCAAGCCCAAATCTATTAATCTCCCATTAATATTAATTAATTTATTTTCCACTATATAAATTAATTGCACTCCCAATATTAAAACATATTATATCAAATAATATTTCTCCGGTAGTATTATTTATTCCGTGTATTTAAGATTTAAATATCCATGAATAAAATTAATTTATTGCTAATTAATTTATTCATCTCTTGAATCCGAGACTAGTACCATTCAACCTTAATTATTGTGCGGAACGAATCCACTCATGAGGTTTACACAATAATTCCTTATGAACTCATCTCGGGGATATTATCAACCCTTCCGGGATACACTTTACCGTCAAGTATTCACGGCATGTCATATATAAAATATAGTGACCCAACTTAACCGGTAATTAACCCAATAATTAAATCGGTTAATTCCTTTGGAAAATCAAAGTCACATATATTAAATATACACACCCGCAATAGTATCGGGGATTAAGAATAAAATACTCTTAGACTTGAATCGATTATCTCAAGGCAATCCTAATCGATAAATCTCAAGCGATCCGCTCAATACACCAAGTGTACAAGTGTGATAAAATAATTAAGATAAATTATGTTCTCTCTCACACAACGACTATACCGATGGATTGGTCCGTGTCCATCTAGGTCGTGAGCAACTGTTCGATTAAATACGAGTAACCGATAGTATGATCTTCTGTGTGGGCCCGCACACCATACTAACTACAACGTATAGAATCCAGGACTATATTTTGCATATATTTAATTATCAATAATTAAATGCAAACAATTGTTTATTAATTTAATAGATTAAATGCTATGACCGGGAGTTTACCGTTACTTAAATCTAGACATTAAGTACACAACTCCAACATGATTCACCCATTATTTGACAAGTTCTAGCGTACAAGTTAGTTTTTGTGGTATTTTTTAACATACCTGTTTTATTATATATTATGTTATGACAGTAAATACGTGTGCATGCGTATTGCGCATGTACCCTGAACCACTCATTATTTGAGTTTCAGCGGCGGCTAAGTATGGATTTGGGCGGGCGAGTTATTATTTTTATAAATATCAAATAAATGTTTACAAATAAAACAATTATTGTAAAAAGGGCTTCCGAAATTTATTATTTTATTATAATTAATAATACAAGTTATTTTCTAAATATTATTTAGGTTAACGGATTAGACGATCTATTTAAGCACGGAATAAATGTGTGCAACATATTTTTTTAAGAAGTTAGTATTTAAACAGGAGTAATTGTATGTTGCGATTCAAAAGTAACTATTATGTATTTACGCACGGGCAAAGTCAATATTTGTGCAACATTAATTTATTTTTTAAAATTTCTATATTTAAGCACGATCAATTGTATATTACGATTCAAAAGTCGTTTTAAATCGTTTGAATAAGCAAGTTTGGACATGTATATTTATTAATAATGATCCAGTTGAACAATGAAAGAATTCTAATTTTATCGACAATATAATGTTGTGAGACATGTGATAACGGTGCAAATGGATTTATAGAGTAATGTCGAGTCAATTTTTTATGACTCGAGCGTGAACAATAATGTACTCATGATCCACCCATTATTGTCGACAAGTTCTAAAATTTTAAACCCGTTATTCATTTAAAAAAAAATCAACGGTTTGGGTGGCTACAGGTTATGATAGCGTACGAGTTGGTTTTTGTTGTATTTTTTAACATCTTTGTTTTATTATATAATATGTTATGACATTCAATACGGGTGCAGGGGGATTTACGGGTGCAGACGGATTGCGAGTGAAGTTTTGAGTTGTTTTTTTAGCGAGAGGTCGATCATGTACCCATGACTCACTCATTATTTGATAGGTTCTAAACTTTTAAACCATAATTATTTTTATAAATATAAACAAGTGAGTTTCAGCGGCTAAGTGTGGATTTGACGGACAAATTAATATTTTTATAAATATAGAATAAATTTTTACAAATAAAAATTTCTTATTTTATTATACTTAATAATACAAATTATTTCTAAATATTATTTAAGTTAACAGATTAGACCATCTATTTAAGCACGGATAAATCAATATGTGTGCAACATATTTTTTTAAGATGTTAGTATTTAAAACGAGCAATTGTATATTGAGACTCAAGAGTAACTATTATGAATATACGCATGATCGAAGTCAATATTTGTGCAACATTGATTTATTTTTTAAAATTTTAGTATTTAAGCACGATCAATTGTATATTACGATTCAAAAATTGTTTTGAAACGTTTGAATAAGCAGTTTTGGACAAGTATATCTATAAATAATGATCCCGTTGGATAATGAAAGAATGCTAATTTTATCGACAATTTTCACACTTGTGCTACTATAATTCCGTGAGACATGTGATAACGGGTGCAGGTGGATTGATAAAGTAATGTTACAACACTTTATTGGCGATGGTTACACTATGTTTTAGTTTTACAAAATTAGTTACATGAATAATAATCAACAAGATTTCCGTTATGATTCTTAAATGGTAGGGACCTTGATCCGTTCAATAATATAAAAAGATTTATTTTTACATTTTGCTTTTGTTGACGGTACCCGATTTGTAATAACAAAACTTGGAAATTATGTCATCGATGACAAAAAATTTGGAGGTAAAACTTCGGGTCACTTGGTATACATTCCTCGGATTAGTCTATCCCTATCAGATTAAAAACTCCCCGTTACTTTTCAACGAAGACAATTTTCGGTGATGATATCGTACGATATGTTGATTAATAAAAGTCTAGACCAATCTTTGTCAAGCGTGAGTGTATTCTTGAGGAAACCAGTTTTCACGCATGGTCAATTGTATGTTGCCTTTTCTAGAGTTACCAACAAGGTCGGGTTGAAACTTTTACTTTGTGATGACAATAGAAAACTTACTAATAGAACATCCAATGGAGTGTATAAGGAGGTCTTCCAAAATTTGTAATTTGATTTCTCAATAAGTTAATAATAATACAATTTCCCAATATGCAATGGCATCCAAACGTCTCGCAAAATAACAAATATTTTTCGATTATAACATAATTGAAACATGTAATTTTTTCAAAATAAAAATACGAAATAAAAACAATTTACGAAGAAGCTCCACGTGAATCGCACGGGTCTTTTACTAGTAGTCACTAAATTCATCTGCTTTTACAAATAATGGTTAATCCCTTACATTATATATACATTCATATTCCGAATTTTCACTCTAAAAAAAGATCGATCTAGGCCACTGATTTGTTGGTTCTTGATGTGCTCGGTGTGCATTCTTTTTGTGTCAGTCTTATTTTTAGTCAATGCCTTGCTTCGATAAAAGTCATATCATCACGTTACCTTTCCTAAATGTGAATGGCATGGTAAGCTTCCGGAGTTCTGGAGTTGGCATGGTAAAACCTTTGAAGATGTTATATGACTTAAAACAGGCAACCAATGGTTTGCATTACTCATAATCAAGGGTACTTTCAGAGTATGATTTTCATCGATCCATAGTTGTTTATTCCGTTTGTAATACATACTAAAGAATGGTGCATTATCATAAAATTTGAGTTTTATGAACTAATTGGACTAAACTGAATACATTTTTATGATTAATTAAAGAACTAAATAGAAATTTGATCTTTTTTATTGGATCAAATCAGTCAAGCTAATGTTCACGTCACATATCTACTGTGCTTGGTCAGCAAATTGACGCTCACCTCACATTTCTAATGTGCTTGGTCAACAAACTGCACCTGGAAAAAAAACTACTCGTCTTTTTTCGTTGTAAAATTGAATTTTTCGATCGAATTGAACCTAAAAGACTAAATTGAAACCGAACCTTAAGAGACTAAAGAAACCGACCCCTTTCAATGTACTAAATCGAGACATTGATCTTTACTTGTAAATCTGATCATATTAGAGCGGGACCAACAAAAATTTTAAACATGTTACATATGTATTCCTAAAATAAAAATTGAGTAAGAACTTCCGTTGTGAAAATTCATGTAGACCAACCATTTGGCAAACAAAGCGTAGCCACGAATTTAGACACGGCGAGAGTCACACACACAATTTAGAAATAAATTTCAGCCTCATAAAACACCCACTCACACGTGGACTGGGCCCACATTTCAACTTGAGATATCACAAAACCCTCAAAACAACCAAAATAACATACAGTAATATACAGTATATCTCCATCTCTGAATCTGGCCTTCACTCACTGTTTCAAATAAACAAGAGAAAACCCTGATTTCATTTCAACAGAAACATTTTCCAATTTATTATTAATTTACCCATAACTAATTAACTAATTAATGCTCTGAATTTTTTCCCTGTTCAACAGAAGCCGGTTTCTGGAGATGTTCGGAAGTTGGTTTTGTAGCAATGTTTGATTGGAACGACGAAGAGGCACGTTTTTTTTCTAAAGAATTAATTCTTACCAAATTCGGATTTATGGGTATTTATTTGAGCATGGATTAATTTTGTCGAAATGTGAAAGGATAAGATATTGTTGGATCGATTAATATTATACTAGTTTATATTGTATTTCAGTTAACAAACATCATATGGGGTGAGGCCGGAGCCGGAGGAGAAACTGATGATGATCACATTGTTCCTCTTCCTCCGGCCCTTCTCAAATCCAAGAACGGTATCGCATCGCCTGCTGCCTCAAGTGATCATACAACACAGAGCTCCTCCTTAAAAGGTGATTGTGTCGAGGTTGTTTTTTTCTCGCAACGATTTTCCTTTGTTGTGTGTATATATTCATCTGCGTTGTTTAACTGTTTTGGGGCAACTACTCAAATAGATAAAGATTCGGGCATATTTGAAAATCCGCCGGAAGGTGGATTTGTTGACTATGGCTGGGCAAACATTGGGAGTTTTGATGATCTCGACAGGATATTTAGGTAACTAGGAGTTGGTCACTTGTTCACAGTGGATATCGTTGTTTCTTTTTTCTGACTATGTCCATCTGACATATAGTGTCCTCACAAGTGATATCTTGCAGCAACAACGACCAGATGTTTGGATACCCGAGTGTTGCAAATGCCGACGAGCTGTGGCCTAATTCGTCCAAAAACGAGACTGGCCCTCCTTTGTCCAGTGATTCTTCTGATTTGCTAGCCGTTGAACAAACTGAGACTAAACCGATTGAAACTACATATCGTGTTTCAGAGGTTGTACAGGCAAGCATTTATTGAAAATTCTGGAGGTGGAAAAAATAACCTATTTATTGCTAAAAAGAAAAGGTAAAACCGATATGAAACCCAAGTTGTCTAATTATTTGACCAAGTGTGTGTGTTTGTGTGTTTGTGTGTTTGTGTGTTTGTGCGACGACCGGAAGTTTTGGGATAATGTTGTACCGAGCGTGTTAATTCCTTTTCACAATTAGATCAAAATGTTTACCTTAGCTCCTATGAAATGCGAGAATTTGAACTGGTGTGTCAAAACCGTAACAGTAAATTTGAACATCGGTTATTCTCTTTACTTGTTTTTCATCTGTTCAGGGCAGTAAGCAAAAGAAATCCCCCGAGGGTCAGAGATCAAGTAAAACGAGCGAGCTCATACATCCACACAGCTTAAGCAGTAGATGGAGTAACAACTCGTATGGACAGCCGATGGTCAATCATCAATCTCCACCGTTGGTTCTGAGTCAGCAAATACCACGCGAGAGGCCCATGCCTTTTCACCCGCTGAATCACTATTCTTCTGGTTTTGAAGTCCCCACAACCAGTTCAAACTCTTTGAAGAATTCGGAAAATGCTTCCATGAGGCCTCCGGAAATGACGCCAAAGGAGAAGGTCGAAAAGTTAAGGAGACGGCAGCAGATGAGAGCTATAATCGCAATTCAGAAACAGCAGCTGCAATTCAAAAACCGGGCTTCGGGTTCCGGACATGATGTTGACGAGAGTCTCGTTAGTTTTCCTTCAATTGAACCAACTTCGCCCGTCGAACAATATGATACCAATACAATCAGTACAGGTGTTGATAATTCCTCACTTGAGGAATCAGTGCTATATCGCCTTCAAGATACCATTGCTAAAGTCGGTCCTAGTTTTTTTTTTCCAAGTATTATGATGATTTAATCGAACAATTAAGTCGCTAATAGATGATTTTACAGGTAGACATGCGAACAAGAGTTTGCATCCGTGACAGTTTGTTTCGGCTGGCCCAAAGTGCTATGTTGAGGCAATATCCGAACGACAGCAGGGATGAAGTTCACAGCGACAAAGATATAGTTAGCCATGAGAGGTTAGTTTATCCGAAAAGGCAGTTTTATTTCTTATTCTTACCTTTTGTATTACTACGGCCAGTCCAAAAATAGAAACCACTAGAGCTGTTAATGGCAAGGATGAAAAAACACAGGGAATTTCCGAATATGATAGGAAAATCAAAGTATGGACTGCTCACTGCTTTAAAGGTATCGATGAGAATGAAATCAGATGATGAAACCATGTCTTGAGTTAAATGAATAGTTATAGGGAGTTTTTTTTTTGTTTTTGTTTTTGTGATATGCAGATAGAAAGATTATACTACAAGAATAGACCCCTCTGCAATCCCGTTATAGTAACAACTTTTGACATTGTATAATTTCTGCTGACTTATTCCTTTAATGCCCCTGCAGCTGCAGGTTTACTAGAATGCCCGATGTAGAGACAAATACGAATCCAATCGATCGGTCCGTGGCACATTTGCTCTTCCATAGACCTTTAGAAGGTAAACCTGTTGAGACACCAGAGTCACCTCTATCTGCCAACCTCCCATGTGTAAAGAACTCAAAATCAAAATTTCCCTCCCAATTATCGGAAGGCGACAAGTCCGAAAACCACCTTTGTTTTCTCACTTGCAAAAATGCAATAGACGATGAAAATGCAGACAAAGGTTGAAACCTCCAAATGAAGTGTTCATTCCTTTATCTATAAAATTTACGACTATTGTTAACTTCAGCAGAAATCATGTTCATACATGTGTTGCGTTTAGTACAATGTCTCCATATTTTTAGGGTCTGCTACCTAGTGTGTTGATATTCCATGGTTTAAAGTTGTTATAAAATGCTCTCATATATTTTTATGTTCAAATCTTATAATTTTAAAAATATTTTTTTTGTCCTAATTTTTTTAAAGTTGTGTAAATATACTCTTTTGTCCTAAAAAAATTGATGTATTGCCTTAATTTACAAAAAAGATTCATAAATAATTGAGATAAATAGTATTTTAAAGTGAAAAAGTTAAAATATATAAAATTTTAATTTATTAACTATTTTAAAACAAAAAAATAATGTTACAATTATTATTAAATAGTATTTAAATAACTGACTATTCCATATATATTTTTACTTAAATAGGAATAAACCATTCACTTTTAATCTAACTTATTAAATATCAACCACTCCTCTCACTTGTTAAAGAGCTCTTCACGCCGCCTTGGTCAACAATAGGGTTTTCTTCTCCTTTGGCAATTCCCAAAAGCTATAATCATTCGCCTGTGTACAAGATAGCCAAAGCTCATACGACAATGGAAGTAACGTGGATACGCCCGCGTACCGAAGAACCATCACTTGTATCAACAAATTATAAAGAAATCAAGTTTCAGATCAACTTAAACAAGCAATCAAAGAAAAGTAAAGACACAATGTGATGACGATGGATGTCCATACAAAAAGTTATTTTTACGAGTAAAAATCCCATATGCCACTAAGTATTGCAGTCAAGGAATAAGGCTACATTCAGACAATTTGAGGTCTAATCCCCGTGGTGTTTTTCAATTTTCTATGGTAAGTACTCAACACGTCAATTACTTCATCCTCCCCGTGGTGTTTTTCAATTTTCTATGGTATGTACTCAACACGTCAATTACTTCAACCTCCCCGTGCTTGAATTTCTAACTTTTCCAATCCTGCTACTTCAGGGCAAGATCAAATGTTTCAACGTAGCGCAACTGCTATATTAATATTTAATAAATGAATCCAAATTTTGAATTAAGTGATTTCTAAAAGAAACAAATCCGACTAGAAATTATACAGAATTTCAGTTCATTTAAGGAGGTAAACAGAAAGGCTGGTGGTAAAATAGAGAGAAAGAGAATGATGAGACAGACAATTCAGGATTCAAATGTACGGTGTCAAAGAGCCAAACAGCAAGCTAATTGATGACATCATAAAAAGGATTGTGACATAAAGTGGGATTCATCCAAAAATTTGATTTGGTAATAAAAATTGGGCAAAAGGAAAATATAAAGCGTAAAATTAAAAATGGTTAAAGATTAATTGAGATTATACATCAAATTTAACACTAAGAGTTTATAGGAAAATTGATCACTCTAATCTTTAAAGAGCAGAATCTAAAATCATTAGTATGGCCTTAAAGATCTTACTAAGTAAGCTTTAGGTATATGTTAGATTAATAATAAGTGCATTTTTTATCTCCAATGTAAGTTGAGAGAACTCCAAATGAACTCATCCGGAAAATCCCTCTATGAAGTAAGAGAAGCTACACTCTTAACACGGACATCAAGTAAGATGTGATACCAATTTGTATGTATCTTTGCACTGAGACCAACAAGACCTTTAGCACATAAAACCAAATACCAATGAAGAAAAAATCACTGGGAAACAGGGTCACAATTCCATATAATTTTATGCACCGACTGCTTATTGTTTCGCACGTTTTTTTGCACTTGTGCTGTCTAGACAACTTCAGTAAGTCTGTGTGGCTATCCAGACTCAAAAGAGCCTATCATGTTTAACTTGACTGAATTAAAATACATTTTCAAAGTTAGCTGTACATATCCAAACATCCAGGAGCCACAATTCCATGTATGGTTATCTTCTGGTAATAAACCTCTTTAAAAATAAACGAATCATGACACCATGTCAAAATCTGATCCCTTTTGTTATTATAAGCAATCATACGCATAAACAGCACTTGAACACATATAACGCACATTAATCTGCTCATAAAATGTTTTAACAATTTTGAGGTTTCATCTATATTTAAAACAACAGGGTTTGCAAGCCAAAAATCAGGGTCAAGTCTAATAGACTCCTCTAGACATCATCTCAACTAGAAAGTTCTAAATTTAGGCAAATTTGATTCTTGAGAGTAATTATGAATGGAATACAGAAAATGTTGTGACCACTATTAGATATCATTAACAAGCAATTATTTGCTGATTACCTTCTTGTACCAGTCAGTTAATTTCACTTAATTTTGTAAATTCATTTGCATTTAAAAAATCTATTTACAATTATGTTTCCAGAAGCAGGACATGTTGGCCCTTGATCTAGTCAATTTATAGGAAGACTTACCAGCATTTTTGAAAAAGAGATATTTAAGAACTGAACTTCAAGAAGCTGATTTCCTTCGTGCTACTAAATCATCAGCAGAGTAATAATCAGCAATGAGCCGGTATATGTATGAAGGGTTGTGACCACCTCTGTATAAACAAAAGTTATTAATAAGAATGTCAAGTACAGGTAATATTGGAAAGCATAACATGATAGATATATGTGATATGTCGCATCGATATTAAATAATTCATTAGATGTTATTTTTTATTGCATTAGGTAACCAGCTCAACCAGAAGCAGAGGCACTCGTATATTATTCCAATTGAAGAAATCTAAGGTAATGATAGGCTTACGAGTCAGTAATAAATAGGCTAACAAGATTTGGCGGCACATAATCAAATGATGGATTGATGACGTGAAGAAGAGGCGAGCCAGAGCAACTCCCAAAATCCAAACAATCCGAGAAGTCTCCAAAGTCCAGCAGCTCAGATGGAGACTTTAGTTCATTCAATAGTACCTCAGGGTTGTGAGGATATAGAGGGCACAACTGTATACGTGTACAAATAACAATTGATGAAGCATATTTAACTATTTTTGTATGCATAAAAAGCTAGAAGATTAATGTACAGTAATGCTAGGAAATCTATACTGATATCAACAGTATGAAGCAGATAAACCACTCAAGACCTACAATGTGAACATAGCTGCTTAAATCCAATGCTTAGAAATCATGATGCTCGGCAAAGATGACAGGAAGCAACTCCACATTTAATACCCCATTAAACAAGTTACAAGATACCATTCTCATCAGAATACCAAACTAGGTTCATTATCATTTCAAACTATTCAAGTGCAAACATAAAGCCACACGAATTATAATATACAAAATTCTTATATATATAGCGGTTATAGCCACCTCTTACTACAGCAAATCAGAAGTTCAAAAGTTGGCTGACAAGACCTTAGTTAAAGTCTCTGCAAGAGCATTATTCAGTTTGAAAGTATCCTTTTCCACGCTTTCATAATTATGAATATGATATCACACATAAAACCTTACTACTCCTATATGTTAGTGATCAAACATCTTTTATTTCATCTCATGACGAAAGTACATACATATAACTAATGTATGTTTAATTGTAAAGTAACAAATATGAGAATAGATCCTCGCAACATTACCTTATGAACCCCAGCTAGTACAACAAAAGGGACGGCATGTCTTTGAGCAGCTAGGGCCACCATATTCAACCCAACAGGTGCTATAACCCCACCATTAGCCATAACAGCATGTGCTCCAACTATAACCTGTAAATGAATATCTTTTCAAATAAAGGCATAGAACAAGAAAAATAAAAAGTTTAATGCAACTATTGCATACCATGTTGACTCTGGAAATCATGGCAAAAACTGCAGAATCTGTAATAACTGTAGTTTGCAGCCCCCTAGCAGCCAGTTCTTTTGCTAAAGCATGCCCTTGATACCTGAGAGAATATGGAACAACATGGAGAAAAATGAGGAATTGCAGAGAACAACCTTATTTACTTGCACAAAATAAACCCCAACTCCATTTTCCATGGCACAGTAATATTTAAATATTCAACCTTGGAGCACCTTCAGCAACAAACACACGGAATGACCTCTTTTTCTCTTTCGCAGCGCATAGAAACTCAATTACTGTCCTTGAACTGCCTAAAGTCAAGATCACCTCACTGAAACAGGATAGAACAAAAAGATAACTGCACTGTCGTTGTTCATACTATTTAAGTGGCAAACACAGAGGGATCATTCTTAAATTATGATTGGTATGTTCTACATAAACACTGTTTTACAAACTTTGGTAGAATGTAAAAGGCTTAGCCGCTTAGTATAGACCAGGCACTACAAGTTTAGCATGGGACTAAGAAAACATAAACAGAAAACCCAAGAAAAGATAAATGGAAATTGGAAAGCACTTAATCGTAAGTGATATAATAGCAGGATGTATAGAGTCATTGATTTCTCATATGACACTTAACAATTCCAGTATAAATTGGTAAGAGATTTGGTGCCATTTTTTCTAATTTGAAAATAAAGATTGCTATTTAGAACTTGCATGGTCTCATTTATAAGCTAATGTTTAGTTATTAAGTCGTAAAATAATACTCTACTACTAACATTGATTTATCTTCAGCTTATGTAGATTAGGAAGCTCATTGCCTCAAATGGGAGATAATAAAGAATCACAGAAACAACAAAAGACATCATTGCCTCTACTTCTAATGTGAATGCATACTTTTGATGTATATGTTCCACTGCTTGTGAAGCAATCAAGTCGTGGCAAGTGGAGATTTCTTCAATGAGTTCATTAATTATCTCAATGACATTGTGCTTCAGTTTCCGAGTAGCTGAATTTCTATCAGCAGCTGGAAGGAAGAGACAACAAAAATGCATATTAAGAATTTAAATACAGTCAACACTTGACATAAATACTGCAAATGATTTAACTTTCAATTGATTCAAACTCAGGCAAGACTGCCTCCATGAACTACTCAGCAACTTATAAAAGGATAAAAAGAAAAATGCTAATCAAAACAATGAGTATATATCTTACAACGTATTGCTGATAATTATATCAGGAGAGAGCAGGAAACATACATTTACTTTTTCCTTCCGAATCACCTCCAGAAGAACAGTTGTGCCGAGCAACTGCTGAGTGAGGTATGTCCTCAAGGAGAGTCTGCAAAGAAGGTGGCCTCAAAGCATTTCTTGCAGCAGCAGCTACTGCAGTAGATGAGAGAGCAGGGCGATCATCTTGCTCAATGCCATCTTCATCATCACTTTCACCTGCTAAACTTAACCCACCAACACCAGCTGTAGCTAGAGAAAGATCTTCTTCACGTATGATATGTAAAACACGTCGTACAACATTTCCAACAGCCAACTCTGTAACCAAAGTCACGCAACACCATCAGGCTATTGAAACCGGAGGTAGTCAGCAATGTTATAGAATTGCATTCAGCTCCCAAGTGATCTACAAGCAACAGCAAATTTGCATGCTTTTCTTTCATACATCAGAGAAGGAGCGATTTTTTGTTGAAAAAAAGTGGAATTACTTTGTAGGTTCCTGTAGCATACCGATCATTGCTTGCAACACCCTTCACATATTTGAGGCCCCAATAACTCTCAATTATCTCGCATAGGATAATTTTCAAGGTTTCAAAAGAGTTACTATTCGGAAACTAGTATTAACCAGTAACTAGGAACAAACGAACAAATACAGAATACAGACATTACTATTTGCTCAAAATGAATATGCTGTTGAGTTCAAAGAAACCAAGATTACTACCCAAGCAATCCAACAAGGACTACATGTGCCTTGAGTATGGTCTTAAGAATACAGGAATTCTGGGCAACATTATGATTCCAAATTCATATGGAGGATGGTAGTGACCAAACAGTGACATATTTGTCTGAGCAAAATGCTACAAATTGAATATAATCCAACTTTGTAATCAGAACAGGATGTCTCGACACAATTTTTTATCAAAAGTTTTATGTTTCTTATCAAAAGAAAATGATAAATGGTCCTAAAAAATATATTAGATGCCTTTATTATGGTCCATTAAATCCAAATAAGTACAACTTAAGACCCAATACCCATTTTAATCTAGTAATCTCCAAGTAATAATACCACATTATTATTTCATAGCATAAAGTTGAAATAATTTACTTTCTCTACTTTCAGGTAGCACTTTACATTTTACAATCAAAGCCTTTCCATATGTCTCTACTTTCAAAGAAATAGAGCTAACAAAACTCCCAACAAAGTTTCACATATAAAGTGTTAAATAAAACAAGATTCCCCACTAGGAAAATCGACCAAAGTCTACACACATCATCTTTCTTATAGCATGCAAGTCACTCCAACACTAACAAACAACACATAAAGGCATGTTTGTCTTCTCTAAGTGTTAGGTTTGGGATTCAAAATCTCAATACTTGACTTCGTTAGAACTCAAATTTTCAGTATGTAATAATCCTAACACCTTACAGATATTTAAACCCATCCTTTTTTTCGTTTATCTCATCCCCTTTATATTTATATATTTTTAAATACAATACCGTCCACATTTCAAACATAAAACATCGTCCACTTTTCATAGATATTTTGGCCTCTACACTAGCATAATAATTTAACATCTTCCATTCTTCGGACATAATTTGACATCTACAGTACAAAATAAAAGGAGTCTCAATCCCAGAACAAACCAATGTTCTTACTATTCACAAAAAACGAAAATACTCAAGATTTTGAATCCCAGTCATTGGCCCTAAAATTCTCAAAAAAGATAACCTAATCGACAGTATAAATGAATTAGTGATAAAAAAAATCAAGCAGCAAAAGAATTATATTTCAATAATGAGGACTAAACGTACCAACAGGATTTGCGGCAACGAGCTTCTCTCCGACAGCCTTAACGGCGTCAATAAGAACCCCGGCCTGATTACTGTGCGGCAGCCTCTGCTGAGATATGAAAGAACGAAGCAGTTCCACCGTCAGCTTCGCCGTGGCCTTCGACCCCTCGATTTTACTTCAATTAAATTTAAACCCAAACCGAACAAGAAATTAAACACACGAAAAAATTGAGGATGAACTTTGATCCTCGCAAAAGTTTTTACCGTTTCTTGAGCTTGCTCGCGAATTCATTCACAACAGAATGCACGTCCGGCATGATTTTAGGATTACGCTACGGGTTTGAAGGGGCTTGTAAAGCAGGTTCAGAAAGCCCGGTGCGGTTTCAGTATCGAGGGTTTCTTTTAAGTTTAATATCCCTCTTCAGAATGCTGTATATTGTAGGAGGGAATTGGGAGGGGTGACCCTCCCAAAACAAGAAATCGGAATAATGCCCCTCCCCTCATTTTTTTTTTTTTTTTAAATTAAACTATAATAAAAATAAATAAAAAATAAATATTAAGTTTAAAACAATTACAAATTAACCTAAGAAGTTTTAACAATTGCAAATCAATCCTCCCCCTATTTTCAAACCCTAAACACGCTGCCCCTCCCGGTTCTCTCTTTCTCTCTGCTCTTTCACAAAAACACCCCCGACGGCGAAAAACCGAACTCCGACCGGCGAAGCAACCAACTCCGGCAACTCGCGCCCTCGCTCCTCTGAGTGTTCAGGTAATTACACCCCTCCCAATTCTCTCTTCGCCGCCTCTCTCTATCTCAGTTCTTCAAGGTTTAAAAAAAAAATCGAAATGCAGACTTCCGGCAATGTCGAATGCGTCAACCTCCGCGACCAGGGGATCGAAAAGGCCTCGTCGGCCATCCCCGTCCCCAACTGCTCAGAGCAACCCGACGGATGAAGCCCGTTCGAAGTCGATGCATGACCGCGACGACGATCGTTTCCTCGGGTTGTCGGAATCACAGGCCCAAATGAATTATCAGGTACCAGTCTACTTCCTTGGCTCAAATGCAATTCAATTAACTGTCGTAGCTTTGATTTTGGGTCGAGATTAAGTTTTTTGAAATTTCTGAAAAACTGTTCTGTGTTCTTGAGTGTCGTGCGCAGGCCGTGGCCTGCGTCAAATATGACGCTGCGTCAGGTTTGACGCCGTGCGCAGGCTGAGGCCTGCGTCAATCCTGACGCCGTGCGCAGGCTGAGGCATGCGTCAAACCTGACGCCGTGCGCAGGCCGAGGCCTGCGTCAATTTTGTTGCCGTGTGCAGGTCGAGGCTTGCGCACCTGCGCCCGAGGCAGTGCAGATTCCAGTTTTTTAAATGTTGTTTTTTTCTATGTTTTTCAGGAGGATTATCGCCCTGTGATGGCAGTCGATATCGGTGAGTTACCCCCACGCAAATACGGCGATGTGGTGAAGAATGGGAAGTTAACCACGCGCCACGGGTACAAGAAAATTCCCGACATAGCCAGACCACTGTTGGCGGCCTTCCCACATGTCGTTGATAAATACCCTCAGTTGGGGAACTTCTTACTTTTGGACGGGGAAGGGAACGTGCCAAATGCGGCCATCCATCAGTTGATGGCTCGAGTGTGCAGTTGGCCTGACCCGAAGAAGGTCCGATGTAGGTTGTTCGAGGTGAACAACATGATAGTTCGTCTCAGCCCCGTGGAGTTCAGTATGATCACCGGGTTGCGCTTTCAGGACGACCGCACCGAAGATGACAAGGATAAGGATGAAGACCTGAAAGAAATAGCATTTCCGGACTATGATGCGTCCAAAAAACAGGTTCTATTTTTATAACAATACTTTGTTGTCAATTGTCATGAAATTGAATTATCAAAAGTACTAGAATTATATATTGTGAGTATAGTGTTTTAATTATTTTTTCATTTTTAAACAGGTTCCGATAGACGTGCTGCTTAAAAAAATCGAAAAACTTTTGAGCAAAAATCATCCGGAGAGGTACCCATTTGTAATCAACCTAACATTTGTTTGGTTGATTACAAGTCTGTTAGACATACCTAACAGACAATTACATGTCTCTGATGAGTTTTTCAAGGTAATACGCAAATTAAATTTTCTTTTTATTGTTTATTGAAATAATTTTATTTTTTTTTAATTTTCGTGTTTATCACAGCTTTGCAGTAATCTCGATGCATGCGAGAAGTATTCATGGGGGATAAAGGCGTGGGACGCTATCGTGGATGATTGCTTCGGTAGAATAGGGGAAATCGAGGGGTCCGGCAATCGCGCATGGAATGCCTATGGGTTCATTCATTTTTATGCGGTATGTTTTAAACTAGTTTTGTTGATAATTGAATAGTTGTTGTAGTGTTTAATAATATAAACTTGTTTTTTGTTTTAGTTTTGGATGATTGAGGCTTTGGAGGGTGCGGCTGTAGAATTGCACGCAACCCCGAGGAGAGACTACAGGCATTCGTATCCCAGGATGCTGCGATGGTCTCTGAGTAATAACTCACCCAAGAACGAAGAATTCAAGAAGTTCTTGGTGAACGATGTGCAGGTAAATGTTTGAACAAGTTTATTGTATGAATTAAAATTATTAAAACTTATAGAATTTTAAAAACAAACATGCAATGCAGGTTGTGTATCCGCGCTTGAAGCCGGACGTTGACGAGTTGCGGTCTGCGTATTTTTATGGCACCCTGTGCTGGTTCGAGCGGAAATATTTTGCCAGACGCGCAGACGCTCTACGGTTGACCGACGACGACATCTTCTGCGACGACTACGTGCAGTTCATTGCTCCAGCTCCAGCTCCAGTTCCATCCCCATCCCCACCTCGACGACAGAGGACACCCTCACCTGCACACCACACGACGTACTCCGCATTTCCTGGGTCTTTTCAGGATGCAGGCCAGTCGTCCTTTCAGGCTCCAGGTCATTCGTCCTTTCAGGCTGCAGGTCTACCTTCGTGGTGGGGAGATTTGCAGCAGATGAACACTGCCCGAGACGAGGCTATGTACGCAGAGATGAGGGCCCAGAGGGAGTTGATTTCTCTTCAGACTAGACAGATCGCCGTGCAGACTTCTCAGATTGCCGAGCAGCATGCGATGATGACCCGGTACGGTACGCAGCTCGACGGGTATGGGGATCAGATGACCGAGTACGGCGTGCGGTTGACTGAGTATGCTGCTCTGCTGAAAGGGCACGGTGAGCAGATTGGTGAGCTTGGTGGTCGGATCACCTCACTCGAGGAGAGCTTTAAGGGGAGTTGCAACCTAGGAGATAGGCAGAACGAGGTTCCGTAGTTTTATTGTTTTTTGTTGTTTTGAACAAGAATTTGAAAAATATATTACTATTAATATTTTTAAAAAAAATTATATTAGTTCTTTAGTTTTGTTTGTTTCTTTGTGTATTTTTTTAAAATATGAATTTTTAAAAATATATTACTATTAATATTTTTAAAAAATTATTTGAACTCATTTTGTTTAATTGTTCAGTTTCCTCCAATGGAGTATTACTCTGCTCCAACTTGGGGTACTCCACAACCACAACCGCTGGCGATGATCGAGTATTATCCTTCTCCAGTGCCACTATCGCGGCAGGTTGAGGATTTTCAAACTACACAGCCGATGTCGCCAGCGGTCGAGTGTTTCACTCCAGTCCAACAGCAGTTGAATGTAGGGAACGAAGCTTCGTCGTCGAGAGGAATGCGACCTGTTCCAACCTGTTCAGACCACATTTACACACAAATTGAGCACGTCTAACATGAAAAAAAAAGTACAACACAAATATAAGGTCTCAAATACGAAGTCTCGATACATAATAGTCTCAAAACACAAAATTAAATCCAGGTCGTCTTCTTCTTCGCTACACCGGCCTTCTACAACTTCCTCCTCTTCGCTTCACAACCTGCATAGTAAATGTCTCACAAGTCAATTTACACAAACATATATATGAAAACACACACAACTACATAAAAGTTCAACAGTGTTTACTCGGGTGGAATCGGACAAGTCTGTGCATTGTGACCCTCTCCTTGACATTTGCCACATCGATATTTTTTCTTCGAAAACCTCTCAATTCGACTCGTGAAGCGGTCCATCCTCGGCCGTCCTGGAGTTCGTTTCACCGGTGGGGGCAACACTATCATGCTTTGGACATATTCGGGAATCTCCGTCCATTGATCTTCTGAAGGAACAGGTATAATGTTCTCCTTATATGCTTGCATCATATACTCACGGGTGAAATAAAGAGAAGTCATATCATAAGCATATTGTCCTGCCCGACTCGGGTCCTTGGCACACGCTGCGGCAATGGCATGCTCACACGGCATCATGTCAATTTGAAACACACCACATTCACACGTCATTGCCTCCAAATCCACAACCCCACACCATCTAGTCGACTCCACAGTGTACATCCAAGTACTTATTTTTTTGGTAACCCATTTAGGAGCACGGTCATAACGCTCACGCAACGTTGTTTCCCTTCTCGGTGTCAATACACCGTTGAACGCCCAAGCTTCTTCACGATGTCTGCAAAACCATTCAACCATCTTATCCACAATAAACTTGATCAAGGAACATATGGGGAAGTCTTTAGCGTCTTTCATCACAGAATTTATCACTTCCACAGCGTTAGACGTCATCACCTCGTATCTATTCACACGGTGGTGGACTCTTGACCATTTCTCAAACGTGATATCTTCTAACCACTTCGCACATTTTTCGCTCTCTGCTCTAAGCTCTGAAAAATGTCGATTGAACTCGGGTACAGTGTACGAGCACGCAGCCTTCTGAAAATGACCAACCAAGTCTTTTCTTCTGTTGTACTTGGACTTGATGTTTTGCATGATGTGCCAATAGCAGTGTCCATGTTCCGCATTAGGGTAAACAGCAGCTACAGCATTTATAATTGGCTGACCTCTGTCAGACACGATTACCAGATCAGATCTATCTGGAATCAAAAACTGCAAGCACTCAAGGAACCAAATCCAGCAACGGGTGTCCTCTGCATCCCCCACACCCCAAGCAAGTGGGTAACTGTGATGCTCACTGTCAGTAGCAGAAGCAATAAGAAGCGTTCCCTTGTATCTATTGGTCATGAACGATGCATCAATGACGATAACTTGCTTCATGTACTGAAATCCCCGAATACACGCTCCGATAGCCATGAAGAAGTACTGAAATTCATCATTGGCATCTGTCTGAATACGGGTGAACGTACCTGGATTCCTTTGCTCAAGCATGTAACAATACGAAGGAAGTTTCGAGAAATTATCTTCATAGGATCCGCGAACATTTTCCAGGGCTTTCTGCTGCGCTCTCCATGCTTTGTCGTAACTGACAGTAATATTTTCCTCAGTACGCATAAACTGCTGAATTGCAGCTGGTGTCAGAGGTTTCTTTGCGTTCAAGAACTGGTCCTGGAGTCGATTGCCGATAAGACTGCTAGAGGCCTGCCTGTGCACACCGCTTCTATCAATCAAAGAACAAGTGTGGATGTTGGTGTAGGTTTTAATCACAAACTCATCGGTCGCCTTCTTCCTCGTTGCACGAATTTTCCATTTGCAATTTTTTTCAACACATTTCACCACCTTTCGATTGTGATCAGATTTGTGCACAACAAATTCAAACTTGCCCTGCAATGCTACCCGACCGACAACATAGCTGAAATCGTCTTTGTTCTTGAAAGTCTGACCAACTACCAAATCGGAACCATCATACCGACCACCTCCGTCTCGATCACAAAGTCTAAAAGCAGGAACAACAGGCTCGTCCACAACAGGATTATTATAATAAGAACTACCGCCCTCATTATAACCGTCGTCACCACCATCATTGGCATCATCACCACCTCCACCATTGTTATTACCATCGTCATCAACAACATCATCGTCGTTATCATCGACTTCGACACCATCAACACCATCATCATAATCACCACCCGCACCACCATCATAATCATAACCATCATAATTATTGCATAAATCAATGCTATCTCAAATAGATACAGACTGATCATAAGTAGATGGCACTATTACTTGACTGTAATATTCAGATGTTTCACCTGAAGTTCGTCGAGTTGGAAGTTTTTCTGGGCGAATTGGACTTTGACGTGCAGGACTTCCACGTGCGGGACTTTCACGTGCAGGACTTTCACGTGCAGGACTTCGGGGTACACAAGGACTGTAGGTCACAAACAACTCCATTTCATCGTGGTTTCTATAAATCCACACAGTCGTACTCCAATCATCTTCATCATTAAGATATATAGGAGGAGATTTTTCCTTTGGGAATCGAGAGATCGCAACTTCATTAGATGATGGATCGATGCCGATTTTTGCACACACTTTCTCAATCAGTGCACTATACGAAATGCTCCTATCAATCAATGTTGTTCTCGAGTGTTTCAAATCGCTCATTATCCATTTCCAATATCCCTCCAAGAGCTGCCACTCTCCACCAAAATGTATGATGATTGATATTTTATCCATCCCTGTAGTTAAAATTAAACACAAAAATCAGAATTCAAAACTGTCCTGTGACTGACGCAGGGCGCAGGCCTCAGCCTGCGTCAAATTTGACGCAGGGCGCAGGCCTCAGCCTGCGTCAAATTTGACGCTGGGTGCAGGCCTCAGCCTGCGTCAAATTTGACGCTGGGTGCAGGCCTCAGCCTGCGTCAAATTTGACGCTGGGTGCAGGCAGTGGCCTGCGCACCTGCGTCAGTCTGCGCGATTTTCAGTTTTTTTTTGTTTCGAAAAGCTCTCAAATCGCAAAATTCAAGCTCGATATTGAAAACAACACACACACAAATCATGTAGAAGTGAATGCTAACCTTTTTACGTGGAATTGTTGGTGGAAAATCGTCGATTTCGGAGCCGTTTTTTTTTGGGCGATTTAGGTTACGGGAGAACAAAAAAAGGGGAAGAAGAAATGAAAGAGGACTATAGCGTAAATATTTCTTGGGGGTTATTGTGTAAATATTTTTATTTTTGTTTCTTTTACATTTAATTTAATGAAAGGAGGGGTAGATATCCAATATTTATTTTGTAAGGGTTATATGTCCCTTACTTACTATTTAGAGGGGCATTTTTCCGAAGGCCTCTATATTGTAGTCCATGATCATTTGATTCATTTAACTTTTACTGCGGAGTAAAATAAATCTTCTCTAAAATATTTAACAATTAGTATTTTTTAATTATCTTAGGGAAAATTGACAAATAAGAGTTTTAAAAAATGTGTTTGAACAATTACAACTCATATTTTTCAAAATTGGCAAATGAACCACACAAATTGTTAAATATCCAAAATGTAATTACCTTTTTAAAAAATAGTAAATAATGTTGGGGGCAATTCCGTTATCCTACACAAAACAAAAAACGTGAGGACAAAAATGTCCTCGCCTTCAAGCTTCTTCTCTCCCAGCAAACTCACGCGCCCCTCCCTCAAAGGCCAAACATACTGAATGTCCTGGTTTTATACTGAATGTCTCAGACTCCAGAATACCACACTGAATTTTTCCATACTAAATGTTTCATTTTTACACTAAATGTCCCCGACAACAGATCAAGACCACATTGAATGTCAAATTTTCACACTGAATGTCCGCCGCCCCTCGCCTAAGATCCCTGTTTCGATACAAGATATTTTTATACAAGACCCCCCTTGCTCGAACTTTATAAACCCCCGGAAATCGTTTGCCGACCTCGATTCTAGATCGTCGACCTCAGAAATCGTTCGCCGCCCGTCCCCTAAGATCGCCGCTTCAATACAAGACCTTTCGATACAAGACATTTCCATACAAGACCACCCTTGCTCGGACTTTATAAACCCCCGTGTTTTGGGTCGTCTTTGTCGAGTATATTATATTATTATTTGAGCTGGGTAGGGTTTGGAGACGACTCAAAAACACGTATATTTATATGTAGAATGAGAGCTGAAATGAAATCACACCGAGACTAGGCTTGAATGCCCGAGATTAATATCTCTATTTATTTATTGGAATTACACTGGGTTTCATCCTCGGTCCCTCCCTCTAACTCATCCCGGCTCTTTCCTATTTATAAGAGAATTAAGGATAAACCACATGTCCATTATCGACATGTAGCAACGCATGCATAAAGATAGAAATGTTTCCTATTTGCGCTCTTCTACCCGGTGTAGGCTTCATTTACATTGGCACCAAGTCGGGTCTCGGAGCCCGGAGGACGTGATGGTCACCGAGCCGGGCCTCGGAACCCGGAGCTCGTGTATCGTCGTATCACCTTTTGTGACTTTGTGCTCTTTCCGCATCACGCATCACTCACGCGATGGTCTTCGGTGCTTGGGGTCCGGGCCCGCCCCCCGTCTTTCAACGCTTCATCCTCTTGCATAGTCGCCGGCACCCGTGACGGGTGCCCGGGAGCGGTCTAGGGTGGCGGGAGCCCGTCGTACCGCATGTATGGTCGTCGTCGCCCATGTCGGGTGCTCGAGCGCGATCCTCGGTGGCGGGAGCCTGTCCCGTATGTATGGTAGGCGTCGCCCGTGGCGGGTGCTCGGGCACGGTCCTCGGTGGCGGAAGCCCCTCCCGTATGTATGGTTGGCGTCGCCCGTGGCGGGTGCTCGGGCACGGTCCTCGGTGGCGATAGCCCGTCCCGCATGTATGGTTGGCGTCGCCTGTGGCGGGTGCTCGGGCATGGTTCTGGGTCTCGGAGCCCCGTCGTCCCGCATGTAAGCTCAGGCGCGGTCTTGTGCACGTCGGGTTGTCGGGGTCCGCTCTTGGTGCTCGGGGCTGTCCGGGGTACGGTCCGGGGTATGGTCTCGGGATATGGTCCCGGGAACCGTTATTTTATGTGTTTGGCCCCGGGTCTAGTAGATGTCTTCTACGGGTATTCTCTTCCGGCGCGGGTTGTACCTTTGCTCATTGAAGGGTGGACGTTTCGCCTCGACCCGACTTCTCGTAGAAGTGAGCTGGTAGGTGGGCCCATGACACGCGTCTGTGGAAGATTTTTGTGGCTCAACACCCCGGAACCCCCGAAGGCGACCCCGATCGTTTGTCGCTGTTAGGTAAGGATATATTTTTTTTTTGTATGTGTTTATTTAGATGCGATCGATCGATAAATTGCATAAAATATGAAACTAATAAACACGAAGCTCAAATCGACTTGAGGATTGTTCGTTTGGAGAAAAAACGGAGATGCATAGTGAAAGACACCATCGCTGGGTTTTTTATTTTGCTGCTGCAGGGGCAAGTGGGGTGGATTTGTGGGGTGAGGTGGGTGGGGTAAGAAGACGAGGGGCAGTTTCGTCTTGTACATTTTTGTGTTCTAATTGCTTAATTTTAGAGTAAATGGTGCAAATGACCAAAAGCGAGAGAAAAATGTTTTATTTGTCAATTCTCCCATTATTTTAGTTCGTTTCACTTCAATTCAATTCAGACCTATTAAGTTTCATTCAATTAAATTTAGACCTCATTAAGTTTAATTCAATTCAGTTCGGTCATTTATTATTTTTTTATTATTATTTCTATATAATAAAATTTAATTCAATTAAACTTAATTTTAGTTCAGTTAAGATTTATTACCGTTCAATTCAATTCACACCTATTATGTTCAGTTCAATATAATTTTAATCTAATTTTAATTAATTAAATGAGATTGTGTAATTTTGTAAATTTGTTTGTTTTATACTGAATTAGTTTTTTTTCTTTTTTTATTGAAAATATTTATTAAATAATTACAACAGTAAATTATTATACTTAATAATAATTATGTTTATTTAGTTATCTTGAGTAAAAAATTATTAGATCTAATTTTTTTTAAAGTTAAAAAATAAAATAATTTTAATTAAAAAAAAAGTAAGAATAAAAATATTAAATATTGTAATTGTTTTTTCATACGAGCTTATTTATTTATGTTCAGTCCAAAAATAATAAAATTAATTTGAGAATTATTTTCAGAATTTTCAAATCGATTTTAAGCTCACCCCTATTTCAATATATACTCTAAGTAACATAAGATTTGATTTTTTTAGTATATTCCATTTTCATAATATTTTGGCACCTAATTTTCATTTGCATTTATTATTATTATTATTATTATTATTATTATTATTATTATTATTATTATTATTATTATTATTATTATTAAATAATGCTGAAATCGTAAGTACATCATATTTATCTCGTGAACGTCAAAGATCGTTGCGGCAAGTCGGCAACAGCCGGTGATCAATATCTGGCAAACTATATGTCTCTGTACAAAAAAGTTCAATATAAATAATATTCATTTCATTAAATCAGAAAACGAGAATTTAAAATTGCTACAACCATTAAAAGAAAGTAAATTTAGAGCATTATATACACACCCACAAAAAAAATCAAAGATATATATACATGTACTATGTACAATTTTCGACTCGTCGAGATTGATCGTGACATGAGTCGACCGAGCATCGGGCCTTTTTTCGATTGCAAAAATTTGGGCGATTGTTGCCGCGGCGTAACAACCAATAAAACAAGCATCGCCATGATTACGACGGGGATGAAGAGGAGTATGAGCGGCGGCAAGACCAGCAGCAGCAAGATGGACGCGGCGACCGAGACCATCAGCGCAACTGTTATGACTATGAGCAAAGAGACAGATGACAAAATTAAAAATAGCAAAAGGGAATAATACTTTTCTGATTGTTCTCACATTACAGTACACCAATATATAGAGATAGTGGAGTAGTGCTAAAGTAATTCACTCTCCATAACAAAAAGATACTCAACAATGATATAATTAATTGGTATAGTCCTTGAGGTGTTTGGGCTGAACCCGTTTACGATTCCCTCGACGTGGACCCGACGGTGTATTTTGGGCCTCCCTATCAAGCTCCTTAGTATCAGGCCCTATAGCTGTAACAATACCCCTTCCATTGCAAACAACCTTGTCCTCAAGGTTGAAGGTTGGATAATGTTCCTTGAACTGCTGCAACTCAATCCATGTCGCTTCCTCACGCGGAAAGTTGACCCATTGAACCAACACTTGTTGTTGTGGTCGAGTCGAAACAATTACCGTACGTGCGCCTAATATTTGCTGAGGTTCCATGGCTGGAAGTGTCGGGTACGGAGGAATAACAGCGGGCCGAGCAATATTTGGATCGTAGCCCATCGCCCTTTTAAGGACTGATATATGAAACACATTGTGAATGCGGGCATCAGGTGGTAACTCCAAGCGATAAGCTACCTTTCCCACTCTCTCCATCACTTAAAACGGTCCAAAAAACTTTCGGCCTAATTTTTTATTGCTCCTTCCACGCACTGTTATTTGCCGATAGGGTTGCAAACGAACAAGAACCCATTCCCCGATGTCGAGTTCAAATTCTCGACGATGTTTGCCGGCTTTATTTTTCATGCGCATCTGAGCTCGCTGGAGATTGGTTTTTAGTTGGGCCAGTAGTTGATCCCGTTGCCGCAACTCTTGATCAATGACATCATTAGTGGAAGAGTGAGGTATATAAGAAGTCAGGTTAGGCGGTTCGCGTCCATATAATGCCAAAAAGGGAGTCATTTCAATGGCCGTCTGATAAGATGTGTTATACCAGTACTCTGCCCATGACATAAATTTATACCATAGTTTCGGGGAGTCCATAACAAAACTCCGCAGGTACATTTCCAGAGTTCGATTTAAACTTTCTGTTTGGCCGTCCGATTGCGGATGGTAAGCAGTAGACATGTTAAGTTGGGTGTTGTGCAACTTAAAGAGTTCACGCCAGAATGTGCTTAGAAATATCTTATCTCTGTCACTGAACATTGAACGAGGCACCCCATGCAATTTAACCACGCCATTGAAAAAAACCTCTGCTATTTTTGTTGCCGTGCTGTTTGGAGGCAGTGGAAAAAAATGGGCATACTTACTTAAGCGATCCACCACCACCATAATTTCCGTGTATCCCTTTGAGGGTGGTAAGCCGATAATAAAATCCAGGGAGATATCTTCCCAAATTTGAGTTGGAATAGGCAAAGGTTGTAGCAATCCTGCTGGAGCTAATGTGGTGGGCTTGGCCATTTGGCACACAAGACATTCTGATACATATTTTCTAACATCGGCCCTCATGCCATCCCAATAGCAATTGGCAGCAAGACGATGAAAGGTTCTTAATATGCCGGCATGATCACCGAGTGGGGAATCATGATATTCTGCCAGAACCCTAGATTTTAAAGACGAGGGAATTAGTAACCTCCCCTTAAAATAAATTAATCCATTCAGTACCTTGTGCAAGGGAAATTTAGTAGGATCAACATTCATCAGTTGCTTTAGGTGAGTCATTTCATGATCAGCATGATGAGCCAACCTCAAGTCCTCCAGAAACCCCACACGTATGGTTGGCATGCCAAGGTAGCTTGCTAGGCTATGGGCACGAGATAATGCATCAGCGACGACATTTAGTAGGATCAACATTCATCAGTTGCTTTAGGTGAGTCATTTCATGATCAGCATGATGAGCCAACCTCAAGTCCTCCAGAAACCCCACACGTATGGTTGGCATGCCAAGGTAGCTTGCTAGGCTATGGGCACGAGATAATGCATCAGCGACGACATTTTCTCGACCCGGTTTGTAGGTGATTGAAAAGTCAAAACCCAATAACTTGGTAAGCCACTTTTGTTGGTCCGGTGTGTTAATTGTTTGTTCCATGAGAGCCTTTAAGCTGCAATGGTCGGTTCGGATAATGAAATGACGACCCAACAAGTATTGGCGCCATTTAGCGACGGCTGATGTAATAGCCATCATTTCTCGATGGTATGTGGACGTGCTCTGGGCGCGAACATTTAACTTCTGACTATGATAAGCAATGGGTTTGTTTTCTTGTAGTAAGGCGGCACCTAGCCCAATCCCTGACGCATCCGTCTCAACGACAAAAGTCTTAGAAAAGTCTGGTAGTACCAATATAGGGGTTGTCACCAAGGCCTGTTGTAACCGTTTAAACGCCGATTGAGCGACTTCCGACCATTTAAAGCCATTACTTTTTAGGAGGTCGGTTAGCGGGGATGCGATCGCTGCATATCCTTTGATAAAACGTCGATAATAACCGGACAATCCTAAAAATCCGCGTAATTGTCGTACAGTTTGAGGAGTTGGCCAGTCTACTACTGCACTCACTTTCTTTGGATCCATAGCGAGCCCATTACTGGATATTATATGACCCAGATATTCTATCGATTTCTGGGCGAAAGCACACTTCGATAATTTGGCATAGAATTCATTAGTCTGCAATAATTCCAAAACTTTCTCCAAATGAACAAGATGTTGTGAAAGGGTCTGACTATATACTAGGATATCATCAAAAAAAACAAGACAAATTGACGTAAGTACGGCCGAAAAAGATCATTCATAGTGGCTTGAAAAGCCGATGGGGCATTAGTGAGTCCGAAAGGCATTACCAGAAATTCGTAGTGGCCATTGTGAGTGCGGATCGCTGTTTTATGTATATCTTCTGGTCGAACCCGAATTTGATGATATCCAGACCGTAGATCCAGCTTTGAGAAGTAGCAGGCACCATGTAACTCGTCGAGTAATTCATCAACCGTTGGTATCAGAAATTTATCTTTAATGGTAACATTGTTCAAAGCACGGTAGTCAGAGCAAAATCTCCACGTGCCGTCTTTCTTTTTGGCCAATAAAACTGGTGACGAGAACGGACTAGTACTAGAACGAATGATACCCTCCTCTAACATTTCTGAAACCAAACGCTCAATTTCAGCCTTTTGAAAATGGGGATACCGATATGGCTTGACGTTAACGGGCGAGGTATGAGGTTGTAGGTGAATAGCATGATCACGTGATCGTAGAATCGCAAACACTTTAGCATACTTCGATACTAAAGGTTGAACATTAGCATCGATCAAAATCGGAGGATGATCCATTGGCAGTAATGGTGTCAAGCTAAAGAAAGCTGCTACCGAATCATTCGCCTGCAATTTTTGTATCCCCGTAAAATTAACTTCGGAGATGGAGACAGTGCGATCTCCTTGAAGAGTCACGTCTACTTCCTTATCTTTGAAACTCATGGTCAATGCCGCATAGTTTTGCACAACGGGGCCAAGTGTTGCTAACCATGACACACCCAACACCACATCAGCACCTTCTAAAGGTAACACATACAAGTCAGTACAAATATGATGCCCTTGGATATCTAATTTGGTTAACCTCACACAACCTTCACATGATAATTTTTTACCATTTCCCACAGCAACTGTGAATTGCTTAATTGGTTCTACCGCCAACTTAAGAAATTTAGCCACTCTAGATTGCACGAAATTATGTGTACTACCGCTGTTAATTAACACTTGAACCTGATGTCCTACCAAGGTACCTCGAAATCGTAGTGTTGCCGGCGATGGTGCCCCCGACATGGCATGTAATGATATTTCGAGGCAGGCTCCAAGCTCCTCTCCATGGGAATTTGTATCTTCGTAACCATCACTAGAAATCTCGGTCACTTCATCATCTGCGATCACCATAAAAAATTGTGGTTTGGTTTTGCAGCGGTGACCCGGAGAATATGTATCATCACAATAGTAACATAACCCTCTTTCTCGCCGACTCCCCATTTCTTTAGAGGTAATCTTTCGAGTAGTGAGTTGAGGAGAATTTGTATTTGGGCGAACCGTATTCGGGGAATTTAGTGGAGTATAATTGTTCTGTGTTTGCGTTTGAGTGTTAGGCTGCAGGGAATTAGGTGTAGGGGTAGTGTGTGGGCTAGAGTATGTAACAGATGGTAAATAATTGGGCCGGACGTGATTCGGGCTTCTGGGCTTTTGAGATGGCCAATATCGGTGTTGGTCCGCTAGCTTGGACTCATGAAGGCGAGCCAATGTCATGGCCTGCAATGAAGAAGTGGGCCGAGCAGCCCTAATTTCGGCTTGAATATCCTGTCGTAACCCAGCGACAAAACAACTGAGAAGGAACGCCGCCGGCAACCCTACCGTACGCATAGATAATTCCTCAAATTGGGCAATATACAAATCAACTGTAGAATTTTGCATCAATTTGGAAAGTACACCCTGCGCATCTTCCACTACAAGAAAAAACCATTTTAGAGACAAAATCATTTTGTCTCTAATTGTCATAATTTTGTGACTCATAAGAATATGTGAGAAAAATGTTTTGTCACTAAATTTGTCTCTAATAGTGCGTAACGAATAATTTTTAGAGACGAACCATATATTTTTCACCAATAAGAATTTGAATCCAAAATTTATTTCTCTCCAATACCAATTATTTTTGTCTTTAAAAGTACCTCCATCATCTTGCCAAATCTCAATATTTTTTTTATTTCTTAGTTTTATTTACAATTCTTATGAAATAATGAAACAAATTATACGATTGATGGCAAACAAAAGTATGAAAATACAAATAAGGAAATAAAAAAAAAATTAATATGAACAAAGTACTTACATTAATGTATACTATCAACTAAAGTACATTTGAATACACACTAAACTAATACAATACATTATTTTGGAAAGAAAAGATTATATTCAATCTTGACATTTCTTAGCATCTTCTAATTGAGAATCCATGATCACTCTTTCCATCTCAGCATCAATATCGATTCATCCAAGGAAGCTCTCTGGTACAGAATAACCTAAGGTGTAAGAATACGTATTAATAATTTGTACTTAATAATATAAATGAAAATATTTTAAATGTGCTCAATAAATGTTCTGAATGATGAATAGAATGCAGGGGAAGTGAGATCTATGAAGATCATCTGATTCTGTTTTACAATTTACCTTGATCCGAGCTAAAGTCTCGATCTTCTTCTCCATCTCACCGACGTGTGTTATATATGAAACATTTTTGTCCTCCTGCAACTTCCAAAATGAATTATGAGCCCCAAAATCGAATAATACACAAGTGAATTTGCGAGCGAGAATTCATAACCTTTCTTCCTTGAAGTTTGCATATCCTGTTTTCTTTTGTACGGCGGTGGATCCCCTCAAGATCCTTATCAAATCGGCCACCTTCGCACCAAAAGAGGTTGAATTTTAGATCTCTTAGCAATCAAATTGAATTGAATTATAAATTAATTAAAACTTACCAACAGAATTTCAGATCCATGACTATTTTGGAATTACGTCTCACCCCAATCGATTTCACAATATTCATCCTTGAAAAAGGTCGTAGACAATCTCTTAAATATCAGTAATCCACAATATAATCGTGCGTAGATTTTTATTTTGGGTGATAATCGTATATGGACTATACAATGAAGAGATGATGAAGAGAATATAAATTCATAAATTAAAATATAAGTATACCACAAACGTGGGGAGTGGGACACCGAGAGCCCGATACTCATTGGGAGTGGAGGAAGTTTTGCAATTTATTTTATTTAATTAAAACTGATTTTCTGTGTGAGAATTAATTTGTCACTTTTTCATATTTGTTTTTTCATAAATTGTTTTTAGAGACAAAAACTAAGTTTGTAACAAATAATTTTGTCTCTAAATTAGTTATTTCTTGTAGTGTTCGAATTCTGATGGACCAAAGCGCGTCTCTACCGCTCGCAGAAATTGAGCCCAGTTACCGATTTGCCGATTATGTGAAAGCCATTGAAACCACTGCAAAGCTCGACCCTCCATGTGAAATGAACTAATTAAAATTTTTTTCTCGTCGGGGATTTGATAATAAGAAAAATAGCGTTCCGCTTTGAAAATCCAGCCCACAGGGTCCTCTCCGTTAAAATGGGGGAAATCAAGCTTCATCGGACGGTGAATCGTCGATGAACTCGATGGTGATATTGGGGCCAACGGAGGACCGAATTCATAATGATTGGTGGGGCCCATATGCATAGATGGAAAATAAGGACCGTGCAAAGAAAATCCTTGAGGTGAGGGTAAGGAAGTG
This sequence comes from Euphrasia confusa, assembly GCA_954870475.1. Lineage (NCBI taxonomy): Eukaryota > Viridiplantae > Streptophyta > Magnoliopsida > Lamiales > Orobanchaceae > Euphrasia > Euphrasia confusa. The sequence goes on along the minus strand of OX940954.1, from coordinate 11,887,350 downwards.
ACAAACGGAGGCATAGGTGGTAGTGACGAAGTGTGGGAGACGGTCGTCGGACCGGGCGGCAGAACACAATAGGCCGGAAAGGGCATCGTCTGCGGCGGACCTCCGTAACCCGATGCTCGGAAGTTTGGCGAAGATACCAACTCAGAATGTGATGGCAACTGAAGCGGCGGAGGGGCCGATCGGGCCTGAGGTTGAAGAGTGCGTTCCAGTTTTTCACCTAGAGCCGACAGTAAAGCCAAGATATCTGTGAGAGATTTTTGCTGATCGGCGATTTGTTGTGAATGGGTAGATGCAGTATCTTGAATTTTTTTTACTGTTTCATCCAATGTTTTGAGTCGAGTTCCATCAGCCATAGATGCCGACGAGCTCAATGAGAGCACCAATTGTTATGACTAGGAGCAAATAGACAGATGACAAAATTAAAAATAGCAAAAGGGGATAATACTTTTCTGATTGTTCTCACATTACAGTACACCAATATATAGAGATAGTGGAGTAGTGCTAAAGTAATTCACTCTCCATAACAAAAAGATACTCAACAATGATATAATTAATTGGTATAGTCCTTGAGGTGTTTGGGCTGAACCCGTTTACGATTCCCTCGACGTGGACCCGACGGTGTATTTTGGGCCTCCCTATCAAGCTCCTTAGTATCAGGCCCTTCTGCGGCTCTTCTGCGGCTGTTGAATTCGACGGTGATTTTGTTTGAGATTAACGACTTTGATTATCTGATCTTCCTAGATCATCTTCTAACATCACCATAACCAATTTCTTACATCATTTATTAGTGTGTGTTCTCCTTAATTAATTACATATTGTGAGAAGAATGAAATGAGGATAACTCAACATTTAAAGGGGAGGTGCGAGGGCATTTTGGGCATTTTGAGTCCAGTAATACTTATTGGTATTGTGTGAAGGAGAACCAAAAAGTTATATATAAAAAAAAATCGTTTAAATGTTTTGTGATGTCTGAGTTTTTTACTTTACTTTGAACAAAAATAAAATTTATTGCCTTAAAATATTTGTAATACAAAATATTATCAGGTAAAAACAAAGAAATTGAATATGATCCGTTAAAATAAAGAAACAGTGACGTTGCTTACGAAGATGAAAAAAATACATGCAAAAAAATACATGCGTCCAACACATATAATTTAGGACAAAGTTGAAATAGTTGAAATTTTACTTCGGTGACGTTGATTACGACAAATAAAAAAATACATGCTTCCAACACATGTAATTTAAGAAAAAGTTAACACATGTAATTTAGGATAAAATTGGAATTTTACTTCGTGTAAAAAATAAAAATTTATTGCGTTAAAATGCATTTTGATGCAAGATAGTATTAGGTAAAAACAAAGAAACTGTATATGGTCTGTTAACATAAAAAAAAACATGACATTTGATTACGAAAGATAAAAAAAATACACCCATCCAAAGCATATATTAATTTAGGGTAGGACAAAGTTGGTTGGTGTAAAACTAAATTTAATTTAAGATAGGACAAAGTTGGTAGTTGTAAAAATAAAATTTATTGCTTTAAAATGTTTTTGTGATACGGAATATTATCAGGTAAAAACAAAGAAACATTTTTTAAAATATAGAAACGAAGAAACGGTTTTTTTGTGATGCAATATATTGTGTAAAAACAAAGATTTGGACATGAACGGGTTAAAATAAAGAAACGTTGATGTCAATTACGAAGATAAAAAAATAAACGTGTTCAACCCCAATTCGTCTATCGTGTACGTATGTGTACAATGCATTATACACACAACCCAATTAAACATGAAAGATCATTAAAATATTTATTATAAAAATAAATAATCATTATTAAAAAATACATGCATAACTTGCAAAGCACACACATAAATAATAAATTTTCATTCATTAATCATAAAATCATCATTATGTAACAAACAAATCATTCATAATATATTTATCACTAATACAATACATTATACCTAGTTGAAAAAAAAAACTGGAGTTGAAAAAAAAAACTGGATATGAGTATATGATCCGTTAAAATAAAGATATGATTTGTTAAAATAAAATTGATTACGAACATTAAAAAAATACACACGTCCACTTATTTATTTCAGAACAAAAGACATGTTCTTTTGGACTTAATTTCCGTTTATTTCAGTTCAGTTAAGATCTTTTAAGTTTCAGATGTTTCCGTTCAACTCGGATTAAGTTCGTTTCAAAATAAATTAAAATAAAATAAATAAATAAAATCATTTCAATATATAATTTTAAATATACAATCTAATTACTATCATAATATTATTAATATTTTTTAAAAAAAATATTTGAAATTTTATAAAAATTATTATTATTTTTATAAACAAAATTATCCAGTTCAGTTCAGATCGCTATTCAGATCGCTTCAGTTCAGTTTAGATCGCTTCAGTTCAGTTCAGCTGGTCAGTCCAGAAGAACATGTCAAAGTTGGAATTTTACTTTGTATAATAAAAAAAATTATTGCATTAAAATTTCTTGTGATGCAGCAAGATAAAGATATTATTTAGTAAAAATAAAGAAATTTGAAAAATAAAGAAACAATTGGTTAAGAAGATAAAAATATATACGGTATTACTCATGTAATTTAGGACATTTAAGTACAAAATTGAAATTTTACTTTGTGTTAAAATGTTTTGTGATGCAGAATATAATCAAGTAATTAAAATATTTTGTAATGTAAGGATATTAAAAACAAATAAACTTGAAATTAAATAAAGTTGATCAGGAAGATAAAATAAATAACCCCGTCCAACCATGTAATTTAGACATTTATGACAAAGTTGGAATTTTAATGGGTGTAAAATGTAAAAATAAAATTTATTGCGTTAAAATATATTGTTATGCAAGATATTAAGTAACTACAAAAATTGGTTAAAATATATTGTTATGCAAGATATTAAGTAACTACAAAAATTGGATATGATATGTTAAAACAATCGGGGAAGTTGATTACGAAAATACACACGTTTAAGACATGAATGAATTCATAACAACATTTTTATTTTCATTTTTTTCATTTGTGTACTTATTTATGTATATAAAAATATAAAATTAAATTGAACAATAATATAATTAAGTGAAAATATATCTATATACACTTATTGATATATTGATATAGTCATTCATCTTTTCTACACATCATTTAATAAAAAAATATTTTATACAAATAAATCTAAATATGTCTCAAACTCAATACACAAATAAAATTAAAAAAGACTTCCTCTTTGAACCGGATAGCTTTGACCATTCTCAAACCATTCCCATTACCCCGGTTGAGATTCTAGGAAATCACTCTGAAAAGCGTTCAGTGTATAATGTTCGTCATCAACGTTTCGTGTATTAGGTATTTAGTTAGAAATTATATGCTTTTAGCAAAAGCATCGATTGTATAATAAATTCATCGTAAGTGTGGTTAAGCCTACATCGATTGTAATTTATGTAATTATGTGAAGACCTTTGCCCGGCAAATTATGTAATTGATATTCAACCTAAATATTCGGTCCTGGAGAATTACTTCGGTCCCCGAATTACATATTTCAGTCCTTGATTAACATATTCGATCCCCGGATTACTTAATATTCGGTTCCGAATAACATATTCCGTCCCCGAATTACTTGTTTATATTCGGTCCCCGGGAGACATATTCGGTCCCCGAAATATTTTTACTAGTTAAAAGGGTATTTGAGGTATATTTGAATTTATGTGTGTAGAAAAGTTTTTTATTAAATGGATGTTTAGAAAAGATAAATCACTATGTGAATAAGTGTATTTATAAATTTCTCCCTATAATTAATATCAAATTTTAAATTAGAATTAAATAATTTATTTAATAAATATAAATAATATTTTAAAATTTTAAAAATATCGAATTCTAAATTATCAAAATACTATTATAATTTTAAAATATACGATATCTTATTATAAAATATAAAAAATTAAATATAAATTTAATTTAAATAAAAATTAGTTTATCTCGATTAATTATACATTTCTTTTTTATTATTTTCAAAAAATACATAATTACTTGAGACATATATTTTTTTAATAGAAAAAGAATAGATATAAAAATATTTTTATAAGTATATATTTTGTGTGCTTCAGTGTTATTAGTAACTACACTTGAAAGTTGGAACATTATTTTAAGTGATATTTTAACCGTAAATATATACACCATACACAATTTATGATTGTATGTATATTTATACATAATAATATTAAATTTACAATGGATATTATATGCATGTGTACTCTACCGAATGTAGCATAGATAAAACCGTATTGCACATAATAAATTTAAATGATCGGTATAGCATGTATAAATCTTATTGTACGTAACAAATTTAAATTAAAAATAAAAAAAAATTAAGTAAATAATAAAACAAAATCATATAATTACTATTTACTATTCTTCTTAAAATTTTCTATTTTAAATATCTACAACGTGATAACACTAGGTATTAGGAAAGAGAAAAATGCCTAATTTGTAATAGATTAGTCTCACTATTTTTTTGCAAACTTTCATTTTTTCTAACAATTATTTGTATGTCTTAAAAATAAATTTTTTTTTAAAATTTTATTTTTATAATCCTTCTTTATTTACATATCCACTACATTTTCAACTCATTTTTTTTAACTACAAATGAATACCAATTATAATATTACTCTAAATTATTATAAAAAAAACAATTACACTACCTGTGTTTGTATTTTTTTACTGCTATTTGTTTTGTTTGGCTGGTTAGAGAGCTAGGCTGTTAGCTCATGATGCGGTAAGGTTGTTATCCTTATGCGATGTACTGTATCATACACTTCTTCTTTTCTATGTAATTGACATTTACCAAAAAAAAAAAAAACATTGCAAACATTGCCTCCATCTTTTGATGGGAGGTAGCATACTTGTGAGTTTTTACTTTCTCAGATTCACAGATTCAGTAAGTAAATAGATGTAATAAGTAAAAACAAAGAAACAAAAAATATTAAAATGAATATCAAAGTTCGAATTAATTATATATATATTTTATTTGTTTATCTATATAAAAATATAAAATCAAACTCAACAATTATATAATTAATATCAAATTTTTAATTAGAATTATATAGTTTATCTAATAAATATAAATAATATTTTAAAAGTTTAAAAATATCAAATACTAAAATATCAAAATAATATTTATAATTTTAAAATATTATAAGATATCCTGATATAAAAATTTTATATATAAATTTATTATGAATAAAAATTAATCTATCTCAATTAATTATTCACTTCTCTTTATAATTTACAAAAAAATACATAATTAGTTGAGAAATAATCTTTTTTTAAATAGAAAAAGAATCAAAAATAAGAATATTTTATAAATATATATTTTGTGTTGTTTATCATTGTACATAACAAATCTAAATGAAAAATAAAAGAATAAGTAAATAATAAAACAAAACCATATAATTACTATTCACTTAAAATTTCTGTTTTAAATGTCTATAATCTTATAATCTGATATGTTGAGTATTTGTAAAGAGAAAAATGTCACTAATTTGTAATTGTTATAAACTCAAGAGAATTGAGAGAGAATAATACAGTAGAAAGAGAGATAATATGAGAGGATAATAGAATTGTTGTTTCATTCATATGGGAGACCCCTTTATATCAAGGTTCTAAAAAGCGCTAGGCGCTAGTCGGGCGGTGACAAGGGGCCTAGCGCCTAGAGGGATTAATCGGGGACTAGGCGGGGATTTATCGTTTTACATTTTTATATTTAATTAATTAATATTATATTTTAAAAATATTTTTATGCTTAATAAATCAATATTTTGAACAAAATAATCAATAAATAATTTAAATATAGTATTAATCAAAAGTTTAACATAGTAAAATAATAAAAATAGTTTGTAAATTTAAATTTTTAGATCATTTTCATTATATATTTAATATTTTTTATCAAATTTTGGTCTCGTACCTCAAAATTTATCATAACATCATTTATTTTATTTAATTTATCAAAATTTGCATCTAATTGATTATTCAGTTAAATCTGCTCGAGAACCGTCTAAGTAAGTAAGACGAAATTAATTGAACTTAGGCGGTCCAAAGCGGATTTAGGCGGGTCTGGGCGGGTTTAGGCGGGGCTTAGGCGGGTTAGGGGCCTAGAGCCTAAAATCGAGGCGGTCGAGTACAGCCTAGGGCCTAAGCGGGGATTAATCGGAGCTAGGCGGGGATTTTTAGAACAGTGCTTTATATAGGATACAAAATAGGGTTTATGTCTTGTTCACCAAGAAAGGGTAAACTAGTCATTCACTAATTAATAATATTCATAACACTCCCCCTTAAATGACTATTTACAGGATTGCTGCCTCGTTAAAACCTTGCCAGGAAAACCCAGTGGGACAAAACCTAAGCGAAGGAAAAAGAGTACAGTTTGCTCCCCCTGATTGTAATCACCGAAGATCTTTGACTTTTGAAAATAGTTATTGGTGATCAATCCATCTCATTAAAACCTGTAACTAATAAAACCATATAGGAAAAACTTAGTTATTCAAATATACATTTTGGTCTTCAGGACACAACCTTCGAATTGTCGAGTTTCACATTCATTTGTATTATTGAATATTTTTCGTCCTTCTAGGACATGCCTTTACTAGAGCATTCGCAATTGCTATAACCGGCCGGTAACTCTTCTGGAGTATTTGAGATGCGTCTAGTGTTCAATATACATTTCTTGACAAATGAACAATAATGTGAACTTCAATTCACAATCATTTGAACTTCAGGTTCAATATCTCACTTTATCTCGAAAATAAAATCATATGGAACATTTTGATGTCCTCATTATTATCGAGTGATGTACATGCCTCGTTAAAAACCTCGTTATAAAACCTTGTAGGAAAAAATACTCGAGGAAAAGACTACATGACATTAACATTTATATTGTGGTGATTGTCTCGTTAAAAACCTTTAACTAAGAAAACCCCGTGGGAAAAACTTAATAGAGGGAAAAAGAGTGTAATCACTAGTCTTCGGGACCAATCACTGGTCTTCGGGACCTTGTCTCAATATTAATTTTTGTAATATGATACTATACATGTTCTGATTTTCATTTCCTTTCATTTCAGGAATTTTAAAATCCATCCAGGACATGTATGTACCTTTCTAATGACTTCTACATGGTCAAATCATACATTCATGCATATATATACTTATCGTTGTTGCTGCCAGAAGTATAAGGTAGCGGAACATAATGTCATTCTTAAAAATATCGAGTTTCTGTGAAAAATATTTGAGCAACTAATCTCGCTTTTATATCTCACCACACCATTACTCGTTTTTCGTACGAACACCCACATATATCCTTCCGGGATAATATTTTGAGGTGTGTGTATTATAGAGTCAAAATATATCTTTATTCAGCGAGTCATGCTCAACCTCAATTGCTCGTTTCTATTTGAGTGCTGCTGACACGCTATTATTGATTTAAATTTTGGATCCAAATTTTCAAGAGCTACCCTTGAGGCAAATATGTCGTTGACGACTTTTTATTTTTTTATATTAATGACAATTCAATATGTAAACCAAATCTTTAATCATTTCCCAAAATATTTAATTTGGTTGTTCCGCAATCCCACAATTTTCTATTATCATGTGCACATGCTTTTTAAATGGGATTTTCATCTAACTCTCTTCATGAGATTTTGAGGGTGACTAAATTTTATTGCCGCGAATTTATTTTATATCTTGAGATCGATCTACTACGCTTCAGGCGTATATTAGAATCAACATTGGAGTTGATCTCTTTGTTATTTGAACTCTTATAGTTCATTTCATCACAAATATATGTGATTTTGTCACACCTTCATTAATATGTAAATGTATTTGGCAGATTACTTGCTGAATATTGCAAGTCACTTATTTTCATGAACTTCGGGTTCAATAGATGATGCGTGAATCTAAAATTAAAGATCGTTTTCATTCAATGAAATTTCTCGGCATTTATATCTTTTATATTCTTATCTCCCCCTAATGCCGGGAAATAATCGTCGTTAAATATACAAATCTGTTAAATTTCAAATGGGGGTGTTCAAGTGCGGTCCCACGCCTAGCGCACACAAACGAGAGCGGGAGCCCGAATATGCACTAGAGAGCCTCAATCTATCTCAAAACCATATGGTACTAAGTAGGAGAACTCCCTAGGCTTATATCATAGACTCCCCTCTCACAATTATTCGATGTGGGACAACTCACAAGTGGCCTTCAACACACCCCCTCCACTTGTGAGTCCTAGTCAAAGGGTGGTTATAACCACTCACAAACAGGATCGAAACCTGCTCTGATACCATGTTAAATTCAAATGGGGGTGTTCAAGTGCGGTCCCACGCCTAGCGCACACAAACGAGAGCGGGAGCCCGAATATGCACTAGAGAGCCTCAATCTATCTCAAAACCATATGGTTTTGAGATAGATTGAGGCTCTCTAGTGCATATTCAAGCTCCCGCTCTCGTGTGTGCGCTAGGCGTGGGACCGCACTTGAACACCCCCATTTGGAATTTGACATGTTAAATTTCAAATGGGGGTGTTCAAGTGCGGTCCCACGCCTAGCGCACACAAACGAGAGCGGGAGCCCGAATATGCACTGGAGAGCCTCAATCTATCTCAAAACCATATGGTACTAACTAGGAGAACTCCCTAGGCTTATATCATAGACTCCCCTCTCACAATTATTCGATGTGGGACAACTCACAAGTGGCCTTCAACAAAATCAACGTAATTATTGCTATAAACCGATCTTCTGGATTGTGGGCTCGAGATATTTAATATACCTTATTTTCTATTATGCCCGTTCACTTTAGTGGTGATATGAATATAAATTGCATATTTCAAATTAATTCGCAGATGGGAAATATATAACAGTTTTCACGCACTTAATAATAATCATGATATGCATCATTTTCATTTTTAAGTACATTTGTAGTACTCGTGAGGATAATTAGTAAAGCTTTTACGGAGTCAACTTTTAATATGTTATCATTTGCATAACACTATCTTTACTAATGATCGTTCGGAGATACAATACTTTTATCAATGATCATTCGGGGATCAAAATACTCGTGTCATTCAAACTTTATTGACGAATAATCAAATCAAATCAAATATTCTTCAAGAAAATTTATCAAATTTTAATAATCTCTTAATGATATTACATTGCTATTTAAGCAATATATATTTTGCTAAAATATTTTTCAAATATATTTTGTATTGTGTATCATTCTTCGAGAATCATACACATAAATCAAACATTAATAAAATAATCGACTAAATTCGAATTGAGAACTAATGTCTCAAAAATTAATTCAGTATGTCGATTTTTGTTTCGTCCAAATTCAAAATAAGTTATGCAAATGTATTCCATACATTATATTACATGATATTCATTGCAAGAGATATCTCGATTTGCTAAAATATATGCATAATACTAGCACTTCCGGAGCTTTCAATAATATTAGATGCACGAAATCGAGTTTTTGGATATTCCATGAGTACCCACATTGAGATACATTTGTTCTTGATTTTCAAAATATATCCTTCAGGGATATTCCATAATCATTGTTTCGGCGAGAAATCGAAATTTTCGTTTGACTATTAGTATCATGATGTACCTTTATTCAAAAACATTTAATGTTTTGAACTTTGATTGTTCGGGAGCAATCAATAAAAATATTCTTTCAAGAATATTTGTATAGTTTAAAATACTTAAATTTTAATTGATAAACCAGAAACAATTTGATTTGATATTTCTGCGGGAATATCATATGACGTTGTTCTTCAAGAACATTTAAAATTTAATTTTGATATTTATTCATGAATATTATATCATAATGTTCTTCGGGAATTTAATTTGATATTTCCAAATATATTGCTACTACGTGAGCAATTTAATTTGATATTTAAAACTTATTGTTACTACGGGAGCAATTTAATTTGATATTTTCAAACTTATTGCTACTACAGGAGCAATTTAATTTGATATTTATCGAATAATATCAAATCACGATTTTCTTCCAGAATGATCAATATAATATTTTAAACTGGAGTATATGTTCTTCAGGAACATTCAATTTAATTGATATATTAAAGAATAATTGATTTGATATTGCTTCAGGAATATAAAATTATAATGCGATTCAAACTTGTGAGAAGTTACTTTCATGATAACTTTATTATATGCCTCGACAGATTTAAAATCTTGTAATTGAATGTGAAGTTAATCATACCCCGTTTTAGTAGTACGATCAACTTCGGGTGATAGTATATTTATTTTAAATCTTTCAACAAAGCTAGTGGATCTTTCATGGTCATTTTTCAAAGATATTATTCGAGATTATTAGTATATAATCATAATCAATTTGATATTGATATTTCTACATGAATATTATATCACGATGTTCTTTAGGAATATTTAATTTTGATATTTCTTCCTGATATCATATTATATATGTTCTTCAGGAACATTTAGTTTTGATATTTTTTCGGGAATATCATATCACACTTTTCTTCAGGAACATTAAAAACTTTAATTGATTTATTAAACATAATTAATTTGATATTACTTCAAGAATATCAGATTATAATGTTCTTCGGGAACATATGATATTACTTCAGGAATATCAGATTATAATGTTATTTGGGAACATATGAATTTAAGAAGAAGGGAGGAGAAGTAGATATATTTATAATTATTAATAAATATAAACAAACATATAAATTCTAAATTCTTGCCTTGTAGTTCGAATCTTGGATGAGTAGAACTTCGATGAATAACGCGGTTGAGCTTTCGTGCTGATAACGTGTTATAAACTCAAGAGAATTGAGAGAGAATAATATAGTAGAAAGAGAGATAATATGAGAGAAGAATAGAATTGTTGTTTTATTCATATGGGGAGACCCTAGGATACAAACTTAGTCATTCAGTAATTAATAATATTCACTAATCAATTAGTCTCATAATTGGTTACACATTTAAATTTTTTTTGTTGTTTCACAATTATTTGTATGTCTTAAAAAAGTTTTTTTAACATTATTCTTATAATACTTTTTTATTTATATATATATATAAATAAAATTTATTGATTAGTTGTGTTACTTTCATGAAATTAAGTAAGTAAATAGGATATAATCGGTTAAAAAAAAAATTAAGTAAATAGATATAATCAAGTAAAAACAAACAAACAAACACATGTCATATCATATAATAAAGAAAAAGAAAAAAACTTACTTTCATTACATATAATTTAGGGCAAAGTTGGGATGAATTCATAAAAAATAATTTTTGTTTATTATTATTTTATTTATTTATGTATTTTTTTTGGGTAAAGGTCAAAAGAAAAAAATATATGATACATTGCATCGCATAGGGGATGAAACTCCCACCACATCACCGAGCTAACAGACTAGATCTCCAACCACCAAATTAAACATATAGCATTAAAGAATACAAACACAATTGCCAGGCTATATGTCATACTCTCTTCAGTGCACGTGCCTGAAAAGAGTCTGAAAGTTGTATCGAGCGGATCCTCTCCTATATGATAGAAATCGTCTGAGAGGCCACCACTCTAGGCGATACCGAACGAGCCTCATGAATCCTCGTGTTCCTCTCGAGCCATATAAAGTAGATCAAAGCAGCGAGAAGTCCACGATACGTGCAAAATATCAAGTGTTTCCCACGCCATCGACTAGAAGCTCGTAAAACAGCACTATGTCAACTACCATGTGGTCATAGAAATCTCACCTTCACCTTAAGTCTCCGCAAGCACTCCCGTGAGAAGGGGCAATCAAATAAAAGATGAGAGTGTGTCTCCGCGCTCTCCCCACCACATAGCACGCACAAGTCATCCTCCCGACCAATCCAATGCTTATCCCTAGTCGGCAGCCGACCTCGGATAGCCATACAAAGAATGAAACAATGTCGTGGGATACGTCCTGGTCCAGTCAAAAGAGCAGCCCACGACACCCTATAACCATATTTATCTATATAACCATATACAAAATCAAATGTACAATTATATAATTAATTTTCAAATTTTAAATTAAAATTATATAATTTATCTGATAAATATAAATAATATTTTAAAAATTTTAAAATACCAAATTCTAAAATATCAAAATATTATTATATAATTTTAAAATATTCTAAAACATCAAAATATTTTAAATTTTAAACTTAGGATGTAAGCTTTAACTTGAAAATTTTAAGTTAAGTACGTCGTTGCATTGATTAAACGTATCAAGATTAACATACAAACTAAGACGGCAAGTGGAAAAATTAAAACATATAGTATGCATGTCTACTTGTCAATCAGTGGACTGACCCTTTCACACACACAAATACAATTTTAGGTTTTTCAACGCATTCCATCTCCAATCACACCATATCTTTCGATCTCAAGCTCGACAATGGTATGAAGAACACGACACCCACAAACTCACCTTTATCCTATCCATTGCAGGGGCTCTACGAAGGCCACACGAATACTGCTAATCGAAAGGATTGAGCCTCAGAGTGCCGTGGGCGGCGAGGGCCGACATCGTTTTGAACCGACCAACGATGTCGTGTAGGTAGAAGATTGTGTTGAGAAGGTGGTGGTGAATGTCGACGAAGCCTCTAAAAATACACATAAATTATCATTATATAATAAATAAATCATCATTAAACACATTTCAAAAAATATTCGTTAATTAACGCTAAAATCATTATTATAATTGACAATATTTATTAATTAACACTAAAATTATCATTAGTACGATATAAATCCTACACCGATGTGCACGGTATAAATTGTTTTATGTCGCTATCTATTGTGATATTGTTCGTATAAATGCTTGTCATTTATTGCTTGATCGTGAAAACCCGAAATCCTTTTGAAATATTAAATTTCACAAATTTTTTGTAGTGTATTTTTCACTATTATCATCACTTACATTTTTTTACAATATTAATAGATTATTATTCATTTATTTACAATATTTATTGCATTTTCGTAATTGTCTGCATTTTTCACAAATAAGTATAAATACATTCTTGACAAATAGTACTACTAGAAGAAAAGGACCGAGGCCCGAGGGCATCAATCATTATCAGCATCCACCCTAAAAGCTAAAAAAACCCTTCTTGCTCAAATGTCATCTCCTCCTCCATCAATGGAGTCTCTAATCCTGCAGCTCCACGATATCGCCGCCGTCAAATTCGGAAACTTCAAGCTGAAATCTGGCATCCAATCCCCAATCTACATAGACCTCCGCCTCATCGTATCCTACCCCGCCCTGCTCCGTCAAATCTCCCAGGCCCTCATCGATGCCGTCCCTTCCTCCGCCTCCTACGACGTCGTCTGTGGCGTCCCCTACACCGCCCTCCCCATCGCCACCTGCATTTCTCTTTCTTCCAACGTTCCCATGGTCATGCGCCGCAAAGAGGTCAAAGACTACGGCACCGCTAAGGCTATTGAGGGCGCGTTCGAGAAAAATCAGGGGTGTCTTATTGTTGAGGATCTAGTCACCAGCGGAGCCTCCGTCCTCGAGACGGCCGCGCCTCTCCGTTCTGTCGGCCTCAAAGTCACCGATGCCGTTGTCATGATTGACAGGTGAGTGAGAGTCATGCTAAATCTGAAAAAATAATTAGTTGAAAAATAATTCATTCCATTAGTTGATTTTTCGATAATTCTATAATCAGCTGATGTTTGGTGTCAGTGTTAATTTGATAATTATCTTTCATGATCTGGTTTCTTTTTTGCTCTTATGAATGTACCTAATTAATCTGTTAAATCAAAGAATTTACTGATACTGGGCATCCCTTTTTGTTTGTTTGTGAACGTTTACCGCTCTTCTTTAGTTTTCTGGACATTAGCTTGAAGCTTATTACAAAGGCAGTAATGCATATTCTATTTTGAATGCTCAAGCTTATCGTCCTGTGTTTTTCTGACAATTATCTTGTTCTCTTGCTAATAATTTGGTAAAAAGGGAACAAGGGGGGAGGGAAAATTTGGCAAAGAATGGAATCACACTCCACGCTATGGTGAAGCTTAGTGAAATGGTGAGGATCTTGAAGGAGAAGGGAAGAGTATCAGAGGAGACGGAGAAGATGGTCCTGAAGTTCTTGGAGGATAATCGAAAGGTATCAGTTCCCTCGGTGGAAGCAGCAGCAGCTGATAAGAAGGTCAACATTAGACTTCCATATGGAGAGAGGGCAAAGTTGGCAAAGAATCCTACCGGCAAGAAGTTGTTTGAGGTTATGGTGCAGAAACAATCTAACTTGTGCTTGGCTGCTGATGTTTCCACTGCTGCTGAGTTGCTTGATATTGCAGATAGGGTGAGGAATAGAAAAATAAATGTTTTTTATCGTTTACTTATATGCATGTCAGCTTGTGCTTGTACAATGTCAGATATATAAGTTGATATAAAAATTATCCCAGTTTCTAAAGATAGAGATTGGTTCCTTACAAAAAATTAAGTTAGGATTACACTTGTTTCTTCATTTTGCATTTTTTTTCCTATGAAATGTGCAAAAACCTTTGCCTAGTTGTCAGTTGATTTAATTTACTAAAATCCTGGGTATAAAAATTGAAAGTTTCTACATTCCAGGCACTCCTATTGAGTTTTCTAGGATCTATAAGCCACCAAACTACAATACTTTCTATTTGGAAGTCCAGGATGACTTTTTTGAACAAACATTATTTGATGCAATAGGTTGATATTCCTCTGTTGTTACATCTAGTCATCTGCATTCATACGCGATGAAATTGCACTTTTGAGTTTTGCCAATATTGACACTTTTATATGGAGTATTATTTTGAGTTGACTGAAGACACGTACTTAATTTTCTTAATATGTCTTAATATGTAGAGTTCTGCCAATGGTCTAACTCACCTTTTATGGATATTTCTGCAGGTTGGACCCGAGATCTGCTTGTTAAAAACTCATGTCGATATCTTGCCAGATTTCACTCCTGATTTTGGATCTAAACTTCGCTCGGTATATCCCTGTTCACTAATTGTTATTATCCCCCTAAGCATACAAACATATAGCTATCCCTTTTAATGGTCATAGATTCACTTGGAACCTGTATATTATTATTCACTGCTATAACGTGATGTAACTTTTTCAGTATATTTTTAGGAATTCCAACGTATAAAATATTCAGTTCTTTTTATGTGCATGGATGTCTCCAGACCTTCACTTCTCATAAAGTCTAATCTTATACTTACAAGATGGACAAACGTAAAAGAATAATTCATAATATACTCGTTTGCCTGTACCTCTTTCTATATATTTTGGAGTTTTATTGCATTGTGTGCGATACTGATATTATAGGTGCTCTCTGTATTCAGGAAATGTTTCACTCAAATGCAAACTCCTTCTGCTAGAAATCTCTTCTCGCATGTTGAATTTTATTCCTCTTTATAATTTCCCCCAGCCCACCCTTCCCAATCTGTGGTTGAACTGCTTTTAATTTCTAACTACAGACCATCAAATTACCTCAACGAGTTGTCACAGTGAATCAGTATTAGAATCAAGTTCTTAAGATATTTGCATGCTGCTATTTCTATAATCTATTTAACCGAAAGTGCTTCTGATATTTTTTTACTAAGTGCACAATTTTTATAAGCTGAATTGGCATTTTTTCCCGAGTAACAAACACCTGATCTGAGAAGGCACTTGAATGATTTAATTTTTATAGATGGCTTTGGTCTATATATGGTTTTGGTTTTTGTTACGTGTAGTACGAGTGATGTATCTAACAGACTTAACAATTACCTTCCCTCCCTTCTCCCTCCTCCCCCCCCCCCCCCCCCCCCCCCCCTCCCCATCGCAGGTGTGCCTAGTTTCATAGGATGATCAAGTTTTTGAGATTTTCATAACCTTGTATTGCATGGTGCATAGTTTTGATTTAAGCATGTTCAAGAAACACATTTCTAAGTGAAATGAGAGCTCGGAGAAAAGGATTTTTTGTAAAAAAAAATATGTCCTTACAATAATGTCATCCATAAAAGCCACTTCTACCTGATTTTATTGATGATTGGGATTTTTCCTAGTTGACGAAATTTCCTTTTGAAAATTATAAATCTCGACAACTAATAATGCCCCAACCTTCTGAAGATTGCAGATAAGCATAATTTCTTAATCTTTGAGGACCGTAAGTTTGCTGATATTGGTAACACAGTCACCATGCAGTATGCAGGGTAATAATTACTTCTTTTCTATTTGCAAAGATTTTTTGATTTTTTTCGTGAGATTCTTCTTTTGGTTTATACAGAGGTATCTTCCATATCCTGGATTGGGCAGATATAGTAAATGCTCATATAATTTCAGGACCAGGAATTGTGGATGGCCTAAAATTAAAGGTGCGGCGAGTCTGCTATGATTTTACTTCTATTTTGGCCGTTATTTGTTTTGAATTGATTCAATTGCTAAAGTAGTTTTATTATGTGGCAGGGTTTATCCCGAGGCAGAGGTTTGTTGCTGCTTGCTGAAATGAGCTCCTCTGGTAACCTTGCTACAGGTGATTACACATCTGCAGCGGTGAAAATTGCAGAAGACCATCCCGATTTTGTTATTGGCTTCATATCTGTTAATCCAGCTTCATGGGCTAATGGACCTGGAAATCCATCCCTGATTCATGCAACCCCTGGTGTTCAAATGGTGAAGGGCGGAGATGATCTGGGCCAACAATATAATACTCCGTCTTCTGTAAGTAATTTTTTGCTTTATGTGCTGTCTCTGTAACAAATATAATAATAAATAAATAAAATACCTGTTTAAAGCAGTTAGTGTGTTTTAGTTTACACGTAACTCATAAGGTAATGTGACCTTACCTTAATGGAAATAGTTATATAGTATTAAGATTCTTTGCATAAAACGAAGTTAAGATTTGCCAATGTCTATAATTATATTCAACACTTTGTAACTTGAATAAATAATGCTCTGCATCTGAGTTAACCGAGTAAGAATCATAAAATTCTTCTTTGAAATCTTAGGTAATAAAGAGAATTATGTTTTTCAGGTCATCTCTGACAGACGCAGTGACATGATAATTGTTGGGCGTGGAATTATTAAGGCAGCAAACCCCGCAGAGGCAGCTAGAGAATATCGGCTTCAAGGATGGGAGTCATACTTGCTCAATTGCAAGTAGCCATAATTATATGTTTCCCTTTGTAAGTGAGAAGACCCCTCTCAGAAGGTACAAAGGGTACAGTTTTGTGATATCCTATTATGAGTTGTCCTAATGTTTGTTGAGTTGACATTTCAAAGGTTGGGGGATGGATGAATTATGATTTCTGTATGTGGGATTTGTGTGTTGTGATTGATTGGCTCGATTCTCTTAATAAGCGATTTTGATGAACTATTATCACACATCATTATACCTACTTCCATTATGGTTTTGGTTACTTCTGCTCATTATCGTGTGATAACAACCCAAAGGAGGCGATATCACTGATATGCAGGCTGGATGCTCTTTCGTGGTGTTAGGTGGGTTAAAAATATGATGAGATAAATGATCTAAGCATTTGCCTTTGGGCTAAATATCAATTAATGTAAATTTTAATTAAACATAATAATTAGAGATTGATGTCCCTTAAGAGAATTTAATTTAGTTAAAACATCTTCCGATATAGTAGTTCAAACATATTTCATTCACCATTATATTTTGAAAGAAAAATTAAGTTCTCCAAAATTTAAAAAATAAATCATATATGTTTCATTGGAACATCAATCAACATTTTGATTATGGTTGTTTCTGTAAAAATACTCATTCAACATCATATTGTCATAATCAATCTTTGCTCTATAAATAAATTTGAAATCTACTAATAATTTGAATGAAAACAGAAAATTTATGCGATCATACAAAATAATACTTGGTAATATATATTTGTTGATCATGTAGTGATTAAGCTTTTAGGGCATTCCCAATGCTATGGAGGCAAAGTGGGAGGCAATGGCAAATTTTGCCACAAAATTTGCCTCCCAGCCCATTTTCACTCCAATGGCATCCATCAAATTTTGCCTCCAAAGGAATATTCTTTTAGAATCTTCTTAATTTAATGTTTATTTATATTAAAATAATATATAATTTTAATTTTAATTTAAAATTATTTTTTTAAATAATATAAAAATTAAACAAAATAAAAATGTAATACATTAATAAAATAATTAATACATAAAAACTAAATATTATATAAAAATTATCGCAATAACAACAACAACATAATTATGAACTAGAAAAATCTTCCCAAAGATGTTCAATCAAAGCATTTCGAAGTTCGAAATGAGCATTTGAATCCCTAATTTGTTTATGTCGATTCAAAAAAGATTCAAATGTCGCAGTTGCATTATTTGCTTCTTGTACCGAGGGAGTAGTTGATTCCGTCGCTTCTACAATCGGGGCACTGAGATCTCGTTCATCCTCGACTATCATGTTATGCATTATAATGCACGCAGTGATTACATCTTTCAAGACATCGGTCGTAAAAAAACGAACCGGATTTGATAGAATTGCAAATCGACTTTGAAGAACTCCAAATGCACGTTCCACATCCTTCCTACATGCCTCTTGCTTTTGTGCAAACAATTTATGTTCAATTTCTATTTTATTTGCTTATCTTATTTTGTATTGTAATATGAAATTTGTATTGAAATTAGTAGTATTAATGTAATTTGTATTATTGTATTTCAATTTGAATGTTGTATCAAAAATTATGTCAAATAATATTATTATATTATAAATATTATTTTTTTTATATTTTTTTATCAAAATATAAAAATTATAAATTATAAATTAAAATCAACAAATACAATTATATTTACATTTATATTTATATAACTATTAATTTAAAAAAAATAATAATAATAAAATAACATTTGCCTCCATGAATAGTGTGGAGGCAAATTTGTCTCCTACTATTCATGGTGGCAAAATACCTCCTTGTTTGCCTCCACCATTGGAGAGTGAAAATGGAGTGGGGGAGACAAATTTTGCCATTGCCTCCCCCATTGGGAATGGTCTTAGACTATTTACAATTGTTTCAACATTCAACACTTTACTTCATTACTCCACATTATCTTCTCTCTCTTCCACCTAATCATTTAACATTCATTCAACTTTTATACACTACAATAGTTTTATTTAATAAAATTCAACCCCCTTCCCCACCACTTTTATTTCATCTTTTTATTTTCTTTTATAATTTTATTTTTATTACAATTCAATAAAGCAAATATCAATTAATAATAAAATAACATATATATGTTTTAATTTTGAATTTTTTAAATTAAAATAGTAAATAGTAAAATAAAGTATTTTTTTTTTGTCCAAATCAAATGAAACTAACTTCTATTTATAGATAAAAAAAATGATAAATTTTTATATAAAAATAAAAAATAAAAAATAAATTTATTATAAAATAATTAAGTTAAAGCGATAAGATAAGATAAAAATTTGAAAATTAAAACGGACAAATGGAAAAATAACATGTTAAAAAAAAAATCAGTAAAATAATTCAATACAATAAGTTTTCACCATTATTTTATTCAATCATTTATTGGGGTCGCACCCCAATTCTTTTTCACGACTGTTGAAAAGTTTCAACATGCAAAAAGCCACATCGATTCAACAAACAAATTAAACTCCCGTTGTTCTTCGTATTCAACCGTTGAAAAAGCTTTTTCAACTACCTCATCGTTGGTAGTCTTAGTTTAAATACTATTACTAAGTCTCGCGGTGATCATACCGAAAAGTACTCTGATCGAATGATATTCATGCGGTGATCATACCGAAAAGTACTCTGATCGAATGATATTCATCTGTTGACCATGCCCAGATTGAGCTAGACATTTTGTGTCAAGTAAGAAGTTCTACTCATCTAATCTTTTACTATTTCCTCTCTCATGAAGTACTAAAAAACGACTCACTTTTTTTTGTAATTTTTAAAGAAAGTGTGTTATTTTTCCTTTTTTTTTTGTTGGGATAATTTTATTTTTATTTTTTTGCTACCATTTTGAAATATAATTTTTTTATTAATTTTATTAATTTTAATTTTCAAAATGATTGATTAGGGATGTCAATCTAACTTGAATCCGTAGATTGACCCGAGTCGGTCCGAAAAAATGTAAGGTTGTAGTCGAATATTTTAAGCTAGAGAAAATTGAAATTGAATCGACAAGAACAAAAAAAGTCTGACAAATATTTAGCTATATAGACAACCCGATTTATTTCAGTACATTAAAATTTAGTTTAAGTATTGATACAAATATTTTGACAAAAACAAAAAATATATAAAAAAATATCAACTCAAATTTAAGGTTTTAAATATTAATTTACGACTCAGAAAATTTACAGTCTGAATCACCTCGAGCCAAAATAGCTTGAATGAGCTGGATTGAAAGTGAGCAAATACAATTACTCAAAATGTATATCCAAATCCAATAGTAAGACCATCTCCAATAACGCATAATTGAGGAAGTATTTGTGTGCAGTAGGAACTAGGAAGTAATTGAGGTGAGTATCTTTCTTTCTATTTTCCAAAGAATTATTGAATAATTTTTGGAATAATTCTAACACAATGCATGGTGGGTGCCCACATGGGTGTAGATTTAGTTTTTGGATAATTAAATAATACGTGTCAATTTCTTATTGAACATCTATATTTTGTTTATCTTATTTTTTAAATGAGATTTTTAAATATAATTAAAAATAATTTTTTCGTTTTTTTTACATCAATATTTTTTATTTTTCATGATCTAGAGACCAAGTTTGTTTGATTTGGATACCAATTTTTTTTACAATTTTCTTCACTTTTGTTTGTTTAATTTATGTTTTTTGATTTGTGTTCACAAAATGTACTTAAGTTTGATCCAAATCAAACTCATCATAATCATATTTTTTAAATTTTATATATCATAATCAACCACCTCAAAACCCCAATAATCAACACCATCAAAATCCCAATAATCAATACCATCAAAACCCAAATTATCAACGCCATGAAAATCCACAATTTATGATGCCACCAAATCTAAATTTTATACCACCGAATCATATGTTTGGTAAATAATTTCCATACGATAATTATCAATATATGCAATATTAATATCTCAATATTCCAATATTTTTTTAATTATATTATTTTTATTAAATAATAAATAAATAATTTAATTATTTTTATATCAATTTTTATTTAATAAATATTATTATTAATTTAAATTTTATAAAACATGTAATAAAAAAGAAAAAAATAATATATAGTAGAGTATAGTGAAATATTAATGTCGAATAAAGAGAAAATAAAATATTTTCTTTTGAAATATTTAAGCTATGTGACAATAAGGTATGTGACGAAGAATATGTAAGGAATTGAAATATTTCCTAATGAGATGGTCTAATAACTTTTTTTTTTTTGTTCAAATTTTCAATCAAATACAATTTGGTTTGTTGAAAGACTGTTGAGCAAAATGTAGTAAGTATTGAGGTTTCCTAAATTTGTGGGCAACCTCAGTTTGGGTCCTCCATCAATCATCATCCGCTTAAATTAGCAAATTACCTCTCAGAATCCCCAAGACCCAAATTCAAATATCAATGTACGTATTTTGTTTCCATTTTTTGTTTTTTGTTTTTTGTTTTGTTTGTTTGTATGTACGTATGTTTCTGGGTTGAATTTCTTTTGGATTTTTGATGCAGAAAATAAGTGATTCGATCATAGTTCTGTTTCCTGGTTAGGGTCCGACAAGAATTCCAAGAAATGTCTACGGACCAAGAAAACGGGGGAGTCGAGAATGTTACAGGTTCGTCTTTTTGTACATTGTGGTTGCTCTTCTTATGTTGTGTTGTAATTCGTTGATACCAAGTGCTTGAAATGCATTGAAATTTCACATGAAAATGGTGATAAACTTTTTTTTTGTCCTCTGCTTGATTATCGGGTTGAAGTGTCATGGTAGCTATGCCGTACAGATATGATGAGTATTGTTTGTTTGCTCCTTTTCTTTTGTTTTATTAGATTGTCTTTAAGTGTTGATCTTGTTGAGCGATACTATAAATCACAACGAATTGAGTTTTGTTTGGTAGAGTTAGCTTTTGGTTTAGTTCGTTTGAGTCGTGCATCAGTTCCTAGGTAGTAATATTTTGAAAAACTGAACATATTTTTGCAAATATTTTATATGTTACGACAGGTTACCGTCTCTTTGAACTCCTACGAAGAGAGACCTCCTCAAACTGGAGTTTCAGCCCAAAGAAACAAAATTCGTCTTTGATACAATCTCAAGGTATGAAAAAATAGGTTTTATTATCGACTTTCAATCAAAACATGCCTGTCGTCCTCTCCCGCATAACATATAAATACTAAAGTACTAACCTAACAAAATAACAAAATAAAATATATGGAAAAATAATAATAATAGAAAATAGATCCCGTCTAAAGATTAATTAGCATATTTCATGCATCTTTCATGTTGGGCTTTGGAGTCATCGTCGATAGACGTGTCATTAGCGGGCCGAACTTATCAATACCCCCTTCCTCAAGAGATTTCTTGTCCTCAAGAATTATCCTGGCACGCATCAGATCGTCAACTTGTCCCTCAACCTCATCTTTCTTAAATTGTGAGTAACGGTACGGGGCCATGCTGATCGGTTTTGCTTCATCGAGCAGACGATTTCGATGATCGAAATTGCGTGACGGTGGTAGCGACGTTGTTCCCAATGCGATGTCTGAATAACTTACAATGGATTGCTTGAGCTCGAAATCGCGTGAAGGTGATAGCGACGTTCCCAATACGATGTCTGAATAGCTTACAATGGATTGCTTGAGCTCATCTTCCCCTCCTTTGTCTAGATCAGCATGTGTTAATGAATAAATATCAGGATCAAACAAAACATATACCTCATTCTCTCTTGCCACCTCATGGCTTATAACGTTGACTTCTATAATTTTATTTCGACCTATATTATTCCCACACAGATGAACAAGTTTTTCCTTCATCCAAAAATCCATAGTCCGTTTTCGATAATCGATCAGAATCGGTCCCAAGTTTTCCAGCCATGGCATGCCCAACACAACATCAATGCCTCGTATAGGTAGCACGTACATTGTCACAGAAAATTCGAACCCTTGAATACTAATGAGAACATCGTCAAATTTTTGCTCGCATAATAGTTTTTCTCCATTTGCAATTCGAACAAAGAAGGATTCTTGGTTACTTACTTGTAATCCTAGACGTTGAGCAACATGTGGACAAACAAAATTGAAGCTTGCTCCACTGTCCAACAAAAACTGAAATTCTTGATTCTTTATTTTACCCGAAAACCTCATTGTTTGACTACCAATCTGCCCGGTCAACGCATTGATGGAAATTAGTTCGATTTGGTTTTCGTCCGCTTCCTTTGCTCCTTCTTCTTCCAAAATTATTTCAATAGCCATGGCCTTTGGACCTTGACAATGGTGTCCTGGTCCATATTTCTCACCACAAACAAAACATAAATTATTCTCTTCGTCTTTGGACCTCTTCCCACGGAAGTCTACGTGTTGCCGAAGACACGCGTGACGTGATTGGGTTGACTTGTGTCACCTCTCTCGTGGTATTTTGAATTTTCATGGGGATTTCCGAATTGTTAACCGCCGATCGTCCCGTATGGTGCAATTGCTCTTCCTTTCTCTTGGCCAATTCAATTGCGGCTTGTAAATCCATAGGCTTCCACATGCGAACTTCACACGCCAATTCTTCTTTCAATCCAGCCATGAATACACCTAACAACGCACTCGGATGCCAATGTGGGAGTCCATTCATTAGACGTTCAAATTCGCTTAGATATTCTCGAAATTGCCCAGTTTGCTTTAACTTGCTAATTGCCTCGTTTGGATCCTCGTAAGTCGACGAACCAAATCGTATCAACAACCCCTTTTCGAAACGACGCCAAGTTATAGTTTTCTGGCGATTCATGTGTTTAAACCATCGCCACCATTGATTTGCTTCCGCCTCTAAATAAAAAGAAGCAACACGCACTCTATCCGATTTTTCAACCTCCTGTACCTCAAAATATTGTTGTGCGCGATCTAACCAAACATGAGGATCTGCTCCGGAGAACCGTGGAAAATCCATCCTGATTGGGCGTCGGTTGTTCGTTTCTCTTCTCCTTGCTGACATGGAGCTTCTCACAGATGCTTCAGATCTAGAGCTATGGCTATCATCTGAACCTCCATCCGATTCCGACGATTTCGATGTCGCCGATGAACCTCGTTTTCGTTGTTTCTTCCCTCGCTCGTTTGAATGAGATGCTTGAGAATCCAAACGTTCGACCAACTGTTGTAGAGATTGCCTAACCTCTATCATCGATGATTCTAAGCCATCTAATCGCTCTTTGTTCGTTCCCATCTCAAGGGCGTAAGCGTTGATATAATCGCAACTTCGCTCTCAAAGGCGTAAGCGTTGATGTAATCGCAACCTCGCTCTGATACCAATTGATACAATCTCAAGGTATGAAAAAATAGGTTTTATTATCGACTTTCAATCAAAACATGCCTGTCGTCCTCTCCCGCATAACATATAAATACTAAAGTACTAACCTAACAAAATAACAAAATAAAATATATGGAAAAATAATAATAATAGAAAATAGATCCCGTCTAAAGATTAATTAGCATATTTCATGCATCTTTCATGTTGGGCTTTGGAGTCATCGTCGATAGACGTGTCATTAGCGGGCCGAACTTATCAGTCTTCTTCCAGTAAGTGAACTTTTGTTTCATTAATTTCTTTTATGCTCCGCCTTTTCCACATAAAGTTTGGCACGCCTTTTCGACTTTGAGGGGGGTATTTGTATCCTTTAAAGAGTATTAGTAATTTGGAAATAATGGAATTGTTGTAATATTCCCAATATACGATTTTGCAAATGCAACTTGGAATCAGAAACTACAAAGAGGAGAGTCTCACTTCTACAGTGAAAGCTTGTTAAAACAACCCATGTCCTCATTCAATCTCCTAGTCCCCGTAGTTCTTTTCTTGGTGAGAATTTCTATAATTTGTCAAGAGTAAGTTGGAATTTTGAAATCGCCTCCCAATCATCCTTAATCATTTTCATCATCACAACAGTAGGAAAAATGAAACGACAAGAACCTTCAAGTTTAGTCAGATGATTCTTCAAGTTGTCTTTCTTCCTTCATCTCCCTACGCCTGTATGGCTTTTAATTACTTCCTTACTCGAGCAATGAAATCTTGGATGAACTATTGAATCTGAATGATTCCTTCTACTCAAAGCTGTTTCACATTAACAACAATGATTGTGTTCAAAAATATCATTCTAAAATGAGAACCACTACCTTATGTTCACACCTTCCTAGTGATACTTATTATTATGCTATAACCTGTGTGAAATTTTAATGGAAATGAGAGCAAGTAGCTTTTGAGATATTGGTTTTATGATTGTTTTTTGTAAATAGGTGCCAAAGGTAGACTGGAGAGTTTGTTATCAGCGGCTGGCAATGGGTTCTGTGCTGATTGTGGAGCTCCAGATCCCAAATGGGTGTAAGTATCGGATTTGTATTAAATGACCATTAACATCGAGCACATACACATAAAATATTATGTGTGTTTTATAGTATGAAGTAACTTGAAGGATAATCCAATTATGATTAATCGGGGTGCTTTCATTTTCAAAATTTCTTTGAGCTATAGTTTGGTGGTAATTTTTTTGTTAGTTGACTTGATTGGTCTGAGAAGAAAGTGAAAGTGTGTGCATTGTGTAATATTCGTTTGTTTTTCTAATCTTAGAAGAAATAAATTAGGGAAAAAATATCTCAAATGAAATATGACCTCAAGTCGCACCTTCGGTTTCTGATTATTCTGTTGTATTGAACCTTCATTCCAACTAGATGATTTTATTCATTAGTTTAGACTTGATGAACAAATTTTAAACGGGTTCATTTTTTTAAAGTAATCTCATCATTAGACACTCACATCTCTGATTTCATGCTGCTTTATTCTGTACATAATTTTTTCTACAACGGGGCATTGCATTTTGTGGCGTTCAGATCTGTGAGCATTGGAGCATTCGTTTGTATCAAGTGTTCTGGAGTACATAGAAGCCTCGGAGTGCATATAACAAAGGTGTCAAAAAAATTCACCCCTCATTGGGTCTTTATCAACGTGTTGTTGAATTGACTCAAGTGCTTCCCAATTTGTTGTCTTGCCATCTTGCAGATTTTATCTGTGAGGCTTGATGCATGGACTGACGAGCAAGTTGATGCTTTAATCGAAATGGGAGGAAATAATGCAGTCAACTTGAAATATGAAGCTCACATTCCCGAGTATTGTACTAAACCAAATCCAGATTCATCCACAGACGAGCGTGCTGATTTTATCAAGTATGTCGTTTCTCTCGGGATATGTTCCACAGTTGTCAATTTTTCCTGAATAGATGATTTTTGGATGTTCAGGAAAAAATATGAGCTTCGCCAGTTTTTGAACAATGATATAGAGTTATGTTGCCCCTTGCCATCACCATCATCATCTAGCCAATGTAGTTCCTCAGTATGTGATTCTCAATCCTCAACTGAGAAGAAACATTGTAAAAAGCAAAGTTTGGGTACCGGCCGTATCCATGATTTTGGACATGCATTTCGACATAACTGGAGAAAATCCGAACACAAGGCGGGAAAGAAAAGTAAATCGATGGTAATGATTGTAGCAGCCATGTGGGAGCTTTTGTTAGAAAATTGCAAATTGTTCACTAGACGTTTCTTACAAGGAACAACATTGCTATTTTAAGCCTTTCCCAAAAAAATGATCCTTCAAAACTATTAACAATATATATATATATATATATATAAGTACATCTAGTTTGAAGATATTGATGTTATCAGCGAATCCGTTTTTCGGTATATATGCCATTCATCTTTACTGTAAAAGTGAAGATTGTTTCTCCTTACCGTTTTCAATTTACCTTTTGTACAGGCAGGTATGGTTGAATTTGTCGGATTAATTTATGTTAACATCATGAGAGGCACGGATCTTGCTGTGCGGGATATGGTTAGTAGTGACCCATATGTCATCCTCTCTCTAGGAAATCAAGTAAATCTCTTATTTCTCCTACTAATATTATCCGGTATAATCGCTATAACTGTTTTTCTAACAAGCTTACTTCTATTACGTTTGCAGTCAATGAAGACACGTGTTATAAAGAATAACCTCAACCCAGTTTGGAATGAAAGGATAATGTTGTCAATTCCATATAATATCCCTCCTCTGAAGTTGGTAATCTTTTTTATTTTATTTTTCTGCATTACAGTCGGTTTGAAAATTTTCATTTACGGAACTCTTGAGATAAAGTAGTATGCAAATGACACTTATAATTGTTTGCATCACATTTTTTTCACGACTCCTTAAATTTATGCTTGCTTACAATTAAGATTGTAACATTTATCAATGTTAATGTAATTCAAGGATGCCATCCTTTTTAATTTAGTTATTGGTTTTACAGTTTGTATATGACAAGGATACTTTTTCAACGGATGACTTTATGGGGGATGCTGAGATCGATATCCAACCGCTGCTGTCCGCTGCAAAAGCATCGGACGGTTCTTCGACTAATGAGAAAATGGAGCTTGAAGATTGGGAAGAGAGTGAGGAGAAAACGGTTGAAAGTGGTGTTATCACCTTAGAAGATGGTAAGGTCAAACAGGAGATTGCTGTTAAGTTGCAGAATGTTGAACGGGGAATCTTGGAGATCGAGCTTGAATGCGTGCATCTCACGTGATAGCAAACGAGTTTTTCATACAGATCCTGAATCTGAGCCTTTTTCTAAAAAAAACTCCAGTTATGGGTATTTTGAAGGTACAAATACCCCCCCTTGAGTTATGTTTGGTATGCAATTTACAAATATGCCCCCTCTATAGGTGCAATTTGTAAACTACAAACATAGGGGCATTTGCAGTTTTGATTTGTTGTTGTTGTGTGCGTGCGAATGCATGCGATAAGTAGGGTATATATGAAGAATAATATTTGTAATTATTGAAACATAATTTTAGGTACTTGAACAAAGGACTATAGGGCAGCATGCAACATGTTTGTGAAGTTGAGAAATAGTTTGTGTAGTTTTTCCTATTGAGTTTCATGTACGTGGTGTAGATACAATTGTTGTTAGACTTAATTGATCTTTGTGCCCAAACTTTGATTGGATAAACAATTTCATAACTTGAGACAATTATTTTTATTATATTGATATAAAGTAAAATTATTTTTTAAAGAAAACAAATTAAAAAAAATGTTTTTCCTATTGAGTTTCATGTATGTGGTGTAGATACAATTGTTGTTAGACTTAATTGATCTTTGTGCCCAAACTTTGATTGGATAAACAATTTCATAACTTGAGACAATTATTTTTATTATATTGATATAAAGTAAAATTATTTTTTAAAGAAACAAATTAAAAAAAATTGGGTAAAGTTTAAAAATATATAATATTGTAATACTATATAATCCTCTTTTAAATTCAAAGACTAAAATGTTATTGAAAATTACAAACAATGGAGCTCGAACCCATGACTGTAAGTGTAATACCTTTATCTATTTCATAAACCAAACAAAAAGACTAACGCCGTTGCCGGGGATCGAACCCGGGTCACCTGCGTGACAGGCAGGAATACTTACCACTATACTACAACGACTTGTTGTTCAAAATTACATTCGTTATCATTTTAAATCCTAACTAATTTAAATGGACTCTTATCTTTTCATCCATAACTTGACTATACATGTTCCATGGATGATAATTAAGATTGAAAATCAAGAAATTTGCAAATTTTAAGATTTCAATTCCAAGGTAATCAAATGTGAAATATCAAATGTTTTTCAAAAATTGAAAAAGTCAATTAAACAGAAAAAATAAAAACATATCAACTCCGTCCACCGCAATAGATCACTTCACGGAGTGAGTATAAGAAAGACAACCCAACACATCTTACTTTTCTTGGATTCCATTATTAAACAACAAATACAGTTGTCGAGATACGTTGTACTATATTTTATTGAAGTTAAAAAATAGGCTGCATGTGCACTATAATCAATAATAACATGCTGAAGAACAATTAGTTGTTATCGATCTCAACAAAAAAAAAAATCTCTCCTTTGTATTTTGTTATAAAATAAGTTGATTTCTTTTTTCTTTAATCGATATTATAATTAATTAATTATGAGAGATTTGCAAATTCTACAAAAAGATGAGACATATTGTATTAACTCTCCTTTCAGGATACTGTATACGTACAATTGAAGACTGCACCATTAATTTGATCTATGTATATAACTAATTAATTAAGAAATACAACTCTAATAATTATTGGTAATTAATTATAATTCACAATTTTATAAATTCTCTGATGATATATCATGTGGAAATCATTTGTCTATTGTTGACAATATTCATGTGTTGTTGCCCTCTCATCAAATGGGGCCTCAGCTTGTTGACATCCGACTGCCGAACCGGCTTGAGGAAAAACTCCTCGGCTCCTTGCTCCAAGCAGTTGCTTATCCTCGCCGGAATATTCTCCGACGACATTATCACCACCGGAATATCCTTCAACTTCTCCGACTCCTTGATCCTTCGTAGAAGATCGTACCCGGTAAGCGCCGGCATCGAGTAATCCGTGATGATCAAATTCACTCGCGATCTCGGATGATCATCATTCACATTAATGTTCGTGTTCTTCATCTCCTTATTATTCTCCTCATCATCGAACAATCCCAAAAACTCGAAAGCCTTCGCTACGGAATCCACAACAGTAACTGCAATTGTACAACATATCAATATGAGAATTAATTTTTACAATAAATTAAAAAGTACTTCAAAAAGAAAAAAAATGATTAATGATGAAATGAAATATTCTTAATTAATTTGACACGTACCTTGATAAGAAGAAGTCTTGAGGAGCCTCTCTATCAATTTTCTATCGACGATGCTATCGTCGACTGCGAGCACATGGAACGTCGACGTTTCTTTGGCGAACGTGTTCATCGTCTCTCGATCACTTATAGCTAGCTAGATACAATCAGTTAGAAGCAAAATTAGAATTTGAGAAGACGATGTATTTAGTTAGGGAGGTATATATAGCTAGCAAGAATATTATGTAAGATGTGAAAGAATATTATTATTATTAAGGCGTGTTTGGATGTGGGGATAATTAAAGAGATCATCAAAGATTTGAAAAATCTGTATCTGTATATATATTTGCAAATCTGTATAATCTTCATATGATTATTTATATATATACTCTGTCTGCTTTTGTCTTGATAAGCTGTAGGTATATAATATAGCACGCGTTATAATATACGGAGTTATCACATGCATGTATGTACACAGCCATTTTGACCCTAGCTAAGCTTCTTTAATGTTTTTGGCCATGAGAGTTGATTTCACTATTGAAAATCTCATGTACATATAATTCATCTTCAAGTGTATGTACACACATTTTCAAGGTAATTAAGATTTATGTAATAATATTAAGGATTACGAATCTATATTAATATATATATATATATATATATATATATATATATATATTAGTATTCAAAATCCAAATTTAATTTGTTAATGATATGATTGAGTATTGTCAATAATAATCAAACATATATTTTCTTTATTCAATGTACACACATTTTCAAGGTAATTAAGATTTATGTAGGAATATTAATGGATTACGAATATATATATATATTAGTATTTTTTTTTCAAAAACCAAATTTGTTAATGATATGATCGTGTATTGTCGACAATAATCAAAACATATATTTTCTTTATTCAATGTACGTAGACTGTCGTAAATAATCAAACAATATATTCTCTTTATTTACCGTGGATTGGCGAAAATAATATGTTCTTTCTATTCACCAGGAGTCCAGGACTGTTGACAATAATAAAACACGTATAATCTACTTATTTGATGAATTTCTACACTTATAAATAAGAGATTCTCTATAAACACGATAATTAACTTACAATGATATAGTAGAATTTCCCATTATTTAATTAGTGTTTCCAGGTTTATTGTGTGTTAATTATCTTATTGATGTAGCGCGAAAGCGTAAATTACAGAAATTAATATATATTAGTTGATTTGGAAGAATGCTTGATAATTAATATATCAAATTCGTTGATTGTTAAGAATATAATTTGATAAATTTCAAGAACACTTATACTATATGTTATTCAAGATAATTATATGTTCTCAACTATTATAAATACGAAATTTTAAACATAGTGGACTTCATAAAAAGATAAAAAGATATATAAGTAAATAATACTCCTTCCCCTCCAAACTAATAATTACACTTATTTCACAAAATACAAAAGAAATGTGAATGTGTGATTATTAGTCTGGTTTGGAGAGAGTAGAATACTTCCACTAATTCATATTAGACTTGGGGCACGGTATTCGAGTCCAAAAAATCATCATATTAATATTTTTAGTTTTAAAATAATGAGACATGGTGTAACATTAGATTTTTTGTGTATTATCTCGTAAGTACTAAACATAAATTTAGTAAAACTAAAATTATCACTTGAAGTTGAAGTAATAGTACGTTAATAAATAAGTTTACTTTAAGACGGAGTTGGCATTACCAAACATAATAAATAAAAAGTCACATTTCATAAAATATAGTACTACTAATACTGAACCAAGATACTACTAATTTGTCAACCATTCTTTTTTTATGGTAAATTAAATTAATCAGAAAGTCGATTTCCCGTGAATCACTTGATTTGGTTTGTTAATTTCTAAAACATTATTATTCAAATGTTTTCATTCACATGATACGTGACAACTGTTCACAATTAAAATCTATCTACTGTAGTGATGTAATGGTGTAATTTTATATTTAAAATTTTATATAATTTCGAATTTCACCCATAATTGACGCATTTAGAATCATAACCTAGCTAACCTAGCTAAATAGTTAAAGTTGTGTAGTGTTGATATATAAATAAATATATTATAAAATTATCTAATACGGAGTATTATAAATTATAAAGAAAACACAATTTAGTGGACTGTGGACTCCATTTGTGATAATTTTGGCAGCAATTTATTTTGTTTTTCGTTTGTGATAATTTTGGCAGTAATTTATTTTGTTGTCTTAAAGAATATATTCATGTAATAAGAACAGCTTTGCTAGCTCATTTGATTATTGATTGCCTGAAAAATTAAACACATAAATACAGTTAGTACTTCTCTCTTTCTCAACAGCACTCATTTCTTTTATATATTAAAAAAAATGTGTGAAGTAGTAAGGGATAGAGCTTGTACAATATTAGATGATTTGATGTATACAATTCAGTTCATATTAAAATATAATTAATGATGTATAATTTTTTTTAATAATTGAGAGGGGAAGGGTGGTCGTATGAGTAGTGGGTGACGAAAAAAAAACAGCGAGGAAAACGAAGAGAATGAATACTAGGGTTTCAAGCCAAAAGTTAAGCTCATGATACCATGAAATAATATATTTTACATGAAATAATATATTTTACCTCAATCCCAGCTCTAGTCAGAATATATACACATAACAATACCAAAGAAAAGGAAACCAGATAAGTAAAACTAGAATAATATTAAAGATAAAAAAGTATATATATATATATATATATATATATATATGAGAATTTAATTTTCGCTAACAATTACTATAAAAAATTAATTAATCACTTCACACTCATTAAATTCAATTAAGTCCAAAAGAACAAATTTGTATCCATCTCTATATGATTTTAAAGATCTAAAGATGTTAGAGAACATGATATTCAGATGGAGACTTAGATCGATCAATCTATGTATATATATTTCTCAATAATATTTTGGGTATCCAACTAGTAACCTCAATTATGTGTGCAGTTTTAATTATATAATAATATTAAATTTACAGATATACAAATGATATCAATGTATATTCCAAATGGGTAACATAAATAAAATCTTGATATGTCTCGAGCTCTCTCTCTATATATACTCTCCCTCTCTCTATATATATACTAAGTTCCTCAACAATACAACCCTATATCACTATATCACTATATGTACTTCTCCTTCTCAAGTGGAAATCATTTGCCCTCTCATTAAATGGGGCCTCAGTTTGTTGACATCAGATTGTTGAACCGGCTTCAGGAAAAACTCCTCAGCCCCTTGTTCCAAACAGCTGCTTATCCTCGACGGAATATTCTCCGACGACATTATCACCACCGGGATGTCCTTCAACATTTTCGATTCCTGCAAACCAGAACCACATTTAATCTTTTAGATTATTTCTTCATTATAAATAATATATAGTACAAATTAAGTACTCGGTCGAGTTATATTAAAGTACCTTGATTCTTCTCAGAAGATCGTAACCGGTTAGAGCTGGCATCGAATAATCCGTGATGATCAAATTAACTTGCAACCTCGGACGATCCACAATATTGTTCGTGTTCTTCTCCTCCTTCTCACCGTCGAGCAATCCCAAAAACTCGAGGGCCTTTGCTACGGAATCCACAACCGTAACTGCATTTGCACAACAATATGAATTAATTAGTACATACAAAAACCAAAAAACTTCAAAAAAATAAAATTGATTAGTGAAAATAATAATGAAATGAAATGAAATATTCTTTGACACGTACCTTGATAAGAAGAGGTCTTGAGGAGCCTCTCTATCAATTTTCTATCGATGATGCTATCGTCGACTGCGAGCACGTGGAACGTCGACATTTCAATATTGGCCAACCCACTCATCGTCTCGATCAATCGGTCACGTTTAGAGATACAATCAATTGGAAACACAATAAGAGTTTGAAAACTAAGAACAAGAATTAATGAGGTGTGCTAGAATAGGTAATGTGTCGTGTGTTTATATACCTGAGAATGAATTGATTAGTATTAGTAGGCGTGTTTGGATGTGTGAAAGAGATCATCAAAGATTTGAAGATATTAGAAAAATCAACCCCTACCAATATCTTCATCATGATACTTATATATATTGTACAGAGTCAATATATGTATTCTAAATGTAGTACAGACAGCATTACAATATAAAAGTAAAGCATAGGATAACTCTTTACAGTAGAGTTCTTTGTCTTGTTTGCTAACGCCCCATCACATGTGCTCACTAATTTTGACTTTCTTTAATATTTTGAGTTGATTTAATATTGAAATTTTCATGTAATTAATTCATTTGCATGTGGAAAATAATTACTAGTACTATTATTATTATTATTATTGTGATTTGAGATCTTCATTTGTCCCCTTGCACAATTATATATGACGACACAGAGAAAAAAAATGATAAATGTATAAGCAGAATACATTTTCCTATTGGTGTTTTAATGTTTTTATTATACTCTTATACGGAGTATATTTTTTAATTATTATAATTATAATAATAACAAGATTAGACTATTTATACTAGGGTGAAATCATTTAAGTACATGGATTACGGGGCAGATTTGATCAAAGCATTGAAGTTTCTCCTATTGTAATGTGTGTTTTCAAGTATCACTAGAAAGAATTTACCAGAAACTCAGGAAACCCTCTGAACAGAGCAATCGAAAAATGTAGTATTTCTGAAGCATTCATGATTCATCAATTGGTACAGACACAGTAAAGTGATATCAACGTATCCTTGAGAGATGTGTTTCGATTAACTAACTCTCTGCATGTAAAAAAGTTACATAATCATCATCATCATTCGGAAGGACTCACATTATCTGGTCCTAGTCTTGACAAATTTGCCCCTTGAAGCCTTCTTCTCCATTTTCTCTCTCTTTTTTCTCATCTTCTCATCTTCCTCAGCTCCCTAAAGTAACATCAAACGGTGCGAACATTTTTTACGTACCAAAATCAAATGGTAAAAAACGAAGAGACTTTAAGTAAGTATTATGTACCTCTGAACCATTTGGCAAAAACCCCTTGACAAGCCCAAAGAGTTGATATGCAGCAAAACCCGGAATCTGTATAAGTAAGGAGAATCCATTTAGACAAATTTTACACATTAGAAGAAATAGCATATAACACCAACTGCCAATATTCTTTAATGGATAAATTTAGGCATGGTGCTTCTCATAATTATTGGTGTTAATTACATCAAGTGCTGTTGAGTTGGACTTAATTACAAAAACCGAGCTAAACATCAACATTAAGAAAACTTACCTACTAAATAACTGAAGTTTAGTTCTACAAAAAGCATCAACACGAAGTATGGTAGGAATACAAACTTACCACCAAGTATATATACCAGAATTTCTCGGAAATGATGGAACTGAGTTGAACGAAACATGTAACGTAGATCACATCATGTAAATATCTGCAAGGTATAACATTATCATCAGGTTAAGAGTCCCGAAAACCACCCGATAATGCATATGGCATAGACTGTAGAGTGTCGAGAGCTCACTCACAAGTAACAAATGCCCAAAAACCTAAGAGAGACAATTTTTTTTTTGTGAAGGTCAAATTCATACGAAGAAAAAGCAGTAAAGTGCATAAGGACGAATCTTTTTTTTTATTGGTATAGGTCAATTGAAATATTTCGAGTTCGAACCTAGAATCTTTGATCCTCAATTCAATTGTTCAACCAACTAAACTAACAACCCTTGACATAAGGACGAATCTTACCGCCCCAGCACGAGCTAACACATAAGCTTACCAAACACAAACAAAAACACAAAGACAAAGGCTACAACATACACACCCTAGATAAAAAGAATCATAAAGCATTCAAATTGCACTAATTGTTATCTAAGAATAAAATATGCATAAACAACAAAGATCAAAGTCCCGTACCCACAAACCCCACCGGTGCTCATATCGAAACCGCCGTCGAGAAGCTCGCCGTCGTCGGTATAAGCTGGCTTGGCCATGGCGGCGAGCTGTTGGTATGGGATAAAGTAGGCGAGCGAGGTCAAAATCAATCCTGCACAATGCTTCCACGTGAAACTCGAGTAGAATACACAGATCCTTATAACCAGATATATCACCTATCGTAGAATTTTAAGAGAAGTAAAATTTATAATTAAATCGTCAAAATATATTCATTACAAAAATCAAGAAGAAATTTTTCAAAAATTGGAAAGCAATATGGAGAGATTTGTGAAATTACGTTAGAGGCAATGATGATGCGGAGGAGGGTTTTCATGTGACGGGCGTTTTCTTCTTTGCGTTTCTTCGCCCCTTGATTCGCCATAGCTGTGAAACTGTGTCGTCTTAGGTTTCTGCAAGTGTCGTAGATGACGACAAACGCGGCTGCTCATAAGCACACAGTATATAATGAAATAAGGGCTGCAAACGAGTGAGTATTAAAAATGAAAATACTACAGAGAAGAAGTTGAACAGGGAAGAAGTTGATAATTGAATATTAAAAATGAAAAAAATAAAGAGAA
This sequence comes from Euphrasia confusa, assembly GCA_954870475.1. Lineage (NCBI taxonomy): Eukaryota > Viridiplantae > Streptophyta > Magnoliopsida > Lamiales > Orobanchaceae > Euphrasia > Euphrasia confusa. The sequence continues at coordinate 11,850,895 of OX940954.1, read as the reverse complement.
GAGATCGATAGATAGAAGTTGAAATCAGATTCGAAATGGAGAAATGAATATTATAAAAAATGAAAATCAAATCTGCTCATAAACATCAAACCCCTAAATTGTTTTTTCTTTAAAAATCATTCAACAGATTTATTAATCATCAGACCCCTAAATAGTTTACCCATTCAAAATCGAATGTGATAATTTTTCTGAAAATAATAGATTAACATAACAAACACAGGAAAAATAAGTCACTTACTAATTCGTCAAATTCGATTGTGAAGCCGGCGGAGTACGGTGCTACCGGCAAGTGATTCTTGGTTCCGATGGGACGGTAATACTCGACGAGCTAGACGTGGCCTTTCTGTCGTGTAATTAGGGTTTGAAGAAGATCAGATCACAAAAAAAAATGGAAAAGGGAAGATTCGAACACAGGACAGGATAATTAATCCGTAAAACCAAATGATTTTCATATTATATTGAAACAAAATAATTTCAAAAAACAATTCATTACAAAATAAAAATAAAAATTCAAACCGGTAATAAAAAAATCAAATTGAACTAGTTATAAATAAAAATAAACTCTAAATTATCATATATATACATTTATATAGGAATAAATTATTAATATATAATAAAAATATTTATTAATAATATTTTTATTTATGAAAATCAATAACATTTATATGGTCAAAATTTATATAATAAATTATTAATATATAATAAAAATATTTATTAATAATATTTTTATTTATGAAAATCAATAACATTTATGAAAATCAATAACATTTATATAATAAAAATATTTATCAAAATTAATAACATATATTATATGGTCAAAGTTATTATTTTTAGATTCATTAGTATTTTATTCAATTTAAATGTTAAACACAATATATATCTCTATATATATAAAGACAACCGCAATTGCCCACGCGTCACCCCCTGCTCTCTAAGCTCTGTAAGTATTGTGTATGTCTTTGTGTGTATGTAAATTACGATTGATTAAATAAATGTAAAAAAAAAAACTTGGGTTCACTAGATGGCGCCACGTAAATCTCCACCTGTATGATTTCTGTACAGCTAAAGTTAATACATTGCGGTAAAAAAAAAAAAAAAAATCCCGCTTGCGATTTCTTTATTTGCAGATTGTTGAACCCGCAAAGCCGTTCTACTGCGCCTCTTTCAACTCAACGGAGGTCTTCCAACTTCTGTAATTCCAGGTGGATAAGGTTTTATTCCCGTTACTTTTGCAATCAAATTGCCCGGAAGAAAAGCCCGTTTTCATGAGATTTAATTATTGCGGAAATTCGATTCTTCTTCCGTTCAATTGCTTTGTAGGAAGTGTAAAAAATTGTTAGGGTTTTAGTAATTCTCTCTGTTTGGGTTATTCGCGTTCTTTTTTTTTTTTGAGAGGTTTCGGCGGCTGTAAGGGTTGGTTGCTGTTTCGCGCATAGAACCGCCGCCGTAAAGTTTAATTTTTTTTTCCAGCTTGACTGTCATCAATTTATTTTCGCTACATTTTTTTTTCGGCCATATTTGTTTTCTCAGATCTAGATATATTCCTCTGGCTACGCTTTGTTCATCGGATTGTCATCTTCCTCAGATCTAGATATATTCTTCTGGCTACGCTTTGTTCACCGGATTGGAACAAGAACGAAACTTAAAATTGTTTTCTCATTCTTCGACAACGACGACAGCATGTCTCTTCGCCGCCGGTCGAAATCCCCATCGGTATAGCTTGCCAGTGGTTGGAACAGGGGAGGCTCACCGTGTCCAATTGATGGTTTTCCTCCTCGTCTCCGACTTGATGCCGTTCTGGCACCACCCGCTGCCGTCGCTCGACGCCCATCAGATATGGATGCCGCTGTGACGATCTCGAATCGGGAAAAATACATCTAGATTCGTAACCCAAATATAGACTCGCCTTCTCAATTCCGCAGAGATTCTTGCTTTCTTTTAATCAGGTAAAAAATTCTGGAATTAATTCTTGATAATCTGTAAAGTATGAAGAGAACGCTTCATTTCCTTTTCTGAAGATTTTGCTCAAATTATGTTGTTTGACAGAGAGAGAATCGGTTTATATCTTACAAGAGAAATGTATTTAATTACAGGCCTAAGCATATGGATCACAGCCATCCCTCAGATCACTCGGTGTGTCAATTGCAATCTGGGTTCTGTTTGAGTTGCTCGAGTACCATTTGCTTACTCTGTTATTCCACGTCATCTTCGCGTTCTCGTTACTATTCCATTGGTGCAATGTGACAACCATCAAACAAGTGAGATTATAGGAATTGTAATTTCTTGTTCGTTATTTATATGAGAATTCGAACCTTATCGGCTGTGTCATCTATTTCTGTGCCATAGGAAACATCCTCAAATTTCAGAAATGTCTCCCTGCGGACCCGTTTGCTGATGTTTCCCGTTTGCTGATGTTGCATAAGTGATGTCTTAAGGAAATCATCGATGAAGGTACTAGGTAGTTTGCCATGAGCGCTAGGCCCTTCGTGTCGACCATATTGTCCCTTGAATTCACTCCTTCTCCCACCTCTTGATAATTTTATTTTATTTTTCATGTATTTGATTTTGTTATAATAATTATTTTATATATATAATTTGATTTTATAAAATCAGGTCCGAGGAGTGATTTGGCTGTGTCGATTCATGTTTCCGCCTTTAATTTATGTTCATTTATATATTTTTTTTATTCGTCCCGCAAGTTTTGCGAGTTTGCTTAACTTATTTTAAGTTAATTACATTTTGACCTAAGTATTTTTTGTTTATTACACTTGTGTTGTTTGGGTAATTGTTTTAAAAAACAAATATTTACAGCATTTATCCAAAGTGTTTTAACTTGTACATGCAACTCGAAATGTTGAATCACAGTATTACAGTTACCTGGGTGGCTTTGCTTGGCTTGGCTTGCCAGCAGGGGATATTTATAGGTACAACTTTATTCTTTCCAGACTTTCTCTTGAATGATCCGGGGATATATTTACAATAGGAGCTGAGATTTTGGATTATTTAATGCATTTGTTTGTTTAATCGTTACACTGTCTGGACTATATGAGAGTTGACTATTGTTGAAGGAGTTGGTATTGTTGTATAAGGAAAGTCATCTGAGAAAATATTACAAGTTGGATGAGGAAATTGGAGAAGGTGTCACTGCTAAAGCTCTTGGTATGCCGCTTAACGGGAATGTTTCAGTCAAGGTTCTTGATCTCGAGAAATATAATAATGCCTTGGTATGCCACTTATTTCTAAATGCGCTAATTTAAAGTGAATGCCTCTTTGAGAGAATAATCACGGATGGTTTTGGTGATGTATTATCCCAATCACTCTTTAGTAAACTTGTATTTTAATTTAAGTGATGTAGTTAGAGACCTAAATATGATTGTCCTTATTATTTTTCCTACAATCAAAGTTGTGTATTTACTTAAAGTACAGTATGTAGGAATGTCTCAATATTTGCAAGGTTGATTTAATCTTTTTTTCATTATCAAATCTTGTGAAGAACAAGGACTTGCAACACACCCTTTCTCTTTTATTTATTACTGTATCTTATTCATATCCTAATATTTTATTATGAAATGAATAGGATGGGATTCAGCGATAGGTACAAACAATAATATTTTGATTGATCATCCAAAATTTGTTGTTAGCTCACTGCTTCTTCACCACTGGACAAAGGATATTGCCTTTATATTATGTAATCAGTTTATACAGATTGCTTTATTATTGTGTAAGGTGTTTGAATATATGTTTCTCTTGCACAACAACCCCATTAGATTTCCATTTTTGGGAATTAATGGATGTTCGTTTCATTGGCATGTTTTAGCCTTGCGCGTGTTGAGGCTCTCCGCGTCGAGGTCTGTTCTGAAGCTTCAAGCCCATCATCGACGTTACTGCCATGTCTAAGGTATTTTTTGGCTTCATCTTTTTCCGCACATGTTTTCCTATTTTACCGTTCCGATTGTGTCGATACTGTGTTGTTTCAACATGAATCTTTTCTTTGTGTACCTCACCAAAAGAATACTCACTTCATCTCTTAAATTAGTTATATCTCTGTTATCATTCGCGCGTTCTGTTCTCTTGTGTGACTTTTTTGTTTGCTGTTCTCGCATTCATCATTGTTTCTTTTTTCTCGCATTCACAAACTAATTTGATGGGGTTCTCTATTGATATGACCATGATTCTGGAGTTTGTGTTTTTTGTAATTTATCGCAAATGTCTTTTTCCTTTCATCGATAAGTTCCTTACTGGTTCTATGCACTCATACTAATAACATGTATTTTTGTAATGATATGAGCATGGTTTTTGAGTTTGTGATTTTTGTAATTTATCGCCCAGCTGCACTTTGAAGTGTGCCTAGACAAGGTTCAAGGGCAACTCTCGGCTGGTATGGTAGTTTTTTTCTCTGATACGCAAATGTTTACATTTTAATGACATGTCAATAGAGGAAGAACATTCGATGAACTCGACAGAAAGTTCGTGAACAAAAATGGGCAGGGTTGAATGAAATACAAGATTAGATCCGCAAAATTTTTAATGTTATTTTGGATAATCTCTAAAACTCACTACTTTGTAATAGTTTTTGCATTTATAAATTTATTCTACATGAAGCAACGAAAATTTACCAAGTTGCATGGGCTCTCGTCTTTCATGGCAAGATATCCCTTACTAGCCAGCAAGATTAAATAGCATAAATTGTCCAAGTTCCGGGGGCCCTCGTTTTGCGTGGCAAGACGATCGCCCCCTAGTATATATATATATATATATGTAAAAAAATTGAAACAAAACTATTAAATTAATTACGTGAACTTAAAACTACATAATATAAAATATATGTTATTTTTATATTTATGTTATTATTTATACGAAAAAATTATTTTTATTTATACGAAAAAACATATAAATTGTCGCGCTCCGTTTTATTTTATTAAATAAATAAATAATAACGGTTAATTTTGTAAAGAAATTAAAGGCGAAGAATTTGAAAATTCAAAATACACGCCGTCACAATAATTTCAATGGGAAACTTTTCAAATAAATATTTATGCAACGAAAATAATTAATACTTTTAGCACGTGGGACGCACATTAAAAACAAATGAACGTATTAAAAGTTTTTACGAATCACGGCGCAGAAGCATCCTCAACTACTCCAACTAATCGAAAGGACTACCTGAAATCATTAATATTAGCAAGGGTCAGTCTACTGTCTGACAAGTAGGCATGCAATCTATATGATTTAATCTTTTCACTTGTCGTCTTAATTTGTACGTTAATCTTTGAACTTTAATGCAATGCAAGCTACTGGACTTAACTTAGAACATAAAGTTTAACTTGAACATTTGAATACTTTCCTTTAACATTAACTTATATTAGCAAGGGTCACTCCTGTCTGACAAGTAGGCATGCATTCTATATACTTTAATCTTTTCACTTGTCGTCTTAATTTGTATGTTAATCTTTGAACTTTAATGCAATGCAAGCTAGTGGACTTAAACTTAGAACGTAAAATTTAACTTGAACATTTGAATACTTTCCTTTAACATTAACTTTCATTCATAACTTTAATATTTTACGCGAGCTCACTTGACACCGTAAGGGCTACCCCAGTCCATTGTGGCCATTATAAATTAGTCGCACACCCAGTCTAGAGGTCATTTTGACGCTCTAACCATTGAGGCCATTAACATTAGTTGCACACACTGTCTAGATACTCTTTCGCACTCTACCCATGGAGGTCATTAGTTGAACACGTTGTCTAGAGGTCATCTCGACTCTCTAGCCATTGAAGTCATTAGTTGCACACACTGTCTAGAGGTCATCTCGACTCTCTAGCCATTGAGGTCATCAAATATTAGTTAGTTGTCACACTTCTTTAAGTAGTTTCTTACGATGCCCGACATTATCTTACTTTAATCATTAAGTTTCGGTTTTTAATATTTTGACCGTAAAATGCACTTCTAATGCAAATGTATCCTTACATGTATTCATGAACTAGACATGCCCAGAACCGGCCCGGAAACCGTAAACCGGGCCGGGATCCGCCGGATTAGAACCGGCTCAGCCGGGTCCAAAACCGGACCGAGAACTGGGTTGTACCGGTCCGGTCACGGTCCGAATGAAGGGGGGACCGGCGGCTCCCGTTTCACCCGCCGGTTCCGTATAAAAAAAATGTTTTTTTTTTAAATGAAAAAAGGTTGGGCTCATTAAATGGGCTTGGGGCAAGTGAGTTAAATCGAGAGTAACGCCCATTATAATCTGGAGTAACGCGCATCATTTTGTTAGGAGGAAGACTCAGACAAAATTTGATATTTTAGAAACAATTTTTTAAATTATGTTTTAAATATTTGACAATTTATAATTTCAAGGTTTTTTAAAATTACTTTATAAAATTTAAATACAACAATACTAAATATATTTAAAAAAATATTTACTAAATATTTGACAATTTATAATTTATATTTTATATTTAATGACTTTTTTTTATTAATCAAATATTTTTAACTTTGTTTAAAATATAATATCAAGACTTTTTTTAATTTATTTTATAAAATTTAATTTTACGCAATTATTAATCTAATATTTTTAACTTTGTTTAAAATATAATATCAAGACTTTTTTTAAATTATTTTGTAAAATTTAATTTTAACACAATTATTAATCTAATATTTTTAACTTTGTTTAAAATATAATATCAAGACTTTTTTTAAAAGGGGAATTATGGATGGGGCACCTCTAACAGTATTATATCTACTACCTATATTTTTTCCTAATTCTGATATAGGGCAGTGTTCCGTTATTAACCTTTTCAATGTACTTTGTATTAATTAAAATAACTACTTATCAAAACCTAATATACAAAAAAAATGTTTCTAATATATCTCGTTCAAATTTTCCACAAAACTACTGTAGAAATCGTATTATAACATGTCACCCGTTTATTCCTTACTACACACTAAACTATCGGAGCCGAGGGTTGTAAATCACTCCCATAATATCCATGACCTGGAGACCAAAATCTTACTCACTCCCCCACAGCACCTCGGCGAAAACCAATTTTCATAGCTCTTGCGTACTGCAAACGAACGAGATCAAGTGAGAACTCTATTGATTATCGCAGATCTAAACATCAGTTTTTTTTAAGAATTCGTTGTTCTAAGTTGTTCTATGATCGATATATTCATATTTTATACAATTAAATTTGTCAAATTTTGAGAAAAATCCTGTAGTTTGTTCATTCGTAGTTTGCGCTTGAAATTTGTTGTAATTCATCATGTATGTAATTAAAATCCGTAGTTTGCAATATGTGCTGAAATTCCTTCACCCACACATCTAGAAGGAAACAACGTGTTGTAATGCGTTGTTCTTCAAATATGTTACATTTCGAGTATATTTGATTTCAGAAATCTTATGAAGCGATTGATCCTGTCACCGAACAGATAATATCGTTCGAGTAAAATTGTGCTATTTTCTATTGCTGCTAGCTCGACTTATATCGATGGATTATCTGGTATTACCTATCATAGATATTGGGTAGTCTTCGAGATTCTATCTGAAATAACTTCAGGATATCAGGGGAGTTTAGTGTGGAACTTGTAATTGAAAATTAGCGTTGAAAAAACTAATGTATTGATTGGTTTAAGTGATGTATATACTTGTTTTCAATAAATGTAGTCTTACCATCTATCAATCTATGGAAGCTTGATAAGTTGCTAGATAATTTTGCAATGTATTTAATGTATATGTCTAAATCAATAACTACGTACTTGTCATTAACTTTCTGAAAATTGTTGTTACCTGTAATGGACAATGAAGTTATGGCTCCGTTGATTAAGTCAAAAATGAAGAAAATGCGCAAATCTTAGGTAGACAAACTCAATAGCATTTATAATGACTTAAAATATTTATCAAAATTAATAACGTATATTAATTCATTATAAATTAATAACATATATTATTAATAAATATTTTAAGTCATTATAAATGCTATTGATTTTCATACACAATTTCAAACATAAAACAAAGTTTGCAAGATTACATAAACTCATACACCGACTTCAACGATGTAGTGAATTTCTCTTTCTTTCCGCGGTTTTTTCCCGTGTTTTGGGTTTACACATAAATTTGTGTGTTCGTTCTTTTTCGTATATTTTTTTCTTGTGTCTTCTCATATATATTTTCGAGCGGCGTGCGATTTGTGTCTTAAATCGCAACAAGTGGTATCATAGCATCGTAAAAAGCTAACTGTGGTGAAAGTGTTTGTGTTGTTCGTGAGTGATTCACAATTTTATTTTATTTTTGAAATAGGTTGGGTTGTTTGTGTGTAATTAATTATTTTAATATTTAGAACAATTATTGTTATTAATTTTATTTTGTGAATATTTTAAGAGAAATATTCATTTGATTAATCAGATATATTCATAATTTATAACTTAAATCTTCATTTGTTTTTTTAACTTTTAAACAATGAATCATTTTAAACTAAAAAAAAAAATCATCTTATAAAATATTCATCATATATAATTAAAATCTTCATTCAATTTTTCACTAAATTTATTTTTAAATATTACACTTATTTATACTTTCATTGATGAAGATTATAATGAATAAAAATGCATATATTTACTCTCTACAATGAATATTAAACTTAATAAGAATGAATATATTAAGTAAATAGTTAGAAACTCAAAATATTTTAAAAAGGGTGAAAATTTGTTTTACCCGCATATCTAATTCAAATGAAAAAAATACCCACTTTTATAAAAACAAGTAAATTATACCCAATTTAGTTAATTCGACTACATTACCCTCTAATCATTGCACTTTTTGATATTACTAATGATTTTTTTTTATATATAAATTTTATTTATCTAATTTATTTGCATAAATTTTTATCACTTTTATTTATTAATAAATTATTAAAATTTAAATATTATCGGTAAACAAATATTTATAAAATAATTTATTATTTCAATACTATATTCATAAAGATAGTCGTAGTATAAATATTTTTATTATATAAATATTTACAAAATATTAAAATAAATTATATGAATGATTCACATTATATATATAAAAATCTTAAAAGTAACTGAGAACTTTAATATAAAATATATTTAAATTAGAATATTATTTTTTGATATTTTTTTATTTAAATATAATAAAAATGTGATTTTTATTTAATATTATAATATTTAAAGTACATTTTTAAACTGAAACTAATAATAGAATAAATATATCATCATTAATTAATGAATCATTAAAATTAAAATTTTATGTTATTAATATTTTTGTTTCTATGTTTTATATTTTCAGAATATTTAATAAATTTAAGAATTCTAATCAATAGAATAAATATATCATCGTTAATTAATTAATTTAATAAATATTTTATTTATTTATGATATTTATTTATGATATCTTGCATACAATTACACATTTTTTTATTAAATACATTTAAAGATATTTTTTTAGTCGCAATTTTTATTATCTTTAATTGAGAGCCTAATTATTCTCAATCGTGGTATAAATATAATCATCGCATTGTTTAAGGGTATCTTAGTCTATTACTTATAAATTGGGTAGTTTTTAAGTGTTTTTATAGAAGTGGTCATTTTTCATTTTTGTGTTTTGTTGATGGGTGTTTTTATGTATTAACTCATAGGGTTTTTATATGTCCAAACGATACGAGGAGTATTACTTTAAAGTATTATATTTTTACCATATAAAGTATTATATATTTTTAATAGTTTTTAAGTTTAATATATTTTTATTATTCATTTTGTATTATATAACTATTTATAAATGAATCTTAATTATTTTTAAATTTTAAATAATTTTTAAAATATGAGGAGTATTACTTTAAATACAATTAATATTTTATACGATAATAAATTTTAATTAAAAACTTATTTTATAGTACAATTTAGAATGTATTTTTTAAAAATATTTTTATTTATATTTTATTCTAAAATATATGACACGTTAATAAAAAAAAAGTGTCTTAACTTCTGAGTATTATTTTACTTTATACCTAAATATATTTTGTTGCACAACACATAGCACACATCTTGTTTATTTTATTGCAAGTCTTTTTCACTTTCCAAGTAAGATGATAATTTTAACGCGCAATATCAACTTTGGATTTGTATTCTGCATTGCGTGATTTAACAGTATTAAAATCAACGTGTTAATCTTCGAATTGAATTGATGGAAAATCTGGAATCTTGGCGGATAAGTACTCGGATTTTGTTTATTAATTACTACTACTCCTATTAGGTATTTATAAGGATTGTTTTCAAGAACACGTCTACTTTTTTAATGTTATCTTGACATCATTGAAAATCATAGGATTATTAATTTATTTTTATCGACAAGATCATAAATAATAATATCAAATGAAGTCTACAGAAGTAAGTAGAGTGAGTGTGTGAGTTCTAGTATAATTATGTTTTAATACGTAAGTCAATTGTTTGGATTTTATTTTGTTTGATTTCTTTCATTCTTTCACACTAATAAGCTTTTTTTTTTTCTTGTACATGTCCTCCCAAAGCTGTCACGAGTTGTCGCATTCGTCGGTGTGAAATCTTAAGCAGTTTACTGTTTAGCTAACGATAAAAAAAATATCATTGAACTTAAATATACTCTACCAAAATCACGACAAAAATAATTAAATCTTTTAAATGTTATTGTTTTGACTTGAACAAGACATCAGAGAACTTGACATTATAAATAAATTAAATAATTTATTACTTTAATAAATAAAAAAATCAAATACTCTCTCCAACCATATTAATAGTCACACTTCTTTTGTATTTTGTGACTATTAATCGGGAGGAGATGGAGTATTATTAACTCAATTAAACTTCCTGTTATCATATGAGAATAGACTTGAGACATTATAAATAAGTGCATGGGCCAATTAAATTTATAATTTGCCTTCGTACGATGACACGTAATTAAATTTAAGATTAATTACATTTCGCAATCTAATGTTTAATACTCTCTCCAATTCTTATAAGTTTGCATAGATTTTTTTTAGGTAAATTAAAAAAAAATTATGTGTTAAATAACTAAAAAAATATGAGCATAATAAGTATTGTTGTGTAAATAATGAATGAGTTTAGTGAAAAAGTAATGATATTAATGTAAATAGATGAGTATCAGAAAAATAAAATTATAAAAAAACTTTCTATTTATAGGTGTGCAAAGTATTGTGAATCAAACAAAAAAGAAAAGTGTGCAAAATTTTAAGAATTAGATGTATTAGTTTTACACTTTACAATCTTGCCGAAATTTTGTTATAATTTAGTATCTCATGTTTAAAGAAATTGCAATTTCTAACCGGTCGTCGAATCCGAATATTCCGTGGAATATTTCAATCATATGAGTATCACGTGACATAATTGAGAATAAATTTATCTTTTTAATATAAAATTTAATTTTATTAAATAAGTTAAAAAATAAATATTTGCTGACTTTGTTAAATATATTACAATATTTTTTTAGAACTTGTTTTATATATTCGATATTTTGTTCAGATTTGTTTTTGCAAATGTTGATGTTTAATCTATTTTTGTTTTAATTTAATTTTTATGTTTATTTGAAGAAAATGATTAATTTTTGAAAATAAGTGTTTTAAAAAATATTTAATATTTATTTTTATATGTTTATTATATATTATTTAAATAATAATTAAAAAAGGACAAACATATAATTTTATTTAAGAATAATGAGCTCACGTGATAGTAATATTTTAAAGAATATTTCGATCCGACAATCAATAGATTGGAAAATGTAATTTCATTAAACATGAAATATTAAATACAACAATCTATAAGTTGAAAAGTGTAATTTAATTAAACATGAAATACTAAACTGTAACAAAAATAGGACAAGATTGTAAAATGTAAAAAATACTTAAAATTGGGTTGAGTAATTAACTCTTAAATTTAGGAATAAAATTAATAAAATCAAAATGTATCACTTGCCAAATTTAAAACGAGACTTGCTGACAAGCGCTGACAAGCAACCCAACTAAATTCTCAATTTGAATATATTCTATTTACTATATTAAATAAGAAAAAAAATATTATGAAATGGTCCACACGCTACCTTTATTACGTCGTTTTATAATTAGGCACGAGATCTTTATTCCACGAGATATGATTAAAAATCTTCCCAGACCAAACAAATTGTGATATTGGACAAATTTGTCTCAATTTTCCCTTCAATTAAATATGATTAAATCGTTCAAATACTGATTTTCTAATTATTTAATATGATATGATACGTTTTCAACGGTATTTTTTTAAAACAAATTACTATATCAATAATTTCAATGCGGAATAGTTAAATTTTGTTGACCCGTTATTTCAAAATAAAAAGTCAAAAAGTTTCTCTTTAAAAAAGTCAAAATTAATTTTCTTGCACACGCATCTAGATTTTTGAATGAAGTCACGAACAAAAAAATCAATCAAATCGGATAAATTGATTAATAACCATTCTCAAATCTCAACGACTCCTTTTTTAAAATAAAATAAAATAATAAATAAAATAGAAAAAGATCGAATCCGTAAAAGTAGAAAAAGGATCAAAAGCCGACCATGAAAATCCTGAAGATTCTACCCACATTTTCCTGATCTCCACGATCTCTTCATATCTTCACACTAATCCCTTTATTGATCCTCTCCCCATATTTATATATAAAATCATCGACACCTCCGTCCCCCAAAAAAAATACCTATTCAGATCTCAACTATCAAAAATCTCACTCTTCGATTTCCGATCAAAACGACGACAACAACTATGACTGGAGCAGCACCAGCAGCGGCGGCGCCGTTCCATGTACTGGCGGTGGATGACAACATCGTCGATAGAAAGCTGATCGAGAGGCTCCTCAAAATTTCTTCCTATCAAGGTAATCTATCGATCGAATCGATCAGTTTAATTTACTTTTTAAATTTTTAAATCCGAAGTTATTCCGTGCTGATGGTGTGATTTCGATGTGTGCAGTTACTGTTGTCGATTCGGTTGCGAAGGCTCTTGAATTTCTCGACGGCGACGACGAAAACACGAATCCTAATTCGACCGGGAGCCGGCGAGTGAATTTGATCATCACGGATTATTCGATGCCGGCGCTGACCGGATACGATCTTCTACGAAGAATCAAAGAGTCGGAGAAGCTGAAGGACATCCCGGTGGTGATAATGTCGTCGGAGAATATTCCGTCGAGGATAAGCAACTGCTTGGAGCAAGGGGCTGAGGAGTTTTTCCTGAAGCCGGTTCAACAATCCGATGTCAACAAACTGAGGCCCCACTTGATGCAACACAACATGATGAATAAGAGAAGAATGATTTCCGCGTGATCTGATCGGATAGATAGTATTGACCCGGATTAAATTATTACTCCATTTTTGTCTTTGTTTTTTCGGAGGTGTATTTAGGCTCACTCTGTTTATATTTAGGAAACAAAACTTGATGATTCTTTTTGTGATAAAAAATGGTCTGTGCCGATTTTCACGACGACCTTTAATCTGTCTAATACTATTCGTTTGAACTGGATAGCCTAGTTCGTTCCAACCGTTTTCCCCATTAGGAAGAGTTCCGATCGGAAGAGTTCTATCAATATGAGTATATTCATTCTTATTTCAAATTTGAATTATATTCAATCACAATTTGAATTTGAAATTCGTTATGAGAGTGGTTACAGTATATATTCATGCCGATTAACTTGCACAATTAATAGAATTAAATTATACTCCAAAAGTGTGAAATTATAATTCATTCATCCAAAGTTTGAAATTCATAATGAAAAGAGTGAATGAATTCTAATAAAGGGAAATTTTAGATTATTTCAAAAGATTTCCAATTCTTTTTAGGATCGAAATAGAATTACAGTCATTCTTGAGTTATCCTCAATAAAGAGGATGAAGTATTGAACTGCGTACATCCGTGTGGACAAGTTCAAGTTATTTATTTGACTCAACATGATTTTTACATTTTCTTTTTCAAATAGAAGAAACATCGGATATCCTCATCATACTTGTCTAAAGAAGGTAGGCTAAAGTCATTGAGATTATAATGTCCAAATCTTCGATACCTCTTAATTGTATCACAGTGTTAGAGCAACCATGATTTTTTGTAGATATTGTAGTCACATGAGCAAATTTATAATTTTTCTCAATTTTAATTATGCAATTTCTTAGTTGTTTTTTATGTCATAAATTTGACAATAATTGTTCTCAAAATGGAGGACGTACACATTCATTTCCCATTATTTCATCAACTTTTAGCAAATTTGTTAGTGCAGTACCAAGAGAACAATTTTAATAAAAAAAACACGTATTTTTTTCGTTTCTACGGTGATGATTACATTTCTATTCGTCTCTACTAGTTCTCCGTTGCCTACCTTACTTTCATTTGGATTGAATTGTCTATCGTATTTTTTTCGTTTCTACGGTGATGATTACATTTCCATTCGTCTCTACTAGTTCTCCGTTGCCTACCTTACTTTCATTTGGATTGAATTGTCTATCTCACAGAAGATGGTCTTATCGAGTGTTATGCGATTATTTTATCCTCTATGAATGAACAAATCTTCTTCTTTTGCTTATGTTGTCGAGTGACATGCATAGAACATGTATTCCTTCTTCTTTCAGCCATCAAAATAGTTGGCCTAGTAGTTCTTTCTATTACTAGTCCTAATATTGTTGCAATTTTTGCATTTTGACTTCCTCGATTATAGCAGATCTTCATCTCCAAGTGATTTGTCATCTTGAGAATTCCGCATCCTAGAAGGTTTGCTTTGCTCTCTTTGTATGCAATTTGCACTATTTTTTGACTTGTTAGCTTTGACGTTGAACTTGAATTGTAATATGCTATCGAGTGAACCTACAACCGTTTACTTACTCCTGCTTAGACTATCTACAACGCGGGTGTTGAATCAATAAATTTAACCGTGTAACTAATGCAATGGGTTGTTGAATTAGATGTGTAATACACGTGTGTTTTAGCTTGTTGAATTTGTTCAACAGGCTAAATAATTATTTGGGTGGGACAAGTTTGACACATGTCAAACAAATGGTAATGCATATGGACCCACATTCTATAAATTATACTGATTGAATTATTTTACCCACTCTTTATCTATCACTTTTGCCACATGTTTTTTTTTCATTTGTTCGTTTTAATTTTTCAGATTTTTATCTTATCTTATCTTATCTCTTTAAATTAATTATTTTATAATAAATATATTTTTTATTTTTATTCGAAAATTCATCATTTTTTATCTATAAATAGAAGTTAGTTCCATTTGATTTGTACACAAAAAAAAAAATCATTTTTTCAATTTGAAAAATGAATCCCAACAATTACCCATTTCAATATCAATCTTCCGACCAACAATCTTCTCAAAATACACTAAATTATGGTTTTGTACCGAATTTGGATTCCAACAATTACTCATTTCAAAATCAAATGTCGAGTCAACATTCTGAAAATACTCCAAATTATGGTTTTATACACCAAATTTTACCATGCCTTCATCCGTTCCAAATTATCGTCCATATTATGGATCGATGATGCCATTTTCTTCTCAACCACCATCTTATCATTCATCTACTCCAATAAGAAATGTTTCAGTTCCAAATATTGGAGGAACTGAATTTCCTGAATTTTCTACACAAATGGCTCTCGGTGGTAGGAGCGGTGCTAAGGATGCTACTGAAGTTGCAGAAGATTTAAATCTTGCTCGTCGCAAAAGCCCCAAATGGACCACTGATCAAAATCTGGTGCTACTGAGTGGATGGATTAAATTTGGAACAGACAGTGTTGTTGGAAGAAATAAAAAAAGTAATCATATTGGGGTAAAGTTGCTGAGTATTGTAATGAGCATTGCTCATTTGACCCTCCACGTGATGAGGCATCGTGCAGAAATCACTGCAACTACATCAACAAAATATTGGGCAAATGGATTTGCGCGTATGATAACGCTAAGCGTATGCAACAAGGCGGGTGGTCGGAGAATGATGTATTTGTTGGAAATCGATATCCCGGGGTATCAAAAAATTGCGGAACCGATAACCCCGACCGAAATCCCATCGCCGGAAACACGCGAACCACCAAACGGAGCCGGGCTCGACACGAGCATATCGCCGCGGGATGAACCCGCGGCCGAAACCCTAGCCGAGCCCCCGCCGGGGCTCGCGATCGTGCGCCGATCGCTGGGGCTGCTCCGGCAGCCCGGACTCACCGCCATCGCCGGAGGTGGGGGGAGCCACCAGCCGCGGCGCCAGCCCGCGGCAGTCCCCCCGGCGATCGAGCTAGGGCTCGATCGCCCCAGCCCCGGCGTCCAGTCGGGGCTTCTCCTTCGATGCGCGCCGGCGGTCGAAGCCCTAGGGCTCGACCGCCACCCCTCGGCTCCCAGCCGAAGGGTCCCTTCGATCCTTCGCCGGGGATCTCGAATCCCCGTCCCCGAATATCGTCGTTTTCTCGGATCGTGCGTTCATGTATATATTACAATTAAATATCACATAAAATCACACAAGGGTTTTATGATATTACCTTCGATTCGTTGTGCGGAGAAACGAAATCAATTGAAGACCTTACGACCTTCCCACGTATTCCTTGCACTAGCTTGAACGTCGGGTGGGCGACGATCCTCCAAGCTTATGGATCTACTTCACGAACTCTCTAGAATATCAAGTATGATAATCTTATGATGTCTTGAATTGTGAAGACCATGTAGTGCTTTTATAGGCTACGTAGGGGATCTAAAGGAGGTGGAATATTGGGCTTCCAATATTGATGATTAAATTGAGCCCAAGCCCAAATCTATTACTCCCATCAATATTAATTAATTTATTTTCCACTATATAAATTAATTGCACTCCCAATAATAAACCATATTATATCAAATAATATTTCTCCGGTAGTATTATTTATTCCGTGTATTTAAGATTTAAATATCCATGAATAAAATTAATTTATTGCTAATTAATTTATTCATCTCTTATATCCGAGACTAGTACCATTCAACCTTAATTATTATGCGGAACAAATCCACTCATGAGGTTTACATAATAATTCCTTATGAACTCATCTCGGGGATATTATCAACCCTTCCGGGATACACTTTCCCGTCAAGTATTCACGGCATGTCGTATATAAAATATAGTAACCCAACTTAACCGGTAATTAACCCAATAATTAAATCGGTTAATTCCTTTGGTAAATCAAAGTCACTTATATTAAATACACACACCCGCAATAGTATCGGGGATTGAGAATAAAATACTCTGAGACTTAAATCAATTATCAACGGCAATCCTAATTGATAAGTCTCAAGCGATTTGCCCAATACACCAAGTGTACAAGTGTGATAAAATAATTAAGACAAATTATTTTCTCTCTCACACAACGACTATACCGATGGATTGGTCCGTGCCTATCTAGGTCGTGAGCAACTGTTTGATTAAATACGAGTAACCGATAGTATGATCTTCTGTGTGACGTCGCACACCATACTAACTACAACGTATAGAATCCAGGACTATATTTTGCATATATTTAATTATCAATAATTAAATGCAAACGATTGTTTATTAATTAAATAGATTAAATGCTATGACCGGGAGTTTCCGTTACTTAAATCTAGACATTAAGTACACAACTCCAACAGTATTGGCCAAAGCAAATGAACTTTATTCAAGTGGTTGTAAGGGTGGACATTTCAATTTAATGTCGAAATGGCTTGCTGTACGTGATCAACCACGTTATGGTAGTCAAGTAGGAGGAAATACTGGTTCTGGAAGCAGTGGATCTAAGAGATCCCGGGAGAGTGATGCCAGTGACTCTAACTCTGTAGGGTCTAGTGCTTGTCCAATAGGGAGGGATGCAACAAAAAAAAAAGGGTAAAAAGAAAGGAAAGGGCGCAGCCTTGGAAGTGGTCAACGAAGAGTGGAATGAATTCAAAAAATTCAAAGAGCAAGAGTTGGAACGACTAGACAAAATAGCAATGAGGCAAGAGGAGGCAAACCAATTGATGAAGGAAAGGACCGAAGCGAAGAAGATGAAGATGTTTATGAAGCTAAGTTCAAAGGAGTGCCTAGATGACCGGAGCAAAGAGCTGAGCGAAGTTGAGCCTTGATCTATTTGGAAATTAATTAATTGATGTTAGTGTTGTCGTTTTCATCAATAATGGGTGTTGTCGTTGTCATCTTTAATGGGTGTTGTCGTTGTCATCTTTAATGGGTGTTGTCGTCTTTAATTTGTATTGTCGTTGTCACCTTTATTGTTTTTTGTCGTTGAGAATCAAATCCTTATCTTTTAATTAATTATAACTCATTAATTATTTGCATCGCATCCATTGATTTCAGCCACTTAATTTTTTTTATAAATGGGTACTCATTCTTCCATTGATGTACTCATACCATAATTCCCATCTTAAAAAATAATTGATGGATTCATCTAAATTCCCTTTCGATATAGAAGCTTACAAAAGACAGTGTGAAATCGAAGAGACGCACATCGTCAATCGATTTACGGAGCTTAAAAAAATAGATGAAGATTATGCACGACGTGGAAAGAGAAAACATGTTAATAGAGATCATGCTGCAGCAAACAGAAGACTAATTGACGACTACTTTGCTGATCAACCTACATATGATGATGCAATGTTTCGGCGGCGATATCGAATGCACAAACATGTTTTCTTGCGGATAGTTGGAGACCTTTCAAGCAGTGACAAATACTTCACCCAAAGATTTGACGCAACCAATAAAGAAGGTGTATCTCCATTAGCAAAATGTACCACGGCCATGTGAATGTTAGCATATGGTGTGGCAGCCGATGCTAATGGTATGAGTACATCAAAATATGAGGTAAAGTTACGAAATAATAATACTAAATAACTATGTACGTATTAATACATTTATTTTGCTCTTAATTACTGTAAGTAATATTCATTCAATTCTCCAAAACATCGACTCTCACATGTACTACAATATTGGAGTGCTTGCGTAGATTCTGCACTGGGATCATACAATTGTATGAGAAGGAATATCTAAGAGCCCCAACTGATGAAGATGACTTGCAAAGAATATTGCAGGTTAGTGAAATGCGAGGATTTCTGGGGATGATTGGGAGTATTGATTGCATGCACTGGGAATGGAAAAATTGTCCTACAACGTGGGAAGGTCAATTTACAAGGGGAGATAAAGGAACTACCAATGTTATTCTTTAAGCAGTTGCCTCCCATGATCTATGGATATGGCATGCCTTTTTTGGATGTCCAGGTACGTTGAACGATATACATGTTTTAGATCGTTCACCCGTGTTCGATGACGTTGAACAAGGCAAATACTCCAAGGGTGACCTTCTTTGTGAATCAACGTCCATATAATATGGCTTACTATTTAGCTGACGGAATCTATCCTTCTTATCCAACTTTCGTCAAATAAATTAGACTTCCTCAAAGTGAACCAAATAAGCTATTTGCAAAGTATCAGGAGGGATATCGAAAGGACATTGAACGTGCATTTGGAGTGTTGCAAGCTCGATTTAAAATCATTCGTGAACCTGCTCGCATGTGGGACATAGACGATTTGGCTATCATCATGAGGTCATGTATCATATTGCATAATATGATTGTTGAGGACGAACGGGATACATATGCTCAACATTGGACCGATTATGATGTTTCTGAGGCGAGAGCGTCTAATACATCGCAACAATTTTCTACTGAGGTGCTACCTGCTTTCGCAAATCATGTGCGTGCTAGATCAGAGTTACGCGATTCAAAAACACATCACGCATTGCAAGCAGATCTCGTCAAACACATCACGCATTGCAAGCAGATCTTGATTGTGAGTTGAGTTTATTGTACTAATTAAGTTGTGTGTGTTTTATTTTAATTTTCTCGTGTGCTTAATATATTGTATTGCATCATAAGTATTTTGTAATTTGGTTTAATAATGACTATCCCTATTTTTCTGTCTTTTCTACTTGAATATATATATATATATATATATATATTATTTTACTATTCACTATTTTAATTTAAAAAATTCAAAATTAAAAACATATATATATATATATATATATTATTTTATTATTAATTGATATTTGTTTTACTGAATTGTAATAAAAATAAAATTATAAAAGAAAATAAAAAGATGAAATAAAAGTGGTGGAGTAGGGTGTTGAATTTTATTAAATAAAGCTATTGTAGGGTATAAAAGTTGAATGAGTGTTGAATAATTAGGTGGAAGAGAGAGAAGATGATGTGAAGTAATAAAGTAGGGTGTTGAATGTTGAAACGATTATAGATAGTCACATAAGCAAATTTATAATTTTTCTCATTTTTAATTATGCCAATTTCTTAGTTGTGTTTTTATGTCATAAATTTGACAATAATTGTTCTCAAAATGGAGGACACATTCATTTCCCATTTCCATTCGTCTCTACTAGTTCTCCGTTGCCTACCTTACTTTCATTTGGATTGAATTGTCTATCTCACAGAAGATGGTCTTATCGAATGTTATGCGATTATTTTATCCTCTATGGATGAACAAATCTTCTTCTTTTGCTTATGTTGTCGAGTGACATGCATAGAACATGTATTCCTTCTTCTTTCAGCCATCAAAATAGTTGGCCTAGCTAGTAGTTCTTTCTATTACTAGTCCTAATATTGTTGCCATTTTTGCATTCTGACTTCCTCGATGATAGCAAATCTTCATCTCCAAGTGATTTGTCATCTTGAGAATCCGCATGCTAGAAGGTTTGTTTTGCTCTCTTTGTATGCAATTTGCACTATTTTTTGACTTGTTAGCTTTGACGTTGAACTTGAATTGTAATATGCTATCGAGTGAACCTTCAACCGTTTACTTACTCCTGCTTATGTGTCTCAAGAGATCCCATCATATTCCCAAAGACACGTGGACACATTTTTTGATTTTTTATTGCTGCTACTAATGAATTATACATTTCAACGAAATTATCTTTTTGAATGATTCTCTGATCGGTGACTTGTTCTCCATATGATCTCAAAGATTAATTATATTCAATTACTCTTGAAAATAAGGTTGTCCAATCTCATAATAAATCATTTTAAAATTCTTGAGCTCTCGCCTTAAAACAATTAGTTTAATTGTTAGAACTTTAAAAGTATCTTGAAACTCAACCTAAAAAAAAATATATTCTTTTTTTAGTAGTTGTTTGAATAATTCTCCATATATTGGAATCACTACTAGACTCTTAAATGAGATATGAACTTTATCAATTTGTTGTTTTAATTCTCTCACTTTTTTTTTCGTGTCAGTTAAATGTGACACTTTCATTTTATTTTTGTTAAAAAGTTTAATATTAATTCATACTATTTCTTGCCATACACACTTTTCTTTTATAAATGTTCCAACTTAATATGCACTCTTTAAAAAAAACAATTTATTAATTTTTCACAAAGTAAAATTTACTTACTTTATTCACTTATTTTTTAATTTTATTGATAAATACTGTATTTTACTTTTTAATTTAAAAAAATATATATTTTTTTAATAAAACCTTTCAAAAATAACTTCTTTCTTTTTTAATTCACGAGAGGATAGAGGGAAAAATATTATACACGTATGTTATTTAGATTAGACCGTAGCGTTACCATGGATCGATATTATGATATCTACTACAAACATAATTACCAGATAAATATTTCACCTCGAGATTCGATACCAATAAATAATTTGATCATCACTTCAAACGTGCAACGCAACGCATTTAGAACTTGAGATAAGCGAAGTGGTATTTCGCTTTTGCGTCTACAGTATCTATCGCCTATCGGGTATACACACTCTTTCTCACACTCACAAGCGGCCGATCGATTTCTTTCTTCTTTTTGTAGATGAGATTTATGGGAAATTAGTTTGATGTGATTGTTGTTTCGAGAAAAATAATACAGATCCGAATTTCGACGAATCTATGAAAACATCTCTGTGATTTCTGCATCAACTATAGCCTATTGCCTATTGCCCTCCTCAGGTTATAGCAGTTATTATTGCCATGGCAAATACATGTAAAAAAAATACTTGGATATTAAATGAAGTTTGTGGTGTGGTCGGATTATGAACTTTTTTTTATTTGGTAATAAATCATGTTTATGTTCGTCATATTTAATTTCAATGATCTATCTGTACTTGTGCGGTGCAGCTCTTCTGATTCTTCTTATCCATTTCCATGGCTTCATTGATTTCTCAACTTGTTTTACCCCCAAATAATGGCTACAAAATATGGGAGGACCCCTCTTTTATCAAGTGGAGGAAGAGGGATGCTCATGTCCCACTCCACTGCCACGAATCTGTCGAAGGTGGGTGGATACTTTTGTTCTTGCCGAATTTCTTGTTTGAATTTGTAGTTGTCGTTAATTTTGATGCTGGTTCAGGGTCTCTGAGGTATTGGTACGAGCGAAACAAAGTGAATCTATTGGCGTCGAAAGAAGCGGTTTGGGACGACGAGGCTGTCGCCAAGGCGCTTGATTGTGCTGAATTTTGGGTCAAGGATTTGCCTTTTGTGAAGTCTCTGTCCGGCAGTTGGAAGTTCTTTCTGGCACCCAGCCCCGGCAGCACACCTTCAGAATTTCACCAATCGTCTTTTCAAGATTCTTCGTGGGCTACGATACCAGGTTACACTCTACCGTATGCTGTAATTAATTAGGAGTAACGAGTCAAATAACGGAAAGCATAAAAAAATACAGTAGAGGTTAAGTGATGATAATAAGTAAATTATAGCATTAAATGAATGTAAAAGTTAAATTATTGAAGTGGCTTAGTTGAAATATGTCCTGATACAATCTTTTCTACTTGAAACAGTTCCCTCCAATTGGCAGATGCATGGATTTGACCAACCAATCTACACAAATGTTGTATACCCATTTCCACTCAATCCGCCTAAAGTTCCAGAGGAAAATCCAACTGGCTGCTACAGGACTTCCTTTTCCCTTCCTAAAGAATGGGGAGGTGAGATTTCAGGGCGAATTATGAATTGCACATTAGTCATTTCTGGTGCTTGCAGATTGCAGCAAAATTTTACTTTTTCCAAGTGATTGAGATGTGCATATGTTTTTCCTGCTAACCCCTTTCATTGATATCGCTTTATACCTCTTTTCTGATCTTGAAAGAGAGAGATGAGTTGAATAAGATAAGGAAATTCAAGTTTTTTATTAGAGCTCTTTTCTTTGTTTTGACTCTTCTTTATGTCTTATAAGTCTTTACGCTAGAATAGTTATTGTGAGATTATAAAAGTCGGTTGCGTTTGATTAGAACCAAGTTAATGAGTCCATGTAACCAAGTTCATGTATTTTGGTTGTTGACCGTACTTGCGAATCACATTGCAGATCGAAGGATATTTTTACATTTCGAAGCAGTTGACTCTGCCTTCTTTGTATGGGTAAATGGACACCCCACTGGATACAGGTTAGTCATGTATTTGGATAAACTTCTATCAGTTCTATGAAGTTGTTATTCTGTTAGACATTAGTTTAGTGTCCACTGATAACTATTCAAATGCAAGAAGAGAATAAAAGATGTAAAAGTAAAGCCCAGTTAATTCTTGCTTCTTTCTTTACATGAAGAAGTCATTGTGTCAAAATGCATGCACACCTCTGGTTATGCGTATAGATTAAGGGTATTTAAACCAAAATTGATTGTCAAAACGATTATTGGGTTAAATGTATTATTGAAAAAGATAGGAATAGATATTTCAAATTTTAGGTTCTGAAAATGACTTGAAGAAGATCAAGGAAGATGTGCCTTTTTGTTCCTTCCCTTTTCTGTCTTTTTCCCGAGATATGATTGGACTTAAAGACAAACCTCACTGATGTCTGCACATTATTGTAGTCTTCCTAATCCTCTCTATAAGTGGTTATAAAGATGGTTGGTTTGGTGAATGGGAGAAAGCCATCAAACTCATAGGAGAATGAATGGAAGTGGGTTAAAGACAAAGAAGGAACGTATTCGACCCTGAAAGAATATTGGAATTTGATGGAACAAAATGACAATGAACATTGAAACAAAGATATTGATTCGGCTTGTAGGAATATTTGGAAGAGCTTCGCCCCAAGGAAAATGTCTCAATGGCCTGGAAATTACTACATAAAAGATTGGCAACAAAATACAATTTGCGGAAAAGAAGAATCTTGAGAAAAAACGAGGTAAAATGTGTCATTTGTGATAAATACGAAGAGTTCTAAGAACATCTATTTTTCGAGTGTGAAGTGGACGAGATTTCGGGGATTGGTGAATGAATGGCTTGAGATTCTTACGGCCATTTCGAATTCGTCAGTGAGCTACTTACAGCAATACTTGAATTTGATTGAAGAGGATAATAAAGGCAATCTTGGATTGTCTATTAGGATGGAGTGATTGGAACATTTGGAAGATTAGGAATGATTTAATTTTTAATTCTACAAGGCATAACTTAATGAGGGAGGTGAAAAAATTTAAAAATTCAATTGTTGTTTTGGATGAAGTCGAGATGTTTGTTAGTCGTGAAGGACAGAAAGAGGTTTTAATATGTGGTCAGAGGTCCCTCTTATGTTTGATACTCCTATTATATGATGTTAGAATGGAAGTTTGTAAAAGTTTGAGCACTCCCTTGTACTTCTCATAAATAAAATATTTTTCTTGTAAAAAAATAATTTTATATCATATTGTTCGCATAAACACTCGTTACTACACTATTTAACACTTATTTAAACTTGTGTTGCCAGTCAGGATAGTCGACTGCCAGCTGAATTTGAGATCACTGATTTTTGTCATCCGTGTGGGTCCGATCAGAGCAATTGTCTTGCTGTTCAAGTAATTAGATGGAGTGATGGTTCCTACCTTGAAGATCAGGATCATTGGTGGTTATCCGGCATCCACCGTGATGTTCTTCTTCTGGCTAAACCTAAGGTTTCTTCTACATTATAGAGTGATTAATTCTGTTTGTTTTATTTTATTTTTGTGGCTTTCTATTGGAGGGAAATTATTATGGTGATTTTTGCAACCTGTTTTCCGAATGAAAAATTTGTGGGAACTGACAGTTTGTTTCAACTATTGCAAAAATATGAGGTTGTAAGTTATTAGTCACCGTCCATGTTATTGGCTTTTGCACAACTATATTTTTTCAGTTAGGCAATCAGACCTGAAAATAGTCACAATTATAATGTTATACAGGAAACATCAGATGCTATTATCCTTTGGAAATTATTATCACAATTGCACAAATATCTTTATAACAAACATGTCACTAGGATAATTGTTCAATAAATACTCAAACTATCTCCGGTGAAATAATTGATGGCATAACATATACCCTTTTTCACAAATTGCTATTTCTCTTTTACTCACGCCACCAAAGTCATTTTTGTAGACCTAACCTGGTAAATAGATATGATGGTGTTTCTTCAGTTTCTGAAGTACTTTAATAATTGTAATCCTACAGCTACTGGACTTAAAAACACTGGTAAATTATATTTTACAGAGTATATTAACTGTGTGTGGTGTTTCTTAATTTTACTCTAAATCTACTTGATATTTGTGAGTCTGCTGAAACTCGCAAGTTCAGTTGCCATCATTGTGGGGTTAATGATGATCACTTGATTAAGCAAGAAATACTGGGATGTTGTTGAGTGTGACTTAGTGTCCAAATGTCTTCCACTAATTCCTTATAATATATCTTCAGTCTTTTGTCTTCTTTCACTCTTTAAGTTTTAATACCTTTTGCCATAAAATATATCTTCTTTTTCTCCTAAAAATGTTTTTTTAATATATATAAATATATAATGGGACAAGGCGGGATGTTACGAGATTTATTTAGCTAATCCCGCTCCCGTCCCGTTATTTTAGTACGGGATCGAGACGGGACGGGATTAGCATTTTTTATATTTCAATACCGTCTCGTCCCGTACAATTTAAGAACGGGATCGGGATCTTGGGACCAAATGTCCACCTCACTTGCTCTATTGTCTAAGTTATGGTGATACATGGAATGGTGCATTTTGACGATAATGATTATTATCAACAATGGGATTTTCTGTTTCATGGGCAGTTGAGTAGAGAAACATGCACTAAAAAATTTTTTCTTTTGAGACTTGTATTAGTCATTGGATGAGCATCAAGAGCTAAGCGACCTTACTCCCTAAATATGTTCCCTTTCAGAAACTATTGCTTATTTATTTTCTGCGGACCTTGTGAACTTTTTTGTATAATTACTTATTTTTTATTATTGACAAAACAATGTGACATGTTTGCAATGAATGTGCAGGTCTATATTGCTGATTATTTCTTCAAATCAAACTTGGGGGAAGATTTTTCTTCGGCAGATATCGAGGTATCATAAATATAATTCATGTCTCTTTTGGAGCTCAAATAGCCGAAGTCATTAACATATTTATATGCGAGTATATAACAACATCTTGAACTGTGTAATCAATTGAAGAGGTAGGCTATCACGGATGCTTATACTATGGTTTGTCCATTTGGTCTACATATGCACAACAGAAAAGCGTACACTTTCACATGTGTTATATATTACAGTATATTATTACTTTTAACAATACCAAATATCTTAATCTCTTTCCAATTGGCATTCCATTATTAGATTATCTGCCTAGAATGACCCAACTAGAAGTTTTTGTTTTTCGTCTTATGTTACTCACAGTAGCCTCCACTTGAAACTGTGAATCACCTCTTATCTGATATCTTGTTTTGCTATATAATTTTTAATGTAAAGCTTCAACAAATTTTCAAGATCATAAATGGCAAATAAATGAGTTTTGCTTTCATACTTTAAGAAGTGTTAATGTCCAGGTTGAAGTGAAAACCGACTACTCAGCAATGAAAATTGACAACTCTGTGGAAAGCGGGAGTTGGTTCAAAACATCTGAAGACAAGTTCATCTCACGCTACACCATTGAAGCTGAAATCTTTGATACAGGGAGTTGGTACACCAGCAAGGAACAAGCCAATCTGTTATCGACAAGTGTGGCTCGTCTAGAAATTACTAATTCTGTTGATTATTGTCTTGGATTCATAGGTTACCATCTTAAAGGGAAACTGCAGATGCCCAAGCTTTGGACTGCTGAGCAAGTAAGTTCTTTCTAAATTATTTCATATTTTTTTCTTTCTAAAAATTCATGTCCTCTTACAAGTTGAGAATACATTATTCAGGTGGGGAACCCCCCCCCCCCCCCCCCTCTCTTTTTAAATGTGCTTGTACATTGGGTACATAATTCGTGTTTGACACAAGGATCACACTTAACACAAAACACAAATGTCAGTTCTGATGTAATAGAAGTTTACTGCATAGGAAAACCATGAAAAAACATTAAGATACTATAGTCAAGCTTCATCAGAAATCATGGACTAGACATCTTTAAGCTCTTACAGATCACAGTCACAGAATTTTCAGTTGATGATGCTCTAGTGCTGAACAAAATTTTAAAGATATTTTTCAAAGTATAGGTGATGATATATCCGCTGATGCAACGAGGTTATGCGGACATGTTTTCCTGAGGAGTTTCTATATAACAAATATGAGATTAGGTTAAAAAGAAGGCGTCCAATTGCATTACAGAGTTAGTCTCTCGTACTTAAAAAGCTTCTCTTGTAGGCCAGGATCACTTTAGATCCTATATTTATTCTGTGTACTCCTTACATTATCCTGTAGTGCCTTTGTAACTGTAATCGCAGATGAAAATATTTAGGTTAATTGGACTTCTTCATGTAATTTGTCAATTTTTATGGCAGCCAAATCTTTATACTCTTGTGGTCACCCTCAAAGACGCATCCGGTAATACAGTCGATTGCGAGTCATGCCAAATTGGCATACGTCAAATAACGAAAGCCCCAAAACAACTTCTCGTAAATGGGCAACCAGTGATGATAAGAGGAGTGAACAGGCACGAACACCACCCCCGTCTGGGAAAGACAAACCTTGAGCCCTGCATGGTTCAGGTGACAGAAAGACCTTTTCTCCTTGTTTATTCATGCTTGCGAAATTTTCTCTATATTAGGTTACCCACTTGTTTTTGTCATATTTGGTGTAGGACTTGGTTTTGATGAAGCAACACAATATCAATGCCGTAAGAAACAGCCATTACCCTCAGCACCAACGTTGGTACGAGTTATGTGATCTCTTTGGCATGTACATGATAGACGAAGCCAACATTGAGACGCACGGGTTTCATCTTAGCTCGAACTTGAGGCATCCTACGAGTGAACCGGTTTGGGCTTCAGCTATGCTGGACCGGGTTATAGGAATGGTTGACAGGGACAAAAACCACGCCTGCATCATTTCTTGGTCATTGGGAAATGAGGCTGGGTATGGGCCTAATCATGCTGCACTTGCAGGTATCTTTTTTTTGTTGTTGTCTTTCTTGTTTAGTCTAGATGTAACTTAATTGTATCCTATCAAATGGTACGATATAATAAATGAAAATTAACTGTAATGGTTTCTTTAAAGTTATCCATCATAAAAGTATGTAATGATTGTTGGTGTGATTTTTGGTGTTATGATTAGTAAATGCTTAAAAATCTGATATCCCTAAGAATCCTTTCCGGCGCGGTAAGGGGCTGAAATGTACACTCATTGCAAATATTTTAATAGAATCACTTCAAAATTGTGATTGCATTTATTGTTTGAAGTAGAACATGCAGTCAATTTCTGAAACTGATTGCAGGTTGGGTAAGAGGAAAAGATTCAACTAGAGTCGTACACTATGAAGGCGGGGGAGCCAGAACATCTTCAACGGATATTGTATGCCCCATGTATATGCGTGTTTGGGACATAGTTAAGATAGCTGAAGATCCATCAGAACTTCGCCCACTGATATTGTGCGAGTAAGTTATTCAGTTGTTCAACGATCATCACTATAATTATTACCATTACTTTCCCACGCAAAAACTTGTAAGATATTCTAATCGAACCGCTAAACTATCACCAGGTATTCACACGCAATGGGAAACAGCAGTGGGAATATTCATGAATATTGGGAAGCAATTGATAACACGTTTGGTCTACAGGGTGGTTTCATTTGGGATTGGGTTGATCAGGTCTAAATCTAGTGATGTTTTGTTTTAGTGGTTGAACTGAAAACTTTTTAACGCGATAAAATTAAAAGATTCATCCGTCTTTTGTCAAATACATATAGTTTTACGATTTTGAGCATATAGATCAAATGGTACAAAATATTGTTGGATGGAAATGATGATCAAAGGTGACTAATTCTAAAGTGAGAATGAGACTGCCTGTGGAACAAGTCGGAAGCAAGTGTTTGTATCATTTATCTATGTATTGGTTCCTTCATAGTGAAGCGTGGCTTATAATAAGCTGAGAAAGGAAAAGTTAGTTAGCTTGGCTACTAAAGTCATTTCAAATCACTCAATTTTAATAATAATTTATATGCTCTATTGTTCTCTTGATTACCCCCTTGTAAAGTTTTCCGTGTAAGAATCAAACTTTTCTTTACAGGCATTATTGAAGGAGGGTTCAGATGGTACCAAACAATGGGCATATGGAGGCGAATTTGGGGATATCCCTAATGATCTTAACTTTTGCCTCAATGGCCTTACGTGGCCTGACCGAACTCCTCATCCTGCTCTACATGGTAAAATATGTATACTCATCTTTCTTCACGGACTTACTATTGTCAGGTGCTAACGAATGATAATTCAATTTTGATGTGATTTTCAGAGGTAAAGTTTGTGTACCAACCAATCAAAGTTTCGTTCAAAGAAGGGATAGTTAAGGTGATACTTCATGCAATCGCATTAATTTTCCAATACATGTATTCAAAGGCACTTAATCTTAATCAACTGGAAGTTTTTTTTGCCCTGTAGATTACAAACACACACTTTTTTAGCACAACCGAAGCATTAGCTTTCCACTGGACGGTGCATGGTGATGGTTATGAACTGGGTTCTGGAGTCCTCAGCCTACCAACATTAAAACCTCAGGAAGTATATGAAATAAAATGGGATGCTGGCCCTTGGTATGACATGTGGAAAACTTCGGATGCAATAGAAATATTTTTAACGGTTAATGTAAAGCTTTTGGTCTCTACCCGTTGGGCTGAAACTGGGCACACTGTTTCATCTGCACAAGTCCAACTACCCAACAGGCATGAAATTATTCATCATGTAAGTGTTACTTGCAATGATAGTTGGGGTGGGTCTCTGGAAGTAAATTTATTTTGGTGGTGGTATTATTCCTATGTTTTGGTTTCAGATTATTAAAGGTGGGAGTGCATCTTTATCTACTGAAGTTTTTGATGATTGTATCGAAGTTATTATTCCTATGTTTTGGTTTCAGATTATTAAAGGTGGGAGTGCATCTTTATCTACTGAAGTTTTTGATGATTGTATCGAAGTTAAGAATCAGAACTTGTGGGGGATCAAATTTAACAAACAAACTGGAGCTATTGAGAGCTGGCAGGTAATTTATGATTCCTGGTTTCGCGTATATTATGCACTAGCATTTCCTCTACAAGTCATTCAGTGGTTGGTAACTGTTTGTTTCATTATATACTTTACTCAAACATACTCTGCAATGTACAATTTACAGTACATCTTAAATGAACACAATTAAAATACCAGGAAATTGGAGGGCATTTCATGAAGTTCATTACTTTTGGAGTTTATATATAATAGGGTTTTCAAATCTCTCCCCAAATGAGTTTTCAAATGAATTTGAAAAGGATTTCAAATCTTTCTCCCCAAATCCTTCAATCCAAATAGGGCTTTAGAGTATGCATGGTTCATTAAAACATTGTTCATGAAATCTACTTTCGTCTAAAATAAATTGCAGGTGGCCGGAGTCCAGGTTATGAGCAAAGGTATACTACCTTGCTTCTGGAGAGCCCCTACAGATAACGACAAGGGGGGAGAGACAGAAAGTTACATTTCAAAATGGAAAGTTGCAAAACTAAATAATTTGACTCTCACGACAGAGAGCTGCACGGTTCTAAACGTGTCGGATAATCTAGTGAAAATAACAATTGCCTATCTCGGTATGCCAAGTGTTGTGGAGAAAGGTTTGGCTCAACCAGAAACCTCTCTCTTCAAAGTTGATCTTAACTACTCGATTTATGGTTCTGGAGATGTCATTCTTGAATGCCAAGTGAAGCCAAGTTCACATCTACCACCTTTGCCTCGGGTGGGCATTCAATTCCACTTGGAAAAATCGATGGACCAGATCAAATGGTACGGGAGGGGACCTTTTGAGTGTTATCCTGACCGTAAAGCTTCCGCACATGTCGGTGTGTATGAGACGGATGTTGGTAGCTTGCATGTGCCGTATATTATGCCCGGTGAGTCTTCGGGTAGGGCCGATGTTAGGTGGGTCACATTTCAGGATAAGGATGGACATGGCATCTATGCTTCTGCACATGGAGGGTCTCCACCGATGCAAATGAGTGCAAGTTTCTATGGGACGGCTGAGCTTGAGAGGTCAACACATGATGTCGACCTAGTTAGAGGAGAAGACATTGAGGTAATTTTCATGTGACTCTCTATTCGTGTTGATTTGACTGTTTGGAAAATAACGACTGCGAATGTCTATATTGGGTCCCATATGGGCTCTGCCGAATTAACGAGTTTTTCTCATAGCCCCAGCCCAAGTGCATGTAACCCCCAACCTCACCGAGAACAAGTCCTCAAATACATAAAAGTACTCTTAATATTTGTTTTTACACCTACTGAAAGAAAGGGCTTTGTTAAGCAAATACTAATATGTCCAAGGGGAAGTTTGTAATTTTGAATGATAATTGTATTGTTTTGTGATTAGGCTGTACCTGAGGGATACGTTTGTAATTAAACCTACAAATGAAGCTGAACAGCACATATCTGAACTGTTTTTCCCCCTTCCTTCCACCACCTCAACTCTTCAATTAAATAGCATTTCAAAACCCATTTTTTCCAACTCCGATTGAAACCTCAGAGTTAATATTCGTAATGCCGATGTTCTTGGTTCAAGCTAAGTGTGCCTTTTGTAATATCCCTACAAGTGTTTAAATTGATGTTGTCCTGCATGCAGGTGCATCTTGATCACAAGCACATGGGTATAGGTGGGGACGATAGCTGGTCTCCATGTGTACATGAACAATATCTCGTGCCAGCCGTGCCTTACTCTTTCAGCATGAGATTTTCGCCAGTAACCGCAGCCACCTCAGTTAGTTCCATTTACAAGTCCCAGCTACAAGGCAAGTAATATTACTATGAGTTGATTACCACGAATAGCAGTTCTTCGTTCTGTATTTTCCTCCTGTAGCTACATTCCACTTCGTTCTGTATTTTCCTCCTGTAGCTACATTCCACTAGCTGTTAAGGCTTGTGTTCATTAAGGTTACTAATAATGGATGCACTCTGTAATAAGGTCAAACTTGGCGCCTTTTTCCATTATCAGTTTCCCATATTATGTGAGACAATTGAGGTGAATCAAATAAATCCACATCCACACTGGTCAAACCAAAATTCATCAAATCTCATAATTAAACTAGTAAACCTGTTTTTGGTTTTATCAGAGCTGATATTAATCCAAATTGAGCTAAAAATTAAATAAAATAAATTTGTAACGAGATAGTTATTTCGACTGAGAAGTCAGATGAGTTGAACTCTGATTCAAGCGTTTAGGATACATATTTGAATGTATAACTGATTAAAAGAAGAAAAAAACTAATGCACTTCCAAATGGCCTTGAAGAAGAGTCAGATGAGTTGAACTCTGCTTCAAGTGTTTAGGATACATATTTGAATGTATAACTGATTAAAAGAAGAAAAAAACTAATGCACTTCCAAATGGCCTTCAAGAAGAGGACAATCGCTAAGAAGAGATTGTAGCTGACTATGGTAATTCTTCAGATCACTGATATCTGAAATTTGTCTACTTGAAACTGCCAAAGTTGAGCTGGTTCTATTGCTTCCTTCTTCGTTTGATGATTTCACTTGACGATCTTCATAAAACATTTTTAAAGCATCCGCTGTTGAGAGAGATTTCACAGACATGTGCAAGTGAAGGAACTTGTTTCTTGTTTCATCTTTTCCTACCAGATTTTCTTTTGACACGCCAGGTAAACATTCCATAGCACTTTCAAAGGTGAAAAGGAAACGAAAACAAAAACACAAATATATGAAAAACAAGATACTGAAGGACAAGACGTTACAATGTAAATCAACACAATTTTAATTCAAGTCTTTGTTTTTGTTATATACCTTGTAATCCCTCTAACAAAACCCCAGTTGTAACCACACAACACGGAGTCCTTGAACCCGATATTGAACCCATCTTGTGCAGCAGCTTCCTTTCCAGCAATGAGACCATCACGATAGCCTACCTACTTCAACAGCAATTAATTACGAAAAGACGTTATGAACACAAGAGCAGAATTAATTCCATCAACTCCATGGGCAGGCAAATCATACACAATTTTTAGGATATACCGTATAGAATTGATCATGCCTTCTCTGCCACTCCCTCTCCATATCGGATGCTTCATTCATTTTCAGAACCGAGTCTTCATCAGAAGATTCATCATCATACCACAAATCAACACCTGAATGACTTTCTAACACTGCAATCCAAGAGTTAATAAGTAATAGTTACCCAGCCCGTCAAGAACATTCATTGCAAATCCAAGCCATCAATAAAGCAAAAATCGCATTGAAAACAAGATGAAATTACTCGATAATTGTTTTAATCATACAGAAGATATATATATATATATATATATATATATATATATATATATATATATATATATATATATATATATATATATATATATATATATATATATTAACTAGGAAAATACCCTTTACTATTTTAATCACACAAATATGATTTAAAAGTAGCTCAAAGTGCTGAATATGTTAAGAAAGAAATGTTTTCTGCTGCTAAAACAATTATTGAAGACTAAAAGTCCTGAGGCATAGGAGTTGATCAACCATTAAATATTTTTGGGCAAACTTTGTTTTCCTGATGATTTCCATTGACCTAAGCAAAAGGTGAGAGGATCATACACCATTCATTTAAATAGACATATTCAAAGTTTTATCTGAGTTCGAATGAGAAACTAAAACGTACAAACTCATCATGAAATACAATATAACACATACCATGCAACTTGTCGTTTGCTTGTGATTCAGTTGATCCTCTATCTAATTCAACATGTGATGACTGCATGATTACTGAAAAGAGATCAGCAGCAATACTCCCCTGAAAACGTACACCAGGAAAAAAATGCAAACTATCTCGAATAAATAATTTAGAAAAATTTGAAATTAACAGAATTAAAATACGAAAACACAAATATCTACAGTTACACTCCTGCGAAAACCTACTGACATAATGGCCACTGCATATGAAATTGATTGGGTTCTAGATAGATCCTCATATCGAATGCAGACCACACAGCAACATACAAAGTGATAAGCCGACTAGATAGATATGGAAGAATGGTTCTGGGGCCCACACCAGAGTTAGAGTGTTTATTCCTCTTGGGCCACCAAAAAACATGTATAAGCATCTGTATTATCTATCCTACGAATCCCATTTGTTGAAATAGTACAGAGGAACACACTTTTTTAAGGATTATACTCGATCAACTATTATGCTCGTAAACGAAAATCCAAAGATGATGGAATAGACCACAACAATTTCCATCAAAGGTGAGACGACAGACCCATAAGAAGAGACCATAGAAAAATGATAAACATCCACCATCCATCCAACTTCAATTACTTCATGAATTCTAACAAATTTGTTCAATAGGAATAAGTTCGAAAATTATATCACCTGAACTAATCAACAAGACAAACAACACACCAGTACACCACGCTTGTTGCAATCTGATCGTTATCAACGGCCCAAAAAAATTAAAAATCTAAGTTAACATCTGCGAAGTAAGTTATTCCTTGGGTCTGGTCATTCATCGAAAGAAGCTGAAACAGAGTAAAGAAAGCGCCAGGGGTATTTATAAAAAATAAAATTGAAAAATCTTAGGATTATCAAATAGGGGAAACAAAAAACAGAAATGATTTAAGTAAATAAACGAATTTATAAATTCTTTTCTTTTTTAATTACCAAACACCATTTGGATGGGGAAAAACAGTCTTTCCAGGAAGTCAAATTAGCACTGCGTTCAACCGCCAAAGTAATGTGAGTATAAATTCTCCTTAAACTCTTTATTCACTCCTCAACCATCAGTGGGCAATCACGGTTGTTAAAGTTAAGCGGTTGGTACCTCCGAATCTATTCAACCACAACATCCCCAAACCACTAGAAAATCTATGACAATCAGCACCGCAAAGCACCACCACCTCCCCGGACCATGTTAGCATAACATCTTTAGTAGTTGAGCAATTTCGAAAGTACCAACCGCCAAACCTTAATGGTTGCAATTCTCCACTGCTGGTTTCAGAGTGAATAAAGAGTTTCAACAGAAATTCACTCACATTACGCACACGGGTGACTACAATATCTCGTATGTCGTGATCCAGATGATCAAAGATGCAACCCGCTGTTGGGATACCTAGATATGAGCTCATTAACCTAAATAACTCACGGCGATAACTTTTGTTCAAAGAGATGCTATTACAAAATTACTATATCAAGTGCTATTGTTATGGTAAGGATGCAATTCTTTGAGCAACTTTCTTGTTTTTCTGTACATTTAACAACACTGATATGGGACTCGACCCAAATGATTGAGGATGCAGTGCACTTGTGGGGTCAAGCTGACATAAATGTTAATACTACTAACGTGAATTTTCACTCACATTACGGCCTCATGTTAACCTATAGTGAACATTGATCAAGCTGACATGAATGTTAATCGAGCCAATCAAGTTACAAGAGAAGACTTACTCCACCTTAATTCAAACTTTGGTTGCGGCGTTAGAAAGTATCTGACACTAGCACCGCAAACACGAATAAATCAACACTAATAAAGTATAAAAATAACGAACAATACTATCGTCGCCACCATCGGCATTTCGTCCCGACCTCGCCTAACATGGAATGTTGATATTAAAAAAGAGAAGGAGTTTTATTATCACGACCTAACGCTTATTTCAATACGTGATAATGATCGTAAATTTGATAGGTGCAGCGTAAAAATGTTGTATAGTATCCCTACATAAAAATGCATAAATCGAACTTGATGAAATTAGAATATAAGAGAGTGACCAAGAATTCAATCACACAACAAATCGGCCTAAGACGAGAAATAACACAACACTAATAAACTCAATTAGTGTGAAAAAAATCGTGAAATCTCATGTTTCTGTGAATTGATATTGATCGGTAAATTTTGGTTTGGAGATTGAAGCTACCCATAATAAATTTATAAATCGCAAAAGCCCTGATCGAATTACCTGTTGTTTGTCGAGAGCGTCCGACATCGATTGTCGAGGAGGATAGATACAGCCGACTGACTGACGAGTGGTGGCGATTTTTAGGGTTCTCCTATTTTATTAATTACTCCCGTAATTACTCCCTCAATTTGTTTTTAATTTTTGTTTTTAATTTTTAAATTTTTATTTAACATTGAGACACTTTGAATTTTGAGGCACATCAAAATTAAAAAAAAAAAAAAAAACTTTTTATCAAAAAAAAAAATTTTAAAATGTAGGAGTGTTTTTTTATTTGAAAATTAATGTGATTCTGATTAAAATTTTAAGAGTAATGTAATTTCTGAATCAAACTCCACGACTATACAACATTTTTACGCTGCACCTATCAAATTTACGATCATTATCACGTATTGAAATAAGCGTTAGGTCATGATAATAAAACTCCTTTTCTTTTTTAATATCAACTTTTCATGGTAGGCAACAGGGAGTAATGTAATTTAAAAATTTATATGGTGGGGGTAATGTAATTTAAGAGTAATGTAATTTCGATTTTACCCAACAGGGATCCCAACCTCGGTCTCTCGATAAGTTTGACAATTTTACCAACATCAAGTTCAACTAATGCACTAGGCGAAAATCGAACGAGCCATACGCAACCGCGATTAGACTTTAAGGTTGATCGATCGTCCAGGGCTAAACAAATTAAATACAGTAAAACCTCTCTATAGTCATATCCTTGGGACCACAAAAAAATATTATTAAATGGGAGTTATTCCTAAATAGAGTTAGTATAAGTTTTTTTTAAATGCATGTATATTATATAATGGTATAAGTAGTACTCAAGAGTTACATAATATGAAAAGACAATACTCAAGAGTCAACCACAATAGATGCATGTACTTGCTTTTGATTACTTTAATTTTTTCATCTATAAATACTATGTATAATACATTTTTTTATCAATTGTACATCAAATCAACATTTTCTTCACGCATATAATGGCACCAAAAATAGAAAAGAGAACTCAAATGTTCGTGTAGAGATGTGCAAAATGAAAGAACTTACATCCAGGTTGGAAGCAAAAAGACTTGTCAAGTGGTTGGAAGATACTCATAATCTTAAGCTATCGCAATCATCGATATCGAAGGCGTTCAAGAGGTCAATCAACAATGACGACCAGCAGACTCTTTCTAATCCACATGACGTTTGAGACCGTTGAAGTACCTATTGATGGAGTCGATTCTTTATGAATGGTTTGTATGCAACCAAGAGCATGTTAATATTAGTGGTGAATTACTCAAGAAGAAGTGCCGCATATTCTTAAAGAGTCTCTATCCAGAAGCAATTTCATTTGAATTTTCTAATGGGTGGTTAGAGAAGTTCAAGCATCGACATGCAATTCGGTCATTTCGGCGTTTCGGGGAGAGTGGCTCAGTTGATATGGAGAAAACTGTAGCAAGTTTTCCATCAATAAGAGAAGAATTGGTTAAATGGGATTGAGAGGATATTTACAACATGGATGAAACAGGTTTATTTTATCGAATGCAAGCTGATAATTCTCTTGCAACGAAGCAACTCGAGGGACGAAAGCAAACCAAAGAGAGAATTACAATTGTCATTTGCACCAACGGTGATGGATCTGACAAAGTTCCTCTTTGGATCATTGGTAAGTTTCTTAATCCTAGATGCTTGAAGAATGTTAACCGTTCTACTCTCAGTTGCACTTATCGAGCAAATTCCAATGCATGGATGACATCTTTATTCTTTGTTGAATGGCTAAAGTGGTTTGATAGCCGTCTAGACAGAAATGTCTTGCTTCTTTTGGATAATTGTACAGCTCATGGGAAGAAAGAACATCTCCTGCCACTTCATCACACAAGTGTAATGTTCTTACCACCAAATATGTAACGCCCCGCTTTTGAAAATTCATTTATAATATAATAATTTGAAAAATGAAATATATATTTTTTTTTTCTAAAAATACTATATTTTAGTAGAAAATATATATATACCAATAATAATGGTAAGTAATATGTTATAGTAAAAGTCGAGATTTTAAATCATATTAAAATAGGATAACATTTCACAATTTTCCGTGTCGTACTAGACCAGAACAAAACATAATCGGTTCAAGTCAATACACCGAATATTAATTCATAATATATATCACATTACCGCAGTCGATGAAAATGTAATAATTAAACATAATAGTTTGGAAAGATTTATTCCATTGCCCGTCGTCTCTCCCATGGGCATCCCCTGTCGTACCTAAAAAAAATGTATTGAAGGGATGAGCTCAATGACTCAGCAGGGAAATTTTTTATCAGGTCTAATGTTCATAAATCAAACAAGTCAAACGTAAACATATCCGTAACGAGAAAGCATTAACGATAAACATGAACATTTACTTGAAACTTGGTGCGCACATAAAACACGGCGGGATCCCCCCGATGACCCTTAATTCGATCACTGGCCCCTCATGGGATCACAGGTTTTATTAACTTAATATCGTTCAATCACGTCACAAATAATTCACGTAAAACATATTTAATTTTAAAACATTAAAAGAGTTAAGAAATTCCCTACCTTAATTAGGCGTTCAAAGTTCTTAACCCAAAATCTGTAACGTGCAAGATTCTATGTTCTCGAGTAACTCGTTACCTACACACAAACTCTTTTTATTATTATATTTATTATTAATTTTTTTTTTATAAATTTAATAAGTTAATATACTTATATATATTAGTACGTATATATTTAATATTGCAAGTAGGATACATGAGTTTGATGGGCTTTAGGAGTAAAATGGGTTTGAGGAAAAGTGGGCTTAGAAGGAGTAAAATGTGTTTGTGGGAAAATGGGCTTAGGAGAGTTAGGAGTAAGGCTTGGACTAAAGGCCCATCTCATCTTTTGGAGAAAAAGAACGAACAAAATCTCCAATCCCTTACTTTCACTTTCATTCGGGAAAGGGATTTTTTTGTATAGAGGGGAAAAGAGGGGAAAAGAGTGGGCGAACGATGGCGACAAGGAAATGGGTTAAGCGGTCCTTGTATCTTTTTTATCCTTTACGGACTGGGAGTGAAAGAATTTTAGTGACGTTGAAATTAAGCTCGACGGGTGAGGGCTTCGGTAATGGAGACATCATTGGAGAGGATGACGGATTTCGGTCAAGCAATGGCAGCGCACTCCGGAAGGACTCGGGTGATGATGGGTGGTGATAATCAGCGATTGGAGGAGGAGTATGGTTGTTGATTTCAGCGATGGCAACAAGACGGTCAGCCATGGTTTCAACAAGAACAGGGGCGGGTCTCCAACCGAAATCGATGGTTGCGAAGGTTCAGCTAATGGGTAACATCTCGGGGTGAAGAAACAACGAGTAAGGCGACTCAACCTTGGCGTGGGGCTGATCGTGTTGGGGCTAACGAATAGGTTTCAATAAGTACGGGTGGTCGAGCGGATTTACGGTAATGATTCGGTCCACTTACGGCTGATTGGAAGGTTTTATATGTTAGTCGAGAAGTTCGACAGGCGTTCTGGGGGTCGATGGGTTTGGGCAGTGGTTCGGGTTCAAGGATGGTCTGAACAAGGGGGTGCACGTGCTCGACTGTGTGTTTGAAAGAAGAATTTGGGTCGTCGACGGGGAGTTTTCGGTTTCTCAAATGAGGGTGAAAGAAGACTGGTGTATGAACTTGATTTCGGGTTAACAATGGCTTAAGCGAAAGGATTTTCAGAGAGGTCATGAGATGAAGAAGGGCTTTGATTTCATAAAATAATAAGCAACCTGTATAAAAGTATATATATACTATATTTAGAGGAGAAGCTGAGGAGGAGGAGTAGCGAGTACCTCTTCCCTCTCAAGTTTTATTCAGGTGTGTTTATTTGAGTGATATCCTCGTGGTATTTATAGGCCAAGATTTTGAGTAGTGATCCCGTAAGATCCGGGCTTCATAAATTCTTACAGTGGCTGAATCTAATTTTGGCAAAGGAAAAGATTTTGGAAATGATGGACGCACATGGAGGGAGTGTGTTATCCTTGTGAGAAGAGACACACAATTAATTAGTTGCAGGTAGTAGCCTAGCGAGTAGCTGATACTAATAGGTACATGTAAGGTTGCACATGGAAAATTAACAACTCGTGTGAGAGCATGTAATTTATGGCAGTTGGTTTATAGAGAGTAGTTGTGTCAGAGTGTAGAGTTCATCATTCTTTAAAATGTGGCTGAACGTATTTTTGGCAAAAAGAAAAGGTCTTTTCACACGAAAGCACGTGAGGGAAAAAGGGATAGCTATTAGTTGATAGTAGTATAGCAGGATTACACCTTTTTGAATTTATTTGGAGACAATATCTCCACGATCTTCGGGCCTAATAAGAACAACTTGTAATATTTATTATTATTAACTTAATTTATGAATATTTGATTTTTGGGGAACTAAATTAAAATATTTACTAAATTGTAATTATTATTATTATTATTATTATTATTATTATTATTATTATGTGAATAAGTGAGTATGACTTTAGTCTTTAGGATTTATATATATTGAATTAATAGGGTGAGTTTTGTAAATTGAATGTTAAATATTCGATAGTTTGAATTAATATGGTGAGTTCTGTAAATTAAATGTTAAATATTCGATAGACGTGGTCGAAGCATCACAAAATAGCACTTCCAAGATTCAAAGGTTTTTATCGTCAACGATTTAATCGTCTACTTTTAAAGGTTTTTATCGTCAACGATTTAATCGTCTACTTTTGAAACGAATCGAGGATCGTGTTTTGGAACCGTCAAAGATCTCTCTCCTCGATGGAATGATAAATGCAGTTTCTGCATGGTCGATAGATGTGAAACTAAGGACGATCGAGAATTGCTTTATGCACTGCAAAATTCGGACCGTTGAAGTTGACGAGTTGCAAGTTGCAAAAGAAATGGATCAGGAGAATCAAAAACTACTTAAAGAGTTGAAAAGTCAGGTAAAAGATCTTCACTACACCAACGAGATGGAGATGGATATTTTCCTTAATCATCCAAATGAGCAACAAATTGTTTATACTTTAACGGATGAAGAAATTACTCAAGGAATTAGGCAAGAAAATGAGGAAAATAATCCAGAGGATGATAGCATAGAAGTACAAAAATTTTCATGTGAAGAAGCTTTAAGCTTACTCGACAAGTTGGAAATGTTTTGAGTTCAACAAGAAGGTGGTCATGTGGACGAGCTCATGCGCACACGCAAGTTAAATGATAAGGTTACAACACAAAAGATTAAATCATTGTCACAATCAACCTTGAACTATTTGTTGGGATTTTTATGGATCTCATCCATACCCAATAGATGGAGTTTATGTGTTTTACAGGCATGAAATAAAGTGCGGAAATAATAATCATGCATAACACATAAAATCCTAGCATAAGGATCTAGTGCACACGTAGTAAGTAAGAACAATTAATTGAGTATAGTAGAGATTCGTGTACCTTGTTAATCTTTTGTATGTTGTTGGCCCACGCGTAGACGGATCAGCCGCGAAAGTACCCGGCCTCAATTCGTTGCACGAACCCTTCTTGATCACGAACGGCGGTTCCCCAAACGTAGTATCGAGTCCCACTCGATTCTCTCGACTCCCTCGTATTTTGGTGCTTATGGGGTATGATATTTCACGTGTTGTAGCAGCTAAAATCGTGGGTCTAAGGTCCCCTTTATATAGGAGGAGGTATGAGAGTGTTTAGGGTTGAATAGGAGAAGAAAAGAAAAAGAGTCGGCCGAAAATTTCCAAAACTAACAGCACTGTCGGCCGACACCATCTTAGTGTGAAATGGGTGTCGGCCGACACCCTTGGAAAAAGTCAACC
Source organism: Euphrasia confusa (assembly GCA_954870475.1). NCBI lineage: Eukaryota > Viridiplantae > Streptophyta > Magnoliopsida > Lamiales > Orobanchaceae > Euphrasia > Euphrasia confusa. The sequence goes on along the minus strand of OX940954.1, from coordinate 11,808,678 downwards.
GCCACCAATTCACCCTTCATGTAGGCCGACATGTATTTTCAATATACATGGTGTCGGCCGACAATTAGTACAAATGTGTTCGGCTCCGTTTTTCTCTCCGTTTCTTCCGCGTTTAACTACGATTCCCAACCAAGGTTATATACTCCAAGTATACATGATCAATAGGGTCATGTGACTCATTTGGCTTGATCATCGACTATTAAGTTCAAGTTTATGACTCGATACTTAACGTCGCACAATCGATCCATCTACACAGACGCACTACATAGCTCGTTTCGGTACGACACACGTGGGATGAAGGACACCATTCCAACAATCTCCCACTTCGACTTTATATCCAGTGTGTATTCACGTTTCCCTTATCGCTTGATGTCTAAGTCCGAACTAGAGGTAAGACTAGTGTCACCCTCGTTCCGTTCGAACCTTTCTCGGATCTCATGAGCGGATTGCGAACCAGATGATCACCATGATACATATCCGGGCATGGCCATGCAGTCTTGCAATCCCAACTCTCCGAGTGGCCTTTAAGACATTTAATCCTACTTCGTAGGAGTATAATCCCATCTTGTCAATCTAAGTGCTCCCACTTGTTTCTTGAGGTATCCAACGACTATCTTTATAGCTCCGTTTTACCGGAAGCGTTTGACAGCGTCAAAACACAACATTTCACAATGTAGCTACTCTAGACTACTCAGGTCTAAGGAGACGTTCAAAAGATATAAGAATTGGTATTATGACACACTGCCTTATATACCATTCTTAGGCGAGTCACGTCCGACACCCAGCTCCCAGCCGTTGTCTATACAACTGTACTCGACGTCCCACGTCTAGCCCATAAGGTGGCGCTATAGTACAACTTGCAATCTAATCTTTATATTGATCAATTGTGTCTGTTCGTACACGGTGATCTAGATTAGGGACTTAAGTTGATTTTAATTTTATTTCAATCACTGAGCCTCATTATGTGACATTATCACATAACTCAGATAAAATTTAAAATCTATATTTGAACAGTTCATATAATCCAAACCAAGAGAATATGAAAATTTGATTTATTAATCAAAATGAATGTTTACATTATAATCTCCGAAGTAAAATTAAGTACAACTTAAGAATTAGTCCTCAAGACGTTTAATTCCTATCGCATCACATAAGGTATTATGCCTTAACTGCGGGAGAGATTTAGTAAATGGATCAGCAACGTTCTTCTCGGTTGCTATCTTGCGTATTTCTATATCACCTCTTCCCACGAAGTCGCGAATGACGTGATATTTCCTGAGTATGTGTTTGACTTTGTGGTGATCCCTTGGGTCTTTTGCTTGAGCTATGGCTCCACTATTATCGCAATAGAGAACCATAGGGTTGGCAGCACTGGGAACGACACCAAGTTCCTTAAGGAACTTTTCATCCATACACCTTCCTTTCCAGCCTCCGAGGCTGCAATGTACTCAGACTCTGTAGTTGAGTCGGCGGCAGAGGTTTGCTTGGAACTCTTCCAACTAACCGCGCCTCCGTTCAGACAGAAGACGTAACCAGACTGAGATTGCTGATCATCATCATCAGTCTGAAAACTCGCGTCCGTATATCCCGTCATTTCTTACTCATTTTGTCCCCCATAGACAAGATAATTCTCCTTAGTCCGATTAAGATATCTGAGAATGTTTTTGGCCGCAGTCCAATGCGCCTCACCCGGGTTCGACTGAAAACGACTCGTCATGCTCAAAGCATACGATACGTCTGGCCTCGTACATATCATGGCATACATAATCAATCCTATTGCCGAAGCATAAGGAACATTATCCATCCTCTTTTGCTCAACAGGTCCTTGCGGGCACTGTTTAAGACTAAGTTTTGAGCCATGTGTCATGGGTAGAAGACCCTTCTTAGAGTCCTTCATCTTGAACCTTTCAAGTATCTTGTCAATATAAGAATCTTGACTTAGTCCAAGCATCCTTTTAGATCTATTCCAGTAGATCTTGATGCCCAATATGTATTGTGCTTCTCCCAGATCCTTCATTGAGAAACACTTTCCTAGCCACTCCTTCACAGAGTTCAACATCGGAATGTCATTTCCTATAAGGAGTATGTCATCGACATACATCACAAGAAAAACGATTGCGCTCCCACTGACCCTCTTGTATATACAAGAATCCTCTGGGTTACGTTCAAAGACGAATTCCTTTACGGCTTCGTCGAAACGCAGATTCCAACTCCGAGATGCTTGCTTGAGTCCATATAAATGGCTCTCTTAAGCTTGCATACCTTCTTAGCCCCTTTTGGATCGATAAAACCCTCAGGCTGTGTCATATACACATCCTCTTCATGAATTCCATTCAAGAAGGCGGTTTTAACATCCATTTGCCATATCTCATAATCATAATGAGCGGCAATGGCAAGAAGTATCCTGATAGACTTAAGCATCGCGACTGGTGAATAGGTCTCGTCATAGTCCACCCCGTGGATTTGGCGAAATCCTTTTGCTACCAATCTAGCTTTGAAAACCTCGGGTTTTCCATTCATGTCGGTCTTAATCTTATAGACCCACTTACATTCAATAGGCCTAGCCTCTTGAGATAAATCTATCAAGTCCCAGACTTGATTCTCTGACATGGAGTCCATTTCGGATTTCAGGGCTCTCAGCCGTTTCTCGGAATCCGGACTTGTCACGGCTTGACTATAGGTGGATGGTTCCTCATTCCTTAAGATATTTATATATCTAGTGGGACGAGTTATAGTCCTTCCCGACCTACGAGGATCAGTTACCACCTGCGAGGGTTCAGGAATCACTATGACCTCATCATTTGTTTCCTTGGTAACTGGTTGTTCATCATGGACCTCGTCCAGAACAACTTTACTCCCACTATCTTTCTGAGAAAGGAATTCCTTTTCCAGATTGACACCATCACGAGCAACGAAAACTTTGTTCTCTGATTGGTTGTAGAAATGATATCCTCGGGTTTCTTTTGGGTATCCCACAAAGAAAACCTTGTCAGATTTGGGTTCAAGCTTGCCAGAGATATTTCTCTTGACATAGGCTTCGCAACCCCAAATCTTGAGATAAGACAAATTCGGGACTCTCCCACTCCATATCTCATATGGTGTCTTACTCACAGCCTTTGACGGCGTCCTGTTCAGTATTAGAGCAGCAGTAGAGAGTGCATGTCCCCAAAGGGATATAGGAAGTTTTGCTGAGCTCATCATAGATCAAACCATGTCCAACAAAGTTCGATTCCTTCTTTCAGACACTCCATTCAACTGAGGAGTTTCAGGAGGGGTGAGTTGATACCTAATCCCACACTTCACTAGATGATCATCAAACTTATGACTCAGATATTCGCCTCCTCGATCCAATCGAAGAACTTTTATCGTCTTGCCAAGTTGATTTTCAACTTCATTTTGGAATTCTTTGAAACGCTCAAAAGATTCCGACTTATGCTTCATTAAATAGACATAACCATATCTACTTAAATCATCAGTAAAAGTTATGAAGTATACGTAACCACCTCGTGCCGGTGAACTCATTGGTCCACACACATCAGTGTGTATAAGGCCCAATAGATCGCTAGCTCGCTCACCAGTTCCCAGAAATGGTGATTTCGTCATTTTGCCTAATAGACACCCATCGCATGTATCAAATGATTCCAAATCAAATGATGTGAGAACACCCTCCTTGAGGAGTCTCTCAACACGCTTAGTGTTTATATGGCCTAAACGACAGTGCCAGAGGTATGTTTCGTTAGTCTCGTTTGATTTAGCTCGTTTGATATTTATATTGTAGATTTGTTTATCTAAATCGAGCACGTATAAGCCACGCTCAAGACGTGACAAACCATAGAATACATCACGATTAAACAACGAAAATACTCCATTAATAATCGTAAAATTAAATCCTTCAGCATCCAATGCAGAAATAGAAATAATATTCATGCTTATACTAGGAACAAAATAAACGTTATTGAGTTCTAGTAAGAGCCCAGAGGGCAAAGATAAACTATAAGTCCCTACGGCTAATGCAGCGACCCTCGCTCCATTCCCCATGCGCAGATGGACTTCACCTTTCTCTAACTTCTTACTTCTTTGCAGTCTCTGCACATTACGAACAATGTGAGTCCCACAACCGGTATCTAATACCCATGAAGTAGTGTCAAAAAAATGTATATCTACAACGAAAATACCTGAAGACGATGGGGCGACCCCATTCTTCACATCTTCCTTGTATTTAGAACAGTCCCTCTTGTAATGGCCCTCGCCATTGCAGTAGAAGCATGTCGGTCCCACCGCATTCTTCTTCTTGTCTTTGGTCTTGGGTGCAGCAACAACTTTTCCCTTGGCTTTGACTTTGGACTTGTTCTTCCTTTTGGAAATCCCTCCTTCCTTTATTATAAGAACATCTCTCCCAGAGTTGCTCTTAATCGAGGGCTCTACAGTCTTCAAAAGACCATGTAGATCCATCAACGATTTCTGAACTCCGTTCACATGATAGTTCGTCCTAGAGGAGTCATAACCATCATGCAACGAGTGCAGAACGATATCTACCGCTAGTGCTTCTTCATAAGGGAATCCTAGGCGCTCACTCGTCGCAAAAAGACCCATCATCTTTTGCACGTGTGGCCCAACAGGTTTCCCCTTTTGAAGCTTTGTCTCCATTATGTCACGAAGGACATTGAACCTCTCAATCCTCGCTTGTTCCCCGAACATGCTCTTGAGTTGTTCAATGATGCTATAGGCATCCATGTGTTCAAACTGCCTCTGAAAGGCGGGTTCCATGGCCCCTAACATAATGCAGGTTACCTCTCGCGAGGCTTCCTCAAGCTTCTTGATATTGGTCTTTTCAGAACCAGTGGCATTTGCAATAAGTTTAGGAATAGGAGTTTCCAGCACAGTCTCTTGTTTCTCGTATTTGAGAGCAATTCTCAAGTTTTGATGCCAATCGAGAAAATTAGTATCGTTCAATTTTTCCTTCTCAAGGATTGAACGTATGGTACTTGGGTTGATTGAGTTAGTTGACGACATATTAACTACAGAATGAAATAAAACAAGTATTTAGTAAACATTCAAAATTTGACAACAAGTCGTTCCTAGAACACTTATATAGTTGTCTATTTCGTGCTCCAATGTCCAACATTAGTGTCTCTAGAACAAAATAATTCCAAGATCCTCATCTCGCAATTTCTCGAGCCAAGGAGAGCTTGACACTCGAAAAATCCAAGATAGGTAGACAATCTCATTGTCAATGTTATTTCAATAGTCTCACTATCGACAATAACACTCTTGGTTGATAAGAATCCCATTCTTATCTCCTCGCCTCGACTACCACGCCTCCAGTGGGTTCGTCGATGAGAAACCAAAAACACGTTGTAGAGGCCTCGTTGTTCCTCTACCCTCACCTTATCTCAAGATAAAAAATATAGCACCCCGCGGAGGCGGAACCTACTAATTGATGATCGAGAGCTTTAGGGGGTGTGTCTAATTGGACAAGGCGATAACTCATTTTATGAGACTATACATGCAGTTTTTGTTTTAATCGATTGAACATGATGAAAACGCATAATAAAAACCTAAAGCATGCATACTACCGCAGAGCATAACATCGAGCAAACACAAGAATTCTCAATTCCTAGCAGGCAAGATGCAACAATTAACTCAAAAATGCCTATTAATTTTTATTCTCAATAAAATTCAGATTTAATTGTTTCAACAACGATTATTCCCAATAATCGCCTTTTATTTGTATCCCCGTCATAATCATCCCAATAATCAAAACGCAATAAATCGTAAGTGAAAACTCGAGGTTTCTAACCAGCGATTTATCATGCAATTGCGCCCTATCTCCCATGTGACATGGGGGAGCCAACCAGACGATCGTACCATCCCATGGTTCGAAAGTCTCTAATTTGCGTCATCGACTAATTTAAGCACTTTGGTCTCATTCTCACTCCCCGAGGTGTAGAATAGATCGGCTTAAAATTAATCTTTGAAAGACAAATTAGGCATTGTTTTAAAAATTTGATAAAACATGAACTTCATGAAAAATACAAGAATTCTAAATTCTTTATTAATCATGATTAATAGATAAAATTGACAAATAATATTCCAAATAAATTTATCAATTCCGAATTTCACATCATGAAGATTTGATTTATGCATACAAAAATAATCGAATAAATTTTTTAAAATCAAATCAAGTACTATTTTTCCAAAAAATATTCCATGAAAAATTCACAAATAAAAATAAAACCAATTTTTATAGGCACTTGTTCTACGCGCATACGCAAACGCATGACCAATGCTCTGATACCACTGTTGGGATTTTTATGGATCTCATCCATACCCAATAGATGGAGTTTATGTGTTTTACAAGCATGAAATAAAGTGCGGAAATAATAATCATGCATAACACATAAAATCCTAGCATATGGATCTAGTGCGCACGTAGTAAGTAAGAACAATTAATCGAGTATAGTAGAGATTCGTGTACCTTGTTAATCTTTTGTATGTTGTTGGCCCACGCGTAGACGGATCAGCCGCGAAAGTACCCGGCTTCAATTCGTTGCACAAACCCTTCTTGATCACGAACGACGGTTCCCCAAACGTAGTATCGAGTCCCACTCGATTCTCTCGACTCCCTCGTATTTTGGTGCTTATGGGGTATGATATTTCACGTGTGTAGCAGCTAAAATTGTGGGTCTAAGGTCCCCTTTATATAGGAGGAGGTATGAGAGTGTTTAGGATTGAATAGGAGAAGAAAAGAAAAAGAGTCGACCGAAAATTTCCAAAACTAACAGCACTGTCGGCCGACACCATCTTAGTGTGAAATGGGTGTCGGCCGACACCCTTGAAAAAAGTCAACCGCCACCAATTCACGCTTCATGTCGGCCGACATGTATTTTCAATATACATGGTGTCGGCCGACAATTAGTACAAATGTGTTCGGCTCCGTTTTTCTCTCCGTTTCTTCCGCGATTAACTTCGATTCCCAACCAATGTTTATATACTCCAAGTATACATGATCAATAGGGTCGTGTGACGCATTTGGATTGATCATCGATGACGCTACTGTCGTGGAGTAGCGCAAAATAATAATTATAAGTCCTAAACTATTCACTAGCACAAGTACTAGTAGCAAGTATAGGGTCGATCCCACGAGGAGGCGATTTAGCTTATAGTTTTCCCGGCTTTTATTGCTCAATTGGGTTGTCACATTTGAAAAGATTTTGTTTTGGAAAGCAGTTGGGCACTGCCGAACCGTGGTCACCGCGTTTACTCGACTCGAAAATAACAAATAACTTAAACATAAATAAACTAGCATGCAACTTAACTAACAGACTGAGCAATTAACAGACTTGACTAATCAAATAAGAAGAAACAAATAAAGAATAAAGTATCCAGACATTGACTCCCCTGACTTCCCCCTTGACCTATGTGGTGCCGATCATTGGTACGTATATCATTTTGCTAACAGTTTTGTCTTCCAGTTATAGACCCCAAGTATTAACATCCCTATAGTGTCACGCATATTAATACCCAGAACCCTCATTCGCTCTTATGTTTAAGTCCTATTAGATCTCTCTCAATAGGTCTCCTGACGTTGACCAATTCGACACTATGTGACCGCATGAGTCTAAGTTGATCAAGTCGCCTTCATCCTCCAAGCAAACCCGGAATGGCCAATAGCATGCCTGGACAGACCCAAGTCATACGACCACATCTCCAGCAACATGTTTTACTTCGCGGACGCCCAGTCTCCCGGTCGCGTTGATCCACGTACTCCTGTGTTAGGCAAGTCGGGGTTCCCACTGGTCACTGTAGGATTGCCCAAGTCCCTAACATGCTTAAGTTACTACCCTGTTGAATCGGGAACAAAACTCAGCTAGTTGCTGTCCTCACTAAGCCTCCCGGCTCGATCACGTCTTAGGGTTGGTCAGGTTCTGTCTTTGCCCAGATACAAACAGATTAGCTATTCATGGAAATAAATGAAAATAAAACAAGGAAAAGATTTTGACGAACTATGAACTGCATTATAAAGGGGAAATTTTTCAAACGGAAATTAAAACTAAGTACGAGAATCAAAAGCATAAAAACATAAGGAAAATTGTTTTTGGCTCGAAGGCTTAACAGAAAATAAACGCCGGCGAGTTTGGTTGCTCACGCGGCCACCTTCTTCTTCGCTGGACAGGTAGGGTTTCGATCCGACTTCTTTCTCGCTCATGTGTTGTAGGGTTTCTTCATCAGTCACTCTTCTTATATAGACGGGCTTCAGATGATGAGAGACGTGTGGGGGAAAATACCTCCAAGCGCGGACGAGAGTCCTACTTGGACTGGAGTTTGAATCTGGTCGCCTTTGAAGACTCCGCAAATTTCAGGACTCCTGGTACACCGCATGCCCAACGTTCCGTCTTCGTCAATGTTAGTGCTTTCCCATGTACTTCCTTCTCTGACTGATTGAGGTAGCGGACCATGTGCGGTACTTGGTCGGACTCAAGTCTTGCTCCACCTGCTGACGTCCTGGTTGATTGATCAACTCTACTGAACCCTCTTCGTCAGTCTGGCTTGCTCAACGAGTGCTCTTGACCATGGAAGGTGATTTCCTTGCCTCTTTCACACAGTGCGCTCCTTTTTCCACTCCTTTACCTGCCCACCTGCAAAACTTGCCCAAGTACCCAAACGTGCCCTCCCAGACACAAATAAAGTAAAAACAAACTAAGAACTCGATTTACTTGACTCTAAAAACCTAAAAATGAGCCAAAAAATATGGCTCATCACACGCACACACTTTACTTCGCTTGTCCTCAAGCGTGTACGGTGACTTGCCTGCTCAAGCAGAAAACAAACAGGGGGTAGAGATAGAAAGAAAATAGAAGACTCAAGGACAGCATGATTATCAAAATACAGAGAGTTGATCAAGTGAACAGATAGTCAAAATCATAGTCAATGGAATGCATAAAAAAACGGTCAAGAGTTTGCAACAGGATTTTGGGATTCTCACTAAGTGTTTCTCTCTATGTAGTGGATGGGTAGTGTTTCGCTCAATGCTGTTTTAAAAGAAGTTCTGCTTTGGGCTTGACCAAGTTCTATCCTGTGACATTTTCAATTGAGTTGGGCAATATCATTAGGGCTTTCTAGGGTTTACTGTATAGGCTATCTTGGGCAATGCCCAAAATTGATCTTAGGTAGGACATGCATTTTACTTAGCAAATTTCCTCCTAGTCTCTTCTCTCTCTTACGGGCCCTAGCACACCCTTTTATTCATAGATCTAGTTTTTTCTTTTTCTTTTTTTTTTTTTTTTTTTTTTTTTTTTTTTTTTTTTCAGAGAAGACTTTGCCCTGGCTTGCTCTTTTTATGAACTTGAGCATATATGCAGGTTGGGTCAGGGCAGTGGGAGTTTTCCCCAAGGTGATCAAGAAATATTGGCTCGGCTCAAGGGGCTAACAAGGGTCTTCTTTTATTTATGGTACAGAACAAAATGCCTAAATCATTTACTACCTCAACTCAATTTTCAAATAAACACAATGGTAAGAACTTGGGAAAGCTTCAGCATCACAAACTTTTTAAACAGCTACTCTAAAGAAAGAAATATCACACACAATGTAGGCTCAAATCCTCACAGCTTACCTAGTTGCAATTCCATCGTCCCTAATATTTTTCATGCATGGACTATTAATTTTGAAAACTGTTCAAATTGATCAGGGTATTTATCAAGCATGCGACTCGATCAAACTATGGGGTTGTTCTTGCCGTTCCCCCACTCACACACTTTGCCTCCGGCAAAGTGTGCAAACAGTAATAAGTTGGGCAAGCATCTCCCCTGACTCCGACTCCAACGATGTTGGCGCACATGAGTCGGGTAGACTCAAGACCAAAATAAAAATAAAAACAAAAATAAAAAACCTAATCTACTAAAAACAAAGGGAGGGTACATTTAGGGTTTGGGTTCAGGTGGGTACTTGAAACCAACGTGGGCGAAGTAGGCAAGTAGGGCAGCGTGCATCTCTTCCTGCTTCTCTCCAATCCGGTCCTGCTTCTCCTCGAGGACATCCAGTTGCTCAAGGATCTCCTCCTTCTGCGACTCGACCCTCACACTTGGTCGACTCACAGGCTCGGTCTTCACTTTCTCCTTGGCTTCCAGTGCCAAGGCCTTCACTTCCTCTGGGTTTGTGAACACCCAATCCTCTCCACCAACTCTGATATCAGCCATCCTATTCAAACATGCGTGGTCAAACTTCTCCTCGGGCATCATCTCCATCAACTCAAAATCAAGCTTCAACTCCATCCTCTGGGCATAGACTCCTGGGAAGTGGGCAAGGGACAACCTCTGTGCTGGCTTGCTCAAGATGTTCTTCAGTTGTGTGCACAAGAAAGCTCCAAAGTTGACCTTGATCTTCTTGGTCATGCACCACAGTAGGTTAAGCTCTGTAAGGGAGACTGTATTGCTGTTGTCCTTCTTTCCGTAGAAATTGTAGGCCAGGATACGGTGGCAGATGCGCAAGGCGTCGTCTTTGAGTTGGAAAATTTTGGCCTCCTGAGATTTGAAGATTTTTTCCTTGCTCAAGGCTTTCCAGATCTTGTTCCTTTCTTTCTGCGTGCGCTCTGGTGGTGTGGTCAATCTGTCCTGGTACTCCTTGGAGAATTTGTCCTTGAATGTGGCCGCTCCAATGGCCATGTTGATCTCGAAGATGCTTGCCTCATTATACGATCCCATCATCTTGAATGAAATGCCCAACGGCCCGCCATCCTTGCTTGTTCTTACCTCCAGATCTTCATAGAACTCCTTCACCAATTTCTCAGAGACTTGCCCTGGCCAGGTCAAGAAGTCCTCCCATCCTATAGCTTCAAAATAACCCTTAACCTTAGCATCAATGTTCAAATCTTTAAGGGTTTCAAAACATACCGTCTTGGGCACGACAACTGCCCTTTTTTGGATATTGGATGGGGTGGGTGCTGACTGCTTGCCCTTGCCACGGGTGACTCGGGTCGTCGCCGGAGTTTTGAACTTCTCAGATGGGGTTGCCGGGATTGACTCCTCCTTTTCCTCCGTCTCTTCTTCACCGTCCTTTTCCTCTTCCTCGCCGCCGGCAGTAGACATGTCGTCGGGCTTCTCGTCGGATGACGATTCCATGGTGGCGGGTGGCGTGTTTTCACGGGGTTTCTTGAACTTACCTTTTTCCTCCGCCGTGAACTTCCGCTTCTTGACGATGTCTTCGCTCGGCTCGCCGCTCTGACTTGCCGGAGCTGATTCGTTGGACGGTTTTGGAGTTGTGTCGAGGTCGGACAATTTTGGGGCTTCGATTTCAGCCGTCAGTTGGTCCACCAAGTCGGTGTTGAGGGGTGGTGGACTTGCCTCGCGCATCGGGCTCTGTTTGACCGGCGAAGGGGTGTTTCCTTTTTCCGGTGGTGGTGGTGTTTTTTCCTTCGCGGGTACATAGGCGGCGGCGGCGGTTTTCGACGACTTTGCTCCGGCCATCTTTTTTTACGATTGTGATTGGGGGCTTGTGAGATCGATCTTGGTACCGTGAGGGATTTTGTTTAACTTTGTATTTTTGGGACGGGTAGACACCATGGTTGAGGTAGTTAGGGTTTTGGGGAGTGGTGGTAGTGGGGGAAGTTGAGGAGTTGTGCGGTTTTTGAAGTAGAGGAGTAGTGGTAGAGGTGAATTAGGATTTTAAATTTTTTGGACTCTGCAAATTCAGATTCGATGGGACTCTTATGCGGATTCCCGAGAATTCCGCAATCATCACAACTGCCCTCCTCTGTCCATTGCTCAGTCTCCGCACTTGCTCGCTCAAATTTCCTGTTTCCTGAAGACAAAGACAGACCAAACCCCTTTCCTGCCCAAGGCTACTCCTTGGCGTGGTGAATTTATTAACAAAATAAAATAAAGGGAAAATCATAATATACATACCGAGTTCGCCTTCGGTATTTGCCTCTATTTATTGTCATGGGCCTGACTTATTTGCTCGCTTCACTTGGTCAAGTGGCTGGCTCAGGGGGTATCATCCCCTTGAGGTCCTCATTCCCATAGTAAGCCTTGACTCTCTGCCCGTTCACTTTGAAGATCTGATCATCATCTGGCTTAAATAGCTCAACCGAACCATTAGGGCAAACAGTATGGACTATGAATGGTCCTGCCCATTTGGTGGATAGCTTTTTTGCTTTGAATTTGAACTTGGTTTGGTAAACTAGAACCAGTTGACCAGGTTCGATCTTCTTTTTCTTGATGATTTTGTCGTGGGCTCTCTTTGTTCGCTCCTTGTAGTTGACCGCGTTGTCATACGCTTCAATCCTTATCTCCTCTAGCTCAGTTAGGTCAAGTTTACGCCCTTCGCTGGCCGCATCCCAGTCGAAATTGACCTTGTTCACTGCCCAATGCGCCTTGTGTTCGATTTCCACGGGCAAGTGGCATGACTTGCCAAACACCATGCGGTAGGGAGAGATCCCTGAAGGTGTTTTGTAGGCGGTTTTGTAGGCCCAAAGTGCGTCATCGAGCTTGTCACTCCAATCCTTACCTTCCGGCTTGACCGTCTTCCTCAAGATGGTTTTAATGATACATTTGATAGCTCGGCTTGCCCATTGGCCTGGGGGTGATATGCTGTGGAGATCCGGTGGTGCACTCCATATAACCTGAGCAACCTTTCAATTATATAATTGCAGAGGTGTGTACCCTGGTCACTGATCAAGGCGCGAGGTACACCAAATCTGCTAAATATGTCGCCCTTGAGGAAGGTGGCTACCACTCTTGAGTCATTAGTTGTTGTAGCCTTGGCCTCGACCCATTTAGATACATAGTCAACTGCCAAGAGTATATACTCCTTCCCTCTGGAATTGGGTAGTGGTCCCATAAAGTCAATGCCCCACACGTCGAAGACTTCCACGGGCATAATGGGCATCATGGGCATCTTGTCTCTCTTGGTCACGTTCCCCTCTCTCTGGCACTTGTCACAGCTCCTGCACCACTCAAAACAATCTATTAAGAGAGTTGTCCAATAAAAACCACAGTCAAGTACCTTCCTTGCTGTACGTCGGTGGCCGAAATGTCCTCCGCAGGCTTGCTCATGGCAGTGCTTCAGAATGTCTGCTTGCTCAACTTCAGGAATGCATCGTCTCAGTACTTGGTCTTCTCCCCTCTTCCACATGTAGGGATCGTCCCAAATGTACTTCTTGCTCTCCCGCTTGAGTTTGTTCTTACCGTAGAGGGTCATGTCTTCCCTTATATCTCCTGTGACTATGTAGTTGGCCAAGTCTGCATACCATGGCTCCCCCGAGTGGGTTGAAATCTGATATAAATATTCATCTGGAAAAGTCTCTGTGATGGGCATGCCTTCTTCTCGCTGGATTATCCTGCTCAAGTGGTCAGCCACTAAGTTTTGGTTCCCTGACTTGTCTCTGATTTCGATGTCGAACTCTTGTAGCAACAAGATCCATCTTATCAACCGTGGCTTGGTCTCCTTCTTGGCCATTAAGTACTTCAGCGCGGCATGGTCAGTGTAGACTATGGTTTTGCTCCCGAGCAAGTAAGATCTAAACTTCTCGAACGCAAACACCACAGCTAGTAGTTCTTTTTCCGTGGTCGCGTAGTTGCATTGAGCAGGGTTCAATGTCTTGGATGCATAGTAGATTACATGTCGTTCCTTTCCTTTCATCTCCCCAAGTACAACACCCACGGCATACCCGCTCGCGTCGCACATAAGCTCAAATGGCATTCCCCATTCTGGTGGTTGGATGATGGGGGCAGTGACTAACCTTTCCTTGAGGTGGTTGAAGGCAGCTTGACAATCATCATCAAAGTTCCAGTCAACCTCATTTTGCAACAGTCTGGTCAGAGGTTGGGCAATCTTGGCAAAATCTCTCACGAACCTTCTGTAGAAACCTGCGTGCCCAAGGAAGCCTCTGACTTGTTTGACATTCCTTGGATAAGGCAGCTTTGATATGGTCTCTATTTTGGCCTGGTCAACTTCAATTCCCTTGGCAGAGACTACGTGCCCAAGGACTATCCCTTCCTCGACCATAAAGTGACATTTTTCGTAGTTAAGTACCAAACTTTTCTCCACACATCTGCTGAGGGCCAATTCCAGGTTGTTTAAGCATGCTTCGAATGAGTTGCCGTAGACCGTGAATTCATCCATGAAGACTTCTATCCCTTGCTCAAGTAGATCAGCAAAAATGCTCATCTTGCATCTCTGGAAAGTCCCAGGGGCGTTGCATAGACCAAAGGGCATGCGTCTATATGCGAAGGTACCGTATGGGCAAGTAAAAGTAGTCTTGTCCTGGTCTTCCGGGGCCACCCAAATTTGCATGTAGCCGGAGTATCCGTCAAGGAAGCAAAAATGTGTCTTCCCAGCTAGTCTCTCGAGCATCTCGTCAATGAAAGGTAGTGGGAAATGATCTTTCTTTGTTACCTTGTTCAACTTCCTGTAGTCTATGCACACTCTCCATCCGGTTTGAAGTCGAGTGGCTATCTGCTCCTTCTTCTCGTTCTCGATCACTTGAATTCCTGACTTCTTGGGTACCACATGAACTAGACTTACCCATTTGCTGTCTGAAACAGGGTAGATAATGCCCAAGTTGAGTAACTTGAGTATCTCCTTGAGCACTACCTCCTTCATGGCAGGGTTCAGTTTCCTTTGTGGGTCGCGTACTGGGTTTGACTCTTCCTCGAGCAATATGTGGTGCTGGCATATGGGGGGACTGATTCCCCTTATATCTGCTAAGGTCCATCCTATTGCTTGCTTGTACTGGTCAAGGATGTTCCTCAGCCTGTTCTCTTCCTCTTTCTTTAATTTCGAACTTATGATCACGGGCAATGTATCATTTTGCCCAAGAAACATATACTTGAGATGTGCAGGGAGTTTCTTCAATTCCAGTTCTGGTGGTTTCTCAAGGGATGGTACCATGATTGTGACTTCATGGGGTGGCAACTTGCTCATGCCCATAGGGTGATTCTCCAGAGCTCCCAGTTGCTCGACTATCTTTTGCCCTGGGTTTTGGTTGAGTACTAGTTGCTCAACTATGTTGCAGAGTTTGTCCAGCTTGACTTCAGTTGCAGATGGTACGGGCAGGTTTTTCCTGGGTAGGTCACTCCCATCCTCCCTTGTCTCTTCAGCCATTTCCTTGAAAATATTGAATGCTTCGTTGGCCCTTTTGTTCAAGATGGATCCTCCACAGGCTGCATTGATCCATGTCCTCTCTGTTTCTCTCAATCAGGAGACAAAGTACTGGACCAGATCATGGTCAAGGATCTGATGCTGTGGGCACTTGGCCAACATCTGTTTGAACCTGACCCAGTAGTCGTGGAAGTTCTCTCCTCCTCCCATCTTGATGTTGTTGATCTTCTTCCTCATCTGCTGGATGCGTGCAGCTGGGAAGTACTTCTCAAGGAACTTTTGTTGGAGTTGACTCCAAGTGGTCACTTCTCCAGGTGGTAGAGTGTAGAGCCACTCTCGAGCACCTTCAGCTAGTGAGAAAGGAAAGGCTAGGAGTCTGATGTATTCCCCTAGCCCTTCACTTGCTCGAATGGTGCCACATGCCAATTCAAAGTCTTGGAGGTGTCTCTGTGGGTCCTCCAACGGCATGTCACTAAACTTGGGCAAGAACTAGATGAAGCCATGTTTCATCTCCCAATTATTGTTTTCCACCGTGGGCAAGGTGATGCCCAGTGGCTTCAGATTCAAGTTCTCAGGGAACATCGTGTCCCTCAACGTTTTGGTTCCTTCTTCTCCCATCCTCGATCGCGTAGGTGACCTGGATGCGTTCGCTGAGTCTTCTCTCGATGTGTCCGAGATCGGCTCTCATCTCTCAGTTATGGTCAACTGAGTTACTTGAGCGGCACGTGCTAGTGCTTGCTTCTGTCTTGCTGCTTTTCGATTCTTCCTTGCGGTTCGCTCGATTTCAGGATCAAATAGTAGCCCTGTATCCTTGCTTCCCGATGAGTCAGAATCCTGCATACAAAAATAGGTCAAGCGTTAGCACGGAAAACTATTGGCTTGGAATATTGCCTCCCCGGCAACGGCGCCAATTTTGACACTACCGTCGTGGAGTAGCGCAAAATAATATTTATAAGTCCTAAACTATTCACTAGCACAAGTACTAGTAGCAAGCATAGGGTCGATCCCACGAGGAGGCGATTTAGCTTATAGTTTTCCCGGCTTTTATTGCTCAATTGGGTTGTCACGTTTGAAAAGGTTTTGTTTTGGAAAGCAGTTGGGCACTGCTGAACCGTGGTCACCGCGTTTACTCGACTCGAAAATAACAAATAACTTAAACAGAAATAAACTAGCATGCAACTTAACTAACAGACTTGACTAATCAAATAATAAGAAACAAATAAAGAATAAAGTATTCAGGCATTGACTCCCCTGACTTCCCCCTTGACCTATGTGGTGCCGATCATTGGTACGTATATCATTTTGCTAACAGTTTTGTCTTCAGTTATAGACCCCAAGTATTAACATCCCTATAGTGTCACGCATATTAATACCCAGAACCCTCATTCGCTCTTATGTTTAAGTCCTATTAGATCTCTCTCAATAGGTCTCCTGACGTTGACCAATTCGACACTATGTGACCGCATGAGTCTAAGTTGATCAAGTCGCCTTCATCCTCCAAGCAAACCCGGAATGGCCAATAGCATGCCTGGACAGACCCAAGTCATACGACCACATCTCCAGCAACATGTTGTACTTCGCGGACGCCCAGTCTCCCGGTCGCGTTGATCCACGTACTCCTGTGTTAGGCAAGTCGGGGTTCCCACTGGTCACTGTAGGATTGCCCAAGTCCCTAACATGCTTAAGTTACTACCCTGTTGAATCGGGAACAAAACTCAGCTAGTTGCTGTCCTCACTAAGCCTCCCGGCTCGATCACGTCTTAAGGTTGGTCAGGTTCTGTCTTTGCCCAGATACAAACAGATTAGCTATTCATGGAAATAAACGAAAATAAAACAAGGAAAAGATTTTGACGAACTATGAAATGCATTATAAAGGGGAAATTTTTCAAACGGAAATTAAAACTAAGTACGAGAATCAAAAGCATAAAAACATAAGGGAAATTGTTTTTGGCCCGAAGGCTTAACAGAAAATAAACGCCGGCGAGTTTGGTTGCTCACGCGGCCGCCTTCTTCTTCGCTGGACAGGTAGGGTTTCGATCCGACTTCTTTCTCGCTCATGTGTTGTAGGGTTTCTTCATCAGTCACTCTTCTTATATAGACGGGCTTCAGATGATGAGAGACGTGTGGGGGAAAATACCTCCAAGCGCGGACGAGAGTCCTACTTGGACTGGAGTTTGAATCTGGTCGCCTTTGAAGACTCCGCAAATTTCAGGACTCCTGGTACACCGCATGCCCAACGTTCCGTCTCCGTCAATGTTAGTGCTTGCCCATGTACTTCCTTCTCTGACTGATTGAGGTAGCGGACCATGTGCGGTACTTGGTCGGACTCAAGTCTTGCTCCACCTGGTGACGTCCTGGTTGCTTGATCAACTCTACTGGACCCTCTTCGTCAGTCTGGCTTGCTCAACGAGTGCTCTTTACCATGGAAGGTGATTTCCTTGCCTCTTTCACACAGTGCGCTCCTTTTTCCACTCCTTTACCTGCCCACCTGCAAAACTTGCCCAAGTACCCAAACGTGCCCTCCCAGACACTAATAAAGTAAAAACAAACTAAGGACTCGATTTACTTGACTCTAAAAACCTAAAAATGAGCCAAAAAATATGGCTCATCAATCGACTATTAAGTTCAAGTTTACGACTCGATACTTAACGTCGCACAATCGATCCATCTACACAGACGCACTACATAGCTCGTTTCGGTACGACACACGTGGGATGAAGGACACCATTCCAACACTATTTTAAATCAACTTAAATCTATTGTAAAATTATATATAATTATTATGATTTATTCCTAAATGGATATGTATTTCTTTATGTTGGGACTTGGAAAAATGTGAATTATGACAATATAGAATTTATTTCAAATTATATCTGGTCCCAAATTGGAACTATGAATTTTTATGTTAGAGGTTTTACTATAAAATCAATTGAATCAACCGGGTAGGAGGGACTTGGTCCGTCTCCCCCTCTTTGTAAAATCGATCAACTCTCGTTTCTCATGTACAATAACTCTCCACAAACAAGTAATACTAACCCACAACTAACAAGATATTTAGCCAACAACTATCATCAAAAACACCAAAATATGAAAACATATAAGCATGCTCAAGCCAAATAAAATATGAAATCAAAAAGTATCGGATTAGAAATTAAATCTGTAACGCCCGCCTTTGAAAAACTCGTTGTAATATTATAAATTGAAATAAGGAGTATTTTTACTTATAATAAAAATACTATTATATTTTAGTAATAATAAGGGATAATTGTAGGTTAGTAACTGAACTATAGGCACTTTTGTACTTTGATCACCCAACTTGCATTCTGTACATCCGAGTAGCTGAACTTTGACGAATTTGCACTTTCATTTAAAAATGAGCGGTTTCCGGCCACACGTGAGATGCACGTGATCAATAATTTTTTTGTATCAGCTTAGAGAGGGTAATTTTGACATTTCCACTTATTAATAAATAAAAATAAAAGTTCAATAAAAAAAATCCTTCTCCCCTTATTAATAAATAAAAATAAAAGTTTAATCAAAAAATTCCTTCTCCCCTCATTACTAAATGAAAATAAAAGTTTAATCAAAAAATCATTCTCCTGTGTCGTATCCATGTTAGATCGGAACCGCGTCTCCGCCTCGGAGGAGGCCAACCGCCTCTGTACAAGCAGCACTCGTGGTCGCCGGATATACTCCGCGATGAGGCGTGGATGAATCGCCGGAGAAACCACCGCCTGAGGCGCGGCCGCAGCGTCACCGACGATGACTTCGAAGAGCTCCGCGCCTGCTTTGAATTGGGGTTCAAATTCGACTCGCCCAATTTAGATCCGAAGTTGTCTTCCACTTTCCCGGCGCTGAAAATCTACCAAGCCGTAAACCGGCCGCATAGCTTGTCCAGATCTTCATCGTCGAATTTTTCCGATTCGGATACGGCGGCGAATTCCGATTGAAAAACGAATCAAATGTTTTCATCATTGAATCACAATTAAATATTGTACTAAAACTAATTTGGAATTTAAATTTGAAAGCGATCTCTCGAAGACGAGATTGAAGAAGTAGGCGTAGGTGGATTGAATTGGGGATGAGGGAGAAATAATTTAATAATTTAATATATAAGTTTTAATAATTTAATACATAAGATTTTATAATTAATAAGCCTTAGGGTTATTCAAGTAATTTCCCTTCTCTAGCTACTGAAATCGCGACACCTGGAAAACATAATCACGTGAATTTCACGTGTCGTCGGAAAAAACTCATTTTTGCATGAAAGTACAAATTCGTCAAAGTTCAGCTACTCGGTTGTACAGAATGCAAGTTGGGTAATCAAAATACAAAAGTGCTTATAGTTCAGCTACTAACCTACAATTATCCCTAATAATAATAATAGTAGTCTAAATATTTTAGTAATTCGAGGCGCTAAATCTTATTAAAATAAAATATCATTTCATACTTGTCCGTGTCATACTAGACCAGGTTAAAACATAATCGGTTCAAGTCATTATAAATACACCGAATATTTATTCATAATTTATCGCATTACCGCAATTGATAAAAATGTAATAATTAAACATAATAGTTTAAAAATGTTTATTCCATTGCCTCGTCGTCTCTCCCGCGGGCGTCCCCTGTCGTACCTAAAAAAATATATTAAAGGGGTGAGCTCAAAGACTCAGCAGGGAAAAACTTTATCAGGTCTAATATTCATAAATCAAACAAGTCAAACGTAAATGTATCTATAACGAGAAAGCATTAACGATAAACATGAACTTTTACTTGAAACTTGGTGCGCACATAAAATACGGCGAGCTTTTCCTGGTGACCCTTAATTCGATCACTGATCCCTCGAGAGATCAAAAATTTTATTAACTTAATATCGTTCATTCACATCATAAATAATTCACGTAAAACATATTTGAATTTAAAATATTAAAAGAGATAAGAAATTCCCTACCTTAATTAGGCGTGCAAAATTCTTAACCCAAAATCCGTAACGTGCAGGATCATACGACTCAAGTAACTCGTTTCCTACACATAAATTCTTCTTATTATTAATCTTTATAATTTTAGTAAGTTAATATAGTGATATATATATATATATATATATATATATATATATATATATATATATATATATATATATATATATATATATATATATATATATATATATATATTAGTATTAGTACGTATATATATGTAATATTTGTAAGTAGTATTGGTGGCGGAAAAAAGATCGAAATGTATATGCGTGATTTGGGCTTGGCTACAAGGGGTATTCGATCGGTAGATAAAGGAGTAAATAAGGAAGAGTAGTAATTACCTCTTACTTCAAGATTATTGGCTTGATCATAGAAATTTCTCCATGTATTTATAGGCAGAGTTTCTGTGCACTGATCCCGTAATATTCGGGCTTCACTATTTCTTATAGTTGCTGAAAATTATTTTTGGCAAAGAAAAAGATTCTCAAGATGATGGAAGCACGTAGAGAAGTGGATTAGCTCTTGTGAGAAGAAGCATGTAATTAATGAGTTGTCAGGATGCACGTGGAGAAGGAATATCTCGTATGAGAGCATGCAATTAATGACACTTGGTTGATAGTATGATAAAGGAATAGCTGTGTTAAAAGTGTGGAGTTAATGAGTACTAGTAAGATAGTATAGTAGGATAGTAGGATAGTAGGATGGTTGTTGACTGATGATCGAGCTATTTATTTTGGAGACATATCCCACGATTTTGGAGTTAATAAATGAACAACTTTTTAATATTTATTTATTTTGGTCAGATTATTTTCTATGTGAATGTATCTCTAGAATTTATATATATTGAATTAGTAAAGTGAGTTTCGCAAAGTATACTTAAATGTTGAATTTTTAAAATTCATAGTCGGAGCATCACAAAATCGTCTCAAATTGATCCTCTAATCAACCCGATCAACGTTTGAACTTGGCTTGAATCGAGATTCTTGATACAAGATGAAAATTAAAAGATTAAACTCTAAAAATCCTAGTGAGAGAAAATAAAAATGGTGTGTGTTGTGTGTCTTAGGTGAGTGAAAGTGATGTAGTGTCAAAAGTGTGTCTTGTCTCCTTGTGTTAGCATGCTTTTTGTCTTCACAATAATGTGGAAAAAGACCCAAAAGCCCCACAAATTGAGCTTCAATCGGACGGTCAACACAGGTCCAGAAAGTCAACTCAACAGGACTTCTTTCGGCCGACGGGAAATGATGTCGGCCAACAGAAATTCAGCGATCGGCGAATTTCCTTCGCACGCAGGATGGGACCCCGGGGCATTTGCACACTTTCACATCATTTTGCCTACTGTCGGCCGACGTTCAAACTTGTCGGCCGACACTTTGGACTTGAAGAATTTCAGCTTCTTCAATTCTTCGTCGGTAACTCGTTTTTGTTTGTTTTCAGTGCACGTCTCGCCTACACCTATTTGGACAACAAAACAACAAAAACAAGTGAAAAACAATATAAACGACAAAAAGACGAACACTAAAATAACCGGAAAAACACATAAACCGTACGTCACAAAAATGTACAAAACACTCTCAAAATAGCTCAGACGTTTTTTTTTATCAACCCAACTTGGAGTGATGGGTTGTCCTATTTTAACAAGTAACTCCTATTGATAATGTATTACTATTACTAATCTGTGATAACTCGATTAAATTTTATAAAGTAATAAATTAAAATTTTAAATTAGGTTTCAACTTGAGAAATTTAATTTAAAAATATTACCTCCACGAGAATTTAATTCTATATCACAAACAATATGACACGTTTCTGTATAAAATATCAACACTACAAGTTTTAACACGACGATCGTCGTATACTAAATAATAATAATAATAATAATAATAATAATATGAAATATAATAATTATCGTTGTCCATCAACTATCGATCTCAATTCTGACACATGAGAATCTAAATCATTCTGAATCATTTTATAGGCACTCCACAACCCTCATCTCCACGTGAATAAAATAATGATGGATTGACACATGAAAATTTAAATTATGCTTGTTGCATCTTTCTTCTTATAGACTCTGAGAAATTAATGAATTGTTAGAAATGTACACTAGGTAAATAAATTTCTGACACTGTCAAATCTTTTCAAAAATTATATTCATGACAATGCACATTTTTAGCATGTTGGCATGTGAAAAAGATTAGGGATAATTGTAAGCTAGTAGCTGAACTATAGGCACTTTTGTACTTTGGTTACTCACCTTGCAATCTGTACACCCGACTTTCCGACCACATGTGAGATGCACGTGACTAGTAATTTTTTTGTATCAGTTGAGAGAGGGTAATTTCGACATTTTCACTTATTAATAAATGAAAATAAAAGTTTAATTAATAAATAAAAATAAAAATCGGTTAAGGCAAAAGAAGGGATGACACGTGTTCCCCCAACTCACCCTCTTCATTCTTGCGACTTCAATTTCTGAAAACCCTAGCTCCGAAATTCAATTTCAAGAAAACCAACATCTCTCTCTTAAATCTATCATGCCAAGAACCCTAATTTTTTCGACCTCGATTTCAATTATCCAGAATCCCTAAAATCTCGCAACTCGATTTCATTGTAGATGCTCATAACTCATCTTTAGTTTTTGAAAAAAAAAAACAGTAAAACCTGAGGGGTCTCCCCTGTTGCATTCACCTTCTGAACCGAGCCCACACATTTAATTCCACCACACACATTTAATTGCACCAATAATCCAACACCCCCACTTTCAATTTCTTTCCCCTATGGTGGCACTTACATCCGTGTGTTCCTCTGTTTGGTACATGAAAAAAAATCCATTTTTTTTATTTTTGATTTTTGAATTTTATATCACCACCACCACCATGGATGATGATGAAGAAATCTCCACCAAGTCCCTCACCATCAAAACCCCGGCGACAAGAAACCGGCAAGATCGTCGTCTTCGTCTCCTCCGACCTCAACCTTCGTCTCCGCCTTACAGTCTCCTTACATTTCCTCGAGAGCAACCTCAGAAAATCGATTGCTGGTGCTCTTCCTTGATCACTGAAAATCGAAATTAGGGTTAAGTTGGAATTGAGAAGTGGAATTGGGAAATCACGTTTGGCCGACGATTTTTAAATGAAAAAATCTGTTTTTAAAAATTATATGTATAATGTTTTATTTAAATGGTAAAATGAATTAAGGGGTATTCATGTACTTTCCCTCACCAGTCCGCTGAAAACGCGACACCTGGCAGAGAGAATCACGTGAATGTCACGTGTTGCCGGAAACCGCCCCTTTTCAAATGAAAATGCAATTTCATCATAGTTTAGTTAGTCGGGTGTACAGATTGCAAGGTGAGTAACCAAAGTACAAAAGTGTCTATAGTTCAGCTACTAACCTACAATTATCCCAAAAGATTACATCAATCGACAGATTTCCTTCGCACGCAAGAAGGGATCCCGGGGTATTTGCACACTTTCACATCATTTTGCCAACTGTCGGCCGACACTTTGGACTTGGAGAATTTCAGCTTCTTCAATTCTTCGTCGGTAGCTCGTTTTTCGCTCGTTTTCAATGCCCGTCTCGCCTACACCTATTTGGACAAAAAAACAACAAAAAAAAAGTGAAAAAACAATAAAACGACAAAATGACGAATACTAAAATAACCAAAAAAAACGCATAAACGGACGCAGGCGTGGACCCAGTCAAGGACCAGGGTGGGCCTAGGCCCACCCTGAAAAAAATAATAAAATATTGAGTAGTACTCATATAGTCATATATATATCGTGTATATCGCGGTATATGTTTATTTACAAAAGAATAATACTAGTTGATTTACTTGTATGAAAAAATAAATCTAACACATATTTTAGTGGTGGGACCTATGGAATATTATATAAATATGTTAATATGAACGTGTATGTATATAAATACTACTTATACTAGTAAAAAAATGTACCCGTCATTAGTTTTTAAATTATATATTCACTCATGTATATATTATGTATAAATATAATTTTTATTATGATTAGTGAATATATATTAAAATAAATTAAGTGTACTTAAGAAAATAACCTTAAAATTAATTAATTTTTTCAAAAATAATTGTCTTTAAATGATTTTTTCTCAATTCAATTAAATCAATTTTATCATTTATAAACGGAAATTTCTTTCATTTTTTTCAAATTAGTATAATTTTCATGTCTGTAGTTGTAACTACAATAATTAACTCAAAAATGAATAAAAAATAATTTAAACTAAAACTAATAAACTAAAAAAATATTATTATATTATAAAACAATTTTATCATGTTTTACCAAATAAAAATCATTTTAAATTTTTTTATTACTCGTTACTAAAAACTATTTAAATGTATTTCTTATATTATCAATAAAAATATATACTAAAATTTAAAAAATATTTAAATTTATTTTCTGTATTATAAATATATATATATATATATATATATATATATATATATATATATTAACATTAAAAAAATCATATTAGAGTGTAAAATACTGAAAATATTGAAATTTATATGTATAAATTTGTTATATATATATATATATATATATATATATATTAACATTAAAAAATCATGTTAGAGTGTAAAATACTGAAAATATTGAAATTTATATGTATAAATTCGTTATTTTGTTATATTTTATTTCAAAAAAATGGCCGCTGATTGGCCCACCCTCACTTCGAAAGCTGGGTCCGCCCCTGAACGGACGTAACAAAAATGTACAAAACACTCTCTCAAAATAGTTGAGACATTTTTGGAGTGATGGGTTGTCCCATTTTAACAAGTCACTAGTATTGATAATGTATTACTATTATTAATCTAACCTTGATTCATTAAATGCTAAATTATATTCCAGAATTTATTTCTTGTCAATTTTTCAATTTCATTTTCCCTTAATTTCTTCCCAAGAATGAGTTTTCATCATTTCATCTTTCATTTTTTATTTTAACAAAAGCTTACAAAATAAAAAATAAATAAAATTTGAGTTAAAATCTATTCATTAGGTTTTAAATTTGTGTAATCAATCATTTTGTGCAAAAAATTATCACTGAACTTATTATTTTATTTTATTTTTGCGATTATTCATAATTTTTTGAATTTTTGGGAAATTTTTCTCACAAATAGAAGACTGATCTCGTGAAAATTATACAACTCGTAATTTTTCTCGTTCGATGTTATGCGGTTTCATGTTTTGTCACAATTTTCAACTTTATTTTTGTAAATTAAATATAAGATTTTTTGTTTTTGAGAAAAAGTGTATAAGGATAAAAACAATGTAATAATTGAAATTTAAAAACAAATATACAAAAGAAGAGCAATTTTGTTGTTTAAACTAAAAATAATGACAATCAAAATGCAATAGTGATAACTAAAAAATATACCAAACAACAAATTATTATAATAACTAAAATTTTAGTAAGTGCTATAAAAAAAAACTTTAAAATTCAATTATACATTTAATGTACACTTTTTTTAAAACTTTATTTACAATATTTTTCCGTTAAATTTTTTTTTGGAAGGACTAATACATTGGTGAACCAACTGAGCAAATAACCCTCAACAAAAGATGTTAAGAATACACCTTTTATTATATTTTTTGGTCAAAATTTTCATTTTTTTCCAGCAAAGTGTGCAACTTTGTCAGGACATACTCCCTGTGTCACTTTCTCTGTAAATACCAAAAACGTGTCTCGGTTCTTCTTGGACGAAAGGAGTATTAAATACTAATGTTTTTAACACATCAAACTTGGAGAACTTAAAATCATACTTTGTTCTTCTTGGACGGAGGGAATATTAAATACTAATGTTTTTAACACATCAAACTTGGAAAACTTAAAATCATACTCCCTTCGTCCACAACCACAATAGAAACACTTTGTATTTTTACAAAAAAATGTGTCTATGGCTAATGAACAAAGGTACATAGTATTTTAATAATTCAAAACAAATGAAAATTTTAATACTATAACTTAAGTGAACAGACACTACTAACGGTAATAGTAAGAATCAAATCGAAAATTCAAAAGTCTATGAAGTTGCTGATTGAGTTAGAAAACATAAAACACATGTTTCTGTTTTATGCTAATATCACATTGCCATTGCATTCTGTACAAGCTTTATCTCACCTTCTGTTTCAATTTTCTTTTACATTTTGTGATGTTTCTAAAATCTAAACAAAAATCTGTAACCTATAAATACAACAAAATCAAAAGCAATGCTATCTTGGTAACATATATATATATATGTATATAATATATATTCGTGTGAGTGTGTGTGTATATATATATATATATATATATATATATATATATATATATACCAGTTAGTTTGTAACTTCAAATGTCTTCTGTGAAAACTCTGAATATGAAATCACGGAAACGCCTCGAGTATTGCCTGGGGTCCACAGCAGAAATCGAACTCGGGTCGTACTGGAATGACTTGTACGCGTGCTCCAGTTTCTTGCTAATATCATAATCCTGTAATATGTCTATAATCCCGAATATGAGGATGACATCGTAGTACTCCCCAGTTGGCTCTCCCACAAGCTCAGTCTCTCCGTTGTTTTTCCTCGTTGTTAGTTCAGCTCGAGCAGGAACACATGACCCTAATCTAATCGAACCACACCTACACCAAGGAAAAAAAAATACAAATAAACTACGAATGCCAAACAGAATGTTGTTGAAACATTGGAAGCATCTGATTGTAAGAAATGTTTTACCTAGCATCAGCGGAACCCGCACCTGTCGTGTCAAAGGTTTTCTCATGTCAGAAAGTATTTTTATGGAGAAAGTGTGAGAGGTGATAACGTAATGGGGAAAAAGTGTTACCGAGTGGAGAATGGGGTTTGGAAGCATTTTCATCGTAATTTAGAGGCTTCCCTGATTGTGACATGTCTCTGAAATGAACACCAACAAGGAGACTGTAATCCATGATTCTCTCCTGTTCGAGAAACTCACAGTCTCGGTCGACCTGACTGCACAATCAAACTTTCTTCTTATGAAAACACGAATTTATTAATTCAGAACAAACAATCAACTTGTTGCACTCATTTTTAAGAGAAAATTTAACCAAGAGTAACATTAAGATTACCTGCAGAATTCTTGGAACCAGGACTTTGAAAATCGGAAGATAAAGTTCAGATCGAGATCCTTGAGGGTGGTTGTCGACTCAATCTCAGATTCAGATTTCTCAGTTAAGCGGCCATGAGAAGAGCCTTTCAAGTCGAAACGTCTGTGGATGGAAAAATCGGTGCAAAACAAGTTTCCCATTATGACAAAGCGCACCTGAGTATTAAATTAAACGAATTAGACGTTGCGATGTTAACAAAATATATTCCGAATTTATAAATGGAGATTTATATGTTTCTCACTACCTTCTTTTGTGCAGGACCCGTCAGCTTCACACAATGGAGGCCAAAAAACTTTGTTACAAGGGTGTTCTCGAAGGCCCGGACATGATTATAATAAGCTGAAAGCATTTTTATAAGCACCTGCTATGTCAACGAAAATTAAAACATCATCGAGTAAAATGTCTGAAAAAATCACCTTTTCGAAAACTGTTAATGACTCTGATATTGAAGATTATAAAGGATAATATATACAGATACATAGGAAAAGGAAGCTCTCACTTTTACTTCTGACTTCTTCATGGTTTTGATCATGTATCTGTCGTCGTTTGTCAAGTAAAAGAAGCTCCCACTCTTTCCGGGGGATGAAAGCTCCCGCAGGGCATCATCTCCGCATAGGGATATCATGTAATCTGCCGGATCCACCTTAAATAGTTTTCTAAGTGTCCTGAAAGGCACATAGTCATATTTACTCGGGTAATAAAACATAACACACAACACACACCCACACACAAAGAAAAAGACGAGGATGAACAAAACATTAGTCACGTGCATTGTAAAACTATGTTAATCATACAATGTCAACTATTTATGTGTGTGGTACTGGGTACACAAACATAGTAGTACCTCACCTAAAAACTGATGGGCAGTAATCCTTCCATCTGAATTCTAATGATTGGTGAGGTGGAGTGTTTCTAGATCCGTCCGGAGGGAATCTCGTCCACTTTTTATCCCTCGGATCAAAAGCTGAAGCTCTTAGATCAAGGGATGTAGCTGGAGCAGATCTTCCTACGGAATGCCTGGACAATAAAAGTTGAAATGAGCTACAACCCTACAACTAGTGATGAATGGACTGAAACAATCCAAAAAATCACTCGTACAAATTCATTCTTATCCGTCTCCATTTTTAAAATAATCATGAAAACAGATAGAAGAAAGAGCAAAATAAAGGACCACATAGACCTTATTCCAAGCTGCAAATTCAGCATGAGAAAATAATTCTTATGCCCCTTCGATATCGAACGCCCCTGCTTTCTTGTCGGCTTTATCACAACATGGGGCCTCGTCAAAGCCCTTGGCACCCCCATCCCTTCCCTTCCCGTCTCCGAACAATCCGGACTACAGTTCAAACCAAACTCAGATTCAGACCCTAAGCTACACCCGGCATCACTAAACCCTCCATCCATCGACCCATAATTATTACTCCTCAGCCTCCCTTCCTCACTCTCTTCACATTGCCAACTAACAGCCTTTTGGGAAGGGGAAACGGAGATATCTTCGGCCGAACTAATCCTACAACCGCTCAAATCCACCAAGTACACTTCCTGTGGGTCCCAATCCATACTACCACCCGTCTGAGAGCCCGCAGGGTAGTAAGTCCCCGTCTGCTCCTTCTGATCCATGCTCCATACACCCACATAGAAACTCCCGTCAACCCACCGATAAGTCCCATTCCCTCTCGGCAGCCCGTTTTCCCAACTCCCATCGTACCGATTCCCGTTGGCCCATATCATAGTCCCTATCCCATTTATCTTCCCTTGCTTCCAATGGCCAATGTACTGATTCCCACTGGCCCACTTATACTTCCCCTTCCCATCAGGGTGGCCGCGACGAAAATACCCTTCGAAGGTGTCCCTGCTGGCGGCATAACTCTGGCTCCCCTTCCCGTGCCTCCGGCTGCAGACCCAGGCGCCAGTGTAGACGTCGTCGTTGGGGCCCACGTAGGTGCCGTCCCCGTGCAGGTGGCCGTTCTTGAACTGGCCCTCGTAGGTGGCGCCGGAGGGCCAGGTGAACTTGCCCTGGCCGGTGATCCGGCCGCGGTGCCAGGTGCCGACGTAGGCGTGGCCGTCGGCCCAGTGGTGGCTGCCGCCGTGGCCGTGGGGGAAGGAGTCGGCCCAGGGGCCGGTGTAGAAGTCGCCGTTGGGGAAGGGCTTCTCGACGTGGGTGGTTTCGTAATCGCCGTCGTCGTCGTCGACGTGGGCAACCGACATCGCTGTGAAAATGCTGTTGGCTCTCCTCCTCGCGGCGGTTCCCGATTTCTTCAGCTTGGATTCCCAGGTTTTGACAATGCCATTCAATCCGTTGTTCATTCTAAAATCGATTTGTTAGCCCAGATCCAGATTCCTCACTACGCCGACCTCAGAAACCAAATCAACACTCATATTTTTTTATTTTATTTTTCAAATCAAAGAGCTCTGATTCTTGTTTTCACCCTAACCAGAAAGAAAATCAGGCGACGACGACAACAACCACCAAACGAGGACAGCATTTCCTCCTTTTTCTCATTTATTGGGAATTTAATTGTTTAATTTTTTTCTCTTTAGAAAAAAGAGTTTTTTTTTTTTTTGGAGTTTTTGTTCGGAATGAAAGATTCGGCAAAGACATTATTCTTGGTTTCCGGGGTTGTCTCCTAAATCTGCTTGCAGACCTAACAAATGGAAGGTCGATACCGAGAGAGAAAGCAATTAACTATTTTTATTATTATTATAGTAGTAATTGTTGTTATTAATTAATTATTGATACTGCCTTCTTCCTCCCGTGAATCATTGATATTTTTTCTCATTGGTTTAATTCAAAATTTAACTACACATTACATAATTACATAGGAGTATTTATTACTACTATGTATTTGACATTTATAATGATTATTTATCTCCTTATTTGATTTAATTGATAGGATTAAGAACTCTATAAACATAATTTTCGATAACAAGAACCACAAAAACTCGTACGGAGTTTCTTAAAGAGTATTCAAAATTAAACTAATTTTATATTCAAATGTTACTTAAGATTTTAATGATTAAATTTCATTCGCTAATATAAAAAGTTGCTCAATTTTTTTAACAAATTCACAAACAAGAAAACAAGAGTTAGATTTATAGATTGCCTAAAGTGTTTGATTAGATGATTAATTTCAATAAAAGATAAGTCGATTGTTAATAAACATGTCATCTGTTCTTTTGGACTGAAACCGATTGAACTGAACTGAAACGAACTGAAGCGATCTGAACTTAAGTAAATTGATTTTTTATTAATAATAAAATTTAAAAAATATTTAATATTTGATTAAAAATATTAATAATATTGTGACATTAACTAGATTGTATAGTTAAAATTTTTTATTCAAATTATTTTTTATTTATTTGATTATAATTTATTTTGAAACGAAATTAATCGAACTTAACTGAACTTAATTGAAATGATCTGAGTTGAACTCAAATTAAGTCCAAAAGAACAGACCCTAAAGCTTGTAAGCGAAAACGTGATAACTTAAATTTAAGGTTTAAAATCATATACTTAAACTTTAACTCTAAATTCAATTATGATTTTAAACCCTAAATTATTCAATATAATTTTTTTATTTCTTAATGTTCATGACTTATTTTGCACTTTGTAAATTAGATATACAGATCTAGGGCTCTTAGGTTAGCCACTCATTCTCGGTTACTCAAATTTCTCTCGCAAAAATTGTTTGATGACTCAAATATCTCTCTTATAAAAATATTCGGTCACCACTCCAGTCGAACCTCCAATGACTCACCGTCAATCTCACCACTCTTCCTTGTTAGTGTATAGTTTGGTCGGTTCAACGTAGAGTGCTAACTCTTTGGTGAACCCAACTATACACTTTGTTTTGAATAACTTCATAATGGAAGGAAAGACCAAGATGAAGCACTACTTATGAAGTTGAATAAAAAAGGGGGAGATTATTGGTGTATAGTTCGATCGAGTTTGTCGATAAGTTAACTTAAACTAGACACCTTGTTTTTTACTCACTTCATAGTATCGAAGAGTTATCTCTTGTTGTAGGTAGAGTGAGCTTGAAGTATATCTCTGCTGGTGGTAGAGTTGGCTCTTGCTGGAGGTAGAGTAAGCAAGGAAGTATATCCCTGCTGATGGTAGAGTTATCTCTTGTTGTAGGTGATGGAGTGTATACTTAATGTCTAGATTTAAGTATCGTAAACTCACGGTCATAGTATTTAACCTAATTAAATGAATAATCGTTTGCTTTTAATTATTTATAATTAAATAAATGCAAATATGGTTTTGGATTATATACGTTGTATTTAGTATGATGTGCGTCGTCACACGGAAGATCATACTATCAGTCATGTTAACGAGTGAAAAAAGCCGAACAGAAAAGGTCTTTTCTCCTTCGTAAACTCACAGGTGGATTTGAGGATTGAACTAACAGTAAATCTCTCTTAAAAAAGAAATAAAAACTTAAGCTTGAAAAGGAAATATCTCTATTTTGGGGGGCTGCCAGATCCGCCTTTTTTGGTATGGATACTAGTATATTTATAGGGATACATTTAGGGTTTTTCCTTTTCTTTTAACCTAATGGGCCTAATCACCATAACACATGGGCTTCTTATTTGGACCGGCCCAGATTTACGCCGCCTTTTGAGGCGAGGAGACCTCTGCTCGGGTTTCCTGGCTTCCCCGGCTGGAATTTTGCTCGGCTTAAAGCGACCGTTCTGCCCCCAATAGTTTTTTTATCCTCGGAGATCCACGAGTGATGTTATCTTCAAAGCTGGTCTTGTCAACCTTCTCGGAACGGTTGAGTTATCCTCGGTGGGCGGCAGCTAAACATGCTCGGCGGGAGGCTCCTTGAATTTCAGACTGCCCTCTTCCCTTAAAGCCTCCGGGCTGCTCCCTGAGCAAGATGAAAATAGTGACATAACAAGTCACTCGTATATAATCAAACAGTAGGTCACGACCTAGATGCACAAGAACTAATCCATCGGTATAGTCGTTTTATGAGAGAGAAAATAATTGCTCTTGATTATTTTATCATACTTGTACACTTGGTGTATTGAGCGGATCGCTTGAGATTTATCGATTAGGATTGCCTTGGATAATCGATTTAAATCTCTGTGTATTTTATTCTTAATCCCTGATATTATTGCGGGTGTGTGCATTTAATATTAGTGACTTTGATTTTCCAAAGGAATTGATTGATTAGAATAAACGATCAATTACCGGTAAAGTTGGGTCACGGTATTTTATGTATGACATGCCGTGAATTTTTGATGAGAAAATGTGTCCTCGAAAGGGTTGATAATATCCCCGAGATGAGTTCATAAGGAATTATTATGTAAACCTCATGAGTGGATTTGTTCCGCATAATAATTAAAGTTGAATGGTACTAGTCTCGGATATAAGAGATGAATAAATTAATTAAGCAATGAATTAATTTTATTCATGGATATTTATATCTTAAACACATGGAATAAATAATACTACCGGAGAGAATATTATTTGATATAATATGGTAAATATTGGGAGTGCAATTATATTTATATAGTAGAGTTAATCATATAATTAATATTAATGGATTAATAGATTTGGGCTTGAGCTCAATTTAATCATTAATATTGGAAGCCCAATATTCCACCTCCTTTAGATCCCCTACGTAGCCTATAAAAGCACTACATGGTCTTCTCTATTCCTCATCAATCTCATAACTTGAAGATCATAATTCTAGAGAGAGAAAGTAGAGAGAAGGAGATCCATAAGCTTGGAGGATCGTCGCCCACACGACGTTCAAGCTAGTGCAAGGAATACGTAGGAAGATCTGAAGGTCTTCAAACAATCTCGTTTCTCCGCACAACGAGATCAAAGGTAAAATCGATAAACACCCTCTATGATTTTACGTGAATTAAATCGTGATATATACATGAACGAAAGATCCGGGAAAACGTATGAACTTCGGGGACGGGGATTCGAGATCCCCGGCGAAGCTCAAGAGAAACCCTCGGCTGGGAGCCGAGGGTGGTGGTCGGCCTAGGGCACGACCGCCGGCGTGCACGAGGGAGGCCCCGGCTGGAGCCGGGGCGAGCGATCGACCGTGAGGTCGATCGCGGGGCTGCCGCGGGCTGGTGCCGCGGCTGGCGCCCCTCCTCCTGTCGGACGGTGGCGGTGAGTCGCCGGACTCACCACCGGGGGCTGTTCCGAACAGCCCCACGGGGATGCACGCGCATCCCCGGCGATCGCCATGCACGGAGATCGCGAACCCTAGCGAGGGTTCGGCTAGGGTTTAGCCGCGGGTTTATCCCGCGGCGATGCTCTTGTCGAGCCCTGCTTCGCGTGGTGTTCGTGATCGGTTTCCGGCGATGGGATTTCGGTCGGGGTTATGTATTCCGCAAATTCCGTTAACCCCGGGATATCGATTTCCAACAGTAGGTAGAGTGAGCTTGAAGTATATCTCTACTGGTGGTAGAGTTAGCTCTTGCTGGAGGTAGAGTGAGCTGGGAGTATAGCTCTTGCTGAAGGTAGAGTTAGCTCTTGCTGGAGGTAGAGTGAGCTGGGAGTTAGCTCTTGCTGAAGGTAGAGTTAGCTCTTGCTGGAGGTAGAGTGAGCTGGAAGTATATCCCTGCTGAAGGTAGAGTGAGCTCCTGCTGAAGGTAGAGAGAGGTCTTGCTGGAGGTAGAGTGAGCTCTTGCTGAAGGTAGACTTAGGTCCTGCTGAAGGTAGAGTGAGCTGGTAGTATATCCCTGCTGGAGGTAGAGTGAGCTCCTGCTGAAGGTAGAGAGAGGTTTTGCTGGAGGTAGAGTTAGCTACGCATGGCGTGAAAAATGCACCTTGGCCAACGTAGAGCTGGAATGACTTCGAAGATTTAGCTAAGCGCATGTGAGAATACATTTGCGTCAACGTGGAGATGACACTTGCTCTAACGTGGGACCAAGTTATGAAGGGTTGGCTCAACGTGGAGTTAGCGGAGTTGGTCTCTGCGTCAACATAGAGTTGGTCGGTTGCGCCAACGTTGGACAAGCACTCGCGCCAACGTGGAGCTACGTTATCATTCTTGCGCCAACGTGCAACCGGGTTGACTTGGATGGCACATAAAAAACGTCACATTGTTAGTGTGTAGTTCTTCGTAGTTCAACATAGAACCACGTTGTTCTTGTTTGAACTAAGTTGAACTATACACTTTGTTTTGTAGTATCTTCATGTTGAATGTTTGTATGGTAGAGCTAGCTGAGTGGACCGGGAAAATACAAGTGGTCTAACGTGGGGCCCCAACATGAAGAGTTCCCTCAACGTCGAGCAAGCAGACTTGGTCTCTACAAACAACATGAAGAATGCTAGGTATTGGTAGAGCTAGCTGAGTGGACCGGGAAAATACAAGTGGTCCAACGTGGGACCACATCATGAAGAGTTCCCTCGGCGTCGAACAAGCAGACTTGGTATCTACAAACAACATGGAGTTGCATAAGTGCGTCAACGTGGAACTTGCTATTTCGTCAACGTGGTTCAACGTGGATCAGGATAAATTGCATGTTCACCAACGCACTACCAATTAGAGAGTTCAAGGCTTACCGTGAAGACCTTGAATCAGAGCTAACACATTGACGGACGCGGAGCAAGCATAGCTGCACATAGAGCTGGACGATTGACTGCTAAGGAATGAAGCCAGCTATGGGTATGACTAGAAGACTTCGCTAGAAGGATTCTAGTTCAAGAGAAAACTACTAAGTATACCTGCTATGCCTGCTACAAGCTTGAAGCACGAAGACACGCTAGTGTCGGAGTGCGTAGAGTTGGGTTTGTCAAGTTGGGACACATTGACGGACGCGGGGCAAGCATAGCTAGACATAGAGCTGGACGATTGACTGCTAAGGAATGAAGCCAGCTATGGGTATGACTAGAAGACTTTGCTAGAAGGATTCTAGTTCAAGAGAAAAATACTAAGTATACCTGCTATGCCTGCTACAAGCTTGAAGCACGAAGACACGCTAGTGTGGGAGTGCGTAGAGCTGGGTTCGTTAAGTACGGAAAAATAGAATTTCGAATATTCCATGAAGATGCTTTGGGCTCGGCCCATTAACCGTGAATTCCGGAAACCCTAATTTACGAAGCCTATAAATAGTCGGTAGTTGGAATTCACTATTCACGTATTCATTTCTAAATTCCTAGAGAGAGAAATATTGTTAGACCGAGAGACTTCGCTAGAAAGCTCCGGTTCTACCCTCTGTTTTAGTCTTCGTAGGACGCTTCGCTAGAATAGTTCTACGTAGACTTGATTTTTGGTCGTGTTGACCTTTCTACAAAATTCGCTAGAATTTTGTAGATGTGTTTGTAAGTGGTTCCACCCATTACAAGTTATATACAAGAAAAGTTTTTAGAATCTCTAAATTGTGTTAAGTATTCCTGGTCTACCCTACTTATCCGGATTGTAGGTAGACCCAAGTGCAAAATTTACACAATTTCACTCCTCACCCTGGCTAATTTTTTCTTTCCTTTTTCTGATGATGCTTTTAAAGTTAGATTTGAAATGGGCAATAGACACCAAGTAAGCAAAGATTAAGGTGACAACTTCTGATATGTTTGCTCTTTTAAAATTTAATTTTCGATGAATTGTTTGAATATTGGGTGATTTGTAATTGTATGGCTCCATTATTTGAAATCTTGTATTGAATTTATAAGTGTTATAACTTCCGAATTTGACAAAATACCTCTTGAATTGATAACGTGAAAACAAGAATTTGAGCCCGAAAAAACTCGTTTCAGACCCAAGTTTATCTTCGTAGCTTTTGAAAAACTCGATCCGGCCCGCGCCCAGCCCTACCCTGAAGGTAGTTGTCTGCGACTTTTCCACCCGTTATTGGTTCGTTATTTTATTTATTTATTGTTAAAAAATTAATAAATTTTTATATATTTAATTAAAAAAATACAAAAATTTATTGATGAATATATTTTTTATTATGTATAAATAGAGATCAAACTTGACATATTTTAGGTCAAAAGTCTACCAATTAATATTTTATAAAATGGATTAAAATCATTTTTTTTCCAACCTTCCATCATAATCCCGAATAATATCCATTTTTTTCAATATATAAAAATCTCCCAAATTTTCAAAATTTGGGTATTAATCCAAACTCTCATTTTCACAATTTTCTCCGAATGAAAATACAATTATAAGAAAAAAAATTTAAAGTGCGGTACTTCATGTGGGTGCATTTTACAAATGTATGAACAAACTCGTGCAGAAAATTCATAAAGCATCAATGCAAGAAACATTGAGACATTGAGAAATCGATTTAAATGACCTAATCCTAATATGAACATGTGGATTGCTGCATACAAGGAAGCATCTGGTCGAAGAATTAGTGGAATGAACATGAATGATACTTATAAAAATGAAACAATTTATGACAAAATTAAATTCAATAATTTGCGAGTTTTACAAGAAATTATGAAACATTTCAATTAAAATTGAAATTGGAACAAGCTGAAAACATTTTATTCCTAAAAATTAACAAAGCAATGAAGAAGATAATGACATCTCAAAAAGATGAAAGACAGATGAGACAGATGACATTCAAAAAATTTAGTTAGTGAAACTTCACCAATTTCTCGCTCCACAAGAAGGGATGCGTTTAAAACTAAACGGAAGGGAAAAGTTGTGGCATCAGAGTCTTCTCATTTATCTGATGATTTCGTACAGAATTTCGTGAAATGAGGATCACATGCCAGGACTTGCATTGATGTCCAAATTGAGAGAATAAAAACTTGAATTGAGCGCACGAACAAAAGGTAGTCAAGATAAAAATATTTATATTGTGTAGACTGATGAGAAAATATCACTCTAGGAAGAAAAAAATGAAAAGTAAGCTCATGACACTTTTCTATCCGTAGTGATTGTAATCTAGATATTCATGTTTTAAATCATTGTATTGTTCGTTTCTTTCTTTAAATAATTACTCCCTTCGTTCATTAATACATGTCTTACTTTGTTGGGCACAAGTTTTTAGTAAATAATATTTTATTGTTATAATTGGTTGAAATGGAAGGATAAAACGTCTTTTTTAGGTAAAAGATTAACTTTTAATTGGATGGTTTGGTTTTGATTTAATTTTTTCAAATTTTGAAAAAGTTAATTTTTTCACCCAAAATAAAAAATAATTAACATACTATGAATTAAACATGGGAGATTTTTAAAAAGGGTAATTATTTTACTCTCTATTATATATTAAGATCCATCTTTACACTATTTATAAAAAAACAAGATTTACTTAATCAACCCTTTTAATTGTTTATGACTATGTAATATATTTTATTGTACACATTTATGTGATATATCTTAATTGAAGGGATTAAATATACACCTTCTATGACAAATACACTACAAAAAAAAACCCGTAACTCATAAACTCTTTTATTTCTCTTCTATTTCTCTTCGTATCAGCGATAGTTCTCTTCATACATGCGATAGGTGATTCCACCAAGAGTGTTGACGTCGTAGTTTCTCTTCCGAAAAATCTCCAAACTTTGACATTTTAAGGTAAGTTTCTCAATTATTTATCACTGATTCTACATTAGTGGGTGATTAGATTCGAAACCAGATTTAGGGTTCTTGAATTTGTTGTTTGATTCTACCCAAATTAGTAGTTTTTATGTGGGAATTGACATTGTGTACATGTGGAAATGATTGCATGTCGGTTTTAGGGTTCTTGGATTAGATGTTTAATTCGCCCAAAATTAGTAATCTATATTTGTGTATCTCTGTATTCTTCTTGACTTCACTATAGTTAGTGTTTTAGTTCGCCTGCTCAATGTCCTGAATCGGAGGCCTTTTCATCTTGGGTTAACTCTAATTTTAATCTAATTTCTACGGGGCATGAGTTGATTTTGATCATTTTCAATAGTGCAGTTTCTTTCGTACGGGTTTCAGGTAGTGTTTCCTAGAAAAGACTGAAAAGTCGATTTTTTGTTAAGATTATGCATTGCTATTTGATATTTGATGGGTAATCTTTAGAATTAAATTCTTGCTATTTCGTTACCGAGTTTTCCTTACTTGTATGTATAGTTTCGTAAGCCCGAAACCGGTCTCCTTGAAGGCACAGAAGAGGAAAAGATTAAACCGGTCTCCTTGAAGGCACAGAAGAGGAAAAGATTCAATATGGGAATAAGGTATACTGCATATTCATATTATTCTAAAAATGACAAACACTACTAACATTAGTTTTATCCATTTTCTAACTTCTTGTAGGAGACTGTGAATGTAATTGAAAGTGATGATGACTTTCAGTCAGACCAGTCAATTCCTAAGCAGAAAAAACGCGCAAGTACACTGTTATATTCGCTAAACTATCAAACTTTGAAACATCATTTTAACAAGAAATTTTTATCGAAGTACATAAGATCATTGATTTGTTTTTGTGCAGAGTAGTCTGGAAATTGAGTTTGGACGGGGAATGTTTCACAGAGAGAATGTGGCTGTTTAAAAGGTTTGTATGCAATGTCTCTCTCTTTTTTTTTTTTTTTTTTTTTTGTAAAAAAAATACCACTTGCTTGTATAATTTTGTAAACTTAGTAAACTCTTTACTACACTATCATATTGTTGTTTTATGAAAATACCACTGTTGTTTATGACATTAGCATGTTGTTGTGACATTATTTATTTGTTGTTTGTTGTAAATACTACCTTCAGTCTTGATATTTTTTACTTCATGTTTATTAACATGTGTGTGTCATTATTTTGAATTAAACACTTTCTTCTTTGATTTGTTAAACTCTATTACACTGTATATGACCTTATTAGGGTATTATAAATTATAAAACGTTTATCCATATTCTAATTCTTGTAGCTTTTATTCTCTGAAACAAACAGAGACAACCAAAAATATTATCTTCCAAATTATAGAAAAGAAGTCATCAAGTTTTTTAAAACTATAGTCAATATATATGACTTTTTCGTATGTGTAACACGGTGTAGACACATGGGTCGTAAATGAATGGTAATAAACTATTGCATACATTGATTCCACATATGTTTAGGAGTTTTTGTAAAAATAAATTGACAAAAAGCTAACTCTATTTTATTCTATATATTTTGTTTAATATTTAGAATAAATTTCAATTTTATCAGTGACATAACACTTTTCATTACACATTTAGGTAAACCTTTAATTAATGGATGTCACAGTAGATAATTAGGAAGCACTCGGCTGGATATAAGAAACTATTATGTACACTATATATCGTTGTGCAGTGTTGTTGGTAGTTCACCTTATATAATATGGTTTAATTGCACCGCATTAGTTTAATAGAGTAATTGTTACACCTAACGTTTGGGAAACAAAATTATAATGGTGCATAGAGGTGATGAACCACAAATGTTTTTACCAAACTTGTAAGTGTTTATTAAATACACTATACAAACTTGTGTAATAATATCTAAGTATGAAATTAATACTTACAATATAAATCAATGTGCAGTGTTGTCGGTAGTTCAATATAGGTAATATGGTTTATCCGCAATGTCGTTGTTTAATAGAGTAATAATTACACCTAATCTTTGTGAAACTAATACGTAGGGAGTCCAGAGGTGATGAACAACAAGGGTTGTTACCAGACTTGTAACTGTCTATTAAGTACACTATACATACTTGTGTAGTGTAATTTTTGGTTTACTATCTAAATATCAAACTAATACGTACACTATATGTCGTTGTGCAGTGTTGTTGGTAGTTCACCGTAGATATTATGATTTGTCTCCACCCCAGTAGTTTAATAGAGTAGTAGTTACAGTTACTCGTTCGGAAACAAAACTATATGGAGGTCCAGGGGAGATGAATAACAAAGTTTTTACCAGATTTGAGAGAGACTATTAAATACACTATACATACTTGTAGTGTAAATTGTGGTTTACTATATATATGTGACACTAATACATACACTATATGTCACTGCTTTGACGTCGTTATGTAGCCGTATTAAATACACTATTCATACTTGTGAGAGACTATTAAATACACTATACATATCGACGAGCCCGACTGTTCTAATTTTGAAATCGCGCTATACATTATTAAAAACAATATACATACAGGTCAAGTAACAACGTTGAGTGTCGTGTTTTGTTCGTTTCCGAAATCGACGAGCCTGGTTGTTCTAATTTTGAAAACGCACGATTCGCATCCCTCCTCCACACTCTCATCTTCTGGAGGAATACTTATCACGCATGCAAGAGTGTAATTCCAGCTAGCTCGTTCAAGATCAGAAACGGTTTCAGGTTTGAAACCATGACTTTGTCACCTGGCAACGTCTTGTAAGCCTCCCCACCACATTCAGTTTGCCTATTTTCCCAGCTCTCGACTTTAACATCGTATAGTGAAACGCCTTCTTATTCGACTCCACGAAAGCCTTGATCTTAGCGAAAGGTGCTTCGTGTAGTGTTTCCATGGCTGAAGCAAGGCCGGCTCGCGTTTATACATTTATACAACTGTTTAGAAAATTGGTTCTACATCTTGATATAGACAAAAATCATGCCACACCTGTATGGTTCTATATATACATTTATACAACTGTCTAGAAAATTGTCAGCATCTTTAAGGAACATTGGAAATACAAAACAAAAAGCTTTGTGTTATGTTTGACGACGAGCATTTCGCCGATCGAGCTGCGGGAGATTTCCGATTGATCGCTCGGACAGAAACAACAACGTCCGCCTGACGGAGCTCGAGCTAGGATTTCTCCTACGCTCACATCCCTCGATGAGGCCTCTCGGTGGCCTGGGCGGGGAGTGTCGGCAACGACGAAGTAAGAGACGACGAAACTCGATGCTCGAGCCAACTCCTATGTCACTGCGGCTTTTGGTCTAGTCGAACTGGGATCGAACTCGACGAAATCGATGGCGAGGTCAAGTTTGGGGATGGTACGTATCATAGGAAAAAAAGGAGGTGTTGAGATTCACGGCTTCTTCCCTCTAGAACAGTTATCCATTTAAATGAACTATGAATAACCATGAATCCAATAAAACAAAAATTCAGAATTTGACGAATACAAGCAGAAAATTCATCCGGTGTTATGGTATGAATTTTGAAAAAAAAATCACAATTTCCATCACAAATTACATACCGAAAGAAGCAAAGAAAAATTGATATCACAAATCTTGTCCAAAAATATTGATATGCAATATTAAAATGACGTAATTAATAAAAGAATTAAAATATTGATCTAATCTAAAGGTTAAAAAAGACATTTCAAATTTGAAAATCTTACTTAAATTATGATTACACTAAAAGTCAATACATTAAATTATATATATGCAATAAATTAATTACCTTTTTTAATAAAAAGCTAAAATATTGTAGTTTATTTTAAATTATAAACCCATTCTTATTTTTCTCTAAATTACTCATTAAACATACAAATAAAAGTTTGACATTAGAAATTTTGAATGATCATTTAATACAAATTTGAAATAACCAAATAACAAAAATCTAGAACATTAAAATAATCTAAGACTTCATTCAATCTACTGTTCGCCGAATTCAACCGACCTCAATCATGATCTTCAAGATTCTCTCTTTGAAAGTTCTTGAGCTTCTCATATTAGAAAAAAAAAACTTATTACAAAAAGTTACGCAGTAAGAGAAAAAAATTGGAGAAATTCAAAAAAACTTAAGCACATCATCTCAAATCACACTTACTCACTTTTATTCACCTAATTTCCCTCTTAATTTTAAAAATTTTCATTTTCCTCCAAAAATTGTTCTATAAATATTGGCTTAGTATTTTCAGGATACAAACTCATCATCAAAAAATATTCAAAACAGTAAACTTAAAAAATTGAACAGGGGAGATCTCACACAACATGTAAGCTCCCTAGACTCTTCTATGACCAATGACTTTTTAGGAATCTCTGCAACATTAGGATAAACTGAAGAACAAGTTAGAATAAGTAACAAACAATATCAAATTTAATGTCAGAAATTGAACTCTAGGTTTTTTAAAACATATTTAGGGTTTTCACATACAAACAATAAAGCATGAAACTACAAAAAAACTTAGATCTAAGAAAACAAACTTGCATATAGTGGGCAGAAGATTGACATCATCTGATCGAAAAATATAGTGGAACGAAGTTTCTGTCGCACACTATTCCTGATAGGTGATTCCCAAAAGCTCTCCGGCACATATTCGAGCAGGGAAAAAGTTGAGTCTCATCAACCACCGTGTCTAGATTTTTATCGGGAAAAAATTGGGTTTCTGAATCAGAGACATCCAGACCCGAGTCAAACAAGATCGGATCTTTTTTCTCTAAGAAAAATCGTGTCTTTTAGTCAGAAAAACCACAATAATTCATAGGCAAAGATGAAAACGAAATAGATCTAGGGTTTTAAGAACAGATCGACAGTATTCGAACAAATATATGGTTTTTAGAATGTGATAAGAACTGATCAAATGCTTCCATTTGAGAGTATAGAATTCTAGA
Organism: Euphrasia confusa; assembly: GCA_954870475.1. Classification (NCBI taxonomy): domain Eukaryota; kingdom Viridiplantae; phylum Streptophyta; class Magnoliopsida; order Lamiales; family Orobanchaceae; genus Euphrasia; species Euphrasia confusa. Next base: position 11,765,998 of record OX940954.1, on the reverse strand, counting down.
GCTCTTGGGAGAGAAACCCAGATCTGATGGACGGGTGAAAGAAAAATGAGAACACCGATTCAAAGTGTTGAATGTGAGTGGGTGGGGGTGATTATGTGTTTTTGGCAGTGGTATTGAATTTGGTGGACTGGATTGAAAAAAGGTTGTTTGTGTGTTTAATTTGGGTAAATGGAGATTGTGTGTTTGTGTTTAGTTTGGGTATAAAATTAATTAAAGATTGTTATATTAATTGTATGATTAAGTAAATAAATTATGTAAAACTACGATGACAAATTTGTAATTAAGTGAGAAAAAAAAGGGTAAGATGTTGGAATTTTTGGGGCGTGTCAATTTTTGTGAGACACTAAAAAAGAAAAGTATGACATGTATTAATTGTCTGAGGGAGTGGGTTAAGTTGTCTACTTAATTGATTAATAATTGTAGTGACACATTTTTTATCACATAGTAGTAACTCCCTCAAACCATTAATACATGTCATACTTTCTTTTTTGGGTGTCTCACAATAGTTGACACATGCAACTACTTAATTTTAACATTTTGTGATGAGTGGATTATGCTGTTTGCTTAATTCATTAATAATTGTAGTAACACCTTTTTTTTATCACATAGTAGTATGTTTTTACAAGCCAATTTATTTTTTTATATAAACAATGATTTTAACAATTGATGGTCATATGCACATTTTGTACTATGCACATTTTGTAGAACCATAGGGCTTCTTTATCTACACAATGTCATTACTCATTATTTCAATAATTGATGGTCATATGCATATTTTAGAGAACCACGTAAGGGCATGTGCATTGATTTACTTTTTTTCTCAGTTTAAATAGAGTTAACTGAACTCTACCAATGTAAATGTTAGTTCAATTGACCCACCCCCGCTATACCACCCCACCCAAGTGAACTCAGTTCAATAGTTTGAACTTTTTTTTAAATTCCTGTCATTGCCACATGGCCGTATCTAATTAGCAGAGATCAATTTTCTACCTTTTCATTTTTTAGTTATAATTTTTTGGGCTTATTACACTTTGGCACCCCAGGATATGGAGGTTTTCTACTTTGCCGCCTAACCGGAAAAGTTTTATCGATCAGTACCTCATCTATGAAGGTTTTACACTTTGCAACCTCGTAGTAGACGGAACGGAATATTCTACCGAATATTCTGGGAGAGTGTATTTCACCTTCCATTTAGCGTGTGAGTCTCATGCAATATTGAAGCTTTCGAGGATAGATTTGTAATTGCACATCTTTATAATATATTAATTTAGTAAATTAATTATTAAACAAAAATAAAATAAAAAAATGAAAAAATCAGAAATTATTTATAAAAATAAAAATAATAAAATATGGATACAACATAAAATCAAAATACCTATTTTCAACACAAATCTGCAAAAATATATGAATATCATAACTTAGAAACAAGATCTAGAAAAATGCTTATACATTACACGCCAAATCTCTCGAACTCAAAATCTTAAAACCAAATCTCAAAATTCATAGTCTCAGAAACCTCAAAATCTTAAAACCAAATCGCCAAATCGGAAAACTCAAAAATCTCAAAATCTCCTTCTCCTCCTCTCATTTCTCTCTCTGATAACAACTGCAGCAACACCTCCGACCAAGCCCTTGTCTCCAAGGCGTTCACCGTCGTCTCCAACTTCAACATCTCATGTGAATCGGTTCAGGAAAATTAATTACCTCTCGGACTTCACCAATGTGACCACCCTCAACCTCTTCCGAAACGGGTTCTTCCAAACCGGGTTGTCGTCCTAGTTTTCCGATTTGGCGGAGCTCCAGTCGCTCGACATTTCCGGCTGCAACGTCTCTGGGAATTTAAAACCGATTTCCGGTTTACGATCCTTAATTTCGAGATCCCTAATAATAAAAAGAAATGAAAAATTGGATCTGAAAATTACGGCGCCCCATGGGCGGAGAGCCGCGGAAAATTTGTTCCCCAGAATTTGGTGATGAAATGTTGAAGATGACGAATCATTGAGAACTTGAAAATTAGGGTTCTTGAAATATTTAGAAAATGGGTAAAATTAAGGTTTTTAATGAGTTGTGTATTTTTGTTTTTTGGTTTTAAATTAAATATAAATAAAAACAAATATTGAGTAAAGAAGAGAGAAGGGCAAATATGTAATCAACTTTTTTTTGTTTGAAATTTACCAAAACACCCTTCAAAACGGAATATATTCTTTGGAATATTTCGATCCGGCAGCCCGCAGGTGGCAAATTGTAAAAGCTCTTATCTTGTGAAATTGATCGGTAAAATTTTTCCGGTTATGTGACAAAGTAAAAAACCCCCTTCTCCTGGAGAGGCAAAGTGTAATTAACCCTAAATTTTTTTATTTATTTTGTTTATTAATGGGGCCTACAAAATTGAGTTCAAACTAAAAAACCAAATGTAAATGATAAAAATACTTAGTTATAGTTCAATGAACAGAGACTAAAAATGATTAAAAAGAAGTTGGTGAGTTTAAACTTACCAAACCAATGTACATGCCCTAACTTCTTTATCCACACAACGTTCATGATTCATCATTTTATTTCAATAATTGATAGTCATCCGAGCATTTTTCATAATTACATTGTTTGGTTATATGCACATTTTGCAGAAAAACATAATTTTTTTATTTACATAATGCATGACTTATACTTGCGAATCCAAATGTTAATGATGAATACTTCCTTAAACAACAATATACAACAACAATATGCGAATGTAGTGAAACAACAATCAAAATATCCATAGTAACAAGTGAACAAAAATTTGAACAAGTTAATTAAGTTGGATAGTGTCATTGATATTTGTTGTAGTTTGAGGTTTTTGAAATAAAAATAACAGAAAAAATAATGAGCCAAAGTAAATGTCTAAAATAAAACTAAAAAAATATTAAGAATAATAAACAAAACAAAATAAAGAGGCTGCAGATATCAATCAAACAGGCTGGCGGGTCAAGCAGGGCTTATCCAGCAGCAAATGCACGGCGGCGCGTGTACAATGAAGCGCGTGTATACTCGCAAGGCAACAAGTTGATGAGAGACAAGGACAAGGAAAAAGACCCCAGCCTTCCATCCATCCCACATAGTCACAGACAACACATGCACTGCTACGTCTCTACTCCACATCACCACACACTTTCTTTCATCATCCAATCCTCATAATCACAACATTCACACTGTCCCTTCTGTCGGCGAACATTGTTTTTTTCTGATCAACAAATCCGGGCGTTGGGATTTCCGGGCACCAGGTATTTATGCACTTGGGATTTTCTTGAATTTCGGATTCTGGGTGGGTTTCCCTTTTGATATATGGAATGGGGTTTTCATTTTCTTGTACTTCATTTTTTCTTCGGTATGTTTAATTAACTGCTCCACTTGAAATTTGCCCTGATTTAGTTTTGATTGTGTGGGCTTCAGAAACGGCTGGTGGGATGTTTTGGGTTGGGATTCTTTGTTTGATGACTTGTGGTGTTTGAGTACAGCAATTGAAGAACCTGATGCACCGCCTTCCCTCGGGAGGATTTGGGTTCGTCTTGTTTTTGGTTGTTTTTGAGTTTTGAGTGATGGGTTGTGTTTATTCTAAGACATGTATCGGTGAATTATGTGCTCCTCGTGATGTGAAGGTTCGAGAAAGTGGAGATGTGAAAACAGGCACGAGTGAGATTGCCGTGTTCTCGCCTGCTACTGATTCCAAGAGTGATGAAGGGGAGGAGAATGGAGATCAGGTGTATCAGTTAAGTTCTACTACTGATCATGACGCGGGGATTACTAGACTGTCGAGGGTGTCAGCTCAGTTCTTACCCCCTGATGGCTCGAGGGTTGTGAAAATTCCATCGGGATGTTATGAGTTACGCTACTCGTTTCTATCTCAGAGGGGTTACTACCCTGATGCCCTTGATAAGGCTAACCAAGACAGTTTCTGCTTTCACACTCCATTTGGGAGCAGCCCAGACGATCATTTCTTCGGTGTTTTCGACGGTCACGGTGAGTTTGGAGCTCAATGCTCGCAGTTTGTTAAGCAAAAGTTATGCGAGAATCTGCTTAGGAATAGTCGATTTCACATAGATGCAGTCGAAGCATGTCATGCTGCTTTCTTGACAACAAACGCACAATTGCATGCTGATGCCTTGGATGATAGCATGAGTGGGACAACTGCAGTCACAGTTCTGGTCCGGGGAAAGACGCTTTATGTTGCCAATTCGGGTGATTCGAGGGCTGTCTTAGCTGAGAAAAGAGGGAATGATATTGTGGCTGTTGACCTGTCAAGTGATCAAACACCTTTCCGCACTGACGAACTAGAACGGGTGAAGCTCTGTGGAGCAAGAGTTCTCACAATGGACCAGATAGAAGGACTCAAGAATCCGTATGTGGAGTGTTGGGGAACTGAAGAAGATGATGATGGGGATCCTCCTAGGCTGTGGGTGCCAAACGGTATGTATCCTGGTACAGCTTTCACCAGAAGCATTGGCGATTCCATTGCTGAGACCATTGGTGTCGTTGCAACCCCGGAAATTGTTGTTCTGGAACTTACACAAAATCATCCGTTCTTTGTGATTGCAAGTGATGGTGTCTTTGAGTTTCTTTCTAGCCAAGCTGTGGTGGACATGGTAATTCGTCTTTTACCCTTTTTAGTGTGTCACCTTGAATTATACAGTATATCATGAAAAATATTCAATATCCACTGGTAAATTAAGAGCTAGTTAGTGAATATATTTGCTTCCATGTACCTCTTCACTAGACATGATTGAGTAAAGTTTTTGACTGGTGATTGAATAAAAGTTTTTTGGAGGAGTTGTTTTGGGAGAAGCTAACCAAACAGAGCCTAAAGTAATGCTATGTATAGACTATAGAGAGAGCTTAATGAAACTCAAAATATTAAATTATGCAAATTGGTGGAAAACGAACCAGAGGAGGTTTATGGGTAGGTAAACATATGCTATTGGATAAGAACCATTTTAATGAGCTAAAAACCTACATATTTCTGCAAAAGCTATATATGGGCAGGAATGTCAGTTAAATCAGTACTACCAACTATCCGCTGAAAAATTCCTCTCTTCAGTACTTATAGGAGGTTCGTGTTTTTCTTAGTTCAACTGTTGAAGGGTCTCTTTATTGTAGTCCCTTCTCTCAAGATATGTACGATCATTTCATTGTTTTCCTTATTATTATTTTTTGTTTTGTGCCCTTTTTGTACCGGTAGATGCTTTATAAATGAAGAATCTAACTGGTAGAACCTGTCACAATGAAAGAAATGTAATAGATGTCAAATTAGAAAGAAGCCTACAAAATGTTGCGTAATCTTTTTTTCTCAAATATAAGATATCTTATTTCAGTGTCATACACATGTTGCCTCCATTATTGCCTCTGCGGTATTGAAGTTCCTTCTGCCTTTCGTTTTCCAGGTTGCAAAATATAAGGATCCACGTGATGCTTGTGCTGCAATTGTTGCAGAATCATATCGTCTCTGGCTACAATATGAAACACGTACTGATGATATTACCGTGATACTTGTGCATATAAATGGGTTAAATGATGTAAGAAGGGTCATTGACTCATTGTATATGTCACCTTCACCGTGATATTATGCTTTTGTTTTATTACCTCTTATTGTTTAAGATCTTAAAGGATTCATATCATCTATATCACAGGCTGCATCTGGTCAATCAGTAAATGCTGCTGAAGTTTTCAGACCTCCTTTACCTCAAGTGATAGAAGTATCAGGCTCAGAGTCCCCATCTCCTATGAACTGGGGAACTGGAAACCAGCGTGCAAGGCATGATATATCTCGTGCACGGCTCCGTGAACTTGAAAGTTCTCTTGAGAATGGGAAAGTTTGGGTTCCTTCATCTCCATCCCATAGAAAGACATGGGAAGAAGAAGTACACCTCTCTCTGTCAATTTCATATTTTTTCATTTTCTAATAATTTTCGTTCTGAAACACTGCATCAGGTCTTATTTGATTATACACTTCATACATTTCAGGCTCAAATTGAACGGGCCTTGCACGATCATTTTCTTTTCAGAAAGCTTACTGATTCCCAGTGTCATGTTTTGTTGGATTGCATGCAAAGGGTTGAGGTTCAAGCAGGAGACATAGTGGTAAAGCAGGTATTTTTGTAAGGCCTATCATCAATTCCTATTCCTGTAAATTTTATTTAAAAAAAAAAAAAAACTTTAGAAGTGAGTTTGTGACTTGCAAACAATGAGTTTCAGAGTATGGTCTGCTAAAAATGTAGGAAAAAAAAAACGATAATTTTCCAGATCGTTCGTATATGCTAGTTGCAATCATTCATCATGATGTACCTTATAATGATCTGGTAAACCTGCACAGCTGTAGACAATATTTAATGCACATAATGGACTGTTGTACAAGAACTTCCTACAAATGTGACACGAGCCTATATTTTATTAAGACTGTGAAGTGTGAACTTGTCAAAAGGATGCATGGGTTGTACATAATTAAAGTGAAACTCCGTGTTTCACCTGTATGAAAGGATCAAGCATTCAAGTGTGTAGACGTGTAGTACATGCTGATAGACAATCAGTGAAAAATGGTAAACGCGTATTTTGAGGCAATAGTCCCTTATATTCATTTCATACATAATTCTTAACTTCAAAATAAAATGTGAACTTGGGAGCATCTAATCCCCTGAAAGTCATATAACTATGAACTAACACACTCAATATATTGCCGAAGGGTATCTTCTCATGCCTATATGTTCACCCCCTGTGCCCATTCAGCCTTTTAATGATTTTGATAGGTGCCCTGTTTAGTTTAGGTTCTATTTCTGCTGTGTGAGAGTTGTCTACCATATGGGCGTCTATTGCTGCTAGTATGATAATCTTTTTATGAATTTATCAGGGTGGAGAAGGTGATTGTTTCTACGTTGTCGGTAATGGGGAGTTTGAAGTCCTGGCAACATCTCAGGTTATACAATTTGCTGCCAAAATAACATTTAATGATAAAGTAGAAAGACATAATTTTTCCACTAGGCTTCACTTTCAAAATAAACTAGTATCAACATAGATGCTTACTATTACCAGACTTCCTCATCCTAAAAGAAGCTAGTTTTCTTTGGAAACAGAATGAAGCTTTCTTCTTGTTATAATATATTTCACTACTTTTGGTAAGTTACTCACTCCGAGCTTACATTCCAGGAAGATAAAATTGGTGAAATGCGCAGGGTATTGCAGCGATATACTTCTGAAAAGTTATCTTCCTTTGGGGAGTTGACACTGATGTGAGATTCCTATCTTTTTTGGTTTCCATGCTAAGTAAATATCAATGCCCTATTTTTTTTTTATGTTTATTGTAACTTGATATGAAGATTGAGCATGTAAATCTTTTATTAATCTTTCAAAGCTAAGTTATCCATAATTTAAGTAAGATTTAGTGGCTGGGTCCAGTTTCTCCACTATGGGTGTCTGCCAAAATGAATTCATCCCCTATAGTCTCCAACTTTTGTTTTTAATTTGTTATGCTGCAGGTCCAACAAGCCACTCCAAGCTTCTGTTCAAGCTGTGACCAACGGAACTCTCTGGGCTCTTAAAAGGGAAGATTTTAGAGGAATTCTCATGTCTGAGTTTTCTAATTTATCCTTATTGAAGTCACTTCGATCAGTAGACCTTCTTTCAAGGTTGACAATCTTACAGCTAAGTCATATTGCGGATTCACTTTCAGAATTCTCTTTCTGTGATGGACAGAAAATATCAGATAAGGTAAATTGCTTTATAAATCTGAATGCACTCTTTGCATCATCTCTCACACTGTCCTTTATTCCTTTTCAGGATGAGAACCTCCTGGGTTTGTATATCATACAGAAGGGTAACGTTAATATTACTTGTGATATGGATTCTTTAAAAAGTATCAACGCACCCAGTCTCATGCCTGAACTTGAGAAGGATGATGATGATGATATATCTAGCAAGATCTTATCAGTGAAAAAGACTGAAGGAAGCTATTTCGGAGAATGGATACTTCTGGGTGAGCATATAACTTCGTTGAGTGTCATTGCTGTGGGCGAGGTGATATGCTCTGTCTTAACAAAGGAGAAGTATGATTCAGTTGTAGGACCTCTGGAAAAGCTTTCACAGGATGACCATAAGTATGTTTCGTTTTCTCATTGTCAAAAGCTTTTTATTTCGGTTTACGTATATAAATATCTTGATACCTTTAAATATATAAAAAAAAAGAAAAGGTATGTGTGTGTGTGTCTCAGTCATCCTTGACTTTATCTGTACTTTTTTTAGGCCAAAGCATTATTCAACTAGTTTACCTACAGAATCTATTAAAAAATTGGATACTTCAATGATTCAGAAGATTCAGCTTGCTGATTTGGTAAGATTAATAGTCTTCTTTGGACTCGGTTTCTTTGCTGATTTAGTGAGAGAAAAATTAATCTGCATTATTTGTTCAAGGTTTGGCAAAATGGTATGTATTCCACCGACTGCAGTGAGATTGGCCTTGTACATTTAACAGAATCAGGTTGGTTTTCTTCAATACTCAATAGAAGTGAAAAGGCTACAATGGAAGCGCATTTTTTATAAATGCACTTAACAACTAATGAATATTGCAGAAAATCTGCCTTTTCACGTTCTTTCGTTTTCTCACTATTTGCAGAAAATCTGCTTAGTTTGAAAAGGTTTTCAAAGCACAAGGTTAGAAAACTTGGAAAAGAAGCATTAGTTATGAAGGAGAAGCACCTAATGAAGTCTATAAGTCAGTCTACTTTCGTGCCTCTAGTTATATGCTCTACTGCCGATCAGTCATATGCTGCCTTACTTCTGGACACGCGTATTGCTTGCTCTATGACGTCAGTTATTCACAGTGCACTGGATGAAACATCTGCACAGTTCTGTGCTGCATCCGTTGTTATTGCCTTAGGAGATTTGCACAAGGTTGGTAAATTTTGGCAGATCGCATTCAACTTCTTTTTTATGTGAATGATGGTTTTTACTTTTTGTTGTTAACTATTCAGAGTAGGATTCTCTACCGTGGCGTTTCCCCTGATGTTCTAGTGTTCGATCAAACTGGATATATACAGGTTAGATGATATTTTGTCTCAAGACCCAACAGTACGTTTTTATATTATATATATGCATGGCTGCCACACTGGCAAATCGAATATTCAACAAAGTTATAATGAGTTTCTTAATTCACCCTAGCTAGTGGACTTCAGATTCGGGAAGAAACTATCTGGTGGTGATTCTGCTGAGAGAACATTCACTATATGTGGTATGGCGGATTCGTTGGCTCCTGAAATAGTCCAAGGGAAAGGCCATGGTTTCCCTGCTGACTGGTATGTCAGTTAGATTCACTTTGTTTAACTACACATGTCAGTCCAACAATTGCTAAGTGCTTGTTAAGTGTTACGATAAAGATATTATAGTCATTTTTCTGACAATTTGAAAAATCGAACTTAGTCATAAAATAAACAAATAAAGAAAAAAATGTAGGTTAAGATACTTTCTAAATTTGGTTGTCTTCTATGTCATTAAGATGGAGGTTTTTTGATTGAGACGGAATGAATCTTTAATTAGTGGAAATCATTTTTTCGGATCGTTTCATTTTGTTTAAAGAACACTTTTGTAACAAAAGGTTTGGGATGAGAGGGTTTTCATAATTGAGATTGAATAATATTGTTCTTATTTGTATGGCAACAATACGATTACTATCAAGCGAAAATAAAGCGATAAACGACAAAATAAAGCTTCTGCTCCCTGCGTAGCGGATGCTACCTCCCTGTCTCAGATCATCTTGGTTTCTTCGTCTGGTTTGCGTTTGACCGATTGAGTCATATATATATGGGAAATCCATTCACCAATGGAAAAACAGTTAAACTATTTCAAATAGTGTGTGGGTTAAGTAAACTTACCAACATAAATGCGAGTGAGAGAAATAGCTCTCTTGGCGTCGGGTGTTTCTTTCTGCTCCATAATCATGTACTTCACAAGTTATAGAAAGCAGAAGCAAAGGTGAAACTGCCTTTTTACACTCCATAATCTGTGTCCACAATGATTTAGATGTAATACTGTTTTAAAAGGAGATAATTGAAAACTTTTTTCTTTTCTTTAAACCCACATATACACCTTATTGTAAATGTAATGTAGTTTTACAATGCCTACATGAGCGTTTGTATCCGTATAATGGACTTTGACGCAAGATGCTTTGTATGATGACCATGATGTGTTCATATTGATAAGGTTGATTTTAGTGGGACTAAATGTTATCTTATTTTTATGCTAGAGGTTCTGCTTTACTAAAATTTGAATAGGGTGATGCTCGATATACTACTTATTGTATGTTACGACCTTTATCATTGTGTGTGCTTGGCGACTTGATGAGTTTACTATTCTGCTTTCTATGATATGTTCAGTTAAACAAGTTTTACAACATATGCAACTGCTACGTATTAAATGTAACCTTAATGTTTGCATACTGTTTCCAGTTATCTCCAAATTATATACTAACTAGTAGTAGTAGTATATTTTCGCGAGGTAGAAGGCTCACAAAAACAGTTTTCCTCGGTTCATTTTTTCCGATCACTGTTATATACAAGTTGTAATTTTGTGATATTGGCATCCTAGATTTTGCTTCAGTTGCTCTAGTTGCGCAGGTGGGCTTTGGGAACCTTGATCTACTTCATGCTACAAGGTGAAATGCCTTTTGGATCGTGGAGAGAAAGTGAGCTCACTTTCGCAAGAATAGTGAGAGGGCAGCTCACTCTTCCACAAAATTTTAGCATCGAAGCTGTTGATCTCATAACTAAGGTTAGATTATCAAGTTGTCCCCATATTCTTTTTGAAGCACATTCACAAATATATAAAACCTAACACAATTGCACAGCTACTTGAAATAGAAGAAAGTGCGAGACTTGGAAGCCAAGGCATCGAGTCCATCAAAGCCCATCCGTGGTTTGCTGGTATTGATTGGAATACCTTAGCAGATGGGACATTTCCTGTCCCTCGTAGTATTGTCTCACGGATAAATGCGTACCTGGAAAGTCATCGAGACGATGTTGCACTTTCGTCAAGCTCACCAATTCAAGAGTGTGAGGAACTCAACACCCCAGAATGGCTTGAGGACTGGTAGAAGAAAAGTTCATAATTTTGAGTACTATTTTTCTCTACTGTTAGTTTGTTTCTGTATGTTATATAGAGGCCTATTTCCGAGTCGCAAACTCGGTTCCTCGTAAATGAGGTAAATGCTCATAACATGAAATATGTTCAAAACGGTGGTTTATAGTCATTAGAGTGATTTTGTTTTTGTAAATTGGTATATGTAAAAATGAACAGAGGAAGACTGTTTCTGTTAGCTTTCTACCTCGCTAAAAGTCTCAATGAACAATTACACATAGAATACTTGCTTACTATCATTGATTTTCATACTCAATTTGGAAAATGTATTCCATTTGAAATTTTTGTACACATTGAACAATAAGAGAAGTCATCACCAGAAATCTTCAATTCGAAAATTTTCTTGCAAAAAATGAATTTTCAATTTTTTTTTCTTTTAACTAGTGATTTTTTTTAGTTTTTTTTTTTAAATAGTGATTTTTTTTATAATTATTATTTTTTATAAGGAGGAGAGACAAGAAACTCCTCTCCTACTCGATCGTTGGTCCATCAATCGGATATGATGTAAATTGAGGGATGTTGGTCTATCAATCGGATATGATGTAAATTGAGGGATGTGCCCGAGTAGTAGACATCTGTGAAAGAGAGCCAACAAGTTTCACCTTAAATTAAACTTTATAATATTCCAATGAAATTTTGTCAAACTCGAGGTTCGAACTCTGCGTCGTCGGAAAATTGCACGCACATCACCACAAGCATTACCACTCAGCTATGCCCATTGGGCAAATACGCTTAACTTCAGAGTTCTAATTAGATCCGGTGCATTAGTGCCGGTAAAATAAAGGGCGTCCATCAATGCACATGCTCTTGGATTTGACGCCTTTGCTGCCTGGACCAATCGAAGAAAAACATGTTTGCGCATTCGAAATCTACGTCGAAACATATACTCAATGTACACTGGTGTCTCAGAGAAATAATAATTGTAAAGTTGTTGATGACCAATTTCTCTTTTTCTTTCATAATATTTTTCGCTTATCTTGTTTGTGTTGTGATAGAGGCATTGTCCAACACTCTCAATTGTATGAATTACCATTTGATTTTGCGATCGTTCATCATTATCACTTGATGAAGAAGAAGACGATGACATAGTATTTGAATTTTAATATCACAAAGTAATTGAACAATTATTTGCATGTTGTTTGCTTGTCTACAAGCCCACTAAATAGGCACATCCTTTTCTCTTATTTCCCATAAACTTTTGTTTTTGTCAGATCAATGCTTGACACACCATTTAAGCTAGGCACACATATCAACTTTTGTATTTGTCTTTGTCATAGAGCATTATTTTAGAGGACAACTTTACGGCAAAGTAGATAATATTTATTACAATAGGTATGCCATTTATTCAAATTCATGAACGATTACATAAATAAAAGGGGCGGAGGTATTTTAAGGCCAAAGCATAAGAGTATATAAGTTCTAAAGCCTCGTCCATAAGAATATAAGTTTTATAGGCAATTGACATTTATACCCTTATGACACAATAATACAATTCATTAATTGAAAAAGAATATTAAAAAACAAAGGCACTTTACTCTCTTTTTGGCAATTGAAATTCACGCGCACACACATTTAAATATCACGGTGAGTTTTCGCTATGTATGGTCATTGTAACACGGTGAAAGTACACTGTGACACGGTGACATTTCACTGTGTCACGGTGACACACGGTGAAAGTACACTGTGACAAGGTGAAAGTACACTGTGACACGGTGAAGTACACTGTGTCACGGCGACATTTCACTGTGTCACGGTGGCACACGGTGAAAGTACACTGTGACACAGTGTACTTTCACCGTGTGTCACCGTGACACAGTGAAATTGTTGGGATATGTCCTTCGATCCTACGTGTGCAATCGATGAAGTCATAAGGTCGTCTATGGATGTTAAATGATTATTTGATAATATTATATTGTTGGGAACAATATAATATTGATCAATAAATCATACCTACAGGGTCACACACGGACTCAAAGATGATGTACAATGCTTGATAAATATATTGATTTAGAATCAATATTTACGTGGATTTAATACACATGCATGGGATGCATGGCTTGCATGGATGCATGCCACATAGTGTGACATGGCATGCCACACAAGCAAGTGGGACCATCTAATGTCATGTGGCATAATGAGGTGGAAATGTCCATTCAAATTCACCATAATCACACCTTAATGTGTGATAATGATGGGGCATCAATATCACCATTAAGGAGGAGGTTACAAGGGGGTTTTGATGGCATTTTAAGGTGAACAAATGCTGATTTTTCAGCATAATTTTTCACCCACGAAATTCACAAAAGAGAGAGAGAAAAGAGGTTGTTCTTGGAGAATCAACTCGATCAATCAAGCAAGTCATCATCCGGGTTCGTGTGCAACACGTAGAGGCCGGGCCATTTGTGCGGCTTCAACATCCGGGCGATCCAAAGGCGTGACGGGGTCATTCCAGAGGTGAACAATCCGTGGCTGATCCATTTGAGGTGGTTCAATCGACTCAACACCACCTCAACGACATCAACGAATCACTTCGTCACCAAAAGTAAGATCTCGTTGATATCTCTCTCTATATATATATATTGGATGTATATATATATAAATATATGTGTGTCTATACATATTTGTGTGCACTAAGATCATGGCATAGTAGATCTATTGCTTTACACGCTTCCGCACACACGGTGTATCGATCGGATCGGTATACCGGTACCTTCAATTGGTATCAGAGCCTAGGGCTCGTGCACACTTTTGTGTTGGACACAAAAAGTTTAATCAACATAATTGACTTATTTGTTTAATTTTGATTATGTGATTAGATGTAAGGCCGGCCACCGTTAGTGGTCGGGTGAATGATTTTGTCGTTTTTTACGTACGATTGGCCATAGTTTTGGAGGGCTGCGTCCCTTGGAATCATTTGTAATAGATAGGTTTTCTATTTCAATATGTATTGTTCAAACTTGTAAGCGATGGACTTGGTCCATGGTTCGATGGTGGATCTCGGCTCTCCGGCGAAAACGAGAAGAAACGAAGCAAAATGAAGCAAAACGGGCAAAAACCGGGCTGCTGGAGCAAAACGACGGGCGCCGTTTGTGCTCCGGCGGGCGCCGAATGAATTCGGCGGGCGCCGTTTTGGAAACGGCGACCGCCGAAAGGCTGTTTTTTGGTCAGCCTGTTTTGTACCCTTTTGGCGGGCGCCGTTTTGGAAACGGCGACCGCCAGTGGTGTTCGGCGACCGCCATTTGTGAAACGGCGGGCGCCGTTCGTGGTTTTTGGGGTATGGACTAAGGTTGACCTAAATCGGCGGGTGCGGAACTGAAACGGCGGGCGCGGGCCAGTCCAGAAGATGTTCAAGGCCTATTTTGTTGCTTTTAATCTTTTCGTTTGAGAGTTGTGAGGTTCTAGGGGCCTTTCGATTACGTATTTAATTGCTTTGCTAGTTATAGGATGTTTTATGTTATAAATGTTCAACTTACATATAAACACCTATGCATGCAAGTTCCCAAAATAATGAGTATAATGTCTTGTCCAAAAACATCACACTCATGAAGCCCTCGATCATAAGTTGGTAGGTCCGCCTCAGCGGGGTACTACTTGTTATCTTGGGATAAGTGGGAGTAAGGGTTAGACCCTTACACGTGAGTTTGGTTTTCTCATCGATAGATCCACTGCAGGCGTGGCTATCGAGACATGAGATGAGAATGGGACTCTCATCGACCGAGAGTGACATTAGATGTCATTGACATGGGATGTCTACCTATCTTAGACTTCTTAAGTGCGGACTCAGTCGGCTTAAGAATTTGCAAGATGAGGGTCTTGGGATTGTTTTGTTCAAGGGAACAAAGATATTAGATATCGATTGAACAAAATGAAATAAATAAGTAGCTTGTTAGACAACCTTATTTGTTTACCGCTTTGTGAATGTTTACATACTTTATTTATCTTTCTTTTGTAGTTTATCATGTTAATTTCAACTCGATTCAAGTTTGGTTCAATTCTTGATTATGAAAAATTGAACAACATAAATTTTCTTGATTCACAACGTAATTTGAGGATGGTCCTCAAATACGAAGACAATGAAAATGTGTTAGATAACCACATCCTAAGATATCATTGAACAACTCAATAGCATGTTCGGGGAATATGCTAAGATTGAGCGGTTCGGTATGACCAGGGTCATCGCTTCAGCTAGGCTGGAAAAATGGAAATCTATGGAATCACATGTACAACAAATGATTGGATTATTTGTTTCAAGTGACCGCCTAGATTTTTCCTATGATGATTATTTGGCAACCGATTTCATACTTCAATCTCATTATGGTTATAATGCCTTTAGGCTAAATTTTCCATATGAATGGTTTGAAGAAATCGCTTCATGAGCTCCACGGGATGCTCAAGGCTGTTGAGCCGGCGATAGAAAAGGACCCTAAGAGGGAAATTCTTATGATATGGGATAGGGTAGTCAAAAGAGCATGGGCAAGAAGGCTACTAGGGTTCCTAGGGAATCTCAATGCGTCTACTGCAAAAGTGTTGGACACTACTTGCAAACATATAAAAGTTCATATTTTATTCAATTTCAAAACAAATGCCTAATTTGTCTTTCATTTGATGGATTATAAGGTTATGATTATTTTCACCTCGGGAAGTGATTTAATCCAAAACACTTAAGTTCATCAATGACACAAATTAGAGACTTTCGAGCCATTGGATGGCGTGAATCGATTGTCTGGTTGGCTCCCTCATATTTTATGAGAGATAGGGCTTCAATTGCATGATAATATCGCTGGTTAGAAAACTTCGATTTTTCACTTACGATTTATCACGTTTTGACATTGAGATAATTTTGAATGGGAAATTTGAATGAGACTCAATTATTGGGAATAATTGAATTTGCCCAAAGTTCAAAGAAGATGTGAAGAACGTGGTTGCTTCATCTTCAGGTATTAATGATATAGACATTAAACTTCACAAATTCTACTTCTTGGGTATTGGATGCCAAATGTGGTTCTAACATTTGTATGTGGAGGAACTACATAGAAGTGTAAGTTTGGTGAGTAGAGATGTCGATCTACGGGCGAGAAATGAAGCGAATGTCGTTGCATTAGCCGCATGATCATATGATGTTGTTTTGCCTTAGGGCCTTGTTTGAGTATTATAACTATGTAATTTCGTACCTTCAATAAACAATGAATATTGGTTCAGTATTAGATACTGATGGATTAGTTTTTCACTATTAAATAGTTTGGTAACTATTTTAATTGTGAATTATTCTTTGTTTTGGTACGATTATTATATGTTTATGTATACTTTAAACTTGACAAATCATATATATCATTAAGACCAAAGGCCAAATCGAATAAGTATCGATGAGACATAACTGAAACATTGTTGATTAGATCAAATCAAAATCTAAACATGTAACGAAACTTCTTTTAGAAGGAATTTTAGAATCATTTGACTTGGAGTCATTTGATACATGTGAATGATGTGTGATTGAAAAGATAACAATGTCATCTTTCTTGGAGAAAGGAGAACATGTGAGTAATTAGGGATGATACATACTGATGTATGTGGAACCTATTAGTTCACAAGCACATGAAGGTTATGTTTCGGAAAAGAGAAAACAAACTATATTAGATATAGTTCGACCATTCGATGAGAGGTCTAAATGAACTAGTGGTCTCTTTTGGGAACACACAATTCTAGACTTCAACTTATACACTGAATAGGAAGCTGTCAAAAGCTGTTGATAAGACACCATACTAGGTATGGAAAGGGAGGGTCCCTAAATTGTTTTCATCAAAATTTGAGGTTCTAAAAGCTTCTCTGACGAGATTTATCTCTATAGAGCTTGAACTCAAATGGGATAAAAGTTTCTTTATGGTATCCATAAGAAACTCGAGGGTACAACTTCTACGATCTATCTGAGAACAATATTTTGTTGCTCGAGATAGTGATTTTCTTGAAAAGAGTTATCTTTCCTAGAAATTCAGTGGGAGCTCGGTTGTCTTGAACGAGGTTCAAGTGAAACAACTAACGATGAATACTCAAGACTGGGTTGAGAGTATTCTTATGGTTTTGGAAGCCGTACCAGCCCTCGTAGGTCCGAAAGGTATAAATCTATCTCTATTATTCAAATACTTAGATATTGTGACCAATGAGAGATATGAATTCATGCTTTTGGAAAGCGGTGAACCTTCGACCTAATTCCAAGCTATGACGAGTCCAGCTACTAAAAATTGGCATGGTGCCATGAAATCTGAGATGATATCAATATCTGATAATCAAGTTTGGTATATTTGCATCACAGGGTTAGACCCAATGAATGCTAATAGATCTTTAAGATCTAAACAGACAGATGGAAAACCTAGGGTTTTCAAAGCAAGGTTGATGGTAAAAGTTTTATTCACGAGGTGGATTATGGAAAAACTTTCACCAATTGCTTTGATTAAATCATTCAGATTATCTTAGCCATTACTACTCATCTTGATAATGAGTTATGGTAATATTGGATGTTAAAACTAACTTCTTGAATTGGATTCTAGAAGAGGCTGTGTTTTAACACAGCCAAAGAGTTTTATCGATCTTAATAAGGCTGAGAAATTATGCAAGCTTATAGTTCTATTTATGGAATAAAGAATGCATATCGGAGTAGCAATCTTCAGTTCAATGAATCCATACCGGGATTTGGATTTCAGAGGAACTCGGAAGAGTCTTGTTTTACAAGAAGATCAGTGGGAGTTACGTTGTATTAATTGTGTTGTATGTCGGTGACATACTCCTTATTGGAAACACTGTTTCTATGCTTAATTCTATTAAAGAATGGCTTGGGAATTGTTTTTCAATGAAGGATCTTGGAGAAGCACATTACATATTGGGCATCAAGATCTGTCAAAACAGATCGAAAATGATGTTTGGACTTAGTCAAGTGACCTATTTTGATAAGGTACTTGATAAGTTCAGAATGAAAGACACCAAAAAGGGTCTCATTCCAATGAGTCATGGCACATCTCTTAGCAAGATGCAAGGCCCTACGGGACTTGATGAGCAAAAGAGGATGGAAAACATTCCTTATGCTTTGGCAATATGGTCTATAATGTATGACACGATATGTACACGACCGGACGTATCGTATGCTTTGAGCATGACGAGTCAGTTTCAAGGAAATCCAGGTGAGGCGCGTTAGACTGCGACCAAGAATATTCTTATGTACCTTAGATGGACAAAAGAATTTTGTTGTCTTTGGAAGACAAAAAGAGTTGATATTAACAAGCTGTTTGAATGCTAACTTCAAAACAAACTAAGATAATTTCCGATTTTAATCTGGTTATATCTTTTGTCTGGTTAGAGGTGATATTTGCTGGAATAGTTCCATGCAATGCAATATAGCTGATTAAACTACAAAAGCTGAGCACAGTATTGCATTGGATGCAGTAATGTTGACAGTTAGGATTTGAAAGTTCTTGAATGAACTAGGTGGCATAACTAGCTCAGCCCATCCGATAGTTCTCTATTTATAGTAGAGTTATCGCGCAAGCCAATGAGCTAGGAAGCACCACAAGTCTAAAACTGGTGCTCAGGAAGTTCCACATTATCTGGGAGATAATTTTGTGGAGACATCGAGATAATAAAGTTGCAACTTTTGGTAAGGTTGCAAACCCGCTTTCTAAACCTCTCCTGCAGTTTAAGCTTGAGGCTTTCACGACTGCAATAGAGATCATACATCTTAGAGATGGGTTGTGATTTCTATTACTGTATTAGATACTTTTGGAGATTTGATAAACATTCACTCATATGTATAATACATATTTCTTCATATAAATATGGTTTAATTTATATGAATTGTCCAAATGATTAAGTGATATCAATTGGGTTATGAGGTCGACTTACCGCATAATGAAGCCCCAATGGTTGAACTGATATACTTGAATCATATAGCTGTTCCTGGTTCGTATAATCGAGTACGGACAAACTGATAATACAAAGAACTAGATTGTAATGTGTACTATAGCGCCGCTTCATGGGCTAGTGATGTGGGACATCGAGTACAATTACATAGATATTAGCTGGGAGCTAATGATCGAACAGACCCGACTGGAATAGTATTTAAGATTTCGAGTCATAATACTATTTCATTGACTGTCGAGCAATTTCCTCTGACCTGAGTAGTCCAGAGTGATTCCATTGTGAAATGATGTACTTTGATACAAGTAAACGCCTTTCGTAAAAGGAGGTTATAAAACTTGTTATTGGGTATATCAGGAAGCAAGTGGGAGAGCTTGGATTGACAAGATGGGATTGTCCTCCATTTTATAATGGGATACATGTCTTACCGGCCACTTGGAGAGTCGAGACTGTGGAAAATACGTGGCCACGTCCAGATTCGTATCATAGTGATAAATCTGGTTTTACAGTCTGTCTCAAAGTCCAAGAAAGGTTTGAACCGATTGAGGATGACTCGAGTCTTGCCTCAAGTTTAAACTTAGACATAAAGTGACAACAGGAAGTTGGCAGCACACTGGCTCTGAAGGCCAAGTGGGAGATTGTTGGGATATGTCCTTCGATCCTACGTGTGCAATCGATGAAGTCATAAGGTCGTCTATGGATGTTAAATGATTATTTGATAATATTATATTGTTGGGAACAATATAATATTGATCAATAAATCATACCTACAGGGTCACACACGGACTCAAAGATGATGTACAATGCTTGATAAATATATTGATTTAGAATCAATATTTACGTGGATTTAATACACATGCATGGGATGCATGGCTTGCATGGATGCATGCCACATAGTGTGACATGGCATGCCACACAAGCAAGTGGGACCATCTAATGTCATGTGGCATAATGAGGTGGAAATGTCCATTCAAATTCACCATAATCACACCTTAATGTGTGATAATGATGGGGCATCAATATCACCATTAAGGAGGAGGTTACAAGGGGGTTTTGATGGCATTTTAAGGTGAACAAATGCTGATTTTTCAGCATAATTTTTCACCCACGAAATTCACAAAAGAGAGAGAGAAAAGAGGTTGTTCTTGGAGAATCAACTCGATCAATCAAGCAAGTCATCATCCGGGTTCGTGTGCAACACGTAGAGGCCGGGCCATTTGTGCGGCTTCAACATCCGGGCGATCCAAAGGCGTGACGGGGTCATTCCAGAGGTGAACAATCCGTGGCTGATCCATTTGAGGTGGTTCAATCGACTCAACACCACCTCAACGACATCAACGAATCACTTCGTCACCAAAAGTAAGATCTCGTTGATATCTCTCTCTCTATATATATATTGGATGTATATATATATAAATATATGTGTGTCTATACATATTTGTGTGCACTAAGATCATGGCATAGTAGATCTATTGCTTTACACGCTTCCGCACACACGGTGTATCGATCGGATCGGTATACCGGTACCTTCAGAAATGTCACCGTGTCACAGTGTACTTTCACCGTGTGTCACCGTGACACAGTGTATTTCACCGTGTCACAGTGACATACCACCGTGCCACATTGTACTCCACCGTGACACCGTGTACTTTCACCGTGTGTCACCGTGACACAGTGAAAAGTCACCGTGACACAGTGTAATTCACCGTGTTACAGTGACCATACATAGCGAAAACTCACCGTGATATTTAAATGTGTGTGCGCGTGAATTTCAATTGCCAAAAAGAGAGTAAAGTGCCTTTGTTTTTTAATATTTTTTTCAATTAATGAATTGTACTATTGTGTCATAAGGGTATAAATGTCCATTACCTATAAAACTTATATTCTTATGGACGAGGCTTTAGAACTTATATACTCTTATGCTTTGGCCTTAAAATGCCTCCGCCCCAAACTAAAACATAGTTTAAAGTAATCAATAGTAAAGAACTTCAAAGCCCAAGTTCTTTAATTAAGTCGTTCTTTTTCTTCTCCATTTTTTCATCCAAATTTTCTTTTCGGAACAATGATTGAAGAAGTTGCATCTTCGCATTTTGTGAATCCGTGTGAATCCTTTGCTTTATGAGGTCCAATTCGACTTGTTTTTCTGCTCATCTAGCCTCTTCTTTGCTCTTTGAAAAATTTAATTTATCCGAAAAATACTTAGGATCAACGACAGTTTTAGCAATATTTGCTACAGAATCACATAATTTTTCCAGGCTTCCCATTTTTCCATTACCCTTTCCTTTCTTATTTTTCGCAGCTTTCACACCCTTGGGACGTCTAGTTGATGTTGATTCGTCTTCTCCTCCGTCGGTTGAAAATCGACCATCGTTTAACTCGGTTCTTTTACTGCTATCATCACTATCTCCACAAGAGTTGTCGTTGGGCGTTGACGGACTCCGATATTGAGTTCGGAAGTCGTCATCTGGTTGATTCTTGTTTCCACCATATGTAGCAACGACCTCCTTATACTTTGGATAATTTTTTAGTAATATCCAATAATTTTCAAAATGAAAATTTCCACCATATAAGTCACTATCGTATTTAATAACATCTTCATTCATTCCACTCCTTCTCTGCCTACTCGCTTCTTTATAACTGTTAGAATATATTAGTTATTATATTTATAGGATTAGGTTTACCTTTTGTTTATAGGATTAGGGTTTACCTTTTGTTTTGGCTATATAAAGTTTCTCTCTTGTATATTTTAGACAACGCATATAAACGCTTATTTTGTTCTAATACCACAAGTTTTCTACGTTTATCTTTTCTTTTCCTTTAACCCTTGTTGGATTATATAAATCCTAACATGGTATCAGAGCCAGGTTGAATAAAAAAATCTCCTTGTTCGCGTTCTTCGTCCGAGGTGTTCGTTTTGGTTAATTTTTTTTTTCTTCTGTTCGTTTTGGTTGTTGGCGTTTTCGGTTTCGTCAGTCAACTGGTGTTCGTTTTGGTTAATTTTTTCTGTTCGTTTTGGTTGTTGGCGTTTTCGGTTGCGCCAGTCAATTGGTGTTCGTTTTGGTTAATTTTTTCTGTTCGTTTTGGTTGTTGGCGTTTTCGGTTTCGCCAGTCAATTGGTGTTCATTTTGGTTAATTTGTTCTGTTCGTTTTGGTTGTTGGCGTTTTCGGTTTCGCCAGTCAATTGGTGTTCGTTTTGGTTAAATTTTTTCTGTTCGTTTTGGTTGTTGGCGTTTTCGGTTTTGCTGGCTCCTAGTGAGGACTCGTTGCAGTCAATTGGTGTTCGTTTGGATGTGGCTTCAGAGTCTTTTGTTTCCATCCACCGAGGCAGAGTATCGTGCTATGGCTTCCACTACGGCTGAGATTATATGGTTGCGCTCATAGATTTTTCGTTGACAAACTCTATATGCTTCTTGCTATACCATCGTGAGTTTGAGAGGGGGTGTTAGAATATATTAGTTATTATATTTATAGGATTAGGTTTACCTTTTGTTTATAGGATTAGGGTTTACCTTTTGTTTTGGCTATATAAAGTTTCTCTCTTGTATATTTTAGACAACGCATATAAACGCTTATTTTGTTCTAATACCACAAGTTTTCTACGTTTATCTTTTCTTTTCCTTTAACCCTTGTTGGATTATATAAATCCTAACAATAACAACCAACAAATTTTGAAACTTCTACAAATAAGCTACGAAATCGATTGTTTAACATACATGTTGATCTTGTTCCTATGTCAGATTGATTTGTTTTACGAGCTTCATCGTACAATGCTTTTATTTTTTTCCAAAACGCATCTTTTTTTTTGTTAGTACCAACTGAAGCATCGGTTGAAACATTAATAAATGATGAAATAAGAGCCTCGTCTTCAGCTGGAGTGTAAACATGCTTTGAATTTAGAGCTGGTTGTCTTATTTCAACAACATCATCAAAATTAGTATCTCTTCCTCGTGTATTTTCATAATCATTACCAGGAGGAATTTGTGAGGAAAATTGTGGAAAATTTTATGTAGAATTTCCAAATAATTGTTGGGGTCTAATATGTGGAGTTGTCATGTTTTGGTGAAATGTTGGTGGAGAAAAATAAAGTTGAGGAAATTGTTGTGATGTATGAAATTTGGAAAATATTGATTACTGGTCATAACACTTCCGGAAGAAAATTTTGTGAATATTGCGGTGGCGACAAAAAATTATGCATACCTCTTGGAGATGAAAATTTTGGACTTTGGCTCATAAAATTCATACACACTTGATTTTGAAAATCATTTAAAGAATTTTCGGAATTTGAAGAAGGTGTTGAACTATTTGTATTGTGTTCCATTGTTGAAGGTAAGAAATGTTGGTTGAAAGTGTGAAAAGTTATAATGTACGAAAATTTTATTTATAGAAGAAAAAAAATTGATTTTTTAAATAATTATATTAATAATATATTATTATTTAATGATTATAAGAAAAAGAAAATACATCAAATATCCATAATAAATTAAATAAAAAATGAAAGAATAAAATATAAAATTTTAAACTATCCCACCCACTACGTGTCTTACCCCACCAAAATCACCTCGTGTCAGATTCCACAGACGGAAGGAATTTCCCACATCTTCTTATTTCCCACCGCCAATGCTTCCCTAAGAATGGACACGTAGTCATCGAACACACCCGATTAATTCTCACGGGTGTCCAATGGACATGCTCTAAGGCATCAAGCATGGATGTTGGTCATTGAGATCATAGAATAGCACCTCGTGCGGAGCCAACTTCCCACGTGAAAATTATAAACTCACACAGTTCATACAATTCATCCATATTTCTCTAGACTCTCAAAATAGTTTATCTTACTTTCAATTATACGCAATTTTCAAAGTATTTATACCCTTTTTGGTTTAAGGATCTAAGAGTAATAAAATTATTTTTCAAGTTAGAAATGTAACTTACATCACATAGTGTTCAAATATGCACATCGAACATCTATATTCTTATGGTCCACATGTCAAGTTTCTTGCACGATGTGTTTGTTCATAACCACCGTTTCACTTACACCATCATCGAATGTGTCAAACAAATTTTGATTGTAGCACATGTGATAAGAATATTCAGAATATACAGTATCCATGATACATCACTCACACGTTCCCAAATCAGAGGCTACCAGAAGATCTTTATCGGTCAAGTCTCCTATAATAGAATTAGTCACGTTCGATTCTTCTCTCTATTTTTCTTTTTGCCTTATAGTCCTTGTAGTAACCCTTCCTCTTGTAGCGATAACATCATAACAAAACCTTTCGAATTTCTTATTTCTCGTCCCACCTTAGATGTTAGGACTTTCTCTCAAGTTCTCACTGTTAGAAATTACATATACAAAATAAGCATAATTTAATCACATAAAACATACTTCATGAATTACTCTAATTATTTTTATGAAAATTAATCGAAACATATAAAAATATAAATACGAAACATATGAGAATATAAATACTAAAGACGAAAGCGTACTTGAATCGATATGTAGATGATATTGAAGATACTGATGTGTGAGAATCATAATTTAATTTATAGATTTATGTTATTTGATTTGATTCTTCAACGAATCAAAGTTTAATTAATGGTACTCACACATAAAAGTTCATGATTATTATAATATTTACATAAACTCAAATTTAATCTTTAATGGACAACTTTATAATAAATTTTTTTAAATGACTATCATACATATTTAATTTGACACACATAAGCTGAATATGTTAAATTTATCCAACACTCATTATTTACCATGAACTATTACTACATCATTTAGCTTCATAGTATCCCCAAATCAGTTATAAGAAGTCAATAATTAATAAAGCAAAATTAGAGCAAGATTTTCATTATCATATTTTATTTACTTAGTTTTCGATTCAACACAATTTTGTAGATAAATGTTCTTGTAGTATAGGTAGAATCTGCTCACATAGAATTATCAAAATAAATATTAACTCAAATATATGTTAAATAATTTTATCGAGTTAATAAATAATTGTTTGAACTGATTACAAATTTTCAAATATTGCTCACTAATAAAAAAATAATTATTCATTCGCTATGAAAAATACATACAATTTATTCCGTACACATATATAGGTGTAAGATTTATCATACTCCTAGTGCTAATTATAATGATAATTTTAATGTTAATTAATGAATATATTTTTTAAATATTTTTTAATAATGATTATTTATTTGTTATATAATGATGTTGCCGTCTTCATAAATGAAGAATTATTTTATCAGTGTTTTTAAAAGTGTTTATCTATTTTTTCCAATGATGTTTTTACCGTTTATAATGAAGATTTGATTGGACTTTTATATTTAAATTGATTTGATTAGGTGTGCATATAGGAGTGGGATCCTCTACTAATATATTTTCTACCTAATATATTCTCACAAATTAATATTAACCATTGATTTTCTTGACGGTCCAAATCTTTCATTACCATTAAATAAAAAAAAATATCAATCTTAATAAAACATCTCTGCCTACCACTCAAAACAAATACGCAGTACTTTTCTCTTTCTTAAATTTTCTTAAACATTACTGTGAATATACTATTAACACGATTAACACTTTTAAAAAATACGTCTATTTCTCAAACACTACTAACACTACTGTGGTTCTACATAATGTATTTCTGTACTTTTAATTGTTAAAAGTATAACAATTTGATTTTTTTTGCTGCAATTATTTTTAAAACTAAGAAACAAATATTTTTAAATTTTAAATTATTTTGATTGTTTAATATATTTTTACTTAGGAGGGTGTATTCAATTAGGATTTTATTGAATTTGTTTGGACTTTAAAAAGTCCGTAGACTTAAGAAATTCATAGATTTCATAAAGAGTTTGACTGACTTTTTTATGGATTTATATAAATTTTCATAGACTTTATTTTATTACGTAATAATTTTTTTATGAAGTTATAGTAATTTTTATTGATTTTTGCGCTATAACTAGTGATACAAATATACTTGTTGATTAATTTTTGCGCTAATAATACAAATATACTGTATAAAAAAATATTAAACAATCTCTTCATTTTTATTTTTTTTATATATAATCTTTCAAATTTTATTATTTTTTTAATAATAATTCACTAATATAATTTTTTAATAAAAGAAAAAACAAGTATAATTTTTTTATATAATTTTTTAAATTTTTATTATTTTTAATAATAATATAGTTTATTAGAAAAGAAATAAATATAAAATGTAATTTTTTATAAAATATTTAAAGTTTTATTTTTAATAATAATTTAATACGTTAATGTGAAATCCATGTAAATCTCTTCTCATTACGAGAGATTTTAAAGAGTTAGAATCCTTCATATTTTTAAGACAAACTCCAATAAAATCCATTGAGTTTTAAAATCCATTGAGTTTTAAATACCCATAGATTTTTAAAGACTTTTTAAAATCTGTATTGAATACCTCAAGATTTTTATGGACTTTTGAAAATCCAGATTGAATACCGCTAGATTTTAAAAGTCTTAAAAAATCCTATAAACTCTCTAACTAATACACCCTCCTTAGTTTGAGTTGTAATTATTGGTGTAATGATGCTGTGAACAACGTTTCATTTCTTAAATTTGGTTGGCTGTTGCTTGAATAATGCTCATGATTTTAATTTTAGCCTTGCACACCAAGTGTATGATAAAAGTTCTCAAAGAGTTTAAATAAACAAAAACATCCTTACACTACAAAAATAATACTCTACTAATTCATCATTGCACTACAAAAACATCATACACTACAAATCATCCCATGAATCGGAAAATTCTTGATAAGGAGGCATCCAAGACATTTGGTTTGCCATATGTCCCATATCTTCATGTAACTGTTAAACAAAACATGCAGAATAGTAAAACAAAAAATTATCACACACTTCACTATTAAGATAAAAGAGCACTAAAATATATCTACAAATATTATGCATACAAACTTGCAACAATAAATCATACTTATAACACTAATGTTGTTTAAAAATTATTAAATCATACCTGAAATGAGTTATTGTTTGGTAACAAAGTCTCACATGTCGAAATATTTGGTAAGCTCCCACTGGCCTATTGCAACAACAATAAGTAAATGCTTAATTCACATATCTTGGCACGACCACTAATAAACTCGCAAAAAAACATCGTAATCATAAAAACATTATATTTTGAAACCTTGGATTGTTGTGAATGGAGGACATGTGTTTGACCTGTTGTATCACAATTTATTTGAGCTGTAGCAACCTATATTTGCAATGAAATCAATAGTAACTATAAATCCAACAACAAAAAAATAATGACTTCAATTATAGTAAAAAAACAAACCTTTGCAGACTTCTTTTTACTTTTGTTGATCTGAACTTCAAAACCTCCTTTTACTCGACGTTTTCCACGATGTGTAACTTCCCTTTTCTTAAATCCCTTAGCATTAACGACAGCCACATCACTAGAACAATCAACCATGACATTTTTTGAGGCTTCAACTTCTACATCATTTTCACCATTTATTTCTATACGTAACATATCTTCAACCATCTTTACTAACTTATCAACTTCTATATCAATTGCCTCATATGTCTTCTCACTCTCAGATGATCTTGATGCAAGTCGAACAAACTTATAACATAAACGTCTATATCGAGAAGTTTGTTTCAACCTGGGGTTCTCTACTATCTCATGTCCATTCTTGTCTTGCACAACATTATTGACTCTTGCATTTTTTGTCCACCTCTCTAATATATATTGTTGAGGAATACTCTTTATTAGTGTAGTTTCTCTTCCATCAGACATCACTTTGATACAATGCCTACATAAGACACCTATAGTTTCAAACATTCTACAACTGCAAGATATAGTGAATTGGCCTTCTCTTTTTACTAACCTTTCCTTAGAGAATCCATCCCTTACAACTGTGAAGATATAATTTTCACCATTAAACACACAATTCGTGATGGAAGATTTTAACGAGTCTTCAAACTGAGCTTGAAATACCTTAAAAATGGCTTTGGTATAAACTTCCCATGCATGTATCAAGATGTTTACCTCAACTTTGCAACGAACAATTCGGAATAGCAAATCATACTCGGCTTCCAATTCTTTATATCGCTTATCACTCACCATTCTTTCAAAGTGAATAAAAAACTCGGCCAATTGTAAGTCTGATTTCAAATACCCCTTCAAACTAGCATTAAAACTTTCACTCAATTGTGTACTTTGCATTCCCGCTGACCATGTCCATTTCACATATGCATGCGCCCATTTTTTTCTTATTTCAAATGTCGTAGCTAGCCAAGTATCATCATGTGCATCGTACTCATCAAGCATGGACTGCCAAGCATTCACAAATTCATCTTCGTCCTCAATCTGATAAAGAAATTTATTGAACACATTTCCTTCAGCTTCTGCGTCATGATTTCGAAATAAGAAACCAACTTTTTTTATAGCATTCTGCATCAAATGCCATATACAAAGTCGATGATAAGTACCTGGAACATACAAAAAAAAAAACATTAAAAATATAAGTTCATGTGAAAAGTCTATAGTAAGTACCTGACTTTGTAAAAAAAAACTTAAAAAATAGAAAATTTTACTAGGTCGATGTTTAGTACCTGGCATCACTTGTAATACAGCTTTCGCTATAGCTGCATCTTGATCAGTAAAAAAAGTTTGTGGAGGCTTCCCAGACATGGCCTTCAAAAAGGTTTCGAACAACCATATAAAGGATGTAGCGGTCTCGTCGTATATTAAGGCAGCTCCAAAAATAATAGTCTCTCTATGATGATTTAATCCAACAAAAACCGCAAATGGTCGATTTGCTTCATTGAGTTTGTAAGTTGTATCAAAACTTACCACGTCGCCAAATATACCATAGTCCATTATCATTTTAGCATCGGCCCAAAAGACGTTGGTAATTTGTTCCTCGGTGTCCAATTGCATCTCATAGAAGAACGAAGGATTTTCCAACATTTGATTTGAAAAATATTCTATCAGATATTCAGCTTCTCCAAATTTCATTTTTTCTGTCGAACAGTTCGAATGTAATTCTTTTGGTCTACCTTCGTAAATCCTAACGACTCCCTACCACCGACTTGCTGACCCATTAATTCAAACGCAGACTTTTGCGAAAGACCTGAACTTGTTGTTAAGTCCAAAAATGCTTCATTAGATGATGTGATTTTTCGATGCGATGACAGAAAATGAACCGATTCTTGATTGATAAGAGGATGATTATGCTCCTCCACAAATCGATAAACTGAATATTTGCCAGTACGTCTGATCAACTTAATTCCCATTATGGCTCTGCAATTAGTTCTCGTCTCTCCTCTTGAATTTTTTGTCAAATCATCTCTTTTATCTGCCTTTCGCAAACCTTCCTTGCAACATACAAATGTTCTTGAAGTGATTACACCTTGTTTATCAGCAGCATACGCATCTCTTCTAATGCCAAAACCTTCACTACGTGCATATTCATTATAATAGTCATATGCATCAATCTCAGAATCAAATTCCATAAAAAAATTAGGTTTCAAGTTTTCTTTAGATCGCTCCAAACTATAATTGCTTTCTTTCACAAATTCTTCCATATTGTTTTACAGCGAAGAGAGTAGATGAAAAAATAAAGAAAGAGATGCTGAGTGACGGGAAAAAATAATTCTTGAATGAGATATTTAGGTTATTGTATTATTAACGCAAGAGTGTTTTTGAGAGGGAGAATTTTTTTTGTTAAAAAATTGTTTTTATTTAATGGTAATGAAAGATCTGGACCGTCAAGAAAATTAATGGTTAATATTAATTTGTGAGGAGATATTAGGTAGAATATATAGTAGTAGAGGATCCCGCTCCTATATAGGCATTGACGAAAAATCGGTCTATTAGATGCTACTCCAGGAGCATTACTCCTGGTGGCATTTTAACCGTAGACGATCAAGATATGCATGGTGTACTCCACCCGGTGTAGCATAGATAAAACCCGAAAAATCCTACTTAATTATTTTATTTCAAAAATAAAATACTAACACATTATCACCATCTTATTTGAAAGGTTTGTTTTAGATAAATTCTCAAATCTTAACATTATCTATTACTCCGCAGCATTCGTTATCCATTGGATTCCCGCAACAAAAAGAAGTCGAAATCTATAACAGCAAGAAATGGCAATGGCGAGCTCTCTGTGTTTTGCACCTCTCATTTCCTCGAGCGCCATCGACAGACCAGGTACTTGCTTCTTTGGATAAAGGTTCTGCCCTTTCCCATCTTTTCGAACTGAATATCGTTTTTGTTTTTCAGGACTCGTTACTCACAAATGCACTGGCAGGAAGGTCAATTGGATCATCGACCACGCTACTCGCACTAATAAAACTGTTGCTTTCGATGCTTTAAAAGTTCATGTAAGAGTGCTGATTAATTTTTTATTTATTTTTATGTATTTGTTGTTCTTGATTATTGGTGGATTTTGATACCACAGCTACTTCAGGGGTTGTAGATATATCTAATTTATTTGTTTTCAGATTATATTCCTTATCCAATTGTGTTGTTCAATTCAATTTTAGTAATAAGTATAATTTGCGATGGGTTCAATTGTGCTGTTAAATTTCACCTCTGCTACCGTTTTTATCGAAAAAGACTTTGTATCTGAATATCGTTTGTCGCCTCTGATTTGCAGGCTACCGACAAGAACTCAAGCACCAAAGTAAACAGCATAGTCTGTACCGATTGTGAGGGAAATGGTGAGTGGAACATTATCTTGTTATTGTTATGGTGTCTGCCCCAAGTGCTTATTTCGATTTATTTTCAATCTCGAATTTATCATCTTGTCTTACTTGGAGAGAACATTTCCAAATTCCTTCTTTATCTTAGACTCTTAGATATTGATCGTTATTTATATCTCCACTTTTTGTTTAGCTACATCATGGTCCATGTGTATTTAGATTACACTTTCTTGGGTAAAACCTTCAGGTTCTAATAATCTGAATCTTATGACATTGCTAATGCTTTTATTCTTTTGTTCTTAGTCTCATACATTCAACATGAATCTTATTTCAGTTCCGATGATGGCAGTGTTTTCTCTTTGAACCAAATGATTGACCAATACATTTGTATAGCCTTTAGTACCAATAGGCAATACCTCAGGAACACTACTGTCTGTGTTAACACCTAACTGTAGTCTATATAGTACGTATTCATTTCATATCTGATGTCGGATAATCTCACAGTTCCCCCTTCTTCCATGCACATAATTGGGTTTGACGAATTTTCAGGTGCTAAACAATGCGCTCAATGCGAAGGTACTGGAGTCAATATAGTTGATCACTTTAATGGTCAGTTCAAAGCTGGAGGCTTGTGTTGGCTCTGCAGGTATATTACAACATCTCTTAGTGTCATTGTAACCCCAATTACCCCATTGTACTTGAGTAGGTTTCTGGATTTTCACAATTGAGTTGGTGTCTTACAGGCACTATATTTTATTCCAATATTGTGATTGTTTTTTTGGTTTTTTTTTCATTTTTAATAAAATTACAGACAATTCTCCATTGAGTTTTTTGTTCTCTTTTAAAAAAATTATAGATTATTACAAAATTTTATCTCTGTTGGAATTGAAATTTTAAGTATCAACAAAACTGTCATTAAATCCTCGGTTATATATTGCTCCGAACATACCTTATAATCAATATATGTGTACCTTGCTTATAGCTCTATTTTCCCTGTATTTATTACCCTCCTATTGCAAGGGTTAGTTATCTAAGCTGTCTCAACCATAGAAATAGGAAACTGTCTTAATGTGCGTTTTGGATTATTAGAAATGGGTAAGAGAAATGTCATTGAACTTGACCAAGCTCTATTTTAGGCTCTAGCGTGGAGCCACAGACAACATTATGTCTGGTGATGTTCCCCATTTTCTTTCTCATCTTTTCTTTAACATTATCGGCTTGTGCCTGTCCTGTGATATCGGCTTTCTCGTGTAAATAGGCTCAATCCTGGTTAAAACAAAAAAGTTCCTTGATAATTGTTTGCGAGAGAACTGATTTCAGTTTTCAGTCCTTTTATCGTCTTGTACTTGCTTGTGATGACTTTAGACTCTGTTCAAATAGGATGTATCGGCTTCCTTTGTTGCACGATTGCACGAACAAACGTATATATCTTCTCTTTGATATTAACATCAACTCTTCAACAGGGGCAAAAAGGAGGTTCTTTGCGGGAACTGCAATGGGGCTGGATTTATGGGCGGTTTCATGAGCACATGCGATGACTGATTAGTACTACTACTTTTCGCTGTAATTTTGTTGTATCAATTTTGTACTTGGATTTGGCAAGCTCTATTTGCTATTGTATTATCACTAGAAATACTTTTTTTTTCTTCTTTCATCAGGCATGGTTATAGATAGTTTGATTATATGTTGCACATGCACTTTTATATTATCAGTGAATAATATAAGATCCTCTTTATATCAACAAATATTTTAAGAGCATGTACAATGTAGGAAAACATGTTATCAATAGTCCTTTCAAACGTAGGTGGGATTTTCTGGTGATTTTCGAACAGAAAGATGAAGATTGGGAATTAAAGTTTGTGTATTGGAGATTTGGAGTAGACACACATAGATGGTGTTAAGATTTTTTTTTATATATTTCAAAATTAATGAAAACTTGTTTATATAGAGATAGAAATAGTACTCTTCCGTTCAATACAAATATAAACACTCTCTCTTTTAGTTCGTTTCATACCGATAGAAACTCATTCTAAAGAAAATAATTACTCTTAATTTTACATTATAAAACACAATTGTATCTAGTCTCAAGAGTCGAGAGTAGTTCTTTAATTAATTCTTTTAATTAATTCTCTTATGTATTTTATTTGCACATATCACCATTTTGATTAAAGAGCATGTACATTGGTTGGTGAGTTAGTGAAGAGTGATACTATTTGCACATCGATGTGACATTCTTTTTATTTTTATTTTACTTTTTTTTATATTTTAATTATTTAATAAAATTATTATATAAATATATTAATTTTATAAAATATTAATTAAAATTCGTTTTACATCTTTTTATTTTTATTTTACTTTTTTTATTATATTTTAATTATTTAATAAAATTATTATATAAATATATTAATTTTATAAAATATTAATTAAAATTCGTTTTACATTTTTGAAATCGACGAAATGCACACTTAATATAAACAACAATTTTAAATATCAATTAAGTTGCGTTTCAACTTACTCTTACATCAAACTTTTTTCCTCTATTTGTTTTCTAATGTAATAAGTTTTTTTAACATATGAAAATGTTACCGGCAAACAAAGTGTGTAACGGCCCTAAACTTATTTTAGTATTTTAATTGTTTATTGAATATTTTAAAATATAATAAGTATTTTATAGTATAATTTATTTATATTAAGGTGTTTCAATATTTTATGACAATTTTATACTTTAGAAGTCTTGTCGTATTTGTTTATATTTATTACGCAATTTTAGAAACTAAAAAACTAATATGTTTTGACAATCGAGATGAATTTATATTTATTGTGCAATTTTAGAAACTAAAAAACTAATATGTTTTGAAAATGGAGATAAATTTTATTGCGCGTACGATTAAGGAGAAACGCATGAATTAATTGATATTTAAAATTAATGTTTATATTATGCGCATTTTGTAGATTTCAAAAATATAAAAATATTTATTTTTTGTAAAAATGAATTTTAATTAATATTTTTGAAAAACGTGTTTTTATTTTAAAATTAATATATTTATATTAAATAATTAAAATATAAAAAAAGTAAAAAAATAAATAAATAAACAAAGCTATTTGTCACATCGATGCGTCGCATGTAAATAGCATTTGTGGTTAGCCTCAACCATCAACAAATCATTTTATCATCTTTATGTCACTTTTCAATCACTGGTTGTTGGTTATCACCAACCATCAACCAATCATTTTATCATTTTTATGTCACTTTTCAATCACTAGTTAGTTTTACACTTAGAGCATCTCCAATGGTGCCCACTTCACTACATTAAGCCAAGTGAAGTGGGCATGGGCATCAAAAAAATGGCAAAATAACATTGGAGCAACCTAAAATTAATTGGGCATGCCTACTATGGTGGCCATGACCATTTTTTACATGTGGATCATGTGGACCATGGTTGTTAAATTCATTGTTCTTTATTGACTACAATAATATTTAATCAATATAATTAATGTTTAAAAAATGTAAAAAGTGGGCATTACCATTGTATGAATTTGCGAACAAAAAAAGTCTGTGTCTATAGCTCTGGAGGTAGTATAAAATAGTATTTTTCAAATTTTCTAAGTTTGTAAATTTATAATTAATTAATAATTAATTTAAATTAAAATAAAAGTTTATAAATTTTAAATGCATACAACATAAATAAAACAAAAGATATCAAATATGAAAACAAATTGAAATGACACTTCATAGATTAAAGAATATTATTGAATTGTGCCCAAATATGTTCTACTAAATCGACACGAAGTTGATGATTGACCGAATTTAAATGAAGCTCAGAATTTCTTTGGAGACACACTTGAAAATCCGGTGTAACACTTTGATTTACTTGTATTGGAGTATCAACTTCATCGGTATACCAATGCATAAGTTCAAATCAAAATCTTCTAAGTTCAGATCAAAATCCAAACAACGTCATCCGACAGTAAATTTGTCGCTAGCATCCGAGTATGATCTTCGCCCTTTTGAAAAAACTCGCGTGAGTCACTATATTGTGCTGCAAAAAGTGATCTTCCTCTTTGAATCTGCCAGACATGCTCATAATTATAAGCAATATTACCATTTTCTCCAAGATATTTTGCATATGTCATGCTTACTAGGTCTGCATCACTCCTACCACTTCGGTGAACACTTTCAATGCTATTGTAGTTGGCATTGAAGTAGTTCACTTTCTTTTGAACATGTGTTATAACAACGTGACTTCATTTGACTAATAAGCCTTTGACACATACACGGAGAACGATTTTCAGGATAATATTCCCCAAAATGCATATCTTTTATGATCATTGCCAACAATTGGATCTTCACTAACTATAACAAATGATTTTGCAAGAAGAATGTCTTCCTATTGTGTCCACCACATTAGAGTATGTGCATTGGTTTGGTGGGTCCATACCCACAACCTTGATCAAATCATTTTTTACTAACTTTCAATTATTATTCACTTAACTAAACTCAATATTTTAATACTCACATTCATTTTTTAGTTTGAACTTTGAACGGAATATATGGGTCTCTATTATTTTTTTTTTACTTTTTTATAATTTTCATTTTAAGTAAAACACTAAATACTTTAATTTCATGTATTATTAATTATATATTTTAAAATAAAAATAATTAAATATATTTTTCATGTGAATTAAATAAAATAAAATATAAAAATATTATTGGGGATGTTAGTGTATTTTTAGAACAAATAAAAAGAATATAAAAAATAAATAAATAAGAAAATAAAATAAAATAGTTGCAGCAAAAAAGTTGTCACCCTCTCATGGGGTGAGGTACACACCTCATTTGCTGGTCAGTTGGCCAGCGACAAGTGTCAAAAAGCTAAAAGAAAAAAAATTCAATACTTTGAACTCGCTTCAATCACAGGGTTGGGTATTTGGGAGGGGACAATTAAAATGACATCTACATTGGTAGGGGTTTAGTTTAGTGGGTTTGAACAAAAAAAAAACAAAAAACAATACATGCATGTAGTTGCTTCTTGCTCCACTTTTAGTGATTACACAATTTTCAACTTGATTTGAAAATAGCAATTTGGGACAAATGTTTGACTTAATGATTCTATAAAAATACTCTCCACCGATGGCATGCGAGTTGATTTCGGAATAAAAAATTACCCTGAAGATTTTTGCCAAAATTCAGACATGTGGTTGAAAATTTAAAAATGGATAATTATTTTGAAAATATTCATAATTTTGGAAATTTTGAGAAAAAGTTGGAGAAATAGAGAAGTTTAGGGTATCATAAGTAGAATTTGAGAAGTTTTATGAATCTTGTTCATTGAAAATATGGTTGAAAAAGTTTCGTTTGTTATCGATCATTTCAAATGAAAGAACGGAGTGAAAAGAAAATTATTTTTTTTGATATAATGAAAGGTAGAGCCAAATAATTTGAAGCGGATTTGAATGATGAAGTTGTTGTCTATTTAAAATATTATATTCAATACATTCATTATTTAAATAATAATAATATTTTTAAAATTCATAATAATATTTTACATAAAATAAAATAAATAAATAAATTATATTTAAATACATATTATTATTGGGATGTACGGCGGCCTGCTACAGCTGCAGAGAAAGCATCCCTTTGAATGGGATACGACGTGTGCAATGCATGCGCCTGTGGCTGACTGTCGTTTTTGTCAGCCAAAAAGAAAATAAAACTCAGTTCATATCTTTGAATTGGGTTAACTTCATGGGTGGGTTGGAGTAATGTGTATAAAAGTGAAGTAGTAGTTCAGTTAAGTAGGTTTAAAATTTTAATTAAGTAGTTTAGTTAAGTGAGTTCAAACTCTCTATTTTTTTTTAAATGAACTCACCAATGTAAGTGATCTAAGAAAATAAATTCTCGGTTTAAGTGAGTTCAAACTCTTTATTTTTTTCAAAGTGAATCCACCAATGTAAATGTTCTAAGACAACAAAATCTCTATTGATCTCTTTTATTCAAAATATAAATCATCATAAACTCATACACATATATTTTTTAAAATATTAATTCTGTATTTTGAACTTCATTGACTATTTTTAAAACTCAAAACATCATATAAATTGAAAATAATTTCAGAATTCTAAATGACTTACTACTATTATATAAATCATAAAGAATGAGGAGAAGAAATATCAC
This sequence comes from Euphrasia confusa, assembly GCA_954870475.1. NCBI lineage: Eukaryota > Viridiplantae > Streptophyta > Magnoliopsida > Lamiales > Orobanchaceae > Euphrasia > Euphrasia confusa. The sequence goes on along the minus strand of OX940954.1, from coordinate 11,729,043 downwards.
TTACAAGAAATCAAATATAACTAAACCACAATAGAAAACGACTGTAAAGAAGTGGTTATCAGAGATTAAGAATCATACATTTGAAGATCATTTATAATGACTCGAACAAGAACTTATTTATCTTTCTTATGTTACTAACATTAGCAATTTCAGGGTGAGTGAACAATACACACGCATATAGTCAGAAACACGAAGTAAAAAGTACTGTATCCTACCATTCGCATGTGGTGATGCATCGACTGTGTTCTTCCCAATGAATCGAACGCAAACACTTTCTCAGGTAAGATTTTGTATCTTATTTTGATATAGTTGATGCATGCATTATGATATGCATCAGATTATACAAGTCCTAGGAATGGCATCTATATGTAGTCCTTGCTGCAGCTGTGAAGAAAAGCCAAAAATAACATTGGCCTAATATACAAGGTATGCAGCAAAACATTTTCTACATATCTAAGTAGAAAACATATTACAACTTTTCCCCGGGTTTCGTTCGTACATTGCCATTTTCGGCAGGTGTTAGTCTCATAAGGGGGGTATTATTGACGGCGCCATGTGTTGGAGTAACCACCGGAGATGTTCTATGCGGAGCACCAGAAAGTTTGGCAACACCATTGCTTATGGGCTGTTGATTCCTAACTTCACTTTTCACATTTGAAGTGCTGCTGTTGCTCAAGTCTTTTTCGCTACCTGAATGTGCTTGTGCCAATGAAGAACACTTCGTTTCTGCATAGTGAAAATACAGGTGTCATCAGTAGCTCTCGGAAGATATCAGAGAAATAGTCATTCTGATATACTACTATCAATTTGCAATAAATTTGCATGTTTGAATCACTTTATTGTACGATCGCACCTTAAGAACTAAATGAATGGCACTTAAAGAACTAAGTGAAATAGAAGCCTAATTTCGTTCCCAAATACTGTATTCATATTTCATGTTTCCATACTTGCAGTTAAAGAAGATGTCCTCTCATGTTTCTGCAATTGTTTCCTATAAGTGCAGATTAAACAGTCAAGGTTTCATTAACTTAACTTCGAACGAACAAATGTGTACCAAGCAGATTTGGAATAAAATCATAAACTACACAATGAAGAGTAGGGAAGTGAAAACTTGCCTTTTATTTCTCCTAATGTGATGAGCCTGTTAAGACAATCTCGAAACTTTGTTAAAACAATTCTTTCTTGCTCGGCATAGACTTCGGTCGGTCCTTGCTTATCAAACAACTGGGAAGAATCATTATTTTCAACCACTAAGCCACTAGGGGAAGCAGCAGAAGAGAACATCGTATCTTCTTCATCACACATTAGAGCTAACGTACTGGGAGACATTGGCCTTCCTTTTGACACATCAGCTCTATCTGAACCAGACTCCTCAGGTTTGGTCTCAGGATCGGCCAGAGCTTTCTCAGCTGCATGATGCTTCTGACATTGAGACTGGTGTTGAGTTGATGAAAGTATCGAGGTTTTCCTAGAATCTTCTGCTCGTTTTTCTGCTGCATTTAAAATTAGAGAATTGTAGAATTAGTGTGTTGCTTAAATACTGATTTAGTGCGTCTTATATAATGTGAATTGAGTTTTTGCCACTAGAAATGTTTACTGTTTATTCCCTTTTAAGGTATAATTACAGAATATTGATTACTTTTCAAAATTAAAAATATTAGCTTTTGATTTTTGTTACACATTAAGCCCCCTCAATAGGTGCAAATTGTAAAATATATAACAAATGTTAAGAAGGTATATGAAATTTTAATAGGTAACTGAATTCATTTGTAATCTAGACTAAAAATCCCCTAAATTATTTTTCTCTTTATTGAGTTTCTGAAGTACTCGGTAGTTACAGATAAATTTTAATACTGGAAAATTTTCATAGAAAATGAATGTCGATAGTGAATGTCGAATCGATTGGTGCAAATATTTACTGAAACTTCTGATCATGTTTACTAATAATGAACAGTGACTTCAGTAGCACATGATCTTTGGATAACTATAAGTTAGATAAGCCATCTGACATGCAAAACGTGACAAGCCAATACGTACCTGCAAGCATCTTTGCAGCTTCTCCTGAATATACTACAAGCACCGAGCACAGCTCCTTCAAATCCTGGGGCTGAATGATGTCAGCTAGCAAAGACCTTTCAATGTAGTGCCCAAGTCAATTATCCGAAGAAACAGTGGAAAATGATTCATCAAAGTTAAAGAAAGTATACCTGTAAGTAAACTTTGTAGGGCTCAAGACGGACGCATTACCCAAGCGGGCACCAGGAAACGAAGAGAATGAAGAGGAAGGTACAACAGCCTTAATTTGGTTAGCCTGATATTAGAGAAGAAAACTACTATATCAGATACGTAACAATCAAATTGAAAGTAACAATCAGTGCCTCCAGATAATAATTTATGGAGAAAAAAGGACTGAGTTATACAATAAATAAGATGTGAAATAGGAATGTTTCAGTGTTGGAGCTTTGCACATGCTCTTCTAAATTGGAATTTTATTACTGTTTAACGATTCATAGTTTGCCCGAGCTAGAACGTTTCAGAGTTGGAGCTGTACTGCTAGGGATAGGGCTTCAAACGAGCTGAGCGTCTCAAGACCACTCGCGAGCTGCTCGAGTCGAACTTTGAGCCGAGCAAGGTCAAATTCGAGCTCGAGCAGCTCGTTATCATAAACAAGCTGAGCACGAGCATCATCTTTCTCAACTTGTCGAGCCAACAAATTATAGTAATATTTAATTTTTTTAATAATTATATATTATTTACATTAAATTAAAAAAAGTTACTCCAGCTCAACGAAGAACCGATTTTTTTTGCGAGCCGATTTTGAAATTTCTCAGCTCATCGAGTTGGATTGAATTCAGTAATAGCTTGCATTTTATTCAGATTTGCTTCTTTCTCTCAATTTCAAGAGAGCTAGAAAGGCTCAGCTCCAGCTTTAAACCATGTGGATTTATAACAAACAGCCGAAAGGTTGCCATTCTTTTAGGAAAGCAGCAAAGTTTACCTGATGGAACTGCCCAAGTCTCTGAGCAGGATCTTTCACTGCTGCTGCTAAGAAGAGGTCTGGACCTTTCCGTTTCTTATTATTCGATGGGGAGGACCCGAAACCAGAAGTTCCAATTGCACCTGTGATGGCATCATTTGCCAGCTGCTGGATTTGCACCATGGTAGTGGCATGATCCCCATGAAAGAGAGCCTGTCTCTCTTCGCTTCCTTCATAATTTTTGCAGTCCATGCATTTACAATTCTCAGAACAAAGGATGTTTGCTTGGAAGCATTCACAGTACTTCTTCAGGCATCCCGATTTCTTACAGTGGCAACCTTTGTTATGCCTTGCAGAAACCAAAACTTCCCCAGCCTCTTCCTGCAATTTAATAAGAAGAAGAAAAAAAGTCAGAAAAGTAGCAAATTTCAATCTCAAAACATTGAGGTATTGGGTCCGACTCTATCACCATTCACCAATAAGGTTTAATTTTATCAATGCATTTGCAATAATGAGAAGGATGGCTGTGATTACAAGTACGAAATGATCAGGAAAGAAAACTTACACAGTTTACAAAACCCTAGGCAAATTATGTGGCCTTTATTTGTAAAACATGCAATTAATAAGAGTTCATTATGATTTATGAACATTTTAAATATTATGGTAAAAGAACATTACACACACACACACACACACATATATATAAGTATAACTATTAACAGTCTTATTTTATTATTTATATAAAATATAATTCACATTTATTAATAACTTTGAATAATTTTTAGATGAATTTGAAATATTAAAATGAAGTAGTTTTCCTTCAATTGGAACTCGCAGAAAAGAAGACTAATATGCAGTTATAACTTATATCAACAGATTTAAAAGAAAAGGAAAAATAATCACAAGTGATAAACTATATCAAGAAATGCATTTATGGAAGATGGCATTTTGAGGTCAGACAATACCCTGTTATCCCGAGCTCCATGTGGACTGTTAGCAATTTTTGGTCTAAAAGCATTTGGATTGCGCTCCAGTGTAGCCTCTACTGCTTCTCTTCTAGCATCTTCGTTTTCGACATTGTTATGACAATTCACACAGTTGCAACCATCACAATAGATTCCAGATGCAAAACATTCACAATATCTGAACATAAAATTCATTGAATATGCATTATAATCCATTCGAGCAAAGTGGCATATAATTTGGAGATAAAATCAAGATTGAAGTATTGGACCCACAGATAGCCAAAGGAAATTATTAATTTACAATTTGGTATGAAAATACCAGATGTATAACCATAAACACATTTGCACACAATTACAGAAAGTATCCATAGAAACAGCAGAAATCATCGGTCGCAATATTTTAAGATCAAGTTGTGGGGACCAAAATGACCTGGCAATTGGCATTGTTAAGGTCAACTAAAATTGTCTTGGATACGTGGGGCCTTACTACCTATAACATAAATCTGATGATACACTTTCTCCGAAAACAGATGACAATGGATTGGAAATAGAATGTCCATTCCCGAGTGATGAAATTTATATTATCAGTCACACTCTTAATTGTATGTTATATCCCCGCGGAAATTCTATCCAGCAAGCTAGAACTATGAGGTCTTACATTAGGATTGTATGTGTTCCCAGAACAAGAACAACAGGAGCTAAGGAAGAAAGCAACAAAGTATCCTTAGAAACAGGCAACACATGTTTGTGGCTTAGCTGCAGGAACTTCAGGTGCATTTGCTACGTGTTTTTTCAATAACTAAAGGTGCTTTAAGCTCCGCTCTCCTTATAAAACTTACGAGGTCATTCCTCATAAAGGATCCCAGATAATGAATCATTTGTCACAAGCTAAAGGCTGCGTTTCTAAATATATTCTCCCCCTTCTTAAGGCCAAAGTCACAAGAACAAATACTATTCACAACCTAATTCTCAAGCAAGGCCCAACCACAAAACTTGCTTAGCAAACCTAATAACGGAAGTAAAATAAATAATCGTGAAAAGAGTAAGAAGATAATGATAACAAATCATATCAATTATCTCCTTTCATCTCGTATATACTTTAAAGGGAGGCGTATCAAATGTTCCCTTGGTGAAACAGCCTTGTCCGCAAGGCTGAAATACGGATCTTGGCCAATATATAAGCAATGTTGACCCATGAGCAAGCTTCAGCGTCTATCCCTGCCATTTTATTAGCAGTTCTTCCATAATGGCTCCATCAATCACAAGCAGCTGTCGATCCAGCACCTCGGCAAAAATGAGGGGCCCTCCACAACAAAATTTCCTTATTTTTCTCTGCTGCCCCCGTACTGTGGAAGCTGTGGCGGATAAATCTCTATTAGGTCAATTGGCCTGAACTTGTACTTGATTAATAAAATATTTACAGCTAAAACTATCAGAATTATGACTAGCCATCATATTGGCAAATAAACATACCGAAGCTTGATGAAGTGATCAACTGCCAACAAATCCTCAGGAAGAACATAAGTCTAGAAAATTGCAATAAGGTATAACCCTTTGAAAATTGGAAGTTCAATCCAAGTTTATTTTAACAGATGGGAATGTGGCTGACAGAATCTATGTGGGTGATTACTGCTGGCAACAGATCCCAAGTCTGGGTCGGTGCGAATAGATGTCTGGTGATTTCAGTTCGATGATGTATTCTCGTTTAATTTCATCCAGATGTATTCAAGACTAAACATATCAATGGCATATCAATGTATTAACATATCCTTTTGTAGATCGAGGAGCAAGGTTAATTCTCTCAGCATATACCTCGTCACCTACATGCCCTGTTTGTCCTTTATGGACATACCCGTTTCTTGTGAAATTCCACAGTCCAGCCGCTCCTACCACCTGTGAGCTAAGGCCTTGAAGAAACTTGATGGTTATATTATGAGCCACTCACCAAGATACTTCTCTGAAAAATACCATTCCAATAAAGGAAATATGGAATCCAATAGAATAAATATTCCTCTGAAAAAATTGTTTATGAAAGGTTACGTCGAAGAATGCTAGACTACTAGTTGGTATTCCTGCTCATCTTGGCTTTCATGAGAGCCATCAGAATTCTTCTAATCGCTAGCAAACAGAACTTTAAATTACAAACACTCTTACTTGTTCACTTGCATTTCTTGCTCCTTCCTTAGTTTATGGTTTCCCTTGACCTTCGCTTCACTTTTTTATCCCCGTTGTTGTCTTGTCTCTCATTTTTTTCATTAGATTACCATATTTCATACACACAGTCACATAATATAAATAGTAAAATATAGATCTCTAAAATGTCATTATAGTTTAAATCCTATTGAGTTAGCAGAGTTACCATATTCTTAGGCTGAAGACTACTTTCCAAAGGATTTAGGGCAATAAATAAATCGGTTATACCTGGCCAAGCTTATAGCAATGCCTAGAATCGCTAGATAATTTCTAAGATCAGTTATGATGCACAAACAAACTTTTCTACAGATGCTAGCCGCTGCTTGAGATCAGAAACACGATTCACAGGATTCACAACAAAAATGTGACGCCAGTTAGATTTTTTAGTTCATTCATAGGTATGCACTCAATAATGAAAATTATCAACTGCTTACAGCTTCAAACAACGTGAATGCTTGCAATTACACTGCTTTTGCTTCTTCGGGGTACCATCTTTTGCTTCATTTACAGGTTGTCTTGGACGAGCTCTTGGGGATTCAGGTTTCCTGAGGAAATGAGTGTTAATGACAATACATGGGCAGTAAACTAACACCTTGAACAATATTGTGCTCAGTTGAAGGCATAATCATGGGCTCACAGTGTATTATCAAGAAAGAAATTAATAAAAACGAATTTAGAAAAGGTTATGAAGACTTGAGTGATGTGATTTTTTTTTTTAAAAAATTAATAAATATATAGATAAGGGGTGATTGAATAAATGAGATGCTCATATATTCATGAATATCCAGTTGGGTTAACAAAAAAAATAGAAAAACCCTGATATCGATAATAATTCTTTCACCAAAATAGACCATGAAATAAGTAATACAACACTAACTATTGCATAAAAAATCCATGAACTTAAAAGAGGCACCAAAAATCCAAAGCACCCTGAATACAAGATCTAAAAAACTAAACTAATAAGCACACCATATCTCATATGTTATCAACTCATCCACTGACTCAACAAACGAATACCCAAGCTCAAACTTCACAAAGCTCCTACCGGACTATCTCACTTACCCAAAACCATGTGAAACTGAAGTGGCTCATCAATACATTCGGGTCGAAAATTAAATGACCACTTACACTAGTCAGGGTTTAATATTTCACTTTAAAATACAAATAACTAAAAAAATAAGAAACCTTCTTGTTTCAGAAAGTAAAAGAGGATATTGGTGTTCTTACGTGATATGAATACATATGTAGTCTCAGTGTTTCATCTATTGAAAAGCTTAAAACCAAAGTCTTGATGTTTCAAAAATACGATACTCAAAATAATTGCAAATTTATCAAAGATCAAAACACAAACAATGAAAAATAATGATAACAAAAAACCCTCAAGGTTGGATTTTTTCTCCACAAAAGTATCAAACTTTCTGAGCGAAGAGACTCACACAAGAGAGCGAGTGGAAGGATGAAGGGGCGGCACCGCTGGCTGCGAGGGCTGTTGCATCTTCATAAAAAGATGTGGGTTTTGTGGCTGGCTCAACTTCCCTAACTGTGGCAACGGCTTTCCTACATGTGGGTTTTCGGCACTTGCTGTGGAGACAGCACTACCACTCAAGCTCGTAAAATCAAGCTGCCTCACGAGCTTCCTCGCCGGAAAATCGGCTGATGCCGTAGGAGAAGCTTCAGATTGTGGAGCCGGCTTCTTTGGAGGGAATTCCCCTCCATCACTTTGCTCCATTCAAAAAAGTCGATCCCACAAAACAAGGCTATAAATATCAATTCGATTCGCTGAACAACAACAAAAATTAACTCGGATTCCTCTGGTTTTTCTTCTGAATCCCCAACTCACACGGATTTCACATTCGAAGCCCGAGAAAAAGATAGATAGAATCAAAATTTCGAAAGTTCGAAACTTTTAAATTATTAATTATTCCGACGAGCTCAAAATTAATCCAGGAAAAATCAAGAATCTGAAACACCTTGATCGGTCGGAATTTTATGGGTGAAAATGCATGTGCAAAAAATATCATGAATGTGTGTGTATAGTGAAGAATTTTTTTTGTGTGTTTTATTTTTGTTCGAAAGGAAAGAGGGGGTTGAGGGCTTTCAACTCTCTTCCTCCCTCTCTGCCTTAGCTTTTGAAATTCAATTTTATAAAATTTTCAACGATTGAGATTAGGTGGCCATCACATCCAACGGTTGATAATTAGATATTTGATCGCACGGTTGTATTTTGTAGTTAGCTCCGGAGGTGGGATATCTGCCGTTGATCTCAAGAGCCCTGTTTTTCCCAAAGGAATTTGTTGGCCGTTGTCACTTGTCATCTGGAAGCAAGCACAAGGAAGAAAACCAACCGATTCCTTCCACGTTTTCTTGGTTCGTCAAAATTAACTTGCTCTCAATAACAAAAATATTCATATTTTTATTTTTCAAATATACATTAAAAAAAGGATTTACACTTTACAACTTAATCCGAATTTCGTTACACTTTCCAACCCATAATTTTAGACATTTACATTTTGCTACTTGCTCAACCCATAATTTTAGACATTTACATTTTGCTATTTGTTGTAACCAACCGAAATAAAATATTCTGGCGAATATTTTCTACATGTGTTAGGCACATGACTTAATTAATAATATTTTACAATTTTATCCTTCAAATAAAATTAAAAAAATGATTTATATGTGTAATTTTAAAATTTAAGCATAAATAATACTCAAACAAATTAAAAAATTATTAACTTCCATATTAACCAAAAATAATAAACAAATATAAGAAAAATTGAACATCAACATTTACGATATCTTACCCTTTTCAAAAAAAATCGAAATCAACATCTTCAACACTATTTGGGAAGAACTCTTTACTAAAAATATATTAAAAAAATCAAATAATTTTACAGTTTCATAAAAACAAGAATCATCTTCACAATAGCATTAGCAGATCCGAAAAACCAAAATAAAAAAGTGTATTAATTATGAAAAACATCATCTTCATCTTCGGCCCACAAAAAAATGCAATTTAAAGATGTAAAATACATGGCCAAGGGGAGCAAGGTCGAGGCCGCCGTTCCAAGCTAGCACTGCCATATTGCCGTCGATCTCTCGGCCGCCGTGAGGATTGACATCTGAAGAGATGTGTAGTGTCAGAGTTTTGAACGCATGACCCGATATCTCTCGGCGGCGGCTCCTCCTACACCGAGTGATTCTGTCGTCCCTCTATTCCACCTCGTTCTATCTATTTGTAATTTGGAAAGAAGAATATTAAAGATCATTTAGTTATCTAATCATCACTCTGCAACCCTATTTTCATAAATCTGGATTTGGAAAATTGAGAGAGGAAGAACATTAATCTGGATCCAGGGCATTTCGATTTTCGTATTTGGGAATTTTGGGTTAGAGTTCTTGACGGAGCACAGAGAATTTTGTGTTTGGATTACGTGTTAGGGTTAGTTTCGGTCGATATTTAAGGATTTTGTGAATTTTTGGAAATTGTAGAATCTAGAGTTCTTGCCAATTTGAGAATTTTTGATCTAAGGGACGCGACAAGAAGGAAATAATTATATTTCTCTTTAATGAATTTTTGATATTAATTCAAAAACAATTAATAATTGGTAAGTACATTAATACACCAAGTTTTTCAGAAAAAATGTACACTCACACGCTCACTGGAGCGTGATTCTCAATCTCTCGAAATATTCGATAGAATATTCCGGTCCAGATTGCAAAGTGAGAAAACCGCATACATGGGGTTGTAAAGTGTAACGAAATTCCGATTAGGTTGCAAAGTGTAAAAAACTTCATATATGAGGTTGCCAAATATAATAAACACTTAAAAAAAACAAAAAAAATATATAAATAGTAAAAACTAATGTTTAAAATTAAAATAATTTAAAATCAAATTTTAAAAATATATGTTATTGTATTAATTTCAATTTAAAACATATTAAGTTTGTTAATTTCTATTCAAAATATTAAAATTTTGTAAAATAAAAATCAATCAATAATAATGATTTTACGTAAACAAGTTAAATTTATATAAAATTAGTATTTTTTTCATTTAAAAGACCAAGTCAGGACTAGAAGATTTTATTCTATTAATTTAAAAAGATTATTAATTTATAGAAGTTTTACTAGACACTTGTTGAAATAATATTATATGTTTTCTATATACTCATTTAATAAAAAAAAAATTACACATAATTTATAAAATATTTAAAATACTTAATTATTTTTTAAGCAGATTAAAAATTGATTTATTTAGTAAAAGAGTTTCGGAAACCGAATACGTAAACCGAAGATCGAATATGTGTCTAGGGGACCGAACAATATATGAACTTACATGTTCAGTTCTCAAAATTCATTTACTAAAAAATGGTCCCCAGGGGCATAGTCGAGTGGTAAGGCCTGTGATGATGTGGGTGAAATTCTCCGGCGACGCAGGGTTCGAACCTCGGGTGGGGCAAATTTTCATTGAAATATTATGAAGGTTTGTCCTGTGGTTCGACCTGTTGGCTCTCTCGCACAGGTGTCTGCTACTCGGGCACATCCCTCGATTTACATCTTACCCGATCGAGGGACCTCCGATCGGGTGGGGTGGAGTTTCTCGTCTCTCCTCCTTATCAAAAGAAAAAAAAAATTCATTTACTAAAAAGCTAATTGATACAGTACATTTTATAAATTATATGTTTAAAATACAACGTCATCAATAATTGTATTTTTTTAATCAAATTTGCATCTTTTAACTAATATTTCTGATTATATATCTCTCCTCTGATCCATATAATAATTTTCGAACATTGAGTCTATGCGACCTCAAGCCCCTCTAAAAACCCACTTTCATTTAATTTGTTAAAAAATTGAAAAATAAATATTTTATTTTATGTTTAGCTCTATTAATTAATATATGTGTGTGTATATATGTGTATATATTCATATTTTAAAAGTTATGTTTTTAATTTTATATACTCTTTGACACGTATATAATTTTAAATTAAATTAATTTTAAATTTTCCCAAATTTGTAATGTAAATTTTCAAATTCAATTATTCACTCTAATTAAATTCAATTAATTTTAAATTTTCCTAAATTTGTAATGTAAATTTTCAAATTCAATTATTCACTCTAATTTTAAATTTTAAATTTTAAAATTTAAAATTTTATTCCCTTATTTTTTCTTTCAAATCAAATTAATTAACTTTTTATAATATTTAATATTTATTTCTCTTTTCTCAAAATATTTACTTAATTATTTTTTAAATTAATTTTGTTTTTAAGAAAACATTTATTTAATGTGTGTGTGTATATAGTGAAGTCATTAATTATATTCTCTCAGTCTATTTTAAATATTGTAAATTTTGCGTTTATTTAAATAATTTTTTTTAATTATAGTAATAATTAGTGATCTAACAATAATAATTAGTATTTAATAAACAAATATTTGTATAACTTCCATTATAATATACATTTTGGCAATTTATATCGTGTTCCTAGGAGTATGATTTTAATTGTGCACCTATGTTATATCTTCATGTATTTTGTGATAAATATTCATTAGGTATGTTAAAATATTTATTGCTATCCTAATTAATGTTTATAATAATTATTTTTTGAAATGAAGATTTTTAATTATTAAATGATGATTTTTATATTTTAAAGGGTGTAAACACTATTTATATTGTGCTCGGGGAGTATGATATAAGTATTGATACATTTTTATCCCCATAAAATATTGCAAATTTGCAATTTGTCTTGCTCATTTCATAAGAAATCAATTATTTAGGGTTCTGTTCTTTACCTCAACCTTTTCATTCTGTTCGCACTTAAATTTCCGGCATATATGCGCCGAGAGAGAGATGGGTTCGCGAGAGAAGGATCAGACGGCGCGCCATCAGCCTATGTTGAGTAGCTTGGTGGTGCGTCCCACCGACAGTGGCGGAGGCGCTGCTGGCAGCGACCATGAACCTGGTGAACTCCGTCGGAATCCGCCTCCGTACTTGCGCTCCAATCGGTCCAATGGCCACGGTTAGTCTATTTCTTCGTAATAGGATTTTTCTTTCAATTTTCTTCTGTTCTTTCTCTTCTTAGCTGGATATTTCCGAACCGTAACCCTACATTATTCGTTGTATTCATCTGTAAACGAGGGGTCGATGTCGAATCTGACTTCAGACACATTGTACAGCAAATGAATCCTTATCTCGCACTGACTTAGATTAAAAAAGAATGTCAATTTGATAGGCTGTTGTTATGTGTGTCGAATCCTGAATATGCAGACTTGTGTTAACATCTTTAACTTCAAATTCGTATACGGTTAGGAAAAATACTAAGGCGTTTCTAATATGGCGTAATCCACCATGCAACGCTCTGTTATTCAATTTCCATGTCTTTGTGATTCTTTGATTACTTGTGTATTTTTTTAATTTTTTTCGGACCGAGACTGTGAGATTTCTTGAAAGATTATGGATCATTGATTTGTGTGGGTGAATACTGAATAGTTATGCTGATTATATATTTCGTGAACCAAGTTTCTCGTTAATCGTTATGCGAAATGTCAACTATAGCAATATCTATCTATTTTGTCCCAATTAGATGCTGTCCATAAAATACTGTTTTACCTTAGCAATTGAGAATGAACCATGACTACCACTACCAAAAATTTACTATAGTAATATACATGTATATATATGTGTCTGTGTGTAATTGCAATCACTTGATGTGAATGGTTCTTTCCAACGAAGTATTGCAGTGAAAATCATATCATTCTGTCACTTTGCTGATTTGTTATTTTATTTCGGTTATTTCCTTGTACAAATGTTGGGAATAAAGAAAAACCAATGAAGTGATTTTTTCCTCAAGTGTTTAAACACTTTATTTAATCCTGATAGATAATGCGAAAGTATTTTGAATGGTTATTAGTTGAACCTCCACGTTAGTATCTCTGGAAATATGGATGCATCTTTGATTATGTAATAAAGAAACGTTTTCATATAAATATGATTTATTACACAAGGGGAAAGTATGTAATTCTCTATAATATTTAAAAATCAAGATTACTTGCACCAAGGAAAAACATATTATCCTCTGTATATCAAAGTGGAAGATATGTTTTTATCTCTAAGTACTGAAAAAGATAGGCATATAACTTCAGTATACAAAACTATAAGTAGATAATTTAGTTTACATGGTATACATGTGATAAATATTCCTATCTGCATGAACACTTTCTTCAATAGATATATTTTCCCTATGAATACAATGACCTTCTTTTGTTGGCAGAGCTCATGGAATGGAACATGAATTAGACATTATAGTATTATATACCCTCATCAAACAATGTTTCTTATAGGCCTTGTAATGGTGAATGAATTTTGATCTTGATTTGTACAGCTATGAACATTGCCTGCTGCAGGAATTTGGGTCTTGAGGAAGGCATATTGGAACTTCATGTGTTCTTATTTTGGTTTTTAAGATGGTAAATATCTGTGGAAAATAACTTTGATGGGTCTACAGGATTATTGAAACATCGACTCATTTTCATTGTCTATCCATGGGTTATGCATTTATTAAGTTCTGATGTTTTTCCTGATTATGATGTGGAGGGCATGTTTTGCCATCAAGTAAACTGATGGTCTGTCAAATTTAAATCATTAACGTTGTATGTGAAGTATGTTGTCTCTGCCACGGGGATGTGCTGGTAGGGTTCTCAGTACTATTGTCACAGCCGGAAGTTGTTAAGTTCACTGAAAAATTAGAAGCACCTTACGGTGATGATAGTGGAGAATCAAGTGTGCCAAAGCTGTCAATGGTACCTGAACATTAAGCATCTGTCAATTTTGAGTTTAAGGAATGTGTATATGGAGAATAGCATGGACAGGGGAAGGACTAATCAGTGGTGTTGTACAGTCTGAGTCTCAATTATCAATATGGAAGTAATCAGGGATGCAGATTTTCTTCCCTTCAGTTTTCTATTTTTTGGCTGTGCATGGTATAGCAACATGCCAAGAGTTGGATAAGCACTTTTGAACTTTGGAGGCTTCTGCATGCAGTTGGAACTATGAGTGAATTCCGTCTCTGTAAAACTTCGGCATAGTGAGATGGGTTGGTTCTCAAGTTGCCATTTTTGCCTATAACGATGGTTCGTTCTGAGCATCGGATTGATTGCCTAATTGCCACTAGTGTTTATTCGGTTAGCGAGATGCGTGTAGGGACAAATGATTTTTTTGGTGGTTGATAATGTGATGGCTGCTAGTGAAATCTAGTTAATGTTAGGTGGTATGACCCAAAGATCTTAAAACTTGATTTTGCATGTGGGTAAGCGGTAAGTACAGTGTACCTTGTTCGCATTCTGGACAAGGAGATGCTTCATGAATGGTTGTTGTGTGTTGACATTATTTAATATTGTGCTTGGAATTTCCCGGGTAGCAAAATTGACTTCAATAGGAAACTGTTCTTGGTGATTTTTCTTATGTGATTGGCTGCTTACATCTTGGACTTCACTGGATTTTTTCAGGATATAGAATGCGTGCAGGTTCACTTTCTCCTGTGCGTCGTAGGGATGCACATCCCCGCTTTAGTCCAGGTTTTGAATCCTCTGGTGGTGCATCAAGAAGTCGTGGACTTGGCAATGGGAAAGAAACTGGCAGATATTTTGATTATCCTCCCCCTTATGGCCGTGAGAGAGATGGTGGGAGGTTTCTTGGTAAAGGTCATGATCAGTCTGCACGTGGGCCTGGGCCAGGGTTTGAGGGTTTACCTCGGAATAATCCTAATGTGAGACCAAGGGAAGGAGATTGGATATGTTCAGATCCCTCGTGAGTTATTTCTTATTAATCCTTCTGTATCCTTTACTCTTCTTTATCGTGTGTATGTAATCTTCTTCTGGAAGCTATGTGCAACTAGTATAATTTTTATGATGTTAGCTCTCACCATACAAGAGCTACCTTTCAAACCCCATCTCATCTAAGCCTTGTTTGCATGCACACCTACAAGTACTCGGTTTCCAATGTTTTCTTTTTTTGTAGGGTGGGAGTAGCTGTGAGTGTTTGGCTAAGCTTATAGATGTTTAAAAGATTATAAACTCTTCAATTTTGTTTGGTGATTTTTTATAAATATATTTTTAAAAAGTAGTATAACATCTTATAAGTTCTTAAAAAATAAGTAACTCCCCCTTTACTTATTTTATAAGGGCTCATAAGCTCTTCTATTTTTAAGAGTAAAAAGACTAATATATCCCCATGATTTTCATTCTTGTATGAAATTATAAACAACTTATTGGTTTATATACCATTTTTATCCAAACAATTTAACCACTTGAGTATAAAATACTGCAAGACTTAACAGTTTATCAAATCTTAAAATCAACTCTTTTAAATAGCTTGGCCAAAAACCATATGTGAGTGGTTTGTCGGAAAGGCTTTCATTATGGAACTTTTGTTTTGCCCTGACTACTCCTCCATGTGGTGATTAATTTACAATAGTTTCTTCCATCACTCTCAGGTGTAAAAACCTGAATTTCGCAAGGCGAGAGCAATGTAACAATTGCAACAAGCCCCGTAATGCTTCGCCTCCTAGGAGGGGGTATCTGATGCCCCCACTGACTCCACGGCAGCGTGTTCCTCCTCCACCACTGTATCATTCCCCTGGAAGGACTATGAATGGTAGCTATAGGTCCCCTCCTCGTGGTTGGCCCAGAGACGCTCCTAGAGACTTGAGAGTTGCTGCTGAAGCACTTACAAGACATGAAATGAGATTCCCTGATCCTTATCCTGTAGACAGGTATATGTACGATAGACCTGTATTCCCAGATTGGGACCATAGAGATCATGGAAGGGATACCTACTTTAACGAGAGGAGAGGAGGTCATAGGAGGCGAGTTGTGTCTCCACCTCGTGGCTGGGCTTCTGCTTCGCAAATTAGGGATAGAAGCCGGTCCCCAGTTAGAGGTGGCGAAGAACCAAAAGACCATCACCGTTTTATGTACGGAAACCGGAGACGAGACGATCGTCGAGGTGTTGGCAGGGGTGCGTTTTAGCCGCTAGTGCACTTTAACCATGAACTTTTATTCTGTGATAACATATTACATCCGCTAGTGTTAACATCTTCCAAATTTTGCTATTACCTGATGCTACGTGTACTCTATTGCAGTTTATGATCGAGTTCCAGTTTTTTGAGTTTCTTCTTTTCTTTTCAATTGCCTTTCAAAACAATCCATTCAGTTTGATCACAATTGCTGCTCTAAACAGGTCGTTCATCTAAACAGATAACCTCTTTGAAACAAGTACTCCATATATTAGTGCACATTTTAATTAAATATAATTTTAAAGTTTTTATACGATCAAGATAGATTATTAAACTGTAGGTTTTATTTTGACTTCAATTATTAAACTGTAGATTTTATACTAAATACAATTAAAAAAAAATGGTAAACCAATTTATATCTGACCGTTTAATATAAATATAGTACACTCAATTGTAATAGTATGCAACAAATAAAAACAATCCAAGTAAACAACGAAATGCTACAAGGATAGTGAAAAAAACTCATTTTTGACTAATTAAAGTCAAACTATTATTCAAAATGAAGCTACAATTTATGATTTGAAGTATTCTAAAATAAAAATAACAAAAACGGGTGCGAGTACCGACACCATCCGGCTAAGTACTACGTTCCTATAACATTTATATGTGTGTGTGTTTATTTTCTACTGAATCTGAACCCATATTCCACGGCTAGGAACGTCGCGGTAAACCACAAATATAAGATAGAAGCCCTGCGGAGCGAGCGTGGGCGAAGGGGGCGCAACCACAGTAATCTGTTCTTTGGTCACTGCCTTGAGCTTCAAAATCAGCAACCTCTGGTTCTGAGAGTACCCGTGCGTGGTAAACGGCGGCGAGTACATGCTAACCTTAACATCCTCGTCCATCTTAAGCTCATTACCCTTCGAATCGACCTTCAAATTAAACTCACCCCCATACTTCAACACTTTGTCCGACAGATCCTTGAGTATCTCGAGCCGGTACTTATCCAAATCCACGTTCATGTAGGGCGGCGAGAATATCTCGACTCTCAGCTCAGTCGGGAACGTGTAATCGTCCCCGTATTTATCCAGCATGTAGTACCCGTTTGTGTTGCTTCCCGCAACGAGCACTTCCCCACTAGGCAAAACCGCGGAAACAGAATGGTACATCCGAGGAATCATGGTGGGGGCCATTTGCTTGAACCTCTCTCCTTTCGGTTTATTCGGGCTGTATAGGACCGGAGTCAGGTTCGGATCCTTGGCAGCGTTCCAAGCCGAAGTCCCAGCCATTGCCCCGTTTATCATCAGGATTTCGCCGTTGGGAAGAAGCAGCATATCCCCCATGACTCGAGGCGAAGACATCTCCTCCTTCTCCCACTGACCTCCTTCCACGTTCAATATAAGCCTCCCGCAGTCCTTGTTAGCCGGGAGGAAAGTCCTGTTCGGCTGCTGGAGGTCCGCGAGGGTGTACGCTTCCCGAGTGTTCCCTCCGCAGACGATCACTTCCACGTTGACTAGGTTTTCGTCGGGGATGTTGAGGTTCAACGGGAGGAGGGCGGACATTCCGGATGCAGGGTAGTTGCGCGCACCCCCTTCTAGGTCCGGGAGCTGGCGGACGGTCTCGCCCGTGTACGGGTTGAGGATTATGGACTTGTAGTTGGCGAAAACGAAGAGGTTGCCGTCGGGGAGGAGGTTGACGAACGGGTAGAGGTTGTTCTCTCTGCCTCCGTCGTCGTCGGTTTCTTCGAGGAGGGGAAGCTCGATCATCTGAGGTCTGAAGTTGAGGGTGTCCGGAGGGATAAATTCGTAATTGTACGCGTTGCGTCCGCCTATCAAAACCATCGTCCCGTTTTCGAGGGGGTGCTGAGTCGCGTACCATCGGTTAGCGAAAAGGGCTCTCGTGCTCTCCTCGAAAGCGCAGTTTGGGCAAGGCCTGTAGAGTCGAACCGATTGAAACCCGCCCTTGTCGCCACCTGTCGACAGGAGGTTCCCGGATCTCGTCAAGCTCCCGGACGAGCACCATGGGCTCGAGTCCAACTGAAACAAAACAAAACCATTAATCGTTGTTATTGTTAGAAACCGCTTCATCTAAAAGTTGAACCCAGGACCTGCCACAAGATTAGGCTCTGATACCATGTTAGAAATCGATTCATCTAAAAGCTCGAACTGGTAGAGAAGTCGGACAACTAGACATTTATAGTGGGTCGAATATATTCTCCAATAATTATGCACGATGGATCGGAAGAGAAAAAGATATAAGAAATACCTTGACGGGAGTGACTTTGCCCGTCTCTATGTCCATTTCGACCGCGTGGGCCGTGCAGTCGTCTTTAGGGTCCGAGAATCTGCCTCCGACTCGAGGTATGCATCTGCGGGGGATCAGTTCGATTTCGGACAAGCCGTTGCTGGTGGAGTCGTACATGATGACCTTGCCGCTGGGAAGGATTTGAATGTGCATGCAGGCAACACCGGCGTTTTCGTTGTGGATCCTCCATCTGCCGAGGAAGGTAGTGCCGTCTGATTCGTACACGGTGTAAGGTGGGACTTGGTAGGCGTCCGATTTTCTCTTGCCGAAAATCGAGCCGAATCGATTTCTGTCGAAGAGGCCTTCGGATTTACCCTCGCCGCCGCCATCGGATTTTGGATCCGTGGGTAGGTCTACTCCGTAGCCCGCGTCGGTGAGGGAGATGTAGGAGAGGATGAGGTTGAGGAGGAGAAGGAGGATGACATGGTGTTTGAGTAAGGTGCCCATTAAAGATTTGCTTCAACTGATAAAATTTTACTACTGTTTTATTGAGTTGAAATTTGTTTTTATATGTGCAAAGGGAAACTGATTTGAGCGTGGAAAGCTATAATTTGGTGGCAAGTAATATTTGTAGTGCCGCAGGTAGGGGAGTGGCCTACAACTATTAATGGAATTTTGTGGCCATGTATTCATTACCTGCAATAGCTTGTTAGCTTAATTAAGTCTGATTATTCGATCTAAAATATGCTAATTATTTGAAGGGTAATTTGTAGCAAGTACATTCTAGATCATGACATCATAATTCTAATTATACAAAACATAAAACAAATTAATACAGTACTACATATACTTTTAATTTCAAGTTCTTCAAGGACAAACAATGAATCAATTGAGTTATGCATATTATTATTACTGAAATTACATCAATCGTTCGGTGATAGGTGATACTGTCAATATTATCATTAACGAATAATGATGGATTGAGGTGGTTTGTAAATCCTTACTCTTAGGAAATCCACAATATTTGATGTAACCAGAGCAACTATACACCCCATCTTTGGAGGAAACTCTTCCAGATTACATACAAACAGTTCAACTGACAATGAAAGAAAATAAAACAACAATTGGTCATATATGATGAAGCGGAAGTAAGTTTAAGTGCCTTTAGAGAAAACAATCAGTAAGTTATCGAGCACCATGAGTACGTGAGTACATGAGCAAGAAAACTCGATGAACTGATTTGCGTCTAACGCTAGTGCAATGCGGTACGTATTACATGTGTGGGTTATATGTTTAAGTTTGTGGAGTATGTAATAGCTGCTGTCGGCAGCAACATATTTTGTGTGTGAACGTGTATGTGTAAAATGTGTAGTGCTTCTGCACATATGTATTTAAGTGCATGTGCTCAAAGCAAAGCAACAACAATCTATGTGGTATGTATGTGTAAGTTGCAGACTAGCAGTGATATCTATAGCATGTGTGTATGTGCTGATATATATCAGTAGTACATTTTTATGTGCTTTATCACTTGTATTTGTTTGTGTTGTTTAGTTGAATGGTTAACATGTTTATTATGTTCATATGGATGTTCATTTTAATGTATATTTGTGATGTTAATTCATACGTAGCATTAGTTCATGCATACACGTAAGGATGCATTTGCATTAGAAGTTTATGTCACTGTCAAAATATTAAAGAACGAAAGTTAACTTTAAAATAAAGAAATGCCGGACATTGTAAGGAACTACCTTAAGCAGGGTGTGCAACTAACTTTAATGGTCTCAATGGCTAGAGCGTCGAAAGGGCCTCTAGACAGGGTGTGCAACTAACGAACGAATGGCCTCAATGGACTGGGGTAGCCCTTACGATGTCAAGTGAGTTCGCGTCTAAACGTTAAAGATATGAACGGATGTTAATGTTAATGAAAAGTTACGTAAACGTTTAAAGTTAAAGTTAAAGTTCTAAGTCTAAGTTTTAAGTTAGAAGTTGCATTGCATTAAAGTTCAACGTCAATTTAAGATACAAACTAAGACGACAAGTGATAACATTAAAGCATATAGATAGCATGCCTACTTGTCAGTCAGTGGACTGACCCTTGTTAAAATAAATGTTTTCAGGTGATTCATTTGATAAACTGGAGTAGTCGAGGATTTTGCGCCGTGATTCGTACGATGTTTAATAAGTGAAACTATATTTAGTACTTAACACACGTGTTTTACAACTCTTACTGATTTCCGCTGCATTTACTATTATTCAAAACTTTTTACCGTTAAGTTTTCAAATGTCGTTAAGTTTTCAAATGTCGACGTGTACTTCAAAGATTTCAAATTCTCGCGCCCTGAGTTCCTTTAAAATTAATAGTTGTATTTAATTTATTTAATAAAATAAAACGGGGCGTGACAATATTACCCTTACAATAATAACACAATTTTATTATTAAAATAAGGGAGATTTTGGATATAGGGTAGTTTTTTAAGTTTCATTAGAATTAAGGGTAATCGTTTTTCTTAATTATAAATCAGTGGTTATTTGATTAATTAATTATAAATTAAAGATAATTTATATTAATTAAAGGTAATTAATAACATGCGATTATTTTCTTTTTTCATAATTATAACTATATTATACTCTAGTTAATAAAAAATGAAAATATAATAAACACTAAATTATAAAGTTTATTTTATAGAGTATTAAATGTAATTTTATCAACCATACTTCCCTTTTTCCAAAATACTTCTTAAAATAAATTAGTTTATTTTGTAGTGGTCATATTCCTTTCTTTTTTGCAACGGTTTATTTCTCAATTCATTAAACTGATTGAAACTGATCATTAGTGATTTTTTTTTCTCAAATCATTTCACTAATAGAAAATTTTGTTTTTTAATTTGTATAATTTTGTTTTTTAATTTAATAATTTAATTTTTAATTTTTTTAAAACAAAAAAAAGTTGCATAATTTTTGTATTTTGTTTTTTAATTTGATAATTTAATATTCAGTTTTAAAAAAATATTGAGAATTAAGCGTAATTTTATTTTTAATTTGTGTAAATTTGTTTTTTAATTTGATAATTTAATATTCAATTTTTAAAAAAGTTATTTTTTTATAAATTGGTAATTTAAAACAAAAAGGGTAATTTTGTTATACAATCACTAAATTATAATTAAAATAAACTAGATTATTTATTGAATTATAAATGAACAATAATAATTAAAATAATTACCTTTTATAAATTGGTAATTTAAAACAAAAAGGACAATTTTGTTATACAATCACTAAATTATAATTAAAATAAACTAAATTATTGAATTATAAATAAACAATAATAATTATCTTTTATTCAAATTGTCAATAATAATAATAATAATAATAAACAAAAAGTCAAAAATTACTTTCATAATAGCCCAAACCCACTCGCATACTGCAGTATGTACTTGCTAATTCCACATACAAATAATATTTAGTTTTTTTTATAATAGTATTCACTTAAATTTTTAATAAACTAAAAATTTTACTATATAATGTGTTTTCTCATATCATCCGACATATGCAATAAAAAGATAACAATTTAATAAAAAAGATAATATAATTTATTCAGAGTTGGTAATTAAAAAAAAATGGTAAATTAAAAGCTTTTTAAAAACAATTTTTCAAAACAGACAATAAAAGTTGTGTGATATGTGATTAATGATTATTAGAATGAATGTTCTTCATTCATTTTCTAAAAAATTCTTGCCATGTTTTGATCAAACAAGTTTCTAGAACATTTTATACACTTGGATCATTTTTAAAAATCAAAGACAACTCAAAGTACAATTTCATTTATATTATTCAATTTACTTTTTAGTAATCTTTAAAAAAAATAATTGATAGTAATTTAAAATATTATTCGCCACAAGCAATCATACATGCCACGTGTGTAGTAGACAATAAAAAAAACAATAAATTATATGACCAATGATACACGTGGCAGGTGATTTGGTTGTGGCCATTGATATATTGACAGTCAAATACAACGACAGTCAATTTATTTTTGGTTAATTTTGACTTTTCTAACTTGAAAATGATTAACTTGACCAAATTTCGAAAAATATAATACCAAATTGAGATAATGAAATAAAATGGGACCAAATCGAAAAAAATCCTTCTTCTTGGTGAGACCAAAACAAAATTTTTCTCACAAAACTTCAAACTTCAAATTTTTGTGTGTAAATTTCGTTCATGTTCTAGTTACTCTTAAGAAGCGCGATGGCATGCACTCAGTGACGAATACAGAAATTTCATCGAGGGGGGTCCAAATAATATTAAAAAAAAAATTTATATATATATATATATATATATATATATATAAATATTTTGAAATAACTCAAATTAAAAGATCATTCATTACAACATTTCTCTTCTATTCTTCATACTCTGAAATCGTTGCATAATAGCTTCATCGCTAATATTTTGAAATACATCCTTTTCGATGTACGTCACCAAACAATCATTCAATAGCTCGTCTCCCATACGATTGCGCAATGACGTCTTGACAATTTTCATTGAAGAAAATGTTCTCTCAACTGTGGCAGTAGATACCGGTAAAATTAATGATAATTTGATCAACAAATAGACCAATGGGAATACCACGTTTTTTCTAGTAGCAACCATCATTTGAGCAAGACCACTTATACCTACTACATCCCCAAATCTCTCATCCAATCGCACATCGACAATAAAGTTGTCAAGTTGATTTCCAAGTTCATATAAAGCAATAGTCGAAAAATCACTTGGATATAATTTGGCAAGACAAAGTAGTTTCTCTTTGTTAAAAGCTGAAAATAAGTCAAGCGGATCAAAGCATGCCATACATAAGAGTAATTCTGTGTTCACTTCATCAAAGCGGTTGTTTAGCTCCATAGCTTGCTTGTCAATCACAGAATAAAATAGATCAACCTGATAATGGCGAAGATTAGACAAATTTTCAGCTCTACGTCTTGATCTTCCGCGGAGTGTGTAAGCATCTTCCATATTCACTTCAATTATATCATGAATCCTACAAAATTCTGAAATTTCGACCAGCAAATTATCCCAACCACCATCCCTCATTGATTGCAACCGAGTTTTTGCAACTTTAACAAGTTTCATTGCATTAACAATATCTTGATCCTTTCTTTGTAGAACTTGAGATAATTCATGCGAGACTCCCAAAGTTTGAATCATTAGATGTAAATTAAATACAAAATCAAAATGATTCACGATTTCCAACAAATCGACAGCTTCACCTCTTTGCGAATCATCATTTCCTTTCTCCCCAACATACTCAAGAACATTGATAACAGATGAAAATAAATGCACCAAGTTTATGAGCGTACCGTAATGCGAACTCCAACGTGTATCACCCGGCCGTTTCAAAGCCATTTCTTGATTTAATCCTTTTCCAGTCTTCACATCATTATTTGCGATTCCTTCAACAACTTTCTGAAATTGACTTTCTCGAAGCATATCTCTACGCTTACATGAGGCTCCAACTACATTAATTAAACGATTAACTGTGTTGAAGAAAGAGGCAACATTGATATGCTTTTTAGCAACGGCAATGAGTGTTAGTTGAAGTTGATGTGCAAAACAGTGAATAAAGTAAGCACTTGGATTTTTCTTCAAGATTAGAGTTTTTAGTCCGTTGAATTCACCTCTCATGTTGCTAGCTCCATCATAACCCTGTCCTCTCAAACTAGAAATGCTCAAGCCATGATTCGATAACAATGCACAAATACCATTTTCAAGTGATTTTGCAGAAGTATCACTTACATGAACAAGACCAAGAAAACGTTCAATCACACATCCACTCTTGTTCACATACCGTATAATAACTCCCATTTGCTCTTTGACTGAAATATCTCGACATTCATCAACTAAAATAGAAAACATATCATTTCTAAGATCTCCAATAATAGCATTTGTCGTCTCAATCGCGGCTGCATTTATAATATCCTTCTGAATCAATGGAGATGTAAGTTTATGATTTTCAGGAGCATTATTCAAAGAAACCCTTTTTATATCGTCGTTGCACGAAGAAATAAGTTTCAGGAGTTCAATAAAATTTCCCCGATTCAATGATTCCTCAGACTCATCATCTCCTCGGAAAGCCAATCCTTGCATAAGAAGAAAGCGCAAACAAGTAACTGATGCATTTAATCTACAACGATAATCAATCTTGGACTGTTTCAATACTTTCGAAATAGAGACTTCAATGTGTTGTGCTTGATTCATCAAATCTTGACAAGCCAATCTACACTTGTTATGATCGCTAGAATGATTTCCAACATGATCCCTTATTCTTTCTTTCTTACGCCAAGCATTAAATCCCTTGTGTACAAAAGTATCGTGCCCTTTTTCACTAGATCCCGTAGAAAAAAGATAACAGTATAAACAAAATGCAGTGTCTTTTTCAATGCTATACTCCAGCCAATCATTATATTCATCAAACCAAGATGCGACAAACTTACGTTTCCTATTTCCATCTAGCGTTTGAGGAAATTCATGTTCACGTGGTTGACATGGACCTTTTAACAAGTAAGCTCTACGAACCTGTTCAATCAAGTTTGGCGGATAACTCGTTATGCTAGGTCGTAGTCCAGGATCGCTTGGAAGGTTTTTCAAATCAATTTCACCATCCCCTAGCATATTCGCTGGCCCCGATTATAAAGATGATATCGAAGTGTCTAGCTATAACTGGTGAAGATGATCCCTCGATGCCGGCTTGAGGTATTACTTTAAAAAATCGTTTCATGATCTACATAACAGAATTAAAATGTTGATCAACCAAAAATAATAAAATATACACTGTAGTCTGTACACACAACAAATTCAGCATATTTTCAACTTTCAAGTCTACTGCAAAATAATATAGATATAATGATAACTTAATATTTAATTCACAAATCACAATGTATATTAAATAAATAAATAAATAGCCAATTAAGAAAATAAAATTTATCGGAAGACATCTTAATTAATAGTAGTACTGACTTCTGCAGTTCTGCTCTTGCTCTTGATCAACAACTGAGATTTAATTTTCAATTACTCATATAGCCATGTTTTCAATCAACTAAACCGCAAAGTGTAAACCCTATTTTTTAAAAGCCCTTTTTATCAAATTAAAAAATTGTGCATAAAAATTATACACCCACCTATTAAAATATTGATGCTTGGATTCTGGTGGCTGACTTCTGCTCTGGCTTGGATTCTTGCAGCTGCGGCTTCTTCACAGTTAGGATACAACAATTATTTTTATTTATAAGAAAAGTAATAAAATAGAAAGAAAAAAATAAAAACAAAAGGAATAAAAAGCGATAAAAAAAAGTTGGACTTGAGATTACAGCGTATTGGTTATATGCTTAATATATTATTTATTTATTTATTTATTTATTTATTTTAATTAATATATGTGAAATTACGATTATACCCCTGGGTTTTTTTTAAATTACAGGGGGGCCCAGTGCCCCCCTGGGCCTAGTGTGCCTCCGTCCCTGATTATACCCCTGGTTTTTTTTTAAATTACAGGGGGGCCCAGTGCCCCCCTGGGCCTAGTGTGCCTCCGTCCCTGATAGATATAATGATAACTTAATATTTAATTCACAAATCACAATGTATATTAAATAAATAAATAAATAGCCAATTAAGAAAATAAAATTTATCGGAAGACATCTTAATTAATAGTAGTACTGACTTCTGCAGTTCTTGCTCTTGATCAACAACTGAGATTTAATTTTCAATTACTCATATAGCCATGTTTTCAATCAACTAAACCGCAAAGTGTAAACCCTATTTTTTAAAAGCCCTTTTTATCAAATTAAAAAATTGTGCATAAAAATTATACACCCACCTATTAAAATATTGATGCTTGGATTCTGGCGGCTGACTTCTGCTCTGGCTTGGATTCTTGCAGCTGCGGCTTCTTCACAGTTAGGATACAACAATTATTTTTATTTATAAGAAAAGTAATAAAATAGAAAGAAAAAAATAAAAACAAAAGGAATAAAAAGCGATAAAAAAAAGTTGGACTTGAGATTACAGCGTATTGGTTATATGCTTAATATATTATTTATTTATTTATTTATTTATTTATTTTAATTAATATATGTGAAATTACGATTATACCCCTGGGTTTTTTTTAAATTACAGGGGGCCCAGTGCCCCTGGGCCTAGTGTGCCTCCGTCCCTGACCGCATACATATAAGATTACATATATGATATTATATATATGCAAAAACCACGCATCTACTGCATATAAATTAGGTACTTAGATATACAAATACTACATACACACAATAACGCACATACATATATATTTACATATTGCAATTACACCCACACGCATAGCATAGGAACAACGAATTAAACGTATAGAATCACATAATTCCAACTAATATGATAATAACCCTAAAATTGAATACTAATATAATTACATGAATCCTAAACCCACTTGCCTTTATGATAAAGTTGCGGTCAAGCGATCGATCGAGGCGTTCATGTTGATTTCCCAGTTCTTCTTCTTCCTCTTATTCTCTCATGCGGCCATCTTTCTTTCTCCTGTTTCTTCTCGTCGGTCCCTCTCTCTCTCTCTATATTTTTCTTTTCTACCGTAAAACCCTATTTTTATCTCAATTCTATATTTATTTGTACTGATTTTAATTAATTAATACTTTAGCCCATAACTAATATAATTTGGGCAAGTGATATTTACACCTCCAACTTTAATTTGTACACTACCCAAACTAATTACATCCACCTAAAGTTTCTATTATACCCTCTTACTCAAAATCAATTTACTACCCGCACCCCCTCTATTGCGTCATCGGCTCACCGCCTTGTGCTCGGAGACGGAAGAGACTGCCGCTGCTGTCCTCCTTCCATTGCTCCACCGGATCTGCAAGAACTCGTCGGCGTGCGTGTAATTCTCAAGCATGTGAACGATTTCAGACTTGGAATGGGAGGCAAGGAAGGCAATCACGTTCTCGTCGACCAGAGAGGGTCGTCTCCAGCAGGGGGCACGAAATTGGTTGCAAAGTGTAAGCACGCGCCGCCTTGCACCGGAAACGACACTCTTGAACGACACCTTCCGGGACTCGATTTCAACGCCGCAAATCTCGTTATTTTATTTGTTTATTATTGATAAATAATTTTATTTTATTTTTATTTTTTCTTGAATATAAGTATAACTGCTTGAAATTGTGGGTGAATGAATCCTCTCGGTTGATTTGATCACCATTTTGTGTTGCAGAAATCCCAGAAGGGAGGAATTTGCGTTTTTTGATTTCTGCCGGAGAAAAATGGGAGAAGACTCAGAAGAGAAGGGGTGGGAAAAAAATATAATAATTTAATTATTAATATAAGGGTAAAATTGGTACTTTTGAAATTTAATAACTTTGGAAGCGTGTGAATAAAAAGGAGAGGTGTAAATATCCGTAGCCTATAATTTGGTTGATCCAATTAATAGACAAGCTCAGCCCATATAGTTTGATTAGCCCAAAAATATAAGTTTAGCCCATTAACTATTAAATTATATTTTTATTATTTATGTTAAATTAAAAGCCCAATTCATAATACATTAGCGCCCAACTAAATTATTTAACACCTAAGTAAACGAACTATTTTAATTACTTAATTTTTAATATAAAATTTTGGGTTATTACATTTTGGCTTCGACCCCTCAACGGGTCGGGGCGTTACAAATGGTATCAGAGCAGGTGCCGACCGGAATTGCGGGAACTAAAGTGTCTTGCGGGGCCAAGTGCTCCACCCAGAAGTTGGTGAGAGTACTCGCAAAGGGCATTCCTGCACGGATGGTTGATCCTGGGCAAGTAAGGCGCACAACGAGGACGTTGCGCATAAAAAGGCGCACAACGAGGACGTTGCGCATAAAAAGGTGGGGTGATTGTAACGCCCTAGAAAATTCAAAGGCTTAAAAGAATTGAATATGCTACTCATACCAACAGATGCATCTTCTTTTCTGGGCATCCTCCTATAAGAACTCCAAAGTTAAGCGTGCTGGCTCTAGGGTAATTTTAGGATGGGTGACCCCCTGGGAAGTCTCCCGGGTGAAAGAACTCCAAAGTTAAGCGTGCTGGCTCTGAGGTAATTCTAGGATGGGTGACCCCCTGGGAAGTCTCCCGCTGAAAAAGACAAATGTTGGGGTAATTCTAGGATGGGTGACCCCTGGGAAGTCTCCCGGGTGTGCACGAGTGAGGACAAAGTGCGCTGAAAAAGACAAATGTTGGTACAGTTGGGCCAGAATATCACTCCCGACGACAATCATTGGTAACCGAGCCGGCCCATTAGGGTCGGACTTCGACCCCTCAACGGGCCGGGACGTTACAAATATAGTAATCAACCTTTTAAAAATGTACTGTATCTTTTGTTTTAATTATTTAAGTTATACTACCCTAATAAATAAATAATTTAAAAAATCATTTTTTTTAAATATTAAGTAGATTTTATGTGGTTTACCTTATAAATTAAAAAACCAAAATATCATTTTTCCTATTTATACTTTCTTATTATTATTATTATTATTATTATTATTAAAAATTGATGTACTTGCTAGTTATTTTAAGGATGTATTTGACAGGATGAGAAATATTTCAGGTCGCATGCATTACGACAAGCCAACCATGCATCCAATCTGAAATCTCATTTTTAACCCTGATTTCGTTTACAAATTCCATCTCGCAAGCA
This sequence comes from Euphrasia confusa, assembly GCA_954870475.1. Taxonomy (NCBI): domain Eukaryota; kingdom Viridiplantae; phylum Streptophyta; class Magnoliopsida; order Lamiales; family Orobanchaceae; genus Euphrasia; species Euphrasia confusa. The sequence goes on along the minus strand of OX940954.1, from coordinate 11,699,934 downwards.
AAAACAAAACGAGAATCTTTAGAAACAAGGCCCCCCATTGAATTTTCTTCAATGGGCAGCTTGTTGAAATCTCTCGTTTTTCTCTCCCTCGTCGTAAGCTATATTTCCACCCTAACCGATGCAAGGCCGAAGATGGTCCTCCGCTACGAGGACCTGGCCCCGCCTTCGGACCCGGGAGGCGACACGTCAGTCTTCGACAGGAGTCGATTCGGCTCCATTTTCGGGAGGCAAAGGGCAAATGACGAAAAAGACCCTCAGAAAACTGAGTACGAATTAGACAGCACCAACTTCCTAGGCTCGTGGAAGATCCATTCCGGGAGTGCGGGAGTTGCAGCCATGCACATACAGCTTTTGCCCAACGGAAAGGCCGTCATGTACGACTCCACGAGCAACGGCTTGTCTGAAATCGAAATGATCCCTCGATCGTGCACGCCTCGGGTCGGAGGCAGGCCCAACGACGCTCGAGAGGATTGCACCGCTCACGCGATCGAGTACGACATCGAGTCTGCTGATATCAGGACCCTCAAGGTTTGCCATTTTTCTTTCCTTCTTAAATGAGACGTGATTGAAATATTAAAAATGTTAATTTCATTACGTCCCATATTAAAATAAAAGGGATTATGTATATTTAATTGTTTTTATATAATTAGGAGTATAAGTTATTCTAATTAATATAAATAGGTGTAAAAAATGTTAATTCCCTCGGTTCCAAGTTTGCCGTTCTTAAATAAAACAGAATCATACCAGATTGAAATATAAAACATGTTAATCCAGTTCCGATTTCGTATTAAAATAATGAGCCATGATTAGATAAATAAATCCATTATATATATATATATATATATATTAAAAATATTTTATTTATTTATAATATATTAATATATTTAGTTTATATTATAATATAATATATAATTTAAACGAAATCATAAAAAATGGTTTTTATAATTTAAATTGTAATTTTATAAAATTATTATTTGAATTATTTTAATTCAAATAATTTTTATAATTTTTATAATATTTCAACCGACTAGCTCCAGTGAAAATGAGTAACCTTACCATTTTATAGAAAAGATAATTAATTCCTAGTCGGTAAAGTAAGAGAAAAGAGTAAATTGAAAGCCTTTTAAAACAATTTTTTAAAACAAACAATAAAACTTGTGATATAATTATTAGAATGAATGTTCTTCATTCACTTTCTAAAACATTCTAACCATTTTTTAATCAAACAAGTTTCTAGAACATTTTATACACTGATCATTTTTAAAAATACAAAGACAAATCATCTCCAATTTTAAGTACAATTTCAACTTACTTTTCCTGTAATCTTTTTGGAAAAACAAATTGATAGTAATGGCGATTTGTTAACAAATAGATGGAAACCAGCCCTTGGTGCTCCTCCGGCGGCCTGACGAAAGACGGCGACCTCCTCTCGACCGGCGGCTTCATGAACGGCTTCCAATCCGTCCGGCTCCTGAAGCCGTGCAAGACCTGCGATTTCCAAGAGAACGCTCGAGCCCTCTACGGCAACCGATGGTACGCCACCCAACACACCCTCGAAAACGGGACCATGATCGTCGTCGGCGGGCGCAACGCCTACAACTACGAAATCATCACCCCAAACCCTAACGAAGCCGAGTTCACCACCGAGCTCACGGACCTCCCTCTCCTCGAAGAAACCGACGACGACGGCGGCCGAGAGAACAACCTCTACCCCTTCCTCAACCTCCTCCCCGACGGCAACCTCTTCGTCTTCGCCAACTACAAGTCGATTATACTCGACCCTTACACCGGCCAAACCGTCCGGATGCTTCCGGACCTCCCCGGCGGGTCCCGCAACTACCCGGCTTCCGGAATGTCCGCCCTCCTCCCGATCAACCTCGACATCAGCGACGAGAACCTCGTCAACATCGAGGTCATCGTTTGCGGAGGCAACACGCACGAAGCGTACACGTTTTCCGACTTACAGCAGCCGAAGCGGACTTTCCTCGAAGCTGCCCGAGACTGCGGGCGGCTGAACTTGAACGTGGAGGGCGGGCAGTGGGAGAAGGAGGATATGCCATCGCCACGTGTCATGGGAGATATGCTGATTCTGCCCAATGGAGAGATTTTAATCTTAAACGGGGCGAAAGCAGGGACTTCGGCTTGGAACGCGGCGAAAGACCCTAACCAAATTCCGGTTCTGTACAGCCCGAAAAAACCGAACGGGCAGCGGTTCAAGGAGTTGACCCCTTCGATGATTCCGAGGATGTACCACTCTGTCTCCGCGGTTTTGCCTAGTGGGGAAATCCTCGTGGCGGGAAGCAATACGAACGCGTTCTACATGTTGGAGAAGTATGGAGACGACTTTACTTTCCCGACTGAGCTGAGAGTCGAGAAGTTCGCCCCGCCTTACATGGGGAGAGAGCAGAGGAAGTACAGGGTCGAGATACTGAAGGGGAAGTCGGAGAATAAGTTGACTTATGGGGGTGAGTTTGAGGTGGGGGTTAATTTCAAGGGGAATGAAATCGGTGAGGGTTTAGATGTGAAGGTTACGATGTACTCGCCGCCGTTTACCACGCACGGGTATTCCCAGAACCAGAGGTTGCTGATTTTGAAGAAGAGGAAAGTGACGAACGAAGGGATCACCGTGGTTGCGCCGCCGGCGGCCACACTCGCTCCGCCGGGGTACTATCTTTTGTTTGTGGTTTACCGGGACGTTCCGAGCCGTGGGATGTGGGTTCAGATTAAGTAGAAAATATTTACCTTCGTCTCGGCCTATGTATGTATTCGATTGCTAAGCCAAATAAATAAATGTGTTGTGCATTTTATATCTAATTTTATATCTAGGTGAGAGTTATTTGCAGCCCAAAAGTTATAAGTACGCCAAATTAATTATATTTACAATAGTCCCATTTCGTTAAAAGACAATTATATCTTTATTAATTTAATTAAATATTTAACTTATCATAAGTTAGGAAATTCGAGTTGGAATTCCCTTCTTAAAAAGCACACGAACACACAAAGAACGAAAATACAAAAATAAATTATAAATATATTTATAAATTCGAGTTGGAATTCGAGTTGGAATTCCCTTCTTACCGGGACGTTCCGAGCCGTGGGATGTGGGTTCAGATTCAGTAGAAAATATTTATAAATATTCAAGGCAAATAAATAATACTGAGTATGTGTTGTGCATTATATGTATGAGCCAATAATTTTTCTTACTTAATTGATGCCGATAAATCAACTCCAAAAAATAAAAACTTAAAAAACTCCAAAAAATAAAAACTTAAAAACAAACGACGCGAGGCTAAAGGTTAGGAACTTAAATTAAAAATAATATTTTAAAATAAAAATTAAATTAAATTAAATTGATGAAATATATAATTCATACCAAAAATTAGCAGGTTAGATTGTTGTTGATAGGACATTGTGACATATTTAGATTTTAGGAAGATATTGTTTAATTATTATAAAATTCACCTTTGAACAGATTTATATTATTTAATTTATTTTTTAAAATATTGAACGAATAAAATTTATGGATTATTTTAAAATCGAACACTTCATCCCGTTTGGTACCCAACGAAAAATTCTCCTAATCAAGAAATTCATGAGACCTCCCATTGAGTAAGAAAGATTTTGGTTTCAATTAACAAGGGAATAACCTATTTTATGGTGTTAGGGTAACCTATTTTAAAGTAAGTTATGATTTCCACTTATGTTATGATTTCCATTCGATCAAACATACTTTATATCAAATTGAGTAACATTCTTTATGTCGTTAGGTAACATTTCAATATAAAAGATAATTAATTCATAGAGTAAAGAGAAAAGGTAAATTTAAAGCCTTTTTAAAGCAATTTTCCAAAATAAACAACAAAAGTTGTGATATGAATATTAGAATGAAGGTTCTTCATTCATTTTCTAAAAATTTCTAACCATTTTTGGATCAAATAAGTTTCTAGAACATTTTATACTTAAAAAACCAAAGACAAATCATCTCCAATTTTAAGTACAATTTCATCTATATTATTCAACTTATGTAAGTTAAAAAATGTCTCTAAAAGATTAGAATAATTACATTCCCTTAATTATTTTAAAACCTTCTACTTTTTAACAATTAAAAAAAAACTATACTAATAAATTTCATCCTTATACATTAATTATCCAAAAGAATTTATAAGTTTCAATAGGAAACCAAGAGACAAAAAATAGGGATTTATCTTGTATCAATTCAATCAACACAATCTTCATCACCAAAGGCTTTAATGTAGATAGGAAAAAGAAGTGGACAATTCTCAGAGAAACTTCATATAGATATCCCCGGACATTTCTAGATACAAAAGACAGTCATGTATTAATGCCTCTATCACCCTTATGTAGGTGGCTCGAACTCCTTGCGTGGCTCAAACAATCCAACCCCAAGACCCCCTCCTGATTTGTTTGAGGTATGCGTGGAGTTCGGGCCATGTAGGTTTTGGGCGCCCAGACATGTGCATTGCACAACACCTTGTGCTGTTAGGGTTCACCACCAAGTTTTCTGGCTGAATACAAGGACAAAAATCGATTGTGCCACGGAGTTTGTTCGAACGCAGTTAAGGCATTGGGAAGACGACTCACAAAGATTTAGCACCAGACACTGGGGTATCCTGCGAAGATGAGAAGGCCTGCGGAACAGGAGGTCGCGGCGCGTGACGGTTAAAAGGGCTCGAGCACAGAACAGCGAACAAGACGAGAGAGCTCTGAGCCCTAACGATAGTTTTCTCGAAAAAAACCTACTCTGAAGGTGTACACATGGCATAATTGCAGAGTAGTTTTTGCATTTTCTATTAGAAGAGTAAAATATTTTCATATTTGTGTTTAGGAATCATAAGAACATCCACAAACCAATATATCTTCCAAATAGGATACAAGATCGAGCTTGTGAAAAAACTTAATTCGTTCAGCCCTAAAAGGCACCGCCCTAAATGTAGTACTGACGGGTCATTCATAGGCACCACCCTAATGTAATTCTGATGGGACTTTCAGTTCAGAGGCGACGCATGTTAGTATTACATGTTGCAATACTTACTATAAATGCTCTCCCCTATTGGATTTAGGAACAAACCGCCACAGGTCGACAGCCACATCAACCTCCTTCTTTTTGTGAAATTTGTAAAGTTTGGGCACATCAAAGCGAAGCTGGAGAAAGAAACGATAGTTTTTCATAAAATTCTTGTGTAAGCCATTTTTAATATCGATTTTAAACCATTATGTAAAAGGCAACCACAAGAACAACTAGAATAGTGCTAATAAAAAAAAATACTAATATAGGCACACCAGCAGACTAGCCGCTAGCTGCTCAGAAAATGCCGTCAATCAGTATAAACTAAGTCAAGAACTCAAGATGGTGGAGGTACCTCACATAGAACCTCAGCGCTGCTAGCATTATACTCTCGCAAAGCTGCTCTCTTGATGTGCTGCAGTCGCAAAAATAATCACTTAGATTCTAAAACCAATTTATAATTCACAAAAATATGTCAGATAACTGTTATAATTAGATACATTTGATAGACACCATCACACTAGACATAGGTATATGTAGCCTATGGAAGTAATAAAAATAGTTCTGATGTAGAAAGAAATTTGCAAATACGAGGTTCGGAATGTGCAGATAGCAGCAGCCAAGAATCATATAATTTTCAAAGATAACAAATGGCAGAAACCATACAAAGCTACGTGTACTGTATGGAAGCTATAGTAGTTTCCACACCGACATCAGAAACTAAATATCAACCAAATTCCATGTCTTTAGACTAGATATGATTTAAAATGATAGAGCTCGGAAGATTAACCATTATGAAGTGCGGACTTGATTTATCTCGGTAAGCTGATTTGTGGTTATCTAAAATACATTCAGACCTTACAGTGATCAAAGAGTTTAAGTAACATCAGAAATAAAACAATACAATTAGTGAAATTGGTTATTTGTAGTATTACATAAGCACAGTGTATAACTCTGTGGGCAGGACATCAAATAGGAGGTAAATGTGATGCACAATGTAAAAATTTGATAGACTCAGACATATACTGTATCTCGAATCCTCGATATTCAGTTTATCACTATATTCCAGTTTTTTTTTTTCACTAATGCTAACATTGCTATGTACAATTGGAATAAATGTACTGTTAAAGTTTAACTATTGTGTAAAGAGGTGTCATTACAATTCCCAATTCCCATCACTAAGACTTGGAAGAGAGAATCTGTTGTGGATTGAGGTCAAGAAATAAAGTTGAATCCTAATTCAAAATAAAAGTCTAAGACAAAAAAAAAAAAGGTAAGATATTATTAATTCCCCGTGCCTGATAAAAATAATACATTGAATACACCCCTTTGCTCCCCTTATCCTTTCCTCAAATTAGTCCCTATTCCCTATTCCCGCAAATGATTCAATTAGGCACGACTATGTGTATCCTAAAACAATGGTGTGATATAGCCAACTATGTGGATCTCAAGTCCACAGACGACTGCATCAGATGAAAAGTGGAGGCTCAATCATTTAACAAAAGTAAGCAATCATAATCCCAGGAATTGACAGAAGGTTAAGAGGATTTGACAAGATCAGTTGCCAGAAGAAAAAATTGATATGAGCAAATTGACTGTTAGAAAACAGAATAACTGACAGGACTTGCTTCGAAGTTCATTATCGAAACAAACTTTGTTTATAAATAAGAAAAATGTAGCCATGGCTTTTGATACGATATGTGAATCTAGAAAAACTAAACTAACTTTAGATTCAAATTTAATACAAGCTTACATCTCTTGTTGTGGTCTTGTGCAAGGAATAAACTGCTCTAGAAGCAACCTGAAACATTCAATTTCAGAGATATAATACAAAAATACAGTAAGGAAAGCCATGCAATGTTGTGTATGAATCATGAACAAATCCACGACAGTAGTTCATGGCTGTACCTTCAAAGCCACTGAGAGAAATTCCATGTCAGCACCTTTCTTCCTCGTTCCAAAAGGAGGATTCATTACAACCGTATCAATAGCTCGATCTATGCAAAAATCAAAATCAGAGGTCAGGAATTCAATCCATTACTCATCCATGTGTCAACCTATTATACAGATGGTTTAATGACTATATTCTCATATAGACAAGGTTTCATGGAAAATACCAATACTTACATTTGACTCCAACTCTAATCTCATATTACGTATTTTACTGTAGTAAATGTATATTGTATATTAGGACGTTTGATGCAGCAAGGAATTACCTGGCAATCTTAAATTACTGAGATTACATTGAACAAAGTCCATGTCAACCTGCAAGGCAGATCCGTCAATTAATGTAAATGTCATAAATTTTCAAAAGCTCTAAAGGCATACATACGCATTGGTCCTAAAAAAACGTGATTTATTAATACCAATATGGTAGTTCAAACCAATATTTATAATATATTTGGCGCCAATGTGAAAGGCATACTACAAAGCAAACTAAGGCGAATTTAAGTTAACAACATAAAGATAAAAAACATATATGAGCATTTGTCCAAACCAACTATCATAATCATGATTTTTCCAAACCGACTATTATATCATGATTTGTATCTATATAGGTACACTGGAATCAAGTACCTCTAGCTCATCCGCGTTGGAGGTTGCAATTTCAATAGCCTCTGCATCAATGTCGAATCCAATAACGTGCCTGGTCAAACAAACCGAGCATCAATATAGCATGCCAAGTAATCGACAGACATACTTATCAGCTGCATAACTACAGGATGAACGGCGGACTAAACCAAAAGTATTTGTCTTACTCTGCACCCAAAAGAACAGCAGCCAGCCCGAGTGTACCGGCGCCACAACCAAAGTCTGCAACAACCTTATTCGTCACATCCCCGAATGAATTCTCGGCCTGAATCGATGCAAATTATAGAAATTTAACACACACAAACACATACACAACATAACTAGGAATGATTTGAAGAAGTTGAGTACCGACCGTGTAGAGCATTCGGGATGCGATATGGGGTCCGGTTGGATATTGTTCTAATTCAATCTGTTGAACCATGAGAAGATTGATTCGTGTACTTTTTACAGAGCATAGAAAACAGTGAGGTGGAGAAAGCAAAAACCTTAGGGTTTTCGAACTGTTGAAGGGAACCAAGAAGACTCTCTAATTGCTTCAGCTTCATCTTCAATTTGGGGGGAGCTAAGCTTAAACCGCTCTCTCTATAAACACCTCCGATGAAGAAAAAAAATGGCCAAACCCCAAAACTTCTAATTTCATTTTGTTTTTATTATTAATTCTGTATTTCTTATTAAAAATGGCTCAACTCGAAATTCTTACCTTCAAAATTTACATTTTTATTTTTTTAAATGTATCTTTGCATTTTAATTATAAATATATTTATTTTTAAATTTGATTTAGTCTACCGAAATTCAATTAATTGGACATGATTCTTAACTAGATAAATTGATTGAGCTGAAATAAGTAAGATGATACAGTTACACAAGGTGTACCGAGCTTCCGGTACACCACCAATCAAAATGCGACACGTGGCATTTTAAAATTAATTAATTAAATAATTAGTATTTTAATTATTATTAAATTGAATTATTAATTAGGAAAATATATTACCAAATCTTCTAAAATGTTAAAGTAAATAAAATTAATATAATCATACCAAATATTGAATATTTTTCAAAATCTATTAGATTGTTTCTTTAAAATATAAATAACAAATAAATAAATAAAATATATATTAAATCGTAAAAAAACATTAAAAAAAATGTAAGTAAGAAATTAAAAATAATTAATTAAATTAATAGAATTTCACAATTTTTTATTATTAATTTAAAAATATTATATAATCAATAATCAAAATAAATTAAAAATAAAGTAAAAAAATAATTAATTAAATTAGTATAAAAATTCATTATTTTTTTGAATTAATTTAAAAACATTAAATAATCAATAATCAAGATAAATTAAAATAAAATAAATAAAGTATTCAAAATATATATATATTGAAAATTGAGATATCATTGTAATATTTAAATCAAATATTATACGATTTTTATTTAAATTATTTTTTCTATTTAAAAAAAAATATTCAATTCAAATAATATGTTCAATTTTAAAATATTATCATAATAGAGATCTACGTGCAAATTATCTCTATCAAATTATCTCTATCATTTTATCTTTTATCAATATTAAGTAAACATAATTTTATAAGTTTATTTTTTATTATCTTTAGAAAATGTCACATTCATTAATTAAATTAAATTTTCTTAAAAAATTATTGTAATATTTGAAAATTATAAATAATTTTCCGCTAACACCTAATTATAAAATTAAAAACATATAATTTATTCATTAAATAAATATAATCTTATTTTATTTTATTTTTGTACTATATACATTTACATAGAAAATTTAAATTTTTTCTAAGAAAAATAATTTTTTAATGTTTTAAAATTTATAATTAGGTATTAAAATTATAATAATATATGTAATTTTCTAAACTTAAATTAAACTACTATGTTGTTTAATTTAATTTTGCGTAACTACAAATCAAGTGAGTCATTACTAAAAAATGAATAAATTTAAAGTCAATTCGTTATTTAATGTTATTTTTGTTTGACATGAAATAAACTTTTAAAACCATACTCTATCTACTTAACATTGATACAGTCATACAAGATAGACTATAAAGATAAGTTGCAAAATTAAACATAATATTAGAATTGAATACTACAACATTCTTATTTTATTGAAAAATATAATTAAAAGTGAGATAATATTGAAAATTGAGCTATCAAATGTAATATTTAAATCAAAATATTATTTTTATTTAAAGTATATTATTTTTATTTTTAATAAATACGAAACATAATATCACATGTCAGGTTAGTAATAATATTAAAATATTTTGACATGCTTATATGCAAAATAATGAATAAATATAATCTTATTTTATTTTATTTTTGTACTATCTACATTTACATAGAAAATTTGAATTTTTTCTAAGAAAAATAATTTTTTAATGTTTTAAAATTTATAATTAGGTATTAAAATTATAATAATATATGTAATTTTCTAAACTTAAATTAAACTACATTTTACTATGTTGTTTAATTTAATTTTGCGTGACTACAAATCAAGTAAGTCATTACTAAAAAATGAATAAATTTAAAGTCAATTCGTTATTTAATGTTATTTTTGTTTGACATGAAATAAACTTTTAAAAACATACTCTATCTACTTAACATTGATACAGTCATACAAGATAGACTATAAAGATAAGTTGCAAAATTGAACATAATATTCGAATTGAATACTACAACATTCTTATTTTATTGAAAAATATAATTAAAAGTGAGATAATATTGAAAATTGAGCTATCAAATGTAATATTTAAATCAAAATATTATTTTTATTTAAAGTATATTATTTTTATTTTTAATAAATACGAAACATAATATCACATGTTAGTAATAATATTAAAATATTTTGACATGCTTATATACAAAATAGTTTTTCTTACAATTTAATCCTAAAAAATAAAATTAATTATTGTCAATTTTACATAAATAAAGATAGAATGAAAAATTAATAGAATTATTTACATATTTGATTCAAATTTTCATGGTTCTTAAAAAAATAAATACTAATTATGATTTCATTTTTATTTCATATTTACATATATAAGATAGATCGAATGAATCAGTCATTTTACAATAATTATCATGTACACATATATTATTCATATTTTTAAAATATATTTATTTATAAATTAATAATTAAATTAGTGTATATAAAATTTAATATTGTATAAATTAATTTTACTTAAAAAAATTAAATATAAATATATTTTTTAAAAAAATTACGTTTTTTTTTAAATCGTCAGTTTTTTTTTTTAAATCGTACGTTTTTTTTTTTCAATTTAGTATATATATTATTTTATTTTATTTTATTTGTTAGTTACTATTATATTATAAGAGGAAAAAATCTAATAGATTTTCTAGTATATTTAATATTTGGAAAGATTATATTGATTTTATTTTTTGAACTTTTTACAAGATTCTCATGATTTATTTTCTTAATTAATAATTCAATTTTATAATAATTAAAATAATATTTATCTAATTAATTAATTAATTAATTACATGTGTCATATTTTGATTGGCGGTGTACCGGAAGCTCGGTACACCTTGTGTAATTGTAGCATTTTTCCTGAAATAGTGACTAACAATTGATCGATGATTGACAATTTCAAATTATCGTAACCAAATATCATCCATAGTTAACTTATTTTTATTTTTCAATTTTAAAATATAAATTTTGCTTTTAATTTCTAATTTACTTTATAAATTTTATTTACAAATATTTTATTTTTTATAATTTTAAAAAATATATATATTTTTTAATTTTTTATCAAAAATTAAAAAAGTAATTTTTTTAATACTCACCCCAAAAAATATTTTTATTATTTAGTCATTGGTGGTAAGTCAACAACTTAATCTTACATGAAGTTTATGTTTAAACATTTCCCTCAACAAAATTAAAAAAAATTGGAGATTAAATCATAAATGGTCCTGATCTTCACACAAGAGTTCATAAGTAGTCCTTTTGTTTATGAAAGTATCAGCAATGGTCATTTCCGCTCGAAAATGGCACGTTTTAGCACGCGACAGACGGCAAATCTACGTGGCTAACGGAGAGAATTTGGAGAGAAATTTTGCGCCAATTTTTTCGTAAATAATGGGTTTCTCATGCCCTTTAATGAAAACAAAAAAAACCGACCCTCTCATAAATTCACAAATACATATAGTTTGGCTTCGTGATAAATCGACCTCCATAATTCAACACCACTGTGATGTATTTCTCTTGACCCCTTTTACGCTTCACGGTGCTTCCTCCAGCACCCATGGTTGGAATTTCGAGTTCAAGGACAAAAATTGGGGGTTGGGGAATTTGGGGATTCTGGAATTTTAGGGTTTTGAAATGAAATTGGGGAAGAGGTGTTTTAGTTAAATGTGTGTCAAATTTTTTTAATCAAATCATCCGTGTGTCGTTCTCAAGAGGAGTAATGCTATTGACGGTGTAATGAGCTTGGACTGATTATCTAAAGCATAAAAAGAAAGCATAAAGATCAAATAGTAACTAAAGGGTTTTTTTTTGTAAATTGGAGTTTAAATGAATAAGCGAAAATTAAGAAAGCGATTAAAGTAATCAAACGAGTTTTTAGCAAGAGAGAACGAGGTTAGGGGAAGGGGTCGTATTAGTTGAAGTTAAGGCCGATTTTCTTCACATGAAAGGGTTGTTAAGTTAAATGTGTCGTCTCTCGTGTTGACCTCGGTTATACCCAAATCGAGATTCAAACCTTGGCCCCACGAGATTCACCACGATTTAACTAACAACGGGCTTATTGACCGCAAGTGCTAATCAATTGAGCCGGCTACGCACAACCGTGATTAGGCCTTGGGGTAGTCGGGGAGGCCAAACTCGTGCTAAAGCAACGAGTCTACCATTTAGGAGGGTGTATTCAATTAGGATTTCATTGGATTTTTTTGGACTTTAAAAAGTCTATGGATTTTCGTGGATTTAAAAAATCCACAGAGTCTATATAGAGTTTGACTGACTTTTATATGGATTTTCGTAGAGTTTGAATGACTTTTTTATTGATTTATATTAATTTTTATATTTTATATTTTAAATTTTAAAATTCAAAATTCGATTTTTACTTAATAAAATGTTTAATTTTAATTTTCTTGCTCGTTTTTAGAAAACTTAAAATTTTAATTTTCGACCAAATTTCAATTTTGAAATAATAAATTCAAATGTAAACTATATATATATATATATATATATATATATATATATATATATATATATATATATATATTAAACTACAAAAAGTATTTATTTTTTTTAAATAAAATGTTAAATAAAAAATTTTCACCGAATAAAAATTTATTAATATATTTAATAATTTTAATATTATTTTTATATATATCAACATATACTAACATATTAATTTTTTAAATTATTATAATTTATTATTATATATTCAACATATAATAACATCTTATCTTTTGAAAATTTTATTTTATTTTGTTTATTTTATTTTTTCATGTTTTTAATTGTATTATGTTTATTTATATATTTTTTATGTGTTATTATCATGTTTTTAATTGTATTATATTTTTTATATTTTTTTTTATGTTTTATTATTTTTTTAAATAAATTAATAATTAAAATAGAAATTCATAGAAATCTCACAAAGACTTGAATTCTTTTGTATTTTGAAAATGAAATCAATAAAAATCCATAAACTTTTAAAATTTATTGACTTTTGAATACATGTAAATTTTTAAAGACTTTTTAAATTACGTATTGAATATCTCGAGATTTTAATTGGCTTTTAAAAATCCGGATTGAATACCCCTAGACTTTAAATGTCCATTAAAATCCTATAAAGTCTTGAATGAATACACCCTCTTTAGAGGGGACTTGGTCCGTCTCCCCCTCGATAAAAATACCGACTACCCCGGTTTTCATGCTATAACCCGAACCTACACGACAAATAATACTAACCCCACCCCTAACAAATGATTTAGCCAAGCAACATCATTATAACCATAACAAACTCATAGACAAGCAAAGCATAAATATATATTTCATAAAAAGTCGAAACCGAAAATATGTTATACCATAACGTTCATCGGATGACCACGAATATCGTTTACACTTGAGTCGAATGAAGATTCTCAATGGATGATGAACTACAAGAGCTAAAATATTCAAAACTTTGCTAAATCCTAGAGAGAGAAAATAAATTGGTGTGTGTTGTGTGTGTTAGGTGAGGGTGATGGAGAGTGTGTGTGTCTTGTCTTCTTGTGCCAACATGCCTTTTGTATTCTTCCACATTCATGTGGGAAATGACCAAAATGCCCTCCAATTAAGCTCCAATGGAAAAGTCAAACCGGGTCAACGCCTAGAGACTTCTTCACCGTCTCTTCGATTTTGTCGTTCATTTGCTCGTTTTTCACCCGTTTTCGCTCACGTCTAACCTACACTTGTCCGAACATAAAATAAATCAAAATAAATGAAAAACACAAATAACTACCAAAACAAACACACAAAAATAACCGAAAATCACAGAAATAAACATCACAAAAACGGGCAAAACAAGGAAGCTCAGAAAATGTTAAGTATAATTTTTACGGACACAGTAAGAAATTAAATGAGAGTGAGTTTAGGATTTTTGAGAAAGACGATGTTTTATGAGGGTCAATTTTGTTTTTTTTTTCATTAAAGGGCATGAGAAGCCCATTATTTACGAAAAAACCGGCACAAAATTTCCCTCCAACTTCTGTCCGTTAGCCACGTAGATTTGCCGTCTGTCACGTGCTAAAAACGTGCCATTTTCGAGCTAAAAGGACCATGTTAATACTTTCATAAACAAAAGGACTGCTTATGATTTCTTGTGCGGAGATCAGGACCATTTGTGATTTAATCTTAAAAAAATTGCATGTCCAATTATATTACTTTAGTGAAAACATATGTTTAATTTTTTTTTTAATTTTTTTTTTAAAGATCAATCACATATAAAAGAAAAAGAATAACATAAATACAAAATCGCGCGTAGGAGATGAAAACCCCCACCGCACCACCGAGCTAACACACTAGCTCTCCGATCGGCCCAACTACACATAAAATACTAAACAAAATACACAACCACAATCACCAGGCTATATGCCATACCCTCTTCAGTGCACGAGCCTAAAGAGAGTCTGGAAGACGTAACGATCGAATCCTCTCCTGGATTATAGTAATCGCCTGAGAAGCCACTACTCCAGACAACACCGAACGAGCCTCAAAGATCCTCGTGTTCCTCTCGAGCCAAATAAAGTATCTTAGAGCCGCCGAGAAGTCCACGATAACCGTAGGATATCAAATGTTTTCCACGCCATCGGCTAAAAGCCCGTAACACAGCACTATGCCAACTACCACGTATATGTTTAATTTCTTGATGTTTGAAAATATAAGTAAAATACCCCATTAGTATATGTTTTCTATAGTTTTTTTTTGAAATAGACTAAAATATAGGTATAAATTGATACGATTTTGAAGTTGCCCCTAAATTAAGTGTGTAAATATAAATATAACAAAAGAAATAATAAGTAAAATGTGCTAGAGTTTTCAGTTAGCAAGAATGGATTTGGCTTTTTTTTATATATATATTTAACATAAATTTAAGTGACAAACCCTAAGATAAACATTTTGTAAAACAATTGAAAAGAAAATGAAAAGGAAAAATCAGAAGACAGGAACTCGAACACAATGTCACGGGCTTTTCATTTTCGCATCATGCCCGAGCCCCCGCATTCAGCTCATCCACCACCAATTGTACACCATGAACCCCAAAAATTTAGTGCGTGAGATTAAGTTGCAACGGAACACATCCCTAGCTAGCCCTAAGCCGGCGATGGAAGAAAAGTATCAATGATCAATGCCAAAAATATAGGAGATGCACCCCCAGGAGACAGGACTGTCTCTTGATAGTATAAAAGTAAACTGTTGAAGTGCACTACTGGCTACAATGCATCCCTGCCAACACCACGTCGGTCATCTCTTCTCCAATTCATGTACGTATCATGCTCGTAATCTTTAGGTACTTCTCTACCACCTCTAACTGGGGACCGACTTCTATCCCTAATATGAGAAGCAGAAGCACAGCCGCGAGACAACACTCTCCTCTGATGACCTCTCCTCTCGTTAAAGTAGGTGTCTCTTCTGTGATCTCTATGTCCCCAATCTGGCAACACAGGTCTATCCCTAGGGTGATTACTGTGCATAAGAGGAACAGGGTATCTGACTTCATGTCCTGTCTGTGGTCCAGCAGCAAATCTCAAGTCTCTAGGCGCATGCGCATCTCTGGGCCAACCATGAGGAGGGGACCTATATCGACCATTCATAATCCTTCCAGGGGAAGGATTCAATGGAGGCAGTACACGCTGCCGTGGGGCGAATTGGGGCATCAGATAACGGGGCTTGTTGCAGTTATTACATTGCTCTCGCCTTGCGAAATTCAGGTTTTTACAGCTGAGAAAGATGGCACAAACTATATTACTAATAAATTAAAACATTGATGCAAGTACTGAATGCCGCATGCCTCGATAGCTACACAGTTTTGTTTCCAGCAAAAACACACGTACCCACCCCCACCCCACCTTGAAAATAATGGAAAACAATTTGTAGGTGTTTGCATGTATACAAGGCTTATATGAGATGTGTGTTGTCATCCCACTCGATTAATAGAAAAGACCTTACTCTAGTCACAAACGAGCCACAGTGCTAACTGCTAAGGGGAAGCTTCCTTTCGGAAAAAGGAGAATTACGGAATCCGAAATGCAATCGTAACCAGAAAGAAGAGGAAATGTTTAGTAGAATGGAGACACACCTTAAAAGGTACAACGAATACAAAATGATAGGCCTCTATAAGGTGAAACCTAATATCATAAAATTTAAATCTACTTGTGTGCATATCTTCCAGAAGTACTGTCTAAATGCCAAAAACAAAATTGAAAACTAAACAACCAATAAGAAAACAATGTTAATGCCTTATTGGAAAGAAGCGAAATAAGATAATAAAGAAAAAAGAGAAGAGAAAGGGACAGAGAGCAAAATTTAAGACAAACAACTCACAATGGATCTGAGCAAACCCAATCTCCTTCCCTTGGCTGCACATTAGGATTATTCCGAGGTATACCCTCAACTTTAAATGGTCCAGGCCCACGTGCAAACTGGTCATGATCTCTACCAAGAAACCTACCACCATCTCTCCCACGACCATAAGGGGGAGAGTAATCACGATGTCTACCAGGTTCTTTCCCATTTCCAAGTCCACGACTTCGTGATGCACCACCAGAGGATTCAAAACCTTGACTAAACCGGTGATGTGCATCCCTACCAAGGACAGGAGAAACAGAACCTGCCCGTCTATATCCTGAAAAAAAGTGAAGCCCAAGATATAAACAACCAATCACAAGAAAAGTTAGCAAGAACAATTTCCTACTGGATTCAATTTTGCAAATCAGGAAATTCCAAGTAGAGATTTAATACTGTCAAGTGTCAACATATAACGACCATTATTGAAGCATCTGCTTGTCAAGCACATGCAAGCTCAAATTTCAAGATGTCCGGGAGATACCACCTAACATAAACTAGATTTCGCTAGCAGACATCACATTATCAACCACCACTTGTATACATTAATTTTCCCTACATACCTCTCGTAAATATGTTAACATAAATATCACAAATGGCATGTATGCAACCAACTCAAAATAAAGCATCATTCTAGGCAAAAATGGAAACTAAACATCATACAATGCACAGTGTTACAGATACAAACTTCGCTTTTAGTTCCAAAAGCATGCAGAAGAGTCCAAAGTTCAAAAGAGTGTAACCAAATAACATGACTGACCATCCAAAATACACACATGAATTACTGTGACACCAACCCTTACTGCTTTATCATGCTGAGCAAAAAATATATAACAAAAAACAACAATCTGCACCACACTCACCACTGATCACTTCCCAATTAATAATTGAAATTTTCTAATACCACTGATTAGCCCTTCCAAAATTCAAACCAAGCCCCATGCTATTATCCAAAACTCAGGATTTGTTGCAAAATTTTATATTCTAAGAAAAGTCAAAAACTCCCAGATAATCATTGAACATTTAGCGATTTCTCCATTATCATAGCCGTAAGATTTTTCTGGCTTTCCAGTGAACCTAACAACTTTAAACTGTAATAATATTACCGAGAACCCTAACATAGCATATCTCCATGGATCAGTCATCATAAATAATATACAATATTAATGATTTAAATTGCCATAGCCCATCAGTTTCTTGATGGAAGAACATGCCCCCACCCACAACACATTCAGCAGAACTTATAAGTGCTAAAAATGCATAACCCATGACTATATAATTAAAATGAGTCATTATTTCAATACAGTGTATATCAATCAAAGTTATTTTCCAAATAAATATTTACGATCTCAAAACCCAAAACAAGTTCACAAGGCAGTTCCAACATGCCCTCCTCCCCTTCTTGCGCCAGGCAATGTTCATAGCTGTACAAATCAACATCAAAATTCAAAACCACCATTAAATAGGCCATAAGCTACATTATTTGACATACATGATACACACATGGCAGTGGCTGTGAGGGCACATAATACTATGATATAATTCCTTACTAAATTTCACGGTGACTATGAAAGGAAGAAGGTAGTTGTATTAATAGTGGAACTATACCTATTGGCTATTGAGGAAAGGGTTAAAACATATAGGAATATCAATCACATGTATAAACTGTAAACTGGTTTTTTTACTACCATTTTTAAGTACTGAGAGATAAAAACATACATATGCTATGATATTATATGTGAATTGCATGTTTGCCTAGTGTAATAAATCTATTTTATGTGAATCTGTACTTATTAATAAACACAATCATAGATGCATATATATATATATATATATATATATATATATATATATATATATATATATATATATATATATATATATATATATATATAACAACAATACTTTAGGACTATAGGTCGGGCAGAGGAAACACACACGCATTTGCGTTTTTGAATTTCCAATTTCGAGATAATAAAGTGTCAGAACTTTTGGGTAAAAGAACAATCAATTGTTTTTCTAATGCAAGACCTGTGTACTAAGAATAATTATTATAGCAAATAAGTAAATGAACAAAATGCTATATTTTCCAAATATTTGATCTCATGTTTGTCGGAAAAAAACCTTTCACATCGAGTGATTTTATTTGAAATATTAAAATTAACTATAGTAAATTTCTGATTAGTCATGGTTCATTCTCAAATGATAAGGTGAAACAGCAGTCTATGGACATCACAAAATTGAGACGAAATATGTATTGAGCTAATTGATGTTTCAAGATTCTAAGTTCTAGGCTCTAACCACCTACAAGAACACAATTTAATAGATAGTTAGATACCAAGAAACTTTGTACATACTAATATATATTAGTGTAACTATTCAGCAACAAAATTCAACGATCCATATTCAAGTCTCACTCTAAAATGTAAAAAACATATGCCTAATCAAATATCAGAAATACATGGAAACTGAATAACTGGAGCTAACATAGTGTTACAAGGTGGATTGTCTTCACTTATTACTTGGGCATTTTTATCATGCTTATTATCTGGGAGTACTTGTTAATCTCAAACTAACCAACCATTGTCTTGAGATTATCATAGAATTTCTCACTGTATTTGATCCTGAACTTAGAACTTCGAACTTGGAAGGTTTCATATCTTGTTTCTCATTTAGATATAATAAAATCTGAACTTAGAAATAACCAACCATTCTCTTGAGATCGTACACAAATCAGATACACACCCACAACAACAATCTTATCAATTTTGAGATTTTTTTACTATATCAAAATCAGAGAAATAAGGTTTCATATCTTGTTCCTAATAACAATGAAAATTAACTCCAAGGCCTCATTTACAGCTAAATGAGTACAAGGAATAAGCTAAGGTTGGGGTTCTGCAAACATATAAAGTAAAACAGGGAAGAACGGGCGAAATTTTGAATAACGAAGAAATAGACTTACCGTGACCGTCGTGCCGATTGGAGCGTAAGTGCGGAGGCGGATACCGGCGAACCTCACCAGGTTCAAAGTCACTCCCAGCACCACCCCCGCCGCTGTCGGTGGGGCGCACCACGAGGCTACTCAAAAAAGGCTGGTGAGGCTCCGTCTGATCCTTCTTTCGTGAGCCCATCTCTCTCGGCGTACATATGCTGGGGTTTTACCGTGCGAGCAGATAGAACCCTAGATAATTGACATCTCATATCTGAATAGACTAGAAGATTGGAGTGGATTTTACATGCCGGAAAATTACCGCTATGAATTGAAAATAGCTGTACAAATCTACCCATTTTTATTTCTATTTACAAAAATATTCATTTTAACTTTATTATATTCAATTGAAATTTTATTTGATATTTTTAAATTTTGAAAATTACGTAAATTAAAAATTCATAAATTCTATCCAAGTTTAACTGGGTTTATTTAATTATTTATATAAATTTTTATAAACTTTAGTGAATTGTGTAATATTTTTTTGGAAAATTTGTCATTTAGGGTAGTTTTACAAATAATTTTAGACAAATGAAATTTGTAGTTTTGAAAATTGGCAAATAGAACTCTATATAGTAATACTGTATATAAGAATAAACTACCTATAGTAATAAAAAAATCTAATACCAACTTGAAACCAGTTATAAATAGGAATAAACTACACATTGTCATAAGTCATACATTTTGAAAGTCCCATCTTAAGGATTTACGACTCTATATAAGAATAAATGATTAATATATAATAAAAATATTTATTAATAATGTTTTTATTTATTAAAATCAATAACATGTTTAAGTTAACTTAAAATATTTATCAAAATCAATAACATATAGTATATGGTCAAAATTTATAGTTCTTAGATTCATTAATATTTTATTATGTTAAACAAAGTTTTTACACATATATGGTGAAATTTTATTATTCAAAACTATTAAATTTATTTTGTAAATTTAAAGATATATAATATTGTTTGTATATTATTTTTTTATTTATATTATTTTTTATACGAAAAAATTATTTTTATTTTGTAAAATTATGTATAAGAATAACTCTCTATAGTAATATTTTTTCTCGGTCCCAACCATACGACTGTACAGAGTTTCTACTGTAATTAAAATGTGTAAAGACAATATTACCCTGCCACACTGAATATGACTATTGCGCGTACGTCATTCCCATCCCCGATCGATCTACCTTCAGTTGCGCGTTGCCGACGAGAGCTCGCCGGAAGCTTCCTTTTAAGCACCCGGTCCGAATCCGACGACCGCGGCCGCCCAAGGACACGCCGCCTTCAGTCGCCGCCCACGACTCCGACTTCGTCGTCATCCTAGGCGCCCTCCTAGGCGCGCTCAAGGTAGCGGACGAGGAGTCTATTGGAGTCGACTTCCGTGATCAACGTGAATTCGCGAATTCGAGAATCCGCGAAACCGTTATCCTAACTCACAAGTTCTCGAAGAATATTTCGATCAACAATCCGCAAGTTGAAATGTGTAAAAGCCTCATAGATGAGGTATTAAACGGCAACAAATATTCGGTTAGGTTACAAAGTGTAAAAATCCTCGGGCTGCAAACTCTAACTAACCCTAAAAAATATTACATAATCCACTCAAATATATGAAAATTCATATAAATCAAAAGTCAGTCAAACTCTGCGAGTCTATGGATTTTTTTAAATATATAGACTTTTTAAGTTCAAAAAATTCAATAAATTTTCAATTAAATACACCCTATTATGTACAATATCGGTGTCAAATTTGACATTTCTTTCATGTCATGTCAGTTTGACACCCTCGATTAACATCATTTTTTCAACTGCAATCCAACATAGTGTTATTGAAAGTGTCAATTATTTTCTCTTTCTTCCACATCACAATATTTTGTGTTTTAAAGATTTGCTAGGTCGTTGGATATTTGGATTTGGAGGTCGCATATTTGCAAAGGATTCATGAAGAAGAGTAATTTAAAGATTGTAAGAGATAATAGAGAAAAAAAAGTGAAACAAGAGTAGAAAAAGTGAATTTTTTTTTTCAAATGATACAAACTTAAAATCTATTTATATAGGACAAAAAAATAAAAAATAATGATATTTTTATTTTAAATAATTATTGTGTAAAAAATAATTTTAAAATGAAGAGGAAAGAAAATGTAAATGACACATGTCATTTGTTCAAACAAAAAAATGGGCTGAGTCCTGGTAGTGTGACAAATAAAATTTGATCCCCGGATATAATTTTTTGATTCCATGCTACAAGATGTTAATTTTGACACATTTGAGACTCTTAGTTGGATCAATTGACACATAAGATCATGTACAACAGCGGGTGTCAAATTTGACATATTTTTCCTGCAGTTTGACACTCTCAATTAACAAATTTGACATTTTTTTCTTGCAGTTTGACACTCTCAATTAACAAATTTGACATTTTTTTCCTGCAGTTTGTGACACTCTCAATTAATACAGTCACACCAGAGTGTTATTTTAGGTGTCAAATTTATTTTATTTTTCTTCCATTTCACCCTATCCTATACTCATCGTATTTTTTATTTCTCTTTAATTATTTCATATATATAATTATTAATTAAAATTATTAAAATATAATTTTAAAAAATCTACAATATTTTAAAATAATAAATAATTCTACGATACACATTATTATTCACCACTTTTAATAAAAAATATACATAAAATATTAAAAATATTAAAACACACACACACAATAAACATATATAGAAAATTATATAGATAATTAAAAGAAATTTTATGGATGTTCCAAATGATAGTAAAAATTGTGATTTTTTTTGTCCAAATGATACTAATCTACTGTCTATTTATAAAGAACAAAAAATAAAAAAAATTTGGTATTCTTATTTTATTTTTATTTTGAATAATTATTTTGTAAAAAATAATTTTAAAATGAGAGAGGAAAATATTAAATGACACCTTGTCAAATAATGATTGGCCAAATTTTTATTTTTTAGATTAAAATATTAAGTGGTGGGGCCGTGGAAGGGTGTCACATAAATTTGTTCCCAAATTAAATTTTGCTTGGGTGTGTCAAACTTTATACTTCATTTGATTCACTTTTGACACTTCATTTGATCCCCAATTGTACATGGTCTAAGTGACACTCAATTTTGTCCTCTATTGTACATGATCTTAGAGCATTGATATTGTAACTTCAAAACTTTAGGAGTGTCTTTTTGTACCAAAGTAGTGATAGTAAGACCAACTCCAATAGAAGTTATTTGAAAATATATTTGTATCCAATAGAAATTATTTGGGAGGGTATCATTTTTTTCATTTAAAAAAAATATATTCAATAACTTACTAATTATTCTGACAAAAAGTGAAAATGTGAGGTAAGATGATGAGTCATGCCGGAGTGAGATGCAGGTCGTGCAAGAAATGCAAAAAGGCTATTTAAAATCAAATTGAATCGAGTTGAAATCAAATTATATTTAAAAAGGCTTATAAAAGCCTTTCAGACCGGGCCTATTATTAAAAAAGCTCGGACCGAGCCTCTAAAAAAATTTATGATAGGTAATAGGCCAAACTCGAGCCTAAAAATTTCATATCAGGTTCAGACCTATTTAAGCAACACCCGACTCGTTCCCACCCCTATGTGTGTATCATCTATTCATCTCCATCTAAAGTCATGTTTCCCCGTTTACAAATCATAATCAGTAAAATTGATTTTTTTTATCATTTTTTTTTCCGAGTATTTATGCTCTCTAGAAGTTCATCCCGTCTTTAATATTGTTACCATGGTTGTTTTGTCGGATTGTTACTTTTGTATTTTTGGTGATATGTAGATTGATGGAGCTTGATCATAAGAGTATTTTAAGCAAATCGACCTAAAAGGACTACTTAGACGAACGATTGAGCTAGCGAGGTCACGGGAATAAAAACGAGAAAATGAGAAGTCGCAAGTTGTAAGGCATAACAATCCGCTAGGGTTCCTTTAGATGGCAGTCACAGTAACATAAGACGTATCTGAGAAGAACTATCGACCCGCTATCTTGTAGCGACTCGTTAGACCCTGATAAATATAATTATATTGTCGTTTAACCGTGTTTTGGCCTCGAGTATTTATATATACCACTCTTAAGACATAATAACGCACGGACACTCAGTTTTAAGTTTGAACATAATTCTTGACATACTTTTCAAACTTTAATATTTTTACATCTTTTTGAAATTCATATTTTATATTTGCTTTTGTTAATTTTCACAAAAAACTTTGAATTTAGTTTATTAATTCAAATAAACTTTATTATTTTTGTGTGTTTTTATTGATTATTTCTTTTCGATTTAGTTCTATATTTTCAATCGCCTAATATGAATTTTTCATACATTTTTTGCTTTTTAATTACATCAACAAGTAGTTAAATCAATCTAGGGATAGGGGTAATAACTAAGAAAATTTTCAGATTTGATTTTTTATTTTATTCAATTAAGTCGTATTTATTCAATTTAATTGATCTTATTTACTACACGATTCATATATGTTAGAACCCCAAATAAAATAAATAATTTCGGTTGGACTTTGTTGGAGTTGCAACCGCCAACAAATTCCTTAGAGAAACTCTCGAGATCAAAGATAGAAGAAGTAGCCCACCTCCGGATCTCCTAACCGTGCGATCTAAACTCTAAATATCAACCGTTGGATGAGATGGCTACCCTAATCTAACCGTTGAAATTTTTATAAAAATTGAATTTCAAAAGCTTAGGCGGAGAGGGAGGAACCCGAAGAGAGTTGAAAGCCCTCACCCCCCTCTTTCTTTCCGAACAAAAATAAACACAATTTTTTCTCCACTAATACATACACACATTCATGGTATTTTGTATATCCATTTTTATCTATTAATTCCGACCGATCAAGGGTGTTCCTATTTGAGCTCGTCGGATTATTCTATAATTTAAAGTTTCGAACTTTCGAAATTTTGATTCTATCTTTTTCTCGGGCTCCGAATGTGAAATCCTTGTGATTCGTGGATTCAGAAGAAAAATCAGTGGAATTCGAGTTAATTTGTTCGAGTATTTGTTTTTTAATTTTTGGTTGAGAAGTTGTTTTTCGGCGAATTGAATTGATATTTATTAGCCTTGTTTTTGCGGGATCGATTTTTTTTTGATGGAGCAAAGTGGGGGAGGGGAATTCCCTCCAAAGAAGCCGACCCCACAATCTGAAGCTTCTCCTACGGCATCAGCCGATTTTCCGGCGAGGAAGCTTGTGAGGCAGCTTGATTTTACGAGCTTGAGTGGTGCTGCCTCCACAGCTAGTGTCGATAACCGAGCAGCTGTAGGAAAGCCGTTACAGCCGTCGCCACAGTTAGGGAAGCCGAGCCAGCCACAAAAGCCGTCGCACCTTCAACCTGGGCAGATGCTTTTTATGACGATGCAACAGCCTCCGCAGCCAGCGGTGCCACCCCTTCATCCTTCCACACGCTCTCTCGTGTGAGTCTCTTCTGCTGTTCTAGGAAAATACTATTTACTGTTCGTTCTAATAAAGTTTGATACTTTGTGGAGAAAAAATCAACCGTGAGAGATCTGGAAACTTTATGTTTTCTGTTAGAGCTTTTTTTTCGTTGTGAATGTTATGATCATTGATAATTATGCAATCGTTTTGAGTATTATATTGTAGAAACATTATTTCTTTGATTTTGAGCTTTTCAATAGTTGAAACACTCAAATCCTCTTTTGCTTTGTTTTTTGTTTGTTCCTTAAAGTTTGAAATGTTAAAACCTGAGTAGTGTAACCAGTCATTTCTTCTTCTCGAAATGTATTTATGAACCACTTCAATTTCACATGGTTTGACTTTGGGTTAGTGAGAACGTCCAGTAGGAACTCTGTGAAGTTTGAGCGTGTGTAAGTGTTTGTTGAGTCAGTGGATGAGTTAATACAATATGATAAATGGTGGGATTATAAGGTTTGTTTTCTTACATCTTGAATTCAAGGTGTTTTGGATATTTGGTGACCCCTGATAAAGTTTTTGGAACTTTGTTGTGGGTGAACAGATTTTATCAATACCAGGCAGTATATTTTAGTATATTGTTTGTCGTTAACTTAATTGGAATTTCTTGAGTATATGGTTGCGTCTCATATATTCCAAAGATCTCCTCTTTTTTGGTTTTTGTATAGAAATCAAGGAACAAAAAATGTCAGATCACCCTAGTGTTGGATACCTTTTCTATATTCATTTTATTAATTCTTTCTTGATTTTGCGCCTATAAAGTACTTTAGTATGCCTTGAACTGAGCATAATATTGTTCAGTGTGTTAGCATATTGTCGTTGTATTGACATTAATACTCATTGTTCCTCAGGAAACCTGAATCCCCAAGAGCTCGTCCAAGACAATCAGTAAATGAAGGAAAAGATGGTACCCCTAAGAAGCAAAAGCAGTGCAATTGCAAGCACTCACGTTGTTTGAAGCTGTAAGAAGATACTGCTTTCAGTATTGAGTACATACAAATGACTGAACCGGATGAATTTCACTGTCTTCACATTCTTGATGTGAATCTTGTGAATTATTTAGGATATTAGAAATAGGAAGCATTGCGTTCTAGTGCAGTTCCTATCAGCATATGGAATATGTCGCTGTCGATCTATATCGGAATAGCATATATATATATATATATATATAAATATATATATATATTATTTTTGTGCCAGTTTTAATTTCATTCTTTCCTTAGGGGTGAGAAAATGCTCATAAAAAATTTCGGGCTTCAGTCAGCATTATTTTTTCAGTTTTCAAAAAAATCCCATATCCTTTACATTGTTGGTACATCTATTATTCTGGGATTTTCTTTTTATCCTTTGATTGCCCTATTTCCCTTGCCGATTGTCTAGCTATTGCTATATGTTTGGGCAGGTATAGCTTATTTGTTGTTCTATAATCTAAAGGATCTGAAAACTCGTTTCTCTGTTGACTCAATAAGACTTATTCTGTAGTGGCATTTTAGAGAACTTTATTTCTATTTGTAAGTGTAATTATGAGTAATAATAATGAATTTCTTTACCTGGGGATGGGCATTCTCTTTTCAATTCACTGTCATAGTTTTGGGGAAAAATGTGTAGTCAGATGTATGGTATAGTTAGTAAGGCCACAAGTATCCAAGGCAATTTAGTTTTCCATAGAAAATACTGTAGGATGGGTCCGCATTGACAATATTTCTCTCTAATTTATATGCTACTTTTCTCAAATGGATTATAATGCGTGCTAGATCAAATTTATGTTTCAGGTATTGTGAATGTTTTGCATCTGGAATCTATTGTGATGGTTGCAACTGTGTGAATTGTCATAACAATGTTGAA
The DNA here is from genome assembly GCA_954870475.1 of Euphrasia confusa. NCBI lineage: Eukaryota > Viridiplantae > Streptophyta > Magnoliopsida > Lamiales > Orobanchaceae > Euphrasia > Euphrasia confusa. The sequence goes on along the minus strand of OX940954.1, from coordinate 11,672,916 downwards.
AACGATGCTGCTAGACGAGAAGCCGTAGAGGTTACACTGGAGCGCAATCCAAACGCTTTTAGGCCAAAAATTGCTAGCAGTCCACAAGGAGCTCAGGATAACAGGGTATTGTTCAGTTTGTTGGTGCATTTGTCATATTGTCCTGCACTTTAATAAGAATTAGGCATACTTTTAGATATGGATAAGTATTTACCTATAGTACTATACTTGTCTTCCATTTGCCTGTTAAATTTGTTCAATAGGATATATTGTAGTAACTCAAGTCTTCCCTCAGATGAGAAAAAGGTTACAATGGGGTATGTAATCAAAATGCATCTTTAGAACTGCTATAAACATCTTGTGTATGTTATTTGATTGAGTTTGAATCACGACATGTATGATATTTGTTGAATCAGACATCCCTTTTACCTCTACTTCAGACTAGATACTTTCATTGTTGAATAAAATGTTTCACCTGTCACTCCATTCAAGATAAATGACAACATCCAAATTAAATTTGTTTTTTTTTTTTTTGTGTATGACAGCGAGTTTTCTTCTTCTTGTTTTCGTTCCAAATTTGCAGGAAGAAGCTGGTGAAGTTTTGGTTTCTGCAAAGCATAACAAAGGTTGCCACTGTAAGAAATCAGGATGCCTGAAGAAGTACTGTGAGTGCTTCCAAGCAAATATTCTTTGTTCTGAAAACTGTAAATGCATGGACTGCAAAAATTATGAAGGAAGTGAAGAGAGGCAGGCTCTCTTCCATGGCGATCATGCCAATAACGCGGTGCATCTCCAGCAGGCAAATTCTGCCATCACAGGTGCTATTGGAACTTCTGGTTATGGTTCTCCCCCATTTAATAATAAGAAACGGAAAGGTCACGAACTCTTCTTTGGGGCAGCAGTGAAAGATCATGCACAGCAGCTTGGACAGTTGCAACAGGTAAACTGTGTGCGTTTCCTAAAAGGCTAAAACAATGCCAAAACTTTCAGCTAGTTAATTTGAAGCTAGTAGCCTAGACTGCTTTCTTAGCTCTCTCTTGTGGTCAGGATTAGGATAAGGCTCCTTAAATCTGAACTAATATTCAGAAGGTTTTTCCTGCACGTCTGGGACAACCCCTTTGACATTTGAACTTGTGAATATTTAGATACTTCTCACGGATATGTTCTTTCAAAATTAAATGAACAATGTTATACATTACCATCTCTAATGTTGTTAAGCTTGGTAAAAAGTCATTCCAGAGAATTATTGTTACCTCATTGTTAGGCGGATCTAGGCAGATTTAGATGTTTTTTTAATTAATACTACGTATTATTAAAAGTCATGAATTAAAGAGTCTATAAGCAAATTAAAATAGAATAGGACTAGGAGAATAATATTGTGGATTTGTGGCTGAAGAACAGCAGGAGCGAAGGCGTTAAGCCTAGAAACCGCAGTACCACTGTTAGAATGTGAACTGCAACAGCTTTATTTTATTTTGTTTATATTTTCGGGTTGGGAAATGCCTATGGTTTCTGTAAAAATAAAATAGTGTACAGCATACCCCCAACCCGCCTCGGCTGAAATCGAAACGGTTGGCATCCGCCTGGCGCCTAGGATTTTTTTATAACACTGATGTTTGATTCGTTTCTTAGTGGAGTCTTATGTGCATCCCCAGTCAGTCCCCACGACATCTAATTTATTTTATAACTCACCTTACCATCGTGGTCCTCCTGCACTAGCAAGTCTTTTTTCTCCATAACTATTTTCTGGACGAACTTTCAAGTTTCAACTTGTAGAGTTATTCATCTGATATAATAGTTTTGTCTAATATCAGGCTAACCAAATTAAGGCTTCTGTGCCTTCCTCTCCATTGTCGTCATTTCCTGGTGCTCGCACGGGTAATACGTCCGTCTTGAGCCCTTCAAAGTTTACTTACAGGTATACATACCTTAGTTTTGATGAATCATTTTCCATTGTTTCTTCGGATAACTGACATGGGCATTACATTTAAAGGTCTTTGCTAGCTGACATCATTCAGCCCCAGGATTCGAAGGAGCTGTGCTCGGTGCTTGTAGTATACTCAGGAGAAGCTGCAAAGATGTTTGCAGGTACATATTGGCTTTTCCAAAGATCATGTTTTTCTGTAGTAGTTCAGTATCACTAATATAACCACAAGTTTCAGTAAATATTTACACAAATCCATTTGATGCTCACGATTTCCCATTTAACGAACTTCCTATTTCTTTGTAATTTTCCAGAAGCCACATTTATATAAGATCTACTCCCTTTTTCTCAAAATAACAGACACACTTTCCTTATTTGGACCTCCCATAATAACTTGCACATCATTATAAAGAAATAATTATTTTATTAATTTTTGCTTTAAAATACAATTTTACTACATTTTAATCTAGTTTTTCATCTTTACTCACAACAACTAAAAATACATTTTTACACTTCAACTTTTTCGTCAAAAAGTGAAAATATAAAAAAATCTTAATCTTCGAGCCCAGAGAAGTGTGTCTGTTTTTCCAGGACGGATTGTTTTTTGAACTGTACAAGGAATTATAACCATGTTTTTTCCCTATGTTATGTAAACGGGTTTATAAACTGGGCGATGTGAGGTGGTAGGGGATGAGGATGACTTGTACATGCTGGGAGACTTTGAAAAAAGTACTATTGTACCTATATATAATATGGAGTTGCGGCTTACATCAAAGCAGCAAGTGAGAAGGAAATAAAATCCTAATTTATCTACTTTCTGAAGGAAATAAATTTAAAATGTCAAACAAAGATAATGGAGATCAATTAACCTAATGCGCCTTCTTTCTGAACGTATAGTTTAGCTCCAGTGAAGTAGTAGCTCCAATAAAAGTATAACCTTCACTATTTCAATATTATTCTGTGTTGAGGGTTGCTAGTTATAATGTGACTGATGCCTCGATTGCTTATTTCTCTTACGTTCATGTCTCTTTTCCTACTTTCCTCAGTTTGCTAAGACTTTAGTTCCCTATCGTTATAAACACCATTGATATAAATAAGCCCATGTATTTCCATGTTCCATAAGTAACTTAAAAACTGTTTTGGATGCCAAAAGAGCTGTTTTGACTTTTGACATGTTCTTTGTCCTAATATACTCTCAATGACTAAGAGAAACCTGAAGCAGGAGACTTGATTGACAATGAAGTTTCCCTGTCTAAGAATTAGATGCATAAACGCTTGATTGAATCACAGACTTGTAAATATTTTATATTTGTATGCCCCTTTACTGTTCAGTGCATTTGATATTCTTGTTCATTGTTTAGTTAGTGTCGTAGATCATTGAAATCATTTAAAAATGACTTATTTGTTGAAAGGATCACTTAAGATGTTAACTTCAAGTGGAGGTGTGTTTTGTGACACTTCCCATACCTGCCAAAATAGTTGTCTTAGCAGCATTCATATAGCTCTAATAATGTTCACTAAGTTGGTAATAACCACTATGTACTAGTACTATATAATGTTGACGACTCGATTGATAATTAGTTTATGATGCCTTGGCTAGTTTATTAACCAAAGCCTATAAATTTAAATGCAGCAGAAAAACGAGCAGAAGATTCTAGAGAAACTTCACTGCTTTCATCAGCTCAACACCAGTCTCAAAGTCAGAAGCATCATGCAGCTGAGAAAGCTCTGGCCGATCCTGAGATCAAACCTGAGGAGTCTGGTTCAGATCGAGCTGATGTGTCGAAAGGAAGGCCAGTCTCTCCCATTACGTTAGCTCTAATGTGTGATGAAGAAGATACGATGTTCTCTTCTGCTGCTTCCCCTAGTGGCTTAGTAATTCAGAACAATGTTGATTCCCAGATGGTTGATGAGCAAGGACCGACCGAAGCCTATGCCGAGCAAGAAAGAATTGTTCTAACAAAGTTTCGAGATTGTCTTAACAGGCTCATCACATTAGGAGAAATAAAAGGCAAGTTTCATCTTCTTTCCTACTCTTCGTGTAGTTTATTCCAAGAATCACGTAGATCCGAACTAATGAAACTCGAACTTCTTTGTTAATGCGGGATTTGTTTCTTTTCATTTTATAATATGCCGATTCGAACTTCTAGTTTTGTGTCCTGCAACCAAGCTCTCTGTAGGCATCACATTCACTGACTTATCTGTTCCACTATACAGAAATGAAGTACTCTTCATTGGCACAAACACATTCAGGTAACGAGAAGGACCATAGCAGCAGCAGCAGCAGTTCAAATGTGAAAAGTGAAGCTAGGAATCAACAACCGCCCATTAGCAATGGTGCTGCACCTAAAACTCCTCTAGTGGTTACTCCAACCGTCAATAATATCCCCCATTTGAGAATAACAGCTGCTGAAAACGGCGATGTAAGAACAAAACCTGAACAAGGGTTGTAATATATACATTAAATATTATGCTGCATCCTTTGTATATTAGGCCATTGATGATTCGGCTTTTCTTCAATGTTACAGCAAAGACTACATATAGATGCCATTCCTAGGACTTGTATAATCTGGTGCATATCTTATGCATCCATTAACTATATCAAAAATAAGATATAAAATCTTACCTGAGAAAGCATTTACATTCAATTCATTAGCAGGAATGGTAGGATATAGTCCTTGGTTCACCCTCACCCTGAAATTGCAGATGTTAGTATCGAAAAAGGATAAATGTGTACTTGCGATAGTTTGTCCGAGCCTTGTTCAAGAAGGTTAAGTTTCTTGTTCCAATTAGTTATTCTCACATGTATGATTTTGATTAATTCTTTTCATTATTGTCCGTTGTTCTTTTGGTTTGATATCATTGATTCCTTTCAAATCATCTTTATTGTGATCAATTTTAAATTGTAGTATATTTGTTTCCTCGTACGAAAAATGTAATTTTATGCAAATATACTATAATTGTTTTAAAGTATTTTTGCTTATAAACTTGTCTATTTATTTAAAATTAAATTTCGAGAAAAATTGAATTATTAAATAATAAAAATATAGTTTTATACTTCTTTTATCCCAAATTTATAGTCACACTTCTTTTGTGAATTGAAAAAAAAAACAAAGTTATCAAGTGGCCAAATTGAAATAAATTGAGTGTACCTTGAATTAGATTAGTCGACCTCTGACTAATCGTGAATTCGTGATTAGTCGAGTAATTAATTTCATAAATTTTAAATTATTTAATAATTTTATATTAAGAAAAATATTGAATAATATTAAAATAATAATAAAATAAGAAAATAAAAAGTAAAAAATGATTTTTTTTTTATTTCGTATTATGTTTCTTATAATAAAAAAGACATGTTGAAATACTCAATGCTTTTTAAGAATTATGGTATGAGTACATCAATGGAATAATGAGTATCATTTATAAAAAAATGAGTGAGATCAATAAATGCGAAACAAATAATGAGATATAATTGAAAGATTTGATTCTCTAATTAAAAGTCACAACGACACCACTCATTAAAGATGACAACGACAACACTTGCATCAATTACTTTCCAAATAGATTGTTTCCAACTTCTCCAAGAGCTCTTTGCTCCGTCATCTAGATGCTCATTTGAACTTGCCTTCATAAACATCTTCATTGATATCTTCTTTGTCTCAGTCATTTCTTTGCCTCCTCTTGCTTCATTTCTATTTTGTCTAATTGTTCTGACTCTTGTTCCTTGAATTGTTAAAATTATTTAAGTATTCAGATTTGTATTTGGAGAACTATTTTATTCGTAATTCTATTTATTTCGTATTTGATAGGTTTTCTATACATATAAATAGAGGTTCTCCATAGGCGAAAATGATACATTCGATTATTGAAAAATGATACATTCTTTTTTTTTTTTCCGTTGTTTTTTCTTCTCGATTTTGGGTTTTAACGTAAATTGTGTGTTTATCTATTTTTATCATTACTTTGTATGTTTATGATGCATATATTTAAGCGCGATGCGTGATTTATATCCAAAATCCAACATAATTTGTTTCACTTTTCATTGACAACTTCCAAGCCTACGTCTTTTCCTTTCTTTATGCATTTTTTTTGTTTGCATCCCTCCCCATTGGACGAGCACTGGATCCTACAAAGTTAAGTCATCTGCATCACTCTCCCAGGATCTCTTACATCCACTTCTTCAAGAATCAGTATATTCTCCAACTTGATTAGCATAATGTGGTTGATCATGTACAATGAGCAATTCCGACATTAAATTGAAATGTCCACAGTTACCAGTTACCATTACTTGAATAAAGTTCATTTACTTTGGTCAATACATCATTTTTCAAACACTAGATTTGCTGCATATACACTTAGCGTTAATTAATCCATAAAATGGTTTCCACTTCGTTAATTTTTAAACTTCACATGAATTCAATAAAACATTCAATGACCATTAAGGCCATGTTTGGTGGCCCATATTTTTTTGTCAGCTCGATAAATTAACTTATGTGATATCTCAACTTCAGCCAATAAGTTATTTAAAATTGTGTTGGGTAGACTATTTATTATTGTTCCATTTCAAAAGAAAAATTACAATTCATAAGACGAATGATTAAAATATCCTTAGCAATTAAATCTAAATTTGTTTTACGCTCTTTCTAATCATAATTCTTAATAGTTCAATCTTCTTCTCTCCAAAATTCCACTAAGTTTTGTAAACTATTTTTTTTAGTCTTTTTTTTCTGTATATAAAAATTATTCAATACTGTACGGTGTGTACCTCTTATTTACTATCATTAATTAGTTATGACTAGTTAAATTATTAACGAATGCCAATTTTTTTTTTCAATTGATAAACTGAAATGCGAATGATTTTCTTTTTCATAATGTGATTTGAAACAATTAGTTTTTAAGTCAATTAATCATAATTCAATATAAGTTATTTTGAGTAAAAAAAGTATTCATAAAATTTTGTGCAAATTGTTAAAAGACTAATATAATGACAAGGAGGGAATATTAATCAATTAAAAAAAAAATCAACAAAATTATTAAATACTTATTTCGGGTAGAAAAAAATATAGACAAACTCGCGTGATTATTTCTCATTGGACAATTCAATTTTATTTATTTATATACCAATTTTATTTTATTTGGACACTAATTTTGTTAGATATGAATACCAATTTTATTTTATTTTGCAATTTTTTCTATTGCAATTTTTTCTATTTTTTTCTTTCTACTTTTTCAAAATGTGATGAATTCGAATTAAAATTATACTAATTATTTTTCCAAATTTCTGTTTAATAACCAATCACTTTCAAATTTCAATAACAAGCATCCTGAAAATTCATTTTAATAATCAACACCTGAAAATTCATAATTTATGATGCCGCCAAATCCAATTTTGATGCATCAAATAATAATAATAATAATAATAATAATAATAATAATAATAATAATAATAATAATAATAAATTTAATTATTGTTTTGACAAATTATTTTATCTAATGTTATTATTAATTTGAAATTTATAGTAACATGAGAAAGAATAAAATAACTTTGACAAAAATATTTAGGAGATCAAATAAGTATTGAATTGGGCAGGTAGTAACAATAAATAAAAAAATGGGTTAAGAATTGAGAAACCAGTGAGACCATAAAAATTAGGTTTATTGAAGATTAGGGTTATCAATGTATAAAGGGTGAGATACTTAAGACACCATAAAACCAATGTAATGGTACTTCAAAGCAGTTAGTCACTTAGCTTTACAAAGACTAGTTGCACATGCTTACCGAAGAAACTCAAAACATCCGCTGCTGCTCGGTGGTTAGTGGAAATGGGTCCCTTGCTAGCTGGGCTCGTTCGTGTTTGTTCTTCATTGAGTTGTCACACTTTTCGCAAGATTTCGCGGCTGATCAACATTGTATCCTCTTAGTACAGTCAGATGATATGCCAAAAGCTGCAGATATACAAGAGCGTAAATTGTGAACACTAAAGTTTAAGACTGTTATTGGAAATTGTTGGGGGCAGGCATCAGTATTTTGTCAATAGAAAGATGAAAAGCTGGTGCTATGTGTACAATACCTGTAATGGAACTATGTTAATTACTGGCTGTAGGCAGTCCTCGACCTGAGGAACTTCAATTATCCGGAACGATCCCCCAACACATACAGATCCAGCATCACCTTTAGAACACATCACTATAAGCCGTCCTTTTCGCGCATGTAGTTGCTGAATGACAGACTGTTGCTTGCTGTCCACAAAAAGAAAAAAATAAGTACTAAGAGACTAACGAATTAAAAAATCCAACTCTTCATTGGGAAAAAATTATAAGACCTGAAACAAGCATCACGGGTAGCGATAACAACAATCGGAAGAGTCTCATCAACTAAGGCCAAAGGACCGTGTTTCATCTCGCCAGCAAGAATTCCTTCACTGTGCATAAGTGCCACTTCTTTTACCTTCAGGGCACCTTCTAACGCAGTGGCGTAATTATATCCTCTCCCAAAAACAAGAAGCGATTGCTCAGCAATCAGTAACTGAGCAAGATCCTTCATATCCTGGTCAAGCTTCAGAACCTCTTTCACTTTACCTGTTCAAATTCATAAAACCAGAGGCCGTGGTCAGAACTCAAACCAAACACACATAATGTGGAACGAGCCAACACAATAGAGACATACTTGGTAAATCAAATAGGCCATCTATAATCGCTTCCCTTCTAGCTCGACTAGAAATAGTGTCGTCTCCAATTGCTAGAGCCAACATAGCCATGACTACAATTTGGCTTGTGTACGCCTGTTTATGAAAGAGTGCATAACAAGTTAAGAAATTACATGAGATATAAAAGGGGAGTAAATGATCCTGTTTGTAATCCATCATTTTCAATTTCCTTCTTTAATCAGAACACTACACATCACTTACCAATCACATCCCTCATTTAACTCACCACCTCTTATATACTCAAAATTATATATTTCTAATGCAACGACCCAATATCTTATTAATAAAAGTCATTCAAAACTACTACAGCATTATTATATACATGAAAACTACTACAAAACTACTCCTTCCAACATTACCTAAATTTTCAAACGAAAACCAATAACTTCTCAAATTTTATTTTTTTTACACTTTTTTACACTGGAGTTGATCAGAGAGACATACAAGAGGTGACCATAAATATCCCATTTTTTTTACCTTGGTACTAGCTACACCTATCTCGCAGCCAGCATTTATATGTACACCGCAATGTGTATTCCTAGCAATTGCACTGCCGACAGTATTAGTGATCCCTACACACAGAGCGCCGTTTTCTAGCGCGTATTCTAACGCCAGCAAAGTATCTGCCGTCTCTCCTGACTGGCTAACAAACACGACCGTGTCTTCTCTGTATATGGGCCCCTGCCTATCTAGCAGGTCACTAGCAATCTCCATTGTTACAGGGATGCCTGTAGCAGCATCAATAATTTAGTGAGAAATCAGCCAAGTTGTAATTTATGATAATAAATAGGGTTCATTACAAAAATATCCTTGGAGTTTGACCTAATTAAAAAAGGCTAATTTTAAAAGTTTCAAAAATCTACACTTGAGGTTTTACTTAATCTCACATTTACCCCCTTCCTAAGCAAAAAATCATTTCAAAATCCCCCTTCACATGTATAAGAATATTACAGCTATCTGATAGTTAAAAGGTCTTTCGTCGATTTTGGGCCCGAAAGATAGATTATCATACTTTTGGGAATGTGTTCTTCAATATTATCATTAAGATAACTAAGAACTGCAAGATGTCAAACATGGCATCAGATTTTCAGGTCTTTCATTGAAATGTTTTACCTTGCAGGCCCTGATTCATAGTTAGCATTTTTAGCACTAATTGATAAGGAAGTCCTTTTAACAATGAATCGGTATCTGGGTTATATTTGTAAGTTTGTGACTATAAAAAGTCATCTTTTTTTTTCCTTTGTGATTAGGTCAGACCTCAAACTTACTTTTTGTAATCATCCTTTATAGAAAATGTCAACTAGACTAACCAGATAGTTCCTCTAAAATAGGTCGTGCAGCTAAAGCTGCATTATAACTTGTGCCGCAGCCAATGAAAACGATCCGCCTGCTTCTTCTGATGGTTTTCAGGTGATCCTTTAACCCTCCCAGGAGGACACTCTTGCCTTTACATGATCCTCCACGTATAAGCCGCCCTCTCATTGTTGTTGTTACGGATTCTGGTTGCTCGTGAATTTCTTTCTGCATGTAGTGCTCGTACTTGCCTTTATTTATTTGTTCAACCTCCATTTCTAAAATAGATAGTGCACGTTGGACAGAGGCGGGCCTTGTTAGAGTTCCACCAGATTTACTTGTGGCACAGTCGAACTTGAAAATAGATGCGCCTCCATCCTGGGCCACCAGAACCAATAAGAGTGAAGCCAGAGTGGGCAAGACTTCAATACAAGTCATCCATGTTTAAGAGGCTAAGAAAAGCTACTTATTTCACAATAGGTTGTAGAGACACTCAAGAATGAAAGCAGCACCTGAAAACAGAAGACCTTTCATTTCTTCTAGATGGTTAAGTGTAGTGAGTCTAGTGATAGATATAATTGCAGGAACATGGTGATTGTGCTATTACCGATGACAAAATGAAGGCAAAAGAAGTATTTAGATTTTATAAAAAGCAAACTTTGTTCTACGAAAAATGAAGACATCTGAGTTTCATAATCATACTTTGATCAGTTGATGTGAACCTTTCTTAAGTGAAAGGTGAAAGCAGAAGTAATGCAGAGTTCATTCAGTTAGAGAAATTGGAGACACTTGTAAAATTTAACCACAAACATGAGATGTAAGAACTGGGCTCAAGGTTTTCATCATAAAGCAAAAAATCAAATTTCAAAAGATCAGAAGGTGAAATTGGTGACTGAAATAGTTTATTCCTTGAGGAATATATTTTAGTTAAAATTATTATCTCCTAATCCCCATCCCCACTTACCCAACCACTTTCAGCCTTAAGGAAAAAAATTAAAAATAGATCACAATAACTCTTGCATTCCCTCATCGGTCTCCATTTAGAATATAGAATTTTTTATTTTCTTTTTAAATAAAATGTGAGGATGGGAAGCAATAATTGCTAGGTGATTATATTTGTGGAGACTGTAAACACAAAAGAATAAACCAACAAATTTCCTACAAACTAAGCCACTCAGTTGCTGTGCCTCTAAAAGTTGGAAAATTCAAGAATACAACAACTATAAGTTACTCCAATGCACAAATTGATCGTTACTTTTTTAGAATAGTGAGAACAGGGGATATAACTGTACTCTCCAAATGTTGCTGATGAGACTAAGACTGCCAATGTCTAATAAAATAAAAGGCTGATGAGAACCTCAAGAGAGGTAATTCTAGCAAACCAAGACAAAAGTCTTGAATTATCCTAGCAACCAGCCAAAAACGCTGTAGACAATATATTTCAAAAGAAATAACTTTTTTTTCATATCCCTCTTCAAAACTAACCTCCTAATTTATAAGTTGACTAACTTGTCTAACTTAGTGACTAAGAAATGAAATAAATGCTTAATACTAAACTAATTTAAGGAATAAATAAAGGAAACGTTGACTATATTGATTCTCCTCCCTTAGTTTATGCCATTTCCCTTCCTGTGATAAACCTTTCCAAATCTCTTATCCTATATCATATTTGTTCTCATCAAAAGCACTCAATGATACAATTTAGGCTTGCATAAAAAAAATGCAAAAAATAAAAATAAATAAAATGCAAGTCAACAAGTTACCTGCAAGTAGGAATGTTTTATGGCTGACACCAATTTGTCATAATTTTGAATTTTGTACTATCATATATGTCCCACAACTGCTTAAAGGTTAAGAAAACATGTATATACCCTCAGTCTTGTTTTATATATTCTCTCAGAAAGAAATAGAACTAAATTTCTATTTTAAGTCTTCTCTCAAAAGAATCAGGAAATAAAAGATAAGAGACAATGAAATCGAAAGATCAAGAAGACAATGAGTTCCTCCAGTCCATCTCATACTTAAAGGCTAAAGCAAATAAAAAATACACAACAATCATTACAAGCTTAAATTCAGGTTAACTATCTGTCAATGGAAACAATTAAAATCTAAGAAACTATATAGTGTAATCAAGAAAAAGAAGTACCTTCAAGTGAACAACTTCACCATCCTCAATTACCAAGACCTTTTTTGTGTGCTCCACCAGAGCACTGGCGTCACTCGACAAGAAGAGTTCCTTTGGTTGCCCGTTGGTCGAAAGAAAATTTGCATCATTAAAACATGCTCTACTTTCCTCTTCTGTCAACTCCTGCTATTAGAGAAATTCAAAATAAATGTACTTACGATTACATCCTCATATTCTACAAGAATACTTTATTAAATGAAGGGATAGATTCTAAAGTAAGTGAATTGAAAGAGCTTAACAAAGCTTACTTTTACACCAAGGAGCAACAGACTGCCACGTTTGCATGCAATCAATTCATTTGGATAATGCCGGCTTTTAAAAATGAGAGCATAGGCACCTTCGAGATGCCTCATTACTTCGAGCACAACTTGACTAAATGTCACACTCTTGTCACCTACACCAAATAAGTTGTACATAAGGATAAAATAAAAGAAAATGGATAAAGAACAACCAACCTAACAGATTATTGTAGAGTGATTTTAGAAACCCACACTTGGTACTAAGAGTGCTTGAAAATTCTGAAGCCCCGAATGCAGTCATAAACACACTTCTGATGAATATAAGGTACTTTGAATAAGTAAACATATGTATGATTTGAAAATATTCAATCAAAATCAATAAATCAGAGTTTATTCATTCCATCCTAAATTCCGTATTGGAGAAATGGTTATCCAAATATACTTTTAATTTTTCCCAACAGAACGACGGAAAAGTTAAATGTGAAAATTCTGATGTCTGATGTAAGGAAAACCAACGAGCCCTACATCCCTCTCACTTAGGTGTTGGGCAAGGGATGCATTGTTGTCCCTAAATTTACTGTTGTATTCAATTTTACAGTAATAAATAATTTATCTACCAAGTGAAATCTTGAGCATTTTAAAATTTCAAATATAGTCAATTCGTCCTGAAACATACCCTCTATCAAATTATTTTAAATTTGTTCGTTTTTTTCTTTATATTTTCTGTTAAACGAGGTGAATCGATAAATCTGACCCAAATACACACATTGTTCATTTTATGTATACCAACATGGGGGGTCAAGTTCTGTATCTATACAATTGCATATAAGTAAATGAATTGAAAATACACTAAAACTAAAGCGGCAACTAGTGCTAATAATACAGTCACAACACCAATACCTTCCTCATTCGCATTATCAAAAACAAACTTTGCAAGCTTCGGAATGACTTCTGTATCTGTTTCGGAATCAAAGGTGAAACCATGCCGAACTAGTGTCTCTTTTAATACCTAAAGATCATATAATGGATAATCAGTATTCAGTTGTGTGAATGAGAATGTGGCAATATCTGTGAATACTACAAAGAAATGAAAAAAAAAATATCTTGAACGCAAAAGCCATATCAATCGGAAAATCAGTCAAAATTCAAAAAAAGACATTCAATAGCATAAACAGACCAGGAGCTTAGAAAGATCAAACCAACCTCATAATTGGTTATAACTCCATTATGAACAACCAAGAACTCGTTTCCTTCACCAGATGTCTGAGGATGACTATTCCTTGGAGCAGGTTCTCCATGTGTGGCCCACCGAGTGTGTGCTATTCCAGCGTGGATCGGAAATGACGCTTCCAAATTTAAGTCTGTTGCAGCAACATCTGGAGGTATGCAACACAAGGGTAAAGGTAATATTAAACATGAACAGATAAGTACAACTTTATTTACCAACTCATTTGCATATCATATCGAGTTTCCACACAAAAACATCTTGGAATGATTTCCCATTTCAATGTTACTTCTATATTTTGAGAAGGACAAAAAGATATCAAGTACAGATAAGTGGCCTGTTGGTCCGAAAGTTTGACTTGATCAGATTCAAGATCGAGATCGACTTGCTCAAAGTGGCTAACTATTACATGGAGAACTAAACAATCCCCAAACTGATAAGAAACTATTTTTTTAATAAGAACATATACTTTTATAACAAAAATATGGACGAGACGTTCCTAAGACTGATTACAGAGTCGAATGACATTGCATAGAACTACTTCCTAGATATATAAGATATAAAATATAACCCTTAAAAGCATTATATGATTAATAGACCACAAAGCGACTTTTTATTTAATTTTATCACCAGATATTATCAAGGAAATCCGCATATATCATCAATAATTTTATTATTCTTGTCGAACTAAATGTGTCATATCACAACGGAGTAGCTTGATTTCGATAACACTAGTGCGAACGAGTAGCTTGATTTCGATAACATTAAAATAAATAGTTTCTGTAATCACTCCAGTTTAGACCAATTTAACTATTTGAAATATGATTTGAGTCGCACACCACAGTACAAAAGATGAACAGTCAATCACATGAAGATATTTCAAATTAACCGGAAGTCAACGCCATGATAAATCCATCATCATAATACGAACAAGTGAGTGAGAAATTAACCCTGATAGACGGATTTGACGAGGGATTCGATGTTGCCTTCCTGCCGGAAAACGAGGGGCGGGGAGATATCAGCGACCTGTGCATTCGAGGAGGAGTCGATTGAGATTCCGGCGGAATCATAGCCTCTGTACTCCAGTCGCCGGAGGCCGTTGAAAAGGACTTCCAGAATGTAGCGCCTCTCTTTGGAAATTTCATAATTCAAATACGCAAAAATCCCGCACATTTTGGGAATTTCTTTCTTTCTCTCTCTTTTTTTGTTTTGGTTTTTTCCTCTGAAAGGAGAATGCAGAAAGAATGGGAAATGGGAAAGGAGATGTCATTTTGGCACGGGCTCTGAAGCGTGTGTGGCATATAGCTTGTTAGCTATTCGTTTTGTGTTTTGTACTAAATGTTACGCTTGGTGGTTCATAGAGCTAGTCTGTTAGTTCGTTGATAAGTTATGGCTTTTTCTCTATGCGTTGTACTCTACCTCTTTACTTTTTTTCTTCTTTTCTTTATATGTGATTGATCTTTAAGAAAAAAAATAGATCATTTAAACAATAACTTTCAATTAATAATACAACCGTGAGTTAAAGATTTTGACTTTTCCGAATTCAATCAACCTATAAAAAGAATAAAATAAATAATAGGAATAATTGTATTTTGGTACTTGAAATATTGTCACTTTTGTAATTTAATTATGGAAAATTTTAAATTTCAGTATATGAACTTTCATGAAATTGCATTTTCATGGGGGCGAAACTCGTACACACTGTACTTTAATTATGGGAATTTTTAAATTTCAGTATATAAACTTTCATGAAATTGTATTTTCATGCGATTTGGGCGAGGGCACACGTGGGAGGGCACTTGATTCCCACTTTTTGCGGCACCTAACATAGGTTATTTATGACATTTTATGTAACGTTCCCCTTAAAGGAATTGAATATGTTATTCATACCAACATATGTATCTTTTTTTCTGGCCATTCTCCTATAAGAACTCCAAAGTTAAGCTTGTTGGCTCTGGAGTAATTTTAGGATGAGTGACTCCTTTGGAAATCTCTCATGGGTGCGCACGAGTGAGGACAAAGTGCGCTGGAAAATAAACGTGTTAGTACAGTGGGGTCAGGATATCACTCCCGATGATAATCATTGGTAACCGAACCGGCCCATAATAGCATATTCAATTCCTTTAAGGGGGGCGTTACATTTTACATATTAATAAATTAAAATCATATATAGATACAAAAACGCGTAAATGATTTCCTCCAAATCAAACCTGCTGCTCCACATTCAATCTCATAAAAAATTTGACAAAGCTCTCCCTATTCAAGTTTATAAAACTCCCTAGCTCTCGATTCCCCAAATCTCTCAAGCAAGAACCGTAAATTTCCAGTCAATTTCAATATTTTTAACCTGAAATTTCTACAAACCTTAAATTTCGTTCGAGTTTAAATCAAATTCCTCAATGATAATCACATGTCTCTTACGTATCGCCGAGTTCCGCCCAAAATCGCATGAAAGTGCAATTTCATTAAAGTTCAGATATTGAAATGTAAAAATCCAAAATTTGGTAATCAAAATACAAAAGTGTTTATTGTTCAGGTACTTAAAGTACAATTATCCCTAAATAATATAATAATCATTTAAACATTGATCCGGGATTTACACTTCCGTCTCGGCCTATTCACTTTTCCATCCTGAGGGGACTAGGGTACCGTGGGCTGCTCTCTTGACGGGCCAGGGTGTATTTCGAGGCACTACTTCATTCTTTGGCTTGCTATCCGATGTCGGTTTCCATATCGTGATAAGCATTGGATTGGTCGAGGAGTTGATTCGTGTGTTCTGTGTGGTGGGGAGAGTGTCGAGACACACTCCATTCTTTTTTTCGAGTGCACTTTCTCACAGGACAGCGTGCATAGATTAGGGGGAGATTGAATTCCTTTGGCCACATGGTGATTGGGATAGTGCTGCTAGTCGGTGACGTGGGAAGCATAGTACCTTTTGTTTACTATATATAGGCTCGCTTGGTGTCGTCTGCGGTGGTGGCTACTTTGGCTATTTCCATAGTGAGGAATAGCATCATCTCGTTACGACTCCCGGACTCGCTGCAGGCACGGGCTCTGAAGCGTGTGTGGCATATAGCTTGTTAGCTATTCGTTTTGTGTTTTGTACTAAATGTTACGCTTGGTGGTTCATAGAGCTAGTCTGTTAGTTCGTTGATAAGTTATGGCTTTTTCTCTATGCGTTGTACTCTACCTCTTTACTTTTTTTCTTCTTTTCTTTATATGTGATTGATCTTTAAGAAAAAAAATAGATCATTTAAACAATAACTTTCAATTAATAATACAACCGTGAGTTAAAGATTATTTGCTCAGTTGGTTGTGCACTTGAATTGAGAACTTTAAGGTCAACCATGTTTGGTACAAATTTAAACTTGATTTATGTTAGATTTTTTTAATTCATATCAATTTAATTTAAATAAATTCTAAAAAATAGTTAATTTTATACCCTAATATACCTATAATTTTAAGTATAGAATCAACTTCATACTAAGATATTATCTATAATTTTTTAAAAATATAGGTAATATTATTATTATTATTATTATTATTATTATTATTATTATTATTATTATTATTATTATTATTATTATTATTATTATTCTCAATTTAATTTAAATAAATTCAAAACAATAGTTAATTTTGTAAAATTATAAAAATGAATAATTTGAAGTATAGAATCTACTTCATACTAAAATATATAATTTTTAAAAAATATTCATATTATTATTATTATTATTATTATTATTATTATTATTATTATTAATTCAATTTATTCACTTTTAATTCAAAACAATGAAAACTTTTAGTTTATATATTTTTTTACTTAATTTCAATTCAATTTAGTCCAATTTAAGTAACAAATTCACTTCATTTGAAAATCTTCAAAATATGTAAAATCAAAAGGAATTAAGCTGAATAATTTTTATATAACAATTAACTCATACTAATATATCATTCATATTTTAAAAAAAATAATATTAATTAAAAAATATTATTATTCCTATAAAAAAATTAATTCATTTCATATCATATCATATTAATTCAATTCAATTCACTCAAATTAATTTTTAAAAAAACATGATCTTTAGCAAATTTTTGTATTTTTTTTTTGGTATTATTATTGTTGTTGTTGTTGTTGTTATTATTATTATTATTATTATTATTATTATTATTATTATTATTATTATTATTATTATTATTTCATTTGGCTGTGATGATGGTCATATTATACTTAAGACGAATCGTGACTGTGACTAACAAAAATAAATTTATAACTAAAAAATGATAATTAATTTTTGGGTGATTTTATTTAAACCCAAAAACTTTTAAGTACACTAATTTTTTTTTATTTACTATTATATTATTTGTTTAAAAGTCTAATATAATCTTATTAACCTAAATAAATATTAATAGTATCTAATACACCCCTTATTCTCCGTTTAAAATAAATTTATAACTAAAAAATGATAATTAATTTTTGGGTGATTTTATTTACACCCAAAAACTTATAAGTACACTAATTTTTTTTATTTACTATTATATTATTTGTTTAAAAGTCTAATATAACATTATTAACCTAAATAAATATTAATAGTATTTAATACACCCCTTATTCTCTTCTTTCACGTTTAACTTCTATGTCCGCTATTATTTTTTCAGATCTTTGAGTTTTTTGTATCATTTTGAGCGCAAGTTTTTTTTTTCTTTTGCTATGAAAGAAGACATGGGAGAAAAAGATTTTTCAGAAATTAAGGTAAGTTTTATTCAATTTTTTTAGAAAACCTATGGTTAAGTGATTGTGTCTTTATACTGATTTTGGGCAAATATTATTTATTTTATTGTTGTTTGTAAGATTGTTTTTTTCTTTTCTTCTTGATTTAGCAAATTGATATTATGTTTATTTGATCTTTAATGCTTTTCTACTCTTCATACATATCATAGATTAAAAGGGTTGTTTTTTTTATTGAAATAAAATTAATTTTTTTTCTTGTAATCAATTATTTTGGATTAAACCATAGTATTTAGCTTTGCATAGTGTACCATAGTTGCTGTAAAAATATTATTTTTCGTGTTTGGTATGCTTTTCAATATTTTTCTCGTAATTTATTGTAACTGGTTTTTTTTAAAGAATCATGTAAAAGTGATGTTCACTACAAAAAAACCAGGGAATCCCTACTGGGATTCCCTACGGCAATTTTCCCGTAGGGATTCCCTACGGCATTCCATACGGGAATCATATTCAGAGTTCCCCTACGGCATTCCCTACGGCCTCAGCCATAGGGGTGACTCCCGTAGGGGATTCCCGTAGGGAACTGCGCGCGAATGCGCGCGCATAGCTTCCCTCCATTGTCCCTACGGCCTCAGCCGTAGGGGAATAATAAATTCCCTACGGGAATTTTTCCCGTAGGGGTCCCCTACGGCTATTTCCCGTAGGGGAGAATTTAAAAATATTCCCTACGGCATTTGCCGTAGGGGAATTGTTTTTTTTTTTTTTTTTTTTTTAATATCCATTTATATAATAATAAATAAATTAAATATTATTATAAAATTATGCTGAATTATTTGAAATGTTTTTTTAAACCAATATTTCACTAAATAATAAATTACAACTAATCAATTATAATTTTATAAAAATAATTAATTACAAAAATTATACAATTACGCAAAAAATTACGCAATTTTATAAAAATAATTAATAACAAAAATTATACAATGTTGGTTCAACATTTTGACAAGTTTTTTTGAAGCTTATACAACTAAACAATTATAATTTTATAAAAATAATTAATTACAAAAATTATACAATTACGGAAAAAATTACGCAATTTTATAAAAATAATTAATAAAAAAAATATACAATTACCCAAAAAATTACGCAATTTTATAAAAATAAACAATTACAAAAATTTCGGAATTTAATATATTTAAATGGTGTTTTATTTAAAATTAACTTTTGTTAAACCACTATTTATATTTATAATTTGATATATATATATATATATATATATATATATATATATATATATATATATATATATATATATATTGTATTTTATCTTATTATTACATTATACTACATAACTAATATAGATTAATGAATACATATATATTATCTTTTAAAAATTGTACATATAACTCAGATAGCCCAGCGGTTATCTTCCTCCTCTTCACTCATGAGGTCCAAGGTTCAAACCCTGGGCTATGCAATACACATTATTAATTAATATAAAGAGGGCTGAGCTTGGGTCGGGCCTTGGGTGGTATAGACATTGTCAAGAGTGACACCTTATTAATTAATATAAAGAGGGCTGGGCTTGGGTCGGGCCTTGGGTGGTATAGACATTGTCAAGAGTGACAATTAATATAAAGAGGGCTGGGCTTGGGTCGGGCCTTGGGTGGTATAGACATTGTCAAGAGTGACACCTTATTAATTAATATAAAGAGGGCTGGGCCTTGGGTGGTATAGACATTGTCAAGAGTGACACCTTATTAATTAATATAAAGAGGGCTGGGCTTGGGTCGGGCCTTGGGTGGTATAGACATTGTCAAGAGTGACACCTTATTAATTAATATAAAGAGGGCTGGGCCTTGGGTGGTATAGACATTGTCAAGAGTGACACCTTATTAATTAATATAAAGAGGGCTGGGCTTGGGTCGGGCCTTGGGTGGTATAGACATTGTCAAGAGTGACACCGTGAAAGATTTATTCTTCGCTCATCCTAAAAGTGTGGAGTTATTGCATTCTTTTTGCACGTACTTATGACATTCTGTACTGGAGTTGCTTATTTGGAGTTTGAAAGAGAAAACAATTATACGTGGGCTTGCAATATCTTGTAATTTCGGCTCCCAAAATTACTCCACTCAAAATAGCTTGAAATATTAAATTGATGATAAAAGGAAAACGATATAAAAGATATAACACGAATATAGACATTGTCAAGAGTGACACCGTGAAAGATTTATTCTTCGCTCATCCTAAAAGTGTGGAGTTATTGCATTCTTTTTCACATGTCATATTAATGGATTGCACGTACAAGACAAATCGGTACAAGTTGCCTTTGTTAGAGATTGTTGGTATAACATCGACGCTTATGACATTCTGCATTGGAGTTGCTTATTTGGAGTTTGAAAGAGAAAACAATTATACGTGGGCTTGCAATATCTTGTAATTTCGGCTCCCAAAATTACTCCACTCAAAATAGCTTGAAATATTAAATTGATGATAAAAGGAAAACGATATAAAAGATATAACACGAATTTACGTGGAAACCCAAAATAGGGAAAAACCACGGGAGGATGAGAAAATATCACTATAATCGAATCAACGGGGATACAAATATAGATTTCTCAATAGATCTATCTCACGAAAATCTCTCTCTGGAAACGCTCTCACAAAACGATGTTCTCAATAACACCGTGGCTCACGATATTCTCAATAATATCGATCTCTCAAATTAATGCTCTCAATAACATTAATTCGAGTTACTAATGATCAAGCACGGAGATCCCTATTTATAGGTGTAGCAAACCCATAAAATAGGTAACAATAGGATTAGGAATAAAACCCTTTTATTCTTATTCCAAATATAACTCAAATCCTCATCCAAAATAATATAATTATATCTCTAATATAATTATATTCCTTAATAAAAGAATACTAATATTTGTTTTCCAAACAAATATACGGACCACGGATTGAGCCGCTGAACGACGTGAGTTCTCACTAACCTCTTAATGGGTCTTTGGCCCAATTGCCAAACTATCACCGTGAGAATGCTCACATAAATCTGCCTACAGATTTAATTAACAAAGTATCAGCAGTAGCGCGTGACGAAGTCGACGTGCGTGGCTCCTTCGGTCGCACGCTCGTCTTGACTCGTCTATCGGTTTTAACTTTCGTTTCTTTTATTTTGATTGGATTCGAGTCACCACTCAACATGAGACAATATTTCCCACCTCGAGATATTTTCTTTGTCGTTGGCACATAAACAGAAATATCGTGGCAAATTGCAAGAATATGTTCCACACCAAAGAAAAATGGGATTCCTTTATCTTACATTGGAATTTATTGGTGATATCTGATACAGAAGTATCATTTAATGATATGCTCAAGAAATTTCAGTCAAATTTTGCGGATTTTTCAGCGGCCGTGCAATATGCAATGTATCAATGGGTGTACCGTATAAAGAACGATTTGTGTCATGTTGGACGAATAATGTCATGCATTTTGACAATACCACTACAAACAGGTTTGCTACAAGTCTTTATCCTATTCTTATATTATACTAGATGACAAAAGAATGAACACATTGAATAAAAATGTTATTACTTGAAATAAAATTTCTGCATTTTAGTCTTTTTTTAAATTAAAAACTGCTTTGTTTGAGAATGAATCTGATCCCATGAGACATACCGTTTTTTAGCCCTTTAAGTCTAGTATCCCATGGTTCAAACGAGAGGTTTTTTTGGAGCTGTTTTGAGGGAGTTATGATATTTTTAGCAAAATGTGGTAGATTAATGCGAGAATTACATTTAATTTATTTTTGCAAAGAAAACTCTCGCATGTGGCCCAAATTAAGATAAGAAATTGATTTATTTGGAACTGAGTTTTATCACATGACATTTACTGTTTTGAAGTCCATCAAATCTATCATCTCATGGATCAAAAGAGAAGTAGTATTTTGTGTCTTTTTAAGTTATACTAGTAAACACTGCCCGTGCGATGCACGGAATAAAACTATATCTTTTTTTAATAAGTTAGAAATACAATTTAATTTTTTTTCGGCATTTAGTAATTGAAAGATTGACAAAAAATTGACATTGATTCTTATTAGTGGTATAACATAAGGTATCATCAATGAGAATTGACACGTTGAAATCAAAACAGAATTTTCGAATCAAATGGACTAAGGGCTTGTTTTTTTGGACGGACTGAACTTATCTGAATTGAATTGAATTGAATGAGTGTGAATTGAACTGAAATTAAGTTGAATAAATAGAATTAAATTTTAAAATAATGAAATATTAATTTATATTTCAATATTTATTGTAATATAAATATTTTTATAAAACAATTAATGTTTATATAATAATAATAATAATAATAATAATAATAATAATTATTATTATTATTATTATAAAATAATTATATTTATTATTTATTATTATAATAATAATTATATAATAATAATAATAAATAATAATAATAATAATAATAATAATAATAATAATAATAATAATAATAATAATAATAATAATAATAATAATAATAATAATAATAATAATAATAATAATAATAATAATAAGAATAAGAATAAGAATAAGAATAAGAATAATAAGAAGAAGAAGAAGAAGAAGAATAAGAAGAAGAAGGAGGAGGAGGAGAAGAAGAAGAAGAAGAATAACAAATGAATGAATGAAATGAACTTAATTAGTTTGAATTGAACTTAATGAGTATAAACTGAACTAAATTGAATATAATTTCAAAAAAATAGATCCTAATAGTCATTATTAAAGAATGAATTATCTCTTGAACATTATTAATAACATACTCTCTCTGTTCCGGATTAATGGTCTTACTTTCTTTGTAATTTACAAAGGAAGTAGGACCATTAGTCCGGGACAGAGTAGTAATTTACAAATTAATATGTTTTAGCGTTTACGGTAGTTATTGAATGAATATAACCCGAATGAATTGTTATATAATTAATAAAAATAAATTATTGAATAATTATTTTGTTTGTTTAAATTATTTTTCTTCTCATTTCTGTTGTTAATTTACTTGTATTATATTTATGATAAAAAATACAAAATGTGTGTTGAAATTGTTTTCCAAAAATCTTTTTTAACATATAACCCGTGTAAATTATAAAAACTAGTAAAACCTGCCCGTGCGATGCACGGTAATATTTCATGTTTTCATTTAATATTAAATAAAATACATAACATTTAATATAAGTATTTTTTACAATTAATTATAAATTTTATACTAAGTAACATTTGATATACAATATTTTTTTAATTAGTTTGTTTTTAAATTCTAATTTTATCAATTCTTTATTAGGTTCTACTATATTAAAAGTTAAAATGAATTAATTTCATCTTTCAAAATTTTATTTTTGGAAAATAAAAATTAATTAATATTGAAAAATATAATTTATTGAATTTTGTATTACATTCATTCATTCAGATAAAGATTGACATTAGATTAATAACTTATTAATTTAATATTATAAAAAAAATTATTTATATGAAACGCACAAATAAAAACTGTCCGTGCTAAAATTTTAATGTAAGAAATATTTAATGTAATTTTTGTGGTTAGAAAAAAAAAAGATATTAAGTTCAATTTAATTTAATTTTAAAATATTGAAATTATAATAATAAAAATAATTAAATAATACAAAATTAAAATTTTAATAAATAAACAAACTTAATAAATCTTAATTGAATTGACTTTAATTTATATGAACTGCACTTAATAAGTCCGAACTGAAGTAAAATGAAGCGAACTGAGAATAAATGAAGCGCTTAAACTGAAGTGAATTGAGAATAAGTAAACTGAAGTGAACTGAGAATAACTACAAAACAACTTTACTTCAGTTCAGTTTAGTTCAGATCCATTAAGGCCTGTTCTTTTAGACTGAAAATGTCTGATCTTAACTAAACTGACTTTAATTTATCTGAACTAAACTTATTAAGTCTGAACTGAAGTAAAATGAAGCGAACTGAGAATACCTAAAGCGCTTAATGAGTCTGAACTGAAGTATATGAAGCGAACTGAGAATAACTAAAAAACAACTTTACTTCAGTTCAGTTTAGTTGATCCATTCGGGCCTGTCCTTTTGGACTGAAACTGTTTGAACTAAACTGAACTGAATTTAATAGGTTTCAACTGAATTAAAATGAAATTAAGTTCAATTTAATTTTATAGTAAAATATTGTAATAATAATAATTTACTAATATTAAATTAAATGAGATGTAAGCTTAATAATTATTAAAACTTAATAGGTAAAAATTAAATTGAATAAATATAAACCGAAGTGAAATGAGAATAAGTCTAAAATAACTGTATTGAATTTAATTTTAGTCATAAATCAATGAACTAAACTGCATTTAATAGGTTTGAAATGAATTGAATTGAATTTAATATATGTGAACTAAAGTGAATTTAATAAATTTAAATTGTTAAGTAAGTTTGAACTAAACTAAACCAAAATTAAATTCAATTAATTTAATTTTATAATATTGAAATAATAATAATAAAAATAATTAAAAATTAAATGAATAATTTGAACTTAATGTATCTGAACTTAACTTAATTTATCTGAAATGAACTAAACTTAATGAGTATGTCCATTAAGGACCTATTCTTTTGGACCGAAATCGTCTAAACTAAACTGAACTCAATTTAATAGGTTTCAATTTAATTAAACTAAAATTAAGTTCAATTTAATTTCATTTTAAAATATTAAAATAATAATCAAATACTAATATTAAATTAAATGACTGAATTGATGTAACTTAATAATTATTAATTGAACTGAACTTAATAGGTCAAAATTAAACTGATGAGAATAAGTCTAAATACCTATATTGAATTTAATTTTTGTCCTAAATGACTTAAATGTACTTAATAGATTTGAATTAAACTGAATTGAACTTAATATGTTTGAACTGAACTAAACTAAAATGAATAGATCTAAATTGAAATTAATAAATTTAAATTGTTAAAATAATTATTTTGTTTTTATTTCAACAATCTTCTTACTTAATCAATTTTATTTAGAATTATACACACAAAAAAACTTGAAAATATTTTTCAATAATATTATCTAATATTTTCATTTGTCTTTTAAATTATATAACTCGTGTAAATTATGAATGGTGAATAGTTGAGTAGTTAAAAAAATAAATTGTTAAATAATTATTTTGTATGTATTTAAAATATCTTTGTAGTCAATTCTTTTTTCAAATTCAAGGTTTAGAAGTTTATAAACTATTGTAAGAAAATTAAATTGATAAATAATTAATTTTTTGTGTTTGAAACTGTATCTCAATCTCAATGAATATACATATATAAAATATTTATTAAATTTTGTTTAATAACTATAATAGAGTTTATTGCTACAAAAGTATACAATAATTTTGTCATGTTGTATTATTTATGGATGTAAATTAGGCAAGTCCAATTTTCGAGTTTTATATTCTGAAAATGTTGAATAATAAATTCATTATCAATACTTCTGAAGACGTCTTTCTCGATATAACAAAATAAACAATTGGTTTGGTTTTATATCAACACTCGAAGATTCAACAATCCTCTTAACAGTAGATCGAAGATTTAACATTCGGAGATTCGGTAGGAAGAATGTACTCGAGTCCTGTAACTTTTTATTTCGAAAAAAAACGTAACACATAAAATTCAAAAAGAACTCAATACCTCTATCGTCAAACCAATAACAAAAACAACAATTAAATCAAAACAAATCACAACCCTAAATCAATTTAATTATTCAAAATCGAATCAATTTTTCAGAGTTCCATTAAATTAAACAACAATTGAATCGAACTAAAATCGAACCTGGTAAGTGAGAAATTAGGGTTTCATAGAATGAGGACGATGAGCGTGAGTGAAAGAAAAAAAAACTTTTCAGTTCTTTTGTATTCTTTAGTTTTATTTTTTTAAAGTAAATTGAGTATATATTTTTTTATTTTATGAAGTTTATCCCATGTAGAGCTAGCGGATGGAATTGTATTTTATCTTTATTAATTTACTTTTTTATTTTATTCTAATTAAAATATATATATTTTTAAATTATTGCCAAAGAGGGGTCCACTGACCCCCTTGACCCCCCTTTGTCATGTTCTTTAATACTCAAAATGGTTGAACTGAATAGAACTAAACTACATAGGTCTGAATTGAACTGAACTTAACTTAATAAGTCTGAAATA
This sequence comes from Euphrasia confusa, assembly GCA_954870475.1. Taxonomy (NCBI): domain Eukaryota; kingdom Viridiplantae; phylum Streptophyta; class Magnoliopsida; order Lamiales; family Orobanchaceae; genus Euphrasia; species Euphrasia confusa. Next base: position 11,646,412 of record OX940954.1, on the reverse strand, counting down.
AAGCGAACTGTGACTAAGTCTAAAAGAACATGTTCTAAATCATTACCAACCTTTTGGACTGAAACTGACTGAATTGAATTAAACTGAACTTAATTGAACTTAATAAGTTTGAACTGAACTAAACCGAAATTAATTTAATTTAATTTTAAAATATTAAAATTATAATAATAAAAATAATGAAATAATACAAAAATTAAAAATTAAATAAATAAACTGAACTTAATGGGTCTGAACTGAACTTAATACTTAATTTATCTGAATTTAACTGAACTTAATGATTCTCCTAAACAACTTTACTTCTGTTGAGTTTAGTTTTGATCCATTAAGGACCTTATTCCAGTTGAGTTTAGTTTTGATCCATTAAGGACTTCTTTTGGACTGAAATCTGAACTAAACTTGACTGAATTTAATAGGTTTGAATTGTATTGAACTGAAATTAAGTTCAATTTAGTTTCATTTAAAAATATTAAAATGATAATAATAAAATAATAATATTAAATTAAATGACTGAATTGATGTAAACTTTATAATTATTAACTGAACTTAACTTAATAGACCAAAATTGAATTGTATAAGTCTAAACTGAACTGAAATAAGAATAAGTATAAAAGTAATATATTGAATTTAATTTTTGTCATAAATGACTTAACTCAACGACACTAAATATGTTTGAACTGAACTTAATTGAACTTGATAAGTTTAAACTCAACTTAATTGAAATTAATAGATCTAAACTTAATTGAACTTAATAAATTTAAACTGTTAAAATAATTCTTTTATTTATATTTCAATAATCTTTTATTCGATCAAACTTTTTTAGAATTATAATGAAAAAATTGAAAATATTTTTCAATAATATTTTCTAATGTTTTCATTTATCTTTTAAATGATATAAACCGTGTAAATTATGAATGGTAAATAGTTGAGTACTTAAATAATTAAATTGTTAAATAGTTTTTTTATTTGTATTTAAACTATCTCCCTACTCAATTGTTTTTTTAATTAAAAATTTAGAAGTTTATAAACTATTTTAAGAAAATTAAATTGATAAATAATCCATTTTTTGTGTTTATAACTATACCTCATTCTCAATGAATATACGTCTCAATAAATAAAATATTTATTACTTTTTAAAGACATGTTCTTTAATGCTCAAAATAGTTGTACTGAACTGAATTAAACTTAATAGGTCTGAATTACTTAACTTAATTAGTCTGAAATAAAGTCAATTGAGAATAAGTTTTAAAGAACAGGTTCTAAATCATCATCAACATTTCTTTTGGACTGAAACTGACTTAATTGAATTAAAGTGAACTGAATTGAACTTAATAAGTCTAATATGAACTAAACTAAAATTAGATTCAATTTAATTTAATTTTAAAATATTGAAATGATAATAATAAAAATAATGAAATAATACAAAAAATAAAAATTAAATAATAAACTGGAGATCTGAACTGAATTGAATTGAACTTAACTTAATTTATCTGAACTGAACTTAATGATTCTAAACTGAACTAAAATGAAGCGAACTGATTAAAACTAAAAAATAACTACTTCAGTTTAATTTAGTGTTGATCCATTAAGAACTTGTACTTTTGGACTGATATTGTCTGAACTATATGTTTGAATTGAATTTAAACTTAAATTAAGTTCAATTTTATTTTATTTTAAAATATTATAGTAATAATAATATAATAATATTAAATTAAATGGCTGAATTGATGTAAGTTTAATAATTATTAACTGAAACTGAAACTGAATTGAATGAGTCTAAACTAAACTGAAATGAGAATAAATAAATTTAATTTTAGTTCTAGATGACTGATTTGAACTCTACTAAATATATCTAAACTGAACCGAATTGAATTTAATATGTTTGAACTGAACTGAATTGAAATTAATAAATCTAAACTTAATTGAACTTTATAAATTTAAACCGTTAAAATAATTCTTTGTTTATATTACAATAATCTTTTTACTCGATCAATGTTTTTTAGAATTATACACACAAAAAAAAATTGAAAATGTTTGTTTTCATTTATCTTTTGAATCATATAACCCGTGTAAATTATAAATGGTGAATAGTTGAGTAGTTAAAAAATTAAATTGTTAAATAATTATTTTATTTGTATTTCAACTATCGCTCTATTCAATTTTTTTTATATTCAATTTTTAGAAGTTTATGAGCTATTTTAAGAAAAGTAAATTGATAAATAATTATATTTTTGTGTTTGAAACTATATCTCATTCTCAATGAAAATACGGTCTCAATATATAAAACATTTACTCCCTCCATCCCTTAAGATAGTGCACACTTTCCATTTTTGTCCATCTCTTAAAACAGTGCACATTCCATAAATGGAAAGTCTTTTCACAACTTTATCCTCTCAATACACATTTATTTACCTTTATACCATTACTTTTTCAATTACCTACTTTATTACTTACACATCAATACATATTATACCCCTACTTTATATTATTAAACACACAAAAAATCACATACGTGCGATTTTCTCTATGCACTATCTTGGGGGATAGAGGGAGTATTACTTATTAAAGACATGTTCTTTAAGACTCAAAATAGTTGAACTTAACTAAACTTAACTTAATAAGGTTGAATTGAACTGAATTGAACTTAACTTAATGAGTCTGAAATAAAGCGAAATGAGAATAAGTCTAAAGAAAGGTTCTAAACTATTATCAACATTACGAACTTGCTCTTTTGAACTGAAACTGGCTGAACGAAATTAAACTGAACTGAATTGAACTTAATAAGTCTGAACTGAAGTAAACTTAAATGATGTTCAATTTAAATTAATTTTAAAATATTGAAATGATAATAATAAAAATAATGAAATAATACAAAAATTAAAAATTAATTAATAAACTGAACTTAATGGATCTGTACTGAACTGAAGTTAACTTAATTTATCTGAACTAAACTAAACTTAACTTAATTTATCTGAACTGAAATGAACTTAATGAGTCTGAACTGAAGTAAACTTAAGCGAACTAAAAATAACTACAAAATAACTTTATTTTAGTTCAGTTTAATTTAGATCCATTGAAGACCTGTTCTTTTGGACTGTTTGAACTAAATTCAACTGAATTTAATAGGTTTAACTTAATTGAACGGAAAGTAAGTTCAATTTAATTTATTTTTAAAATTTTAATAAATAAAATAAAATAATAATATAAAATAAATGAGTGAATTGATGTAACTTAATAGTTATGAACTGAATTGAACTTTAGAGGTCAAAACTGAACTAAATTAATATAAACTCAACTCAAATGAGAATAAGTTTAAAAGCTATATTGAATTTAATTTTAGTCTTAAATGACTCAAAATGGCTGAGCTGGACTAAACTTAATGCATCTTAAATAAAGCAAACAGAGAATAATCATTTTCACCATTACGAGCCTGCTCTTTTGGACTGAAATTGACTGAATTATACTAAAATGAAATTAACTTAATAAATCTAAATTGAACTAAAGTCAAATTAAGTTTAAGTTTAATTTAATTTTAAAATATTAAAATGATAATAAGAAAAATAATGCAATGATACAAAAATTAAAAATTAAATGAATAAACTGAATTTTATGGATCTGAAATTAACTAAATTCAATTTATCTGAACTGAACTAAATTGAAATAAACTGAGAATAAGTTCAAAATAGTTTTACTTCAGTTCAGATCAATTAAGAACATGTTCTTTTGGACTGAAATTATCTGAACTAAACTTAACTGAACAAAATTTAATAAGTTTGAATGGAATTGAACATAAATTAATTTCAATTTAATATTCAAAATATTCAAATAATAATAATAATATAATAATATTAAATTAAATGGTTGAATAGATGTTAACTTAATAGTTATGAACTGAAGTCAAAACTCAACTGATCAATGAGTGTAAACTGAATTGAAATGAAAATACGTCTAAAAGAATCTTAAGTTAATTTTCAGATCTATTGAGTTCAGCTCAGTTATTTAATTTTGTTTTTTTTATTTTTATTATTATAATGTAAATATTATAGAATTAAATTAAATTAGATTGAACTTAATTTCAGTTCAGTTCGGTTCAATTCAATTAAGTTCATTTAATATCTATTAAAATCAGTTCATATTATTTCAGTTCAAATCTATAAAGTTCAGTTCACTTCAGTTGAAACCTATTAAGTTCAGTTTGATTTATCTTTTAAATCATATAACCCGTTTAATTTATAAATGATGAATAGTTGAATAATTAATCATTCATATTTTGAATCATATAACTCGTGTAAATTATGAATAGTGAATATAGTTGAATAGTTAAAAAACTAAATTGTTAAATAATTATTTTTTTTTGTATTTCAACTATCTTTCTAATCATGTTTTTTTAATTCAAATTTTATAATTTTATGAACTATTCCAAAAAACATAAATTGTAATTAATTAATTTTTTGTGTTTGAAACTATATTTAATTCTTAATGAAAATACGCTCTAAATATATACTACCTCTATCCCAAGGCAATGATCACACTTTCTTCACAAATAACAAAGAAAGTGTGACTATAAAAATGAGACAGAAGTAGTAATTTTTTTATTACTTATTAAAGACTATTAAAAACATGTTCTTTAAGACTCAAAATTGCCAATAAGCTGGACTTAATGCGTCTAGAATAAAGAGAATTGACTGAATTAAATTGAACTTAAATAAACTTAATAAATTTGAACTAACAAAACAGAAACTAAGTTTAATATAAATTAATTTTAAAATATTAAAATGAAAATAAGAAAAATAATAAAATAATACAAAATTAAAAATTAAATGAATAAACTGAACTTAATGGATATAAAATGAATTAATTTAATTTATATAAACTGAACTGAATTTAATGAGTCTGAAGTATACTGAGAATAAGTCCAAAATAACTTTACTTCTAAAAGAATAACTCTAAAAGAACCGGTACTAAGTTAATTTCCGTTCATCTACATTAAGTTCAGTTCTATTTAATTTTGTTTTTATTTATTATTATTATTTAAATATTTTAAAATTAAATTAAATTAGATTGAACTTAATTTTATTTCATTTCGATTCAATTCAGTTCAGTTCGATTCAATTCAATTCAGTTCATTAAAGACCTATTAATTTCAGATCATATCATTTCGATTGAGACCTATGAAGTTTAGTTCACTTCAGTTGAGATCTATTAAATTAAGTTTGATTAATCTTTTGAATCATATAACCCATTTAAATTATGAATTGTGAATAGTTGAATAGTTAATCATTCATCTTTTGAATCATATAACTTGTGTAAATTATGAATGGTGAATATAGTTGAATAGTTTAAAAAATAAATTGTTAAATAATAATTTTGTTTATATTTTATTTAAATTCTAAATTTAGAAGTTTATGTACTATTCCAAAAAAAAATTGATAAATAATAATTTTTTTGTGTTTGTAACTTTATTTAATTCTTAATGAAAATACGTTCTAAATATATAATTTTTTATTAATTAAAGACATGTTATTTAAGAATCAAAATGGCTGAAATGAAATAAATTGACCTTAATGTGTCTGAAATAAAGCGAATTGTAAATTAGTCTAAAAGAACATGTTCTAAATCATTATCAACGGACGTGCTTTTTTGAACTGAAATTGGCTGGAGTGAATTAAACTGAAATGAAATGAACTTAATAAATCTGAACTAACTAAACTAAAATTAATTTTAATATAATATAATTTTAAAATATTAAAATGATAATAAGAAAAATAATGAAATAAAAAAATCAAAAATTAAATGAATAAACTGAACTTAATGGATCATAAATCTCAACTGAAATTAACTTAATAAATCTGAACTAACTAAACTAAAATTAAGTTTAATATAATATAATTTTAAAATATTAAAATGATAATAAGAAAAATAATAAAATAAAAAAATAAAAATTAAATGAATAAACTGAACTTTTTTTTTGGTTAAAGGTCAATCGCATTTAAAAGAGAAACGAAAAAAGAGTGAGGAGGTACAGTACAACGCATAGGGAAAAAGCCCTACCGCATCAACGAGCTAACATGCTAGCTCTCTCTACCACCAACAATAAAATAAAGTACAAATAAAATCAAAAGGAACTGCTACCAAGCTATATGCCACACTCGCTTCAGAGCTCGTGCCTGAAGTGAGTCTGGGAGTCGTAACGAGATGATCCTATCCCTCACAATGGAAATAGCCAAAGTAGTTACCACCTCAGACGACACCGAGCGAGCCTCCCAAATGCGTGTGTTCCTCTCCTGCCATATAAAGTACACAAGGGCAGCGAGAAGTCCACGATAAGTGCAAGAAATCTAATTCTTCCCCCGCCACCGACTAGCAGCACGAAGGACAGCACTCTCCCAATCGCCCTGTGGCCATTGGAATCCAACCTCCCCCTCTAATCTCTGCAAGCAGTCCTGTGAGAAAGTGCACTCGAAGAAAAGATGAGAGTGCGTCTCAACACCCTCCCCACCACACAGAACACACGAATCAACCCCCCGACCAATCCAATGCTTATCACGAGTCGGAAGCCGACCTCGGATAGCAAGCCAAAGAATGAAGCAGTGCCGCGGAATACGCCCTGGCCCAGCGAGAAGGGCTGCCCACGGTACCGTAGACCCCTCAGGGTGGAAAAGAGAATAGGCCGAGGCTGAAGTGTAAACCCCGGATCTATGCAATCTCCATCTCACCGTATCCCTCCCAAGAGTTATATCAGGTAACTCATCCATCAGGTCAACGAACTCTTCTCGAAAATCAACCGGCCACTGCCACTGCCCGTCGACTATGACAGTACTCAGAGACGAGGATACCTGAAGTCCTGTCAGTGCTGGTCCCATCGGACATATCTCCTCCAAACGACCTGAGATATGCCACGGGTCCCTCCAGAGGTAGAACTGCGACCCATCACCAATCTGAAACTGGAAAGCCGGTAGAATAGCAGGACGTAGCTTAAGGAGCTGTCGCCAACTCCAAGAGCATGCCCTAGGCATCTTCGCACTCCAAAAAGAATGTCTCCGTAGTCGATTCGCCTGAATCCAACTGACCCAAACAGAATCCGGGTCTCGACTCTGAATGGCCCAAATATGTCTAGTCATAAGGGCTCGATTCTGGGCGGTAAGATCTCGAATCCCCAGTCCTCCCTCTCTGGCTGGGCGACATACATCTTCCCACCGAACCTTGGCATACCCCTGGGTGCCCGTCCCATACCAAAGAAATCTCCTCAACCTCTTCACTATCTCCTGAATGACTCCCTGTGGAAGGATGAAAACACTAGCCCAGTAGATATGAAGAGTGCTGAGAACAGAACGGATCAGCTGGACGCGCCCAGCATAAGATAGGGATCGCGAAGTCCAAGAACTTAGCCTATCGTCAATCCTCCGGATCAAGGGAGCACAGTCCGAAATCCTCAACTGAGAAGAGATCAGAGGAACTCCAAGGTAACGCACCGGAAGAGTACCAACTGGAAAATCAAAGACTGCCTGAAGAACCGCTGCATCCTCCTGTGCCGACATCGAGAGGTAGATGTTACTCTTGTCCACATTCTCATGTAAACCCGAGTAAGCAGAGAAAATCTGTAGTCCCCGTCTGAGCGTGTCAATAGAGACAGGATCTGCATGGCAAGCAAGCAGCAAGTCGTCTGCAAAACTCAACATATAGGTCCGAGTCCTCTCACATCTATAATGAAACTGGAACTCCGGCTCTGCCTGAATGTGCCACTCCAAGATCCCGTGTAAGACCTCCATCACTAATACAAAGAGAAAGGGTGACATCGGGTCCCCCTGCCTCAAGCCCCGGGCGCCTCTAAAATAACCCTCGGCTGAACCATTAATGTTCACTGAGTAAGCCGGAGTAGTGAGACACTCCATAATCCAACTGATGAACACCTGATGGAATCCCATAGTCTCCAAGGTCGCCCGCACAAAACTCCACTCAACCGTGTCATAAGCCTTCATAAGATCGACTTTCAGCACACATCTAGCTGGAAGTCCCGTCTTTCTGTATCCCTGCATAATCTCCTGTGCAAGGAGGATATTATCCCCTATGCGTCTGCCAGGGACGAAAGCCGTCTGCGATCTGTCCACCAATAAGGTCATGCTGTCACTCATACGATTCGAAATAATCTTCGCAATCACCTTGTACAGCACATTGCAGCACGAGATGGGGCGAAAGTCCTTAGGATGCTTTGGGGCAGCAACCTTCGGTATAAGCGAAAGAATCGTAGAATTAACAGCTCGAACAAGCTTCCCGGTACGGAAAAAATTTGAGATAGCCGTGATACTCTCAGATTTAATCACCGGCCAGGCTTGTTTGAAGAAGGCCGAAGAGTAGCCGTCTGGACCCGGTGCTCTGTCGTCCTCGAAAGCAAAAAGAACGTCCTGAATCTCCGTTGCTGTCACCGGTCTAACCATATGCTCTGCCATTTCAGCAGTAAGCCGCCTAGTCACGAAAGGGCGTAAATCACCTACCAAAGGGTGACTCGAAGTACCCATCAGTCCCTGAAAGAACGACACAATCGTACTACTGATCTGCGAGGAGTCATGCACTAGCTCACCAGTAGCTGTCTCGACCTGAAGGATGCGCGATCGAGCCCGTCGGACCGCAATACTTCTGAAGAAGAAGGTCGTACACTGATCCCCATCCCGGAGCCAAGATGTCTTCGCCCTCTGGCGTAAATAAGTCTGCTCCATCTCAACTGCCCGGCCATACACACGGCGACAGATACCATCCAAAACAAGAAGCGGCTCAAACGTAGGGTCAGAGCTCAGACACGACTGGATCGAGAGTAGAAACTCCCTAGCTCTCATCACATTCGCTCCAAGGTGACCCTGCCTCTTCCGCATCCGCCTAAAAACACCCTTTAGAAGCTTAAGCTTCTGAACAACTGAATACATCGGAAGACCGTAAATAGGCTGATCCCAGATACTCCGCGTCTGTGGAAGGAAATCCTCCATGTCTGTGATGTGGTTATCGAACCGAAACCACGCCTTGAATCCATGACCAGCTGTCACCGGATTCAGAAGAAGGGGTGCATGATCCGAAGTACGAGATGGAAGAGTGTGGTAGATACTATCAACACAGTGTATCAACCATGAAGGGTTAGCCACCACCCTGTCAAGGCGTCTCCACTTCCGGTCCCTCACCTGCTGGTTATGCCACGTATACCACGGTCCCACCGTCGGTAGCGTAACCAAATCTGCCGCCGTCAAGCAAGCTTGAAAGTCATCTGTCCCAGTCGGCGTACTTCCACCCAAAGCCTCGCTCTCATCCAGGATAGTGTTGAAGTCACCCAACACCACCCAATCAGAATCCTGCAGGAACTCAGAAATAGAAAGTATATAGTCCCATAACACTCGCCTCTGAATCACCGAGTTATGGGCATATACGAACGTGTAAACAGCCGTCCTGAGCTCCGTAACTCGACAATGAAGCCACTGATCAGAGGTATGAACCATCTGGACATCCACCAAACTATGGTCCCAGCCGACCCATATACGCTTACCCGGACCATCTATATAATCAATGTACCTACTCCACGTAGAGAACACTCGGTCAGCGACAAAAGAAGACCTACTAGGGGTGACATGTGTCTCTAGAAGTGCAACGAGACTGACGGAGTTCTCCTGAATAAGATCTCGGACTGCCCGCTGGTGATCCGGCTTATTCAGCCCTCTAACACTCCAACAAAGAGTACTACACATGGGAACTAATCGGAAGGGTTGCTTTAGGACCCTGCGTATACACTACCATAGTACCAGCCGTATTTCCACTCGGATCATGTATTACCTCCTCCCCCGGTGGGCCTAAGTCGATCGAACCTGTCCCCATATTCAAGTGTCCGAAGCCTACCAAGTCCACCGTCTCATCAGGCTCATTTCTCTTACCATGTTCTGTAGTTCCAAGAGTACTTAGGGTATTTCGGGCAATATGACCATTCCCAGCGCTAATCTCCTCATCAACTTCACAAAGTACATCAAATGAGTTAGAATTAACTTTTGACCGTTCACGTTGATTAACTTGAAGTTGGATTTGCGATTTATCTTTATTACCGTCCATCCCATTTAATATGCCATTCGAGCCATTTGGTGCATATTTTGCAATCTGCACATTTGTTATCATATTTTGGGCAATTGATATCCCATTATTCCGATTGTCGGTTGTACCAGTAACCGATTTCCCATCACCTCTATTCTGATTAGACTCCAATTCAATCACCCCTCGGCTTTTCTTTTTTGATTCAACCACAGTCCAGGTCGAGGCTGGATGCAAATTATCAGACCTTGTCTTCGCCGGCTGGACTATACTCTTTTTTGGCTCAAATCTAGTAATTGGCCGTGGCTTAGTTGTGGGACCAGCTTGTGGACATTTCCCGTACGTGTGACCGAAAGAATTACACCGCGTGCAATTCGGCGGACGCCACTCATATTCAATATCTATCTTGCAGCTACCTTTATATTCCCCTTCCTTAGTCGTCGGTTTTAGTAGAATAACATGGTCACGGAAGCTGCCGTCCACTTTCATCATCACACAAACACGAGCATAATGGATCATAAATGAACTAAATTTAATTTATGTGACTTGATAGTAAACAGAGAATAAGTCCAAAATAACTTTACTTCAGTTGAGTTCAGATTAATTAAGAACCTATTCTTTTGCACGGAAACTGTCTGAATTAAACTAAACTGAACTGAATTTAATAGCTTTAAATTGAATTGAACATAAATTAATTCAATATAATTTTATTTTAAAATATTGAAATATAATAATATAATTTTTTTAAATTAAATGACTGGATTGATGTAAACTTAATAGTTATAAACTGAACTGAACTTAATATGTCAAAACTGAACTGATCAATGAGTTTAAACTGAACTGAAATGAGAATAGTCTAAAAGACATGGTCATAAGTTAATTTCAGTTAAGATCATTGAGTTCAGTTCTATTCATTTATTTAATTTTGTTTATTTTGTTTATTATTATTTAAATATTTAAAATTAAATTAGATTGAACTTAATTTTAGTTCCGCTCGGTTCAATTCAATTCAGTTTATTTAAGACCTATTAAGTTCAGTTTATATCATTTCGTATTATATTATTTCAGTTTAGACTCATTAAGTTCAGTTCACTTCAGGTGAGACCAATTAAGTTCAGTTTGATTCATCTTTTGAATCATATAAAGCGTTTAAATTATGAATGGTGAATAGTTGAATAGTTAATCATTATCTTTTGAATCATATAACTCGTGTAAATTATTAATGGTGAATATAGTTGAATAGTTAATCATTAGAAGTTTATGAACTATCTCTTTAGTTTATGATGAATTTTAGGAGAAATTAAGTTAGTGCTAAAAAATATTGTATTTGTACTGTGAGAAAATAAATAATAAAATTTTTTAACTTATTATTTATATATTATTAATTTATAACGATTAATCAATTAAAAGTAAAAATAATTGTAATAATATGTAATAAGTCATAATTTTTTTATAATATTATTATTGATATTATTATATAAGTAAGATGAGAAAAACAAATAAATAAAAGACATATTATTAATCAAATGAGATAAATAAATTTCTATCTTGTAATTCAAAGTATACTTTATTTAAAAAAAATGAACTACAAATTGAAATCTTAAGCGCCCTGAAAAAAATTAAACAATTTCAAACTAAAATTGAATTTGTAAAATAGAAAGCAATTAATTAGATTATAAAAAAAGAATAAGAATAATGCGTGCCCTGAAAAAAATTAAACAATTTCAAACTAAAATTGAATTTGTAAAATAAAAAGCAATTAATTAGATTATAAAAAAAAAGAATAAGAATAATGCGTAGTACAATATAAAAAAAAATAAGTATATGAAAATAATTGTTATGAAAATAATTGGTATAAGAAAGTCCACGTAAGATTTTATGGAAATATAATTAATTAAATATTTATTTATAGAGTAGATAAAATTTATAATATGGAAATATAATTAATTAAATATTTATTTATAGAGTAGATAAAATTTATATTATTATAATTTTCATAAAATTTATATTATTATAATTTCCATAACATATATATAAATATTATAATTTAACATATTTATTATATAATCATTACCATTATTTGTATTTAATTTGAAAATTACCATAACAATACGTATTTATTATAATCATTATCATTATTCGTATTTAATTTGATATTTACAATAATAATACATATATAATATGAAAATAAAAATATCCATAGATAATTAAGAATCCCTAAATTATGGGGCAATATATAATTTGATTCACATCTTAAATGTTACATTTATGGAAATCTTGAGATTTAAAGAATAATTAAGAAAGATAAAATTATGGAAAATCCAAATTAGTTGACCATATGGAAATCTTGAGACTTAAAGAATAATTAAGAAAGATAAAATTATGGAAAATCCAAATTAGTTGACCATAATAAAAATTATTAGAACAAATATGTAACTTACAAAAATACAAACAATAGATGATTATTTAATAAAGGATGGAACAAAATATTTAAATACAATCAATAAATTAATGTTTACCATGTGTCTTGAAAAAAAAATTAGCACATTAAGAATCATTATTCATTATTATAAAATAAAATTAGTAGAAAAACGCAATGAAAATACTTTGCTGCAAAAAATTAAAACAATAATTATCATATAATAAAATATACAATAATAGAAAAACACAATAAAAATACTTACCGTGTTGACAATTCCTACAAAAAAATATATAGAATATAGTAAACATATTAAATGAAAAAAAAATGCAATAAATAAAAGCAAGAAAATTACTTAAATAAAGTTCCTACCAAAAAATATTGTGAGAATTATTAGTACATTTTTAGAATTATTAGTGAATATATTAATATTTATACAATAATATGTAAAAAAAAAACTAAAATGAGAGAAATGAAAAGTGAGAGGTAAAGAATGAGTGAAAAGAAGACCAATTTATAGCATTAGATTTGAATTAGAATCTATTAATTATTGTTATTATTATTTAAAAGGAAAAAAATATTTATGGACAAATTATAATGACGATATTAATGAAAGATTTGAATATAAAGATAGAAGTTGTTATAATTAAGTTTTTTAGTAAGTATAAGCATTATTTATATAGGGAAACAATAAATATTTATTTATTTCCAAAAAAAGATTTTTTTATTTAAAATAATAGTAATATGGAATATGAATAAAAAATATACTCTTATATAAATATTATATATGCATAAAATTGAAATAGAAATAATAAAGAGTGCATAGAATACTCCATTAAGATTCTTAAAATAAATTAATTAAATTAATATTAAGAAATTACTTATTATTTTATAATATTAGTTGTAAAAAAAATCAATAATTAATTGACCGTTATATTAATATTTGCTAATTAATTTTGTAGAGATTATAGGGATTGATTGATTTTTTCTATATTGTTATTTTAATATATATGGTAAGAGATGTAATAGAATATATGAATTAAGTAACAAATCAATTAGATAAATTATTTATAGTAAATGGTCAATTAATATAATTGAGAAAATTAATGAATTGATTAGTAAAAACAATTAGATTAATATCGATTTAAGAAATTGACGTAAATTGATTAGTATTCAAACTTAAATTGAATTTGTAAAATAAAAAAAAATTAATTAGATTATAAAAAATGAATAAGAATAATAATAAAATTAAATAAGTTACAATCAGCTATAAATATTAAAATAAAAAATATAAATAAATAACCTAAATCATTTACCTATTAAGATAAAAATATGATATTTTTTTAAACAATGAATCTGCAAACAAATTTGTGATTTAAATTATAATAAAATGAGATAATTATAATATAAAAATAAAATTAAAGATTATAATAAAAATTAGAAATTGTAAAAAAATAATTAAAAAAAAATATGACACTAATTAGAAAATAAATATAAAAACAATATAATTACCTTTGAATCTGCAATGAATAATAGAAATCAATAAAAATTATTAGAACAAATATGTAACTTACAAAAATACAAACAATAGATGATTATTTAATAAAGGATGAAACAAAATATTTAAATACAATCAATAAATTAATGTTTACCATGTTTCCTGAAAAAAAATTAGCACATCAAGAATCATTATTCATTATTATAAAATAAAATTAGTAGAAAAACGCAATGAAAATACTTTACTGCAAAAAATTAAAACAATAATTATCATATAATAAAATATACAATAATAGAAAAACACAATAAAAATACTTACTGTGTTGACAATTCCTACAAAAAAATATATAGAATATAGTAAACATACTAAATGAAAAAAATGCAATAAATAAAAGCAAGAAAATTACTTACATAGAGTTCCTACAAAAAATATTGTGAGAATCATTAGTATATTGTTAGAATCATTAGTGAATATATTAATATTTATACAATAATATGTAAAAAAAAAAACTAAAATGAGAGAAATGAAAAGTGAAAGGTAAAGAATGAGTGAAGAAGAAGACCAATTTATAGCATTAGATTTGAATTAAAATCTATTAATTATTGTTATTATTATTTAAAAGGAAAAGAATATTTATGGACAAATTATAATGACATATTAATGAAAGATTTGAATATGAAGAGAGAAGTTGTCATAATTAAGTTTTTTAGTAGGTATAAACATTATTTATACATGGAAACAATAAATATTAATTTATTTAAAAAAAAAAAAGATTTTTTAATTTAAAATAATAGTAATATGGAATATGAATAAAAAATATGATCTTATATAAATATTATATATGCATAAAATTGAAATAGAAAAAATATAGAAAAAATCAATCAATCCCTATAACGGTCATTATTAAATTGTTAACTATTATTGTTTTTACTATATAGAGATTATTAAAATCAAGCAAATATTAATATAACGGTCATTATTAAATTGTTAACTATTATTGTTTTTATTAATCTTTTGTAACATATAACTCCGTGTAAATTATAAATTGTGAATGGTTGTATAGTTTATAAAATTAAATTGTGTATAATTTTTTTGTCAATTATCTCTCTTCTCTATATTTTTATTAATTTAATTTTATGATATTTTTTATTTAAAATCTTTTTTAAAAGTGTTAATCATATATAATTTTTATCGATTTTTTGATCTTGTGTAATATATAACTCAGTGTGAATTATAAAAATTGAATGGTGGTAAAACTAATAAAACTAAATTATTCAGTAATTATTTTATTTGAATTTCAATTATATCTTTTATTAATTTATTATTATTTAATTGATCATTAATATAAAGAAAATAAAATATTAATTGATTTATTTTTCAAAAATAATTATCACCATTTTATTAATCTCTATTACTATAACATTAATTAATGAATAGAAAACGAAAGTAAATACACTTTTTTACAGAAATTTAAAAAATGTAAGACATTATTTTACGTGTTTAATTGTTTTTAAAATTATTTATCCGTAAAAAGACTTTTTATGTATAAATTAAATTATATTATATATTATGTGAAAAAAAAAATGATACATTATAAATCTAAAAAAAATATTATAAATAATAATCAGGCAAAATAGGTAATCTAAAGTCTAAATTTTTATTTTAAGAATCCAACTAAGTTATTGATAAATTAACAATTGTGAATAACATTCACAATGACAATGTATTCTATATTGGACACATGACCTAATACTTTTATTCTTTACTTTGAATTTATGATTTCCGTAGCTCTTCATGAACTTCTACTGCTATATTATGACTTGCATGACGATTTGTCGGTCCAGTGCTGCCAAATTGTATTTATGACAGTGCTGCACCAACATGTAGGAAATTAAAAAATTAGAAGATTTATAAGTGTATTATCCAAGAACCTTTAAAAAAACATTTAAATGAAAATCACTAATAATAATAAATTCTAAAGATAAAAAAATACGGAAAAATCAATAAAATACAGTAGAAATTGATTAATAAGTATATTTTTCTTAATATTTTCCTTTATATTATTCTTAATTAATTTAGGAATAGAATTAAGTTTTGATTTGAATTATATAAATTGATTGTGGATTGATTATCCTTGTTTGAAATTGGAAATTTCCATAAAATGATATCAATCATATAAGAATGTGAATAATCTCTCATAATTAATATATTTATTTTTTCATTTTTAAATATTTTGGTTATTATTATTTTTATTGTAAATTGTTTATTTATTTTTATTATTTATGAGTGAAATGATAAATAGCTTGAAACGCGAATTGTTATTGTTATTATTTTTTTAAAATAAATGTTATGTTATTATATTTTTTAATATAATAATTGAAATTATATATATATATATATATATATATATATATATATATATATATATATATATATATAGAGAGAGAGAGAGAGAGAGAGATTAACCTTGTTTAATGTTTAATTAATAAAATTATCATAACTAAATATTCTCATATGAAATATTCGAAAATAATTATACTGCATCTTATTAAAGAATGATTTATTATATATAATTAATTATAATGTTTTACATGTGAATAATTCTGAATTCTAAGAGACCGATCAATAATACATTCACACATCTTATTAAAGAATGATTTATTATAATTAATTAATTATAATGTTTTAGATGAGAATAAATTCCAATTCTAAAAGACCGATAAATAATACATTCACAGAATCACATTGGCTTTTGAAATAATTAAATCTAATTTTAAAATATCTTTAATGAGTTTCGTAAAGATTAAGTTTTACTAAAATATAATTATTTTATTTTAAATTGACACAAATAATTTAGTTATCCGAATTATTTTTTAAAATTGTTTTTTATAATAATTAAATTTATATATAATATAAAATATGACCATAATTCTAAGAGACTGATCAATAATACATTGTACACAATCATTCTAGTTAAATCTAATTTTGGAATATCTTTAATGAGTTCTTTTTGTGTAATATTCTAATTTTCAAATTTACCAAAAATATACCATATTTATTTATAACTTGTAATTGGAGAGGGAATATGATACTATAATAAAAGATTATTTAAACAAAATATAAAAATATAAAACTAATAATAAGCATTACTTTTTTTTATTGTAAACTATATTTTCAATAATAAAATTTTAGGAAAATAATTAAGTTATGGAAATAAATGAGATATATTGAATTACGGAGATTTATTTAAAATTAATTGAGAAATAATGTCATTATTTATTTTTAATATATTAAACTCATTTAGATTTAAGATACTTTTTATTCAAATATTAAAATATATAAAAATAATAACATCGAAATTCTGAATTTGTTTTTGAAGAAATTAAACTCATCTTAAAGATATGATTCTTTGTATTTATCTATGAAAATATATAAAAATAGTAATATCAATATTTTTTTCTATTAATAAAATGTAGAGAAGATAGAATTTTGAAAGATATGTGATTCTTTAACAATATGAATATTTTTTCCATATTTATTTTTGGACAATAATTAATACATAAAATTTTGAAAGATAGGTGATTCTTTAACAATATGAATATTTTTTCCATATTTATTTTTGGACAATAATTAATACACGCAAATTATTTAAATTTACATTTATATATATTAAATATAAAATGGTATAATAAGCATAAATAAATAAATAATTAAACGATTGAGAAAAATATAATTGAAATATATTTTGCGAGTGTAAATATAACTAACGCAGTACAAAATAAATTTTATACTAATATTTTTTAATTCTTAATGTGGTTGAATATAAAATTAATTTTATTTAATGATTATTTGGAGGATAAATACAAAAAAAATATACAATTTAAATATTTTATGGTCAATCACCTATCGTTACAATATAGACTTGTAAAAATACAAAATTTTTACACATTCAACTAAAAACGAAATATAGTAACTGATTCGAGATACTTACAATTATTTTTACAAAAGGTACAAACAAAACAAATATTATAACAACATATAAACAAATATCTAAATATGAAATAATTGAAAAAAGAAACAAAACACGTAGAACATTAATTGAAATATTTGAATTGAGTGCCTCACAAACAAAACAAATATGACAACAACATATAAACAAATATTTAAACGAAAAATAATTAAAAAGAGAAACAAAGATAAAACATTAATCGAAATACTTACATTGAGTGCTGCACAAAAATACAAATAAAACAAATATGAAGAATTATGATTTAAACAAAATAATATAATTTTATCGTGAATCAAAATAAAACTAAAAAATTTTAAAAATTCTTACCGTGCTACTTGAAAAGAATTATTAAATAAGAGCACAATGATAACGAAGAGAATGAATAAAAATGACATTTTATAATGAATTTTTTGAAACTTTGTATTGATTTACCATAATAATTCTCAATTAATTAATTAAATATTTAATCAAACCCCACAATTTTGGATTATGATTTGGTTATTGAATAAATATTGATAATCTATTCTATTTTTGGTTACCATATATATAGTAAATATATTGATTGTGAATATTTAAATAATTGTAAATTATTATTAATCTCATTAAATTGGAATATTAATATTTATGTTTTAAGTAGTTAGTAATTTAATTAGCGTGTTAATCTCAAAAAAATATAAATTAATATAAACTTACTAATCTAACAAAATATATAAAAATCCAATATAATATTATAATCATATTTTAATTAACTTGAAAACTTTTTGATTTTTATTAATATTAATAAATCAGAAATGTTAAAAATGAACGAATTATTAATGTAATTATTATGTATTATATATAGTTTAATTTATGATTAATTTGAATTATCTATAATCATTATTCTTGTTTAAAATTTAAATTACCATAAATATAATTATTATTCAACAAATCATTAATATTGTATGGACGTAATTAATAATTATTAATAGAATTTACTATATTTAACGTTTTTATATGAAAATAACTAATGTGTGTTAAATTAGAAATATTTAACTCGATTTAATAAATTAAAAATATTAACATGTTTTTAATAAATAATTTAATGATAATTATAAATAAATAATACAATTTATATATTAATATTATATTATTGAAATTATTTTGGATAAATATGAAAATGTTTTTAATATATATTTTAATAATAATCATAAATAAATATTACCGTTTATATATTAATATTATATTATATATATATATATAATAATAGCTATAAATAAAGATATTAACCATGTTTAATCAATAGAAATACCATAAATATAATTTTTCATATGGAATGTAAAGATTTAGAGTAAATTAAGAAATCGAAATTAATGGAATATATGGAATGTAAAGATTTAGAGTAAATTAAGAAATCGAAATTAATGGAATATAATAATTAGTAGAACATTAATATTAATTACTTAATATTAATATTTATTTATGAATTTTGAAAATATACATAAAATGATTAATTTTTAAAGATAAATTAATATTAGTTTATAAATGCCACGTAGTGTGAACATGGTCATTTTTTCTAGCGATTCTATTGGTACACCTGGATGAAAAAAGCCTGGATTTATATATTGATAGATTCCTGTTTTACTTTCTCACTTTCCTATTTCAGGGTATCAATAAATATCTTAATTTGATCAAATATATTATTTCATGGAGGAGGGTCAACATGCCATGTTAAAGAAACAACTTGGATCAAGCCAAGGTGACTTTGAAACATGTTGGAAACAAATTCACACTCTTTTTGAAACTTCTCACAATGCAATTAAGCAATCATTTGAAAAGAGCAGAAACGTGGTCTTGCACAAATAAGTCTGTTATCTTCACTTCATTGCGAGGTATGGTGTCTACAAATGCGTTAAATAAAATATATGATGAAATGATGTGTATAAGTGAGATCAATATTGATCATTTGTTGTGTGGGTGCATCTTGAGAAAGACATGTGGGCTGCCATGTAATCATGAAATTTCTAAATATGTGAGGTTGGACAAGTCGATTCCCTTTTGATCAAGTTGATTCGTTTTGGAGAAAATTAGATTTTTTACCAAGAGCGAAAGATGATGTCGGCGTTTATCATGAAATAGGAACTCATTTGAATTTGTGTGTTGCTAACATGTACACAAAATTTGAACAAGCTCCTGAAGCAGAGAAGTTGTTATTATTGAAAAGATAGATGGAGATTGTGAGTCCAACAATAACCTTGCTGATTGAGCCTGATATACAAACTCACATACGTGGCCGTCCAAAGTCTAAAAAAGTTAGACAATCAAAATCAACCAAACGTGATCTTAGTAAATTTGAATATATGGAGTCTATTAAAGATAGTTGCTCACCGGTTGAGAAATTAATCTTTAATGTTGGCTCGAATGGTCCTATGTTCACTTCGAAGCCGCACACAAAACTACAGGTACATTTATTACGTTTCTATATTTTTTTTTACATTTCACTCAAGTAACTTTTTTTTTGTGTTTAAATAGGTTGTGCGTCGACAAACTCAATCCATGACTGATAAAAATTTTGTGAATCTACTACCATTTCACATGCGTACCTATATTGTTGGGATTAAGAATGTTGAGAGTGATGGTCATTGTGGTTTTCGTGCTATAGCCGACCTACTTGGATATCGTGAAGAATCATGGGGGCGCGTTCGAGGAGACCTCTACCACGAGTTAGATACAAATCGCGAGTTGTATTCAAAAGTGTTCATGGAAGAGGGAAGTGTTGATAATATATTAGCGAGACTAAACTTTTACAATGAGCCTGCACCGAAAGAAACATTGATTTTCTTTGCCCGAAATGGGGCACTTGGTCGCATCAAAATATAATGTTGCTCTTGTTTGTTATGATAAAGGTATATCCTTAACATATTTTCCTCTGCGAACAATTGTGTCATCTTCTCCGAAGCTAATTTGCATGGGATTAGTAAATGAGAATCATTTTATTGAGGTATGTACAATATTTGTATCCTCACTTTATTTTGAGGTATGTACATTATTTTTATTTTTAATTGTATCATCACATTTTGTAGGTGTTCATGGGGGAAGGTCACCCATTACCACATGTAGCAGTTGCATGGGATTCATTTCGGGACGAAATTGCTGCAGGATGGAAAAAATTTTATAGTCAAGAATTATTTTTATATAGAGAGCAGATAGAAAATAATCGTATTGGTGGTAATAGTGTCACAATAAATATTTAATTTGATTTTTGCAATGACACGAGACTTCTAGGAATATTTGAAACGATTTAATGAACATTTTTTGGATGCGTTTTTCATTGTGTTAGAATATGACATATACATATATAGTATTGACATCATCATTTTCGTAATGATTTTTAATTTCAAAAACTGCTCATTTTAATTGGATTATATTAATGTACGCAATGGATATCAAAAGAGCTATATAAAAATAGTACTAAAATCAATTTTCAATTAATATATTAATAAAAGAATATTTAATTTTTTTTATTAAAATAAAAATAAAAATAAAAAATTTTAAAAGTTCGGGCCGACCCAGCCCAACGGGCCAAAATCGGGTCTAGCCCATTTGGCCCATCAGCCCATCGGGCCGGGCCAAATAGGTCTGAATTTTTTTAGGCCACAAATTTCTTGGCCCAGCCTGGCCCATTGGTCGGGCGGGTCGGGCCAACCCATCGGGCCGGGCTGAAATTCCCAGCTCTATATATACTGTAGTTGTTATTTTGAAGTTTTAGTGGATAGGAGAATATGAATATAATGTTCAAATACAAACGTTGAATTCTCTCTTACTTAATATTATGATTTTAATTCTTATAATTAATACAATTTTATTAATGTTAACATGCGTATTATATGGGAAATTAAGGGGTGTATCCTCATTTTTTTTAATAAGGGCATTATAGGTAAATTAAAGTGGTGAATAAAGTAAATATAATAAAATAAATATAATATTATGAGGTGTATTTAGTAAGTTAGTGTACTAATAGGTTTTTGAGGGTGTAAATAAAATCATTCATAATTTTTATATGTGAGGTTTATTTAGACAACACAATAACTACTAATAAAAAGTTAAAAACAATGCAAATTTAAAAGAAAAAGTTGTATGTGCCTGATATGATATGAGTATCGTGACTTATAGATCAATTGTTTAAATTTATTTGAAAAAAAAGTTTTACATAATTTGTGCTTAAATTTGTCTATTGTAACTTTCTTTTTTTCATAACTTGCGCCAAATTTGTCAATTACAAACTTTTTTCAAAGTAAAAAAATTGGGACATTTAGGAAAATACTCAGGCCCCCACTATGGCGCCCATTTCTCAAGTATAGAGGAAGTATATGGCAATTGCAATATTTTTTTTAAAAATTAAAGAAGTTGAAATTGAATATTTTAGTCCAACCTAATATCACGCATGACGAACATTTTTTTTAATAGAAAAATATTAGTATAGAAAAAGTAAGTTTTCTTCCTAAATTTCAATAAAGCAAATTTTTTTATTTTTGATATCAATTTTTATCTACAGTCTATCATTTAGTATGACAACTCACACAAGTAACATACATACACAAACAAAAAAAATATAAAAACTTGCTTCTTAGTTTTACTGCTAGTTTGCGATAACATTAATGGCCAAAATATTTGAGTTCGTGATAGTCGTCATTCCCATAATCGTCATTTTCACCCTGCAGACATCTGAAGTGAGTAAATTTCTTTCATCGAAATATTTTTTATAGCATGTAGTAACAAAATATCTTTTCAAACTAATAATTAATGTTTTTTTTCCTTGTCTTCCAGGGCAGGAATACGACTTTTGTTGAAGGTAACTAAACTAATAAATACTCGTATAATTTTATTTTTGTAGTTTTCGTATGGGTGAATGAAATTTTATTATATTGTAAACTTTACAATTTGACGTCCTATTTTTTTTAAATATAATCTTTTTAATTGCATCAATTTTTAATTTTTGATCTCAGAAAAACAACTGTTGTTCCTTATTTTCTTTATTAACATAATACTGTATATATTGTAGTATATATATTTTTTAATTTATGTTTTCAAATAAATATATATGAATAGATAATGAGAACGTACTAAGGGAAGTACAGTAATAATTAATACGTGTAATTGATCATTTTAATACGTCTTGACTCTTGATATTGAAATGGCTGGTCGAAGAATGTCGCAATGTATGCAAGAATAATGCACAATTCACAAAAAATCCGAAGTGCTATAATGCTTGTACAAGTGGGTGCTGCTTCCACGATTGCTTCAACGACTGCAATGACCCGAAGACCGTTTATTCTTGCTTACAAGGGTGTGAGTTTGAATGCAAAAAATCAGTATGGGCCGCCTCGTGGAGACTATTAGAAAAAAGCCCAACACGAAGGCCCACTTTTATATAAAATTATCTTAAGTTTTTATAATAATAATAATAATAATAATAATAATAATAATAATAATAATAATAATACTTGTTACCTTTTAATCCATTCCAATATTAAAAGTTAAAACTACACATTTCTATTCAAAGCAATTTTAGTAAGCCTCTCAGAAATCTTTTATTATCTTCATTAAAAACTATAAAAAAAATACTGCACAATAACATTTAAAAAAATATATAATAAATTAAATGCACACGAAAAGAAGGAATTATTATACAAGCATTTTCGTCCAAGCTTTTTTAGCTGATATTATTCAAATTAGGCCTAAGAGTCTAAGACTATGTGCAATTTATATTTTTTAGTTCAAACTTCAAATCTATTAATGAACTTTTACAAATACGGGGTCAGTTCATATTACCACTCTACATACACCGCCAAAAGTGAAATCGTTTCAAAAGTATAGATCAGTATAATTAATTATTAATAATTAAAATTAGTAATTTTTAATTAATTTATTAATAAATATTTATTAATTATTAAAAATTGAGGTTCGATTCTTCTTATGTAGATTAATATTTTTTAGTTTATTAAAGAATTTAAGAGCGTTCCGCCTTAGAGGGAAGCCGCCGCTTGAGCAGCGGTGAACGAAGGAGAAGCCAGAATGTAGGCTTGAGTAACGCAAATATTGCTGAGGATTTAAGGCCCATAAAACATAAGGGTTCCTCCGCAAAGTTTGTCGATCGAAGGTAAATCACGGCATCAGGTATATAAATTAATAACGTTATAGTGTTATTTATAAAATATTAAAATTTATTTTTTATATTTTAAAATATAATTTTAGTTCCTGATATTAAAATTAAACAAATTATATACAAAATATAAACTAGATTATTAATATGATGAATTGATTTTTTTAATTAAATAAAAATATAAAAAAGTAATATTTATTTATTTAAATATTTACTTAGTAACTTAAAATTTGAAAATTTTAATAAAAAATTAAAGTAAAATAGAACTTTTATTAAAAGTTTAAGAGAAATTTTAGTAGTTTTTTCCTTACATTTTTTTAAAGAATAATTTTTTTAATAAAATGAATATAAAAATTCACATTTTTATGAGAATACTGTTATGTCATTATTTTTATCCTGCCCGGGGAGCAGCCCTGAGGCTTTAAGGGGAGAGGGCGGTCTGAAATTTAAGGAGCTTCTCGCCGAGCATGTCTAGCTGTTGCCCACCGAGGATAACCCAACCGTTCCGGGGAGGCTGATGAGACCAGCTTTGAAGATAACATTACTCGTGAATCACCGAAGATAAAAACTATTGGGAGCAGAAAGTTTGATTTAAGCCGAGCAAAACCCCAGCCGGCGAAGCCAGGGAATCCGAGCTGCAGTGCGAGGTCTCCTCACCTCAAAAGGCGGCGTAAATCTGGGCCGGTCCAAACAAGAAGCCCATATGTTATGGAGATTAGGCCCATTAGGTTAAAAAAGGGAAAAAAACCCTAAATGTATCCCTATAAATATACTAGTATCCATACCAAAAAAGGCAGATCTGGCAGCCCCCAAAATAGTGATCTTTCCTTTTCCAGCTTAAGTTTTTGTTTCCTTTTTTAGAGAGAATTTACTGTTAGTTCAATCCTCATATCCACCCGTGAGTTTACGAAAGAGAAAAGACCTTTTCTGTTCGGCTTTTTTCACTCGTTAACAAGTGGCGCTAGAAGGAGGGGTGAATCCTCGAGCGTTGGACAAACAGATTTCTCTCTTTCCGATTATGGATATTGTTGGTGTTTCAGGTACCGCCGCCGCCGACCTCGAGGGCGAGACCCCCCAGCAGACGAAGAGCGCCGGCAAGACGTGCATGTCACAGAGCGGACCAGAAACTGCGCCTCCCGAAGTCCCCGATGAGATCGCTCGCCAACTCGCGTTGATAGAGACCCTGCGCGCGGAAGAGGCGGAGGCCAGGGAGAGACAGCGGATCCTCCACGAACGAGTCACAGAGGCCGAAAACCTGATGTCCCCAGCCGTAGACGAAGAGCCGGATCTGGACCTTGGGCAAGTTAATACCCCGAAGAAATCAAACGAACCATACAAAGGTTTGAGGCTCGGTCCCGTTTCCTGGAGAAAAGGCCGGCCACCGAGAAGATTAATCCCAACGCTCGCCGCCTAGGGGAGGAGTTCGAAGCGGAGGCCCGAGAAGAGGCCGTCCGAGCAGTTCTTCAGAAAAGACAGATGGCTGATCAAAACCGAGCCGCGGCGAGCTCTCAGAGGACTATCATGACCGACCCCGGCCTCACGAGACGTTTAGAGGAAGTAGAAAGGAAGCTGGCCGAACAGGACAATGACCCTAAACGAAGATCCACCCTCGCAGAACCGCTCAGCCTGAGGATCGAACGGGCCCGGCCACAACCCGACATCGCTCCGTTGCTGACTTTCATATACGACGGAGCTTCCGACCCCGACGTCCATTTAAATAAATACAACATCTACATGGTGGGACGAGGAGCAACCGAAGCAACTAAGTGCCGTCTTTTCCCGTTGACCCTCGGTGATATGGCTCATCGCTGGTACACGAGCCTGCCACCGAGATCGATCGATAGCTTTGAAGAACTGGGGGACGAGTTCGTATCTTATTTCGCATCCAAAGTAAAGTACTCGGAGGGCCGCCAACGTCTGATGGGGGTCAAGCAGGGGAAAGATGAAACCGATGAAAGCTATATAGATCGAGTGGAACAGATCGCTAAACAGGGAGATCGAGTGAGCGATGAGATTTTGGTCCACGCCGTGGTGGGCAGTTTGCGAGCCACTTCCGGTTTGTTCAAACCGATGATGAAGGAGTATCCAAAGTCGTATACTGATTTCCGGAGAAGAGCGGGCGAGGAAATCGCTCAGCAACGCATATACGACCAGAGGATGAGAGAATGAGAGCCCGAGAAGGAGGAAAAACCCCCTGTCGAGAAGAAATCGACCAATCCGACAACCGTTGGTTACTGGACGGAACCGCCTCCGACAGTGAAATATCATGAAAGTGGAAAGAAGAGGCCAACCTGCAGACCTCACCAGGGAGTTTTCCAAGCACCGAAGAAGGTTGAGATCGTAGAAGAATACCCCGAGGAGGGGACATTCCTGGGGCAAACCCCTGCTCGGATCCTCCAGATTTTTTACGAACGAGATATCAACATCCTCACCCCTCCCCCGGCGATGAGGAGCCGCCCGGATGAGAGGAATCCGCGAAAGTGGTGCTCTTTCCACCAAGAGAACGGGCATAGGACTAATGAATGCCGCGACCTGATCGCTCAGCTACGCCAACTCTACGAAGATGGGAGCCTGGCCAACCTACTCCGAGCACCGAAACGCGGCCGCCCTGATGCCGGCCGAGGAGGTGCCGGCCGCGGGGGCGGCGGCCGAGGGAGAGGAGGTAGGGGCCGGGGCCGAGGATTTCAAGATGATCAGAACCACCGACCCCACCAGCAACAGAGGCGCGAACAGGATCATCCCGGGCAAAATCAGTTGGTTCTACCTCCACCCCCGGCCGTCGAGGCCGGAGATGAGGACCCTCCCATTCGCGGAGGAGCACGAGTCAACATGATCGGGGGATTGACGCCAATCATCCACAAATCAAAGAGGCAGAAGAAAGAGGAGTTGCGCGAGTTCGAGGGCGTGAACGTAGTGATCCCCCAAGCAGAGTCGACGATCGCCCGCGGAATTACCATCTCTTTCTCCGAGAAAGACAGAGAGGGGATAAGATATACCAAAGAGGACGCTTTGGTGATTACCGCGAGGATCCTCGGGATCGAAGTGGCCAGGATTTTGGTAGATAACGGGGCACATTGCAATCTCATCTTCAAGTCGGCTTTGGACCAGCTCGGCGATCTCTCCAGCTATGTCCGGCCATATGATGGGGTTTTGAAAGGATTTGGTGATGTGGTGGTGCTCCCCCGGGGAAGAATCAGGATGGCGGTGGAGTTGAAGGATTGGCAAGATCCGAGTGTTAATATGACTCGAATGTTGAACTTTGTTATAATAGATGCTGACAATATTTATAACGCTTTTTTCGGGAGGCCGTTCCTAGATGCCTTCGAGGCAGTGGCGTCCTCCCACTATTATTGTATCAAATTTCCCACCCTGAACGGTGCGGTCGGCACCCTCCGGGGAGATCAATATATGGCAAGGAAATGTTTTAATTATTCCCCGCGTTTTTCTATGAATGAACAATCAAACAACTCTGATATGATGGCAACGAGCACTGGGGCATTTGGGGACGGCAACCCCCAAATGGCCTCCCCGGTATCTGCCCCGAAGGACGAGGGGCTCCGAGGAGAAGACTTTTCGGTTGAGGTTGTTGGAGTTGTGTACTTAATGTCTAGATTTAAGTAACGGAAACTCACGATCCATTGCCATTAATCTATTTAATTAAATAAACAATTATTTGCGTATTAATTATTTATAATTAAATATATGCAAATTATAGTCCTGGATTCTATACGTTGTAGTTAGTATGGTGTGTCGGGCCCACACAGAAGATCATACTATCGGTTACTCGTATTTAATCGAACAGTTGCTCACGACCTAGATGGACACGGACCAATCCATCGGTATAGTCGTTGTGTGAGAGAGAAAATAATTTATCTTAATTATTTTATCACACTTGTACACTTGGTGTATTGAGCGGATCGTTGAGATTCATCGATTAGGATTGCCGGCGATAATCGATTCGAGTCTCAGTGTATTTTATTCTTAATCCCCGAAACTATTGCGGGTGTGTATATTTAATATAAGTGACTTTGATTTACCAAAGGAATTAACCGATTTAATTATTGGGTTAATTACCGGTTAAGTTGGGTCACTATATTTTATATATGACATGCCGTGAATACTTGACGGGAAAGTGTATCCCGGAAGGGTTGATAATATCCCCGAGATGAGTTCATAAGGAATTATTATGTAAACCCTGCAGGTGGATTCGTTCCGCATAATAATTAAGGTTGAATGGTACTAGTCTCGGATATAAGAGATGAATAAATTAATTAGCAATAAATTAATTTTATTCATGGATATTTATATCTTAAATACACGGAATAAATAATACTACCGGAGAAATATTATTTGATATAATATGGTTTAATATTGGGAGTGCAATTAATTTTATATAGTGGAAAATAGAATTAATTAATATTGATAAGGATTAATGGACTTGAGCATTGTGCTCAATTTAATCTTCAATATTGGAAGCCCAATATTCCACCTCCTTAAGATCCCCTACGTAGCCTATAAAAGCACTACATGGTCTTCTCTATTCTCATAACTTGAAGATCACAATTCTAGAGAGAGAAAGTAGAGAGGGAGATCCATGGAGTTCGGTAGATCGTCGCCCACACGACGTCCGGGCTAGTGCAAGGAATACGTGGGAAGATCTCAAAGGTCATCAAATTAAGTTCTACGTTTTTCCGAACAACGAGAACGAGGTAAATCGTAAAACCCTCTTTATGATTTTATCGTTTAATTATCGTAAAAATATCGTGAACCAAGATCCGAGGAACGAACCCCGGACGAGGGACGAACGGGTGGTGGCGGTGCGAACATCCGGACCACCGGCGATCATCCCCGTGGGGATCGCGACGCGTGCATGGGGTCGAACCCCGGCTGGACGCCGAGGGTGCGATCGATCGTGAAGATCGATCGCGGGGTGCGGGCTGGTGCCGCGCCCCTCCCCACCGTGAGCGGCGAGTCGCCGGACTCGCCGCGGGGGCTGCCCATGCAGCCCCGATCGAGCGCACAAGGCGATCGATTCCGATCGATCGCAGCCCCCTTCGCGGGGGTTCGGCTGGGCGTGCGTGCGCGGTTTCGGCCGCGTCGTGCGTTCGGTTGGACCCCGGATCGTGAGGAGGTGTTCGTGTGATTTCCGGCGATGGGATTTCGATTGGGTTGTCGGTTCCGCAATTTTGACAATCCGGATATTGGATCTCCAAAGGATTTCGGTCGGAATTAATTAGATAATTTATTTATTTAAATTGATTAATTCCGGGATATCGATTTCCAACAATTGGTATCAGAGCGTTGGTTTTAGTTCATGGTATTTTTCGATAAATTGTTCTACCTTGCAGGGTTTCCGATTATTATGGCTAGATTTAATTATTGTTAATTAATGTCATAATAATGTTCTTGATTATTAAACTCTCGGTGATGTTATTTGTTCTTGTGTGGTGAATGCTTGTTCTTAATTTTTCCGGAAATTGTATGAGGTCGATTTCATGTAGAGAATCGATGCCGGATAACGTAGTAATAAATTTGTAATTTATTTACGTTGGATCGATGACGAAACGACCGCCGGAAAAGTGTGACGGAGGAGACGAAGAGAGGGAGGACCGGGGATCGATCACGAGGATCGATCCCATGAGGATCGATCGCCCGGGCTGCCCAAGGGCTCTCGGCCACGCCGGCCACCAAGGGTGGTGGCGCGTGAGCCTTGGCCGGCGGTGGTAGTGGCGGTCGATGGTGGGGATGGCGTGGGGATCCCCAACCCATGCTATTCCTACCAAGATCCAACTTTCCTAATTGATTCGGTTTTCCTATTTTGAGTATTCCTAGTTTTGGGAATTCTCATGGAAATAGGAAAAGAATTATTTGAATTAATTTATTTCCTTATTCTATTGTGGAAGTCTTCTAGAATATTCTAAGTTCTACTTGGAATAGGATTCTAGAGATTTAATGGAATTAGAAAGGAAAATAATTAATTATTAAATTAATTTCCTATTTGATTATTCCTATTTTATGGGAATTTTCATGGACATGGAAATTAATTAATTTTGGAAAGTTTAGGAGTCCTAAATTAATTTTTCTTTATTTAATTATTCCTTTATGAAATTTTTAATGGATTAGGAAAGGAATTAATTTGGAAGGACTAGGAGTCCTAAATTATTTTATTTCCTTATTTCATTATGGAAATCATCTAGAATATTCCAAGTGGGTCTTGGATAGATTATTCTAGAGATTTAATGAAGTAGAAAGGAAAAATAAAATAAATTTATTTTATTTCCTTATTCTATTATAGATGTCTTCTAGAATATTCCAAGTGGGTCTTGGATAGATTATTCTAGAGATTTAATAGAATTAGATAGGAAAATAAATAAATAAAAATATTAATAATATTTAATTTTATTTTTGATTTATTCGATTGACTTAATTTTCGAATTAAGTAACTTTTGGATTTATTAAAAATAAATAGATTTAAATATTGGAATTAATATTCCCGTCACATGGAGCATTCAAGAACGAAGACTAAAGACTAGAAGATGCATACGGGGATGCGATAAAGCCATAATAGTCGGAAAATAATATTCTAGTATTATTTTGATTATGTGATAATATTCTATGTGCTTTATTTCATGTATGCATGCTTATGTGTATTTAATTATGCATTAGATAGCGTATCCCTTTGTTATAAAAAGCTAAGTGGGGGAGAGGGTATGGAAACATATCCATGGTCTCCATTGCTGTTCTCTTGGTGACTTTTATGGACTTTTGAAGTTCGTATAGACAAGTCATTGGAGGAGAATTCTTGTAATTCCTTTTACGAGAAACATTGATTAAGTTTATCAAACAATGCCTAATTTGTCTTTCCAAAACTGATTTCAAGTCGACTCATTCTCACCCCGGGGAGTGGAATGGAGCCAAAGCCACTTGGTCATGTCGAGGACACAAATTAGAGGCAGTCGTACCATCTTTTGAAGGTGGATCGATTGTCTGCTCGGCTCCCTCATTCTATGAGAGATAGGGTCGTTCGCATGGTGAATCACTGGTTAGAAACTTCGAGTTTCACTTATGATTCTCCGCGTCTTGATTTACAAGATTAAATGATTCAAAGTAATTGGGAGTCAATTGTAAAAGTTTTTTGGTGTAGTAAACGTCCACACGAACGTGGCTTGCTACATTGAATGGGACTTTGGAACGATTGATGTAGACAGTTATAGAAGGGAGTAAAAGAGCGTATGTTAACGTAAACGTCCACACGAACGTGGCTTGCGGTGAATATACGTGTCCCAAACAATCTTCTTAGATACTGAGTAATGGTTTACACTTAGGTACGCTTTATAGTATTCTTCCCAACGAAGTAACGCTATAATTGATGTACGACCGAAGGAAATCTAATTGCTAAATCATTTGGATAGGTAAACGTCCACACGAACGTGGCTTGCCTTATCTGATGGGATTTTAGAGGTGATTAGTGGTTTAATGATATTATTTGAGGGAGATAATATCGGAGATTAAATCGATTGTTTGTTATTATATGTGCTCATAGATTAGGAAATGGCTTTGAACCCACTTTATGTGATACGTAAGGAATTTTTAAACTCACTGGTCCCTAAATGTAATGATTGGAATAGAGATCTAAACATTGCCCAAACTGTTGAAGAGTACAAGGTTGTACTCAATGAGCTTTTTCCTTCCGAGCCTATTAACATAGGCGGCTAGACAAGAAGCGATGAGGATACTCATAAAGGTCAGTCGCTTCGAGGAAACGCTTAAACACGTTTTTGAGATGATTGACCTTTTAGACGAGTTGAAACGGAAATCGCAAGCTCTTGTAGCCAATGCCAAAGGTTTTGAACCTAAGGGCAAAATCGGGGGAAAGGAAAAGCAAGCAAAGAAACCCAGTGGTCCTAGGTTTCTTGGACCACGAGATGGGACGAGAAAGCCATGAGGCAAGAGTTCTCGATGCAAACAATCTGGGTACTGGAAGTCTGATTATCCTCTCAAAGAAAGTACGAAATTCTTCTTTAGTCGTAAAACATAGTCAGTGGTATTATCTACCGGAACCTGGTGTGTAGATATGGAACCACTGACGGTATGTGCATTTTAAATGCAAAGGTTCCAGGAAACCTAACGACTTGAAAAAGAAGAAATCGTAGTCTACATGGGCAATGCTGTAGAGGAGGCAGCAGTTGCAGTGGAGGACATTTTATAGGATTTCATTTTGAGTTATTGTTTTTATGTACCTTTCATATTAGAAAGAACTTTGTTCTGGATTTCTAATAAATGGATATTTTATTTCTTTTAATCATTTGATGGTTATAAGAAGAAATAATGATATTATCTATTTTGGTACATTGGCTAGCAATATATAAATGATGAATCCTGAGTCCACCACGATGCAACGAACCGTAGTATGAAACTCGTTTTACTAATAAGAGATTTCTTTATCAATTATACTTGTGGATTCTTATGCTGAGTCATGTTTATTCAAATAAGAAGTTCAAAGGTCGAAAATTGATATTTGATCAATTAAGTTGAAGGAGTGGACCTTCCGACCTAAGAATCTAATTTGGAAGATAATACGACTAAGCAATCCTTTATGGATATAAGATGTAAGATCCGGACAAGTATAAGAATTGATTGACTCTGATGTATGCAGACCTATGCCTACTCAGACAATAAGGTACGAGTACTTCATTTTATGATTACTCGAAAAATGGATTAGAATACCTGATGTGCCACAAAAGCAAGTGTTTTGACAAGTCAATGGACACTAAGCAATTGTGGAAAGCCATCAAGGTATATCCATTTGTAGCCTGCGATTTGATCGCGGAGGCAAGTACCTATCTGAGGAATGCATGGCATACTAATCAGAAATTGGGATTTGATCCTAAATGACTTCACCATACACTGTTGTGTAGAAATGGTGTGTCGTAAACAAGAAATGGAACTCTTATACAAAGAGTAAAAGCATGAGTCATACGGAACTACCTATGTTCTATGGATATGTCTGGAAACAACGGGGCATTTAAATGCGGTTGTAGAATATCCTAGAAGAACAAAAGATGTGTGTTCAATAGTACTATGAACCAGAAGGACGTTATAAGTTCTAACGCCCGGTTCTTAGAGAAAGACTATATGATGAACCACAAGCCCAAGGTGACGATATACTTTGAAATGAGAGAGAAAGATTAAGACTTAGAACCAGCCGAACCGAGTAGCGGTACACCACTAACTGCACCTACTGTTATCACTGTTTATACACCGGAATGCCTTTGTAGTGGGAGGTTGTGGGACAACCGGAGATATTCATAAGACTAGGAGAGTCTTCGAACTCTGGACCTAGTATACATGAAATCGATCCCTAGATCTACATGAAGGCCGTACTAGATCTAAATGTGCCTTCTTGGAGAGCAATAAGGATTATTGCTAGGAGGCGAGATCGTTTAGAGTACAAGCTTAGTTGATCCATTTATGGATTGGAACAAAGCATTGAATTCGTGGTACTTGCAAATTGATGAGATAGTCCATTTTATGGATTCATCAAAAGCATAGACGAATTGTGTGTATTGGAAACGTGATGGAAAACAAGGTGGTGTTTCTCGGAGGTTTTATGTAGATGATACTCTTATCATTGGCAACAATGTAAAGATGTTATCAGACATAAAATGATGGTTGTCTAGATGAATCATTATGAAAGATAAAGGAAGAAGTTGGACATATTCTTGAGATCTTGGATCTCTAGAAAGAACATTGTACTTTTCCTGGACATCTTACATATATGATTATGGTTCGTTTTAACATGCAAGATTCCGAGAAAGGTTCGTTACCTTTCAGAGACGGAATGCATCTATCTAAGGATATGTGTTTTGGAACACAAAAGGAGATAGAAGCAATGAAAGCAGTTTCCTACACTTTGAGTGTGGAAAGCTTAATAAATGCATTGTTGAAAACAAGAACCTGATATCGGCTATGCGGTTAGCATAGTGGGAGGATATCAAGGTAATCCTGGAAAGGAATATTCGACTGCCGTAAAAGTACTTTCGAAGTACTGTTCTAGACTACGAAGCAGACGAACATTTCCTTTGGATTACATTCTCTTAGATTTCTAATCGAATGAGGACCAGTGTAAGTCGATATCAGGCTATGTGTTTCACTATTGAAGGAGAAGGAGTTTTAACATGGAAGAGTGATAAGCACGATGCTTTTCGGACTCTGCCATGGGTAACCAAATAGCAGCCTCAGAGGCAGCGGAAGTTTTGGTATAACTCCGGGATAATCTCTGGGACTTAGATGTGATTCTTAATTTGCCAAAGGCTATGTAAATAGCGGTGCAATGGCAAATGGTAAGAAATCACAAGTCCATAAGTGTAAGATAACACATAGTGCAAGTACCACCTGATACGAGTCATCGTCGAGGGAGACGACGCTGTAGTCACCAAGATAACTTCAGAGCGGCAACCTAGAGTGCTCATTCACATAGTACTTCTTGGAAGTACAACTTTAGCACGTGAT
Source organism: Euphrasia confusa (assembly GCA_954870475.1). Lineage (NCBI taxonomy): Eukaryota > Viridiplantae > Streptophyta > Magnoliopsida > Lamiales > Orobanchaceae > Euphrasia > Euphrasia confusa. The sequence continues at coordinate 11,611,782 of OX940954.1, read as the reverse complement.
GAGTATGGGAGTCGGGAGTTTGGAGGAAATGACTAGACCTTAGTACAAGTGGGAGATTGTTGGAGTTGTGTACTTAATGTCTAGATTTAAGTAACGGAAACTCACGATCCATTGCCATTAATCTATTTAATTAAATAAACAATTATTTGCGTATTAATTATTTATAATTAAATATATGCAAATTATAGTCCTGGATTCTATACGTTGTAGTTAGTATGGTGTGTCGGGCCCACACAGAAGATCATACTATCGGTTACTCGTATTTAATCGAACAGTTGCTCACGACCTAGATGGACACGGACCAATCCATCGGTATAGTCGTTGTGTGAGAGAGAAAATAATTTATCTTAATTATTTTATCACACTTGTACACTTGGTGTATTGAGCGGATCGTTGAGATTCATCGATTAGGATTGCCGGCGATAATCGATTCGAGTCTCAGTGTATTTTATTCTTAATCCCCGAAACTATTGCGGGTGTGTATATTTAATATAAGTGACTTTGATTTACCAAAGGAATTAACCGATTTAATTATTGGGTTAATTACCGGTTAAGTTGGGTCACTATATTTTATATATGACATGCCGTGAATACTTGACGGGAAAGTGTATCCCGGAAGGGTTGATAATATCCCCGAGATGAGTTCATAAGGAATTATTATGTAAACCCTGCAGGTGGATTCGTTCCGCATAATAATTAAGGTTGAATGGTACTAGTCTCGGATATAAGAGATGAATAAATTAATTAGCAATAAATTAATTTTATTCATGGATATTTATATCTTAAATACACGGAATAAATAATACTACCGGAGAAATATTATTTGATATAATATGGTTTAATATTGGGAGTGCAATTAATTTTATATAGTGGAAAATAGAATTAATTAATATTGATAAGGATTAATGGACTTGAGCATTGGGCTCAATTTAATCTTCAATATTGGAAGCCCAATATTCCACCTCCTTAAGATCCCCTACGTAGCCTATAAAAGCACTACATGGTCTTCTCTATTCTCATAACTTGAAGATCACAATTCTAGAGAGAGAAAGTAGAGAGGGAGATCCATGGAGTTCGGTAGATCGTCGCCCACACGACGTTCGGGCTAGTGCAAGGAATACGTGGGAAGATCTCAAAGGTCATCAAATTAAGTTCTACGTTTTTCCGAACAACGAGAACGAGGTAAATCGTAAAACCCTCTTTATGATTTTATCGTTTAATTATCGTAAAAATATCGTGAACCAAGATCCGAGGAACGAACCCCGGACGAGGGACGAACGGGTGGTGGCGGTGCGAACCGCCGGACCACCGGCGATCATCCCCGTGGGGATCGCGACGCGTGCATGGGGTCGAACCCCGGCTGGACGCCGAGGGTGCGATCGATCGTGAAGATCGATCGCGGGGTGCGGGCTGGTGCCGCGCCCCTCCCCACCGTGAGCGGCGAGTCGCCGGACTCGCCGCGGGGGCTGCCCATGCAGCCCCGATCGAGCGCACAAGGCGATCGATTCCGATCGATCGCAGCCCCCTTCGCGGGGGTTCGGCTGGGCGTGCGTGCGCGGTTTCGGCCGCGTCGTGCGTTCGGTTGGACCCCGGATCGTGAGGAGGTGTTCGTGTGATTTCCGGCGATGGGATTTCGATTGGGTTGTCGGTTCCGCAATTTTGACAATCCGGATATTCGATCTCCAAAGGATTTCGGTCGGAATTAATTAGATAATTTATTTATTTAAATTGATTAATTCCGGGATATCGATTTCCAACAGAGGTCAGGGAGATTGACCCCACGGAGCAGATGGATGTTGACGACCAAAATTACCTGGCCGCCCTCTGGGAAGAAGTGCCTAGCAGGGATCAGGATTCTGAAGAAATACTCCACGACCTCGAAGCGTAATTCCTCCACATACTTATCGATGAAGTTCCCGATACCCGAGACGACAAGCCGGCACCAAACATACAAGCGATAGAGACTGAGGATCCTGATCCCCGAATCGGTTTCGAACCAAATGACATACCCGATCCGCGGGGGCCATCAGTGTGTGCGGCAGTGGATGAAGTCGAAAGGGTGAGTTTGGATCCGAACAGACCAGAGTTGGAGGTCTTCATAGGAAAGAGGATCCCAGAGCGGTTGAGGGATGAGCTGGTCAACTTTCTGAGGCAGAACACGGACGCTTTCGCTTGGTCCCACAAGGACATGGTCGGCATCGACCCAAAGCACGCTTGCCACCACCTCAAGATCGACCCGGGAAAAAAGCCTATCGCCCAGAAGAGGAGGAAGATGGGCCCCGAGAAGTACGCCGCTCTGGCGATAGAGGTTAAGAAGTTGGTGGATAATGAACTCGTGCGAGAAGCCGAAGAAGAACCTCAATGGATCGCGAACGTCGTGCTCGTTAAAAAGGCTAACGACACATGGCGTCTCTGCATCGACTTCACCGATTTAAATAAAGCCTGCCCGAAGGATCATTTCCCACTGCCCCACATCGACCACCTAGTCGATAGCGTTGCCGGGCATGCCATTTTTTCTAACTGTGATTGCTTCGCAGGTTATCATCAGATACCCATGGCGGACGAAGACATAGAGCACACCTCGTTTTATACTGAGAAAGGGGTGTTGTGCTGGAAAAGAATGCCATTCGGGCTGAAGAACGCTGGGGCAACCTATCAAAGGTTAGTGAACAAGATGTTTGCCGATCAGATCGGAGACACTATGGAGGTATACGTGGATGACATAATTATAAAGAGTAAGTCCGAGGAGGATCATGTGAAGGACCTGAAGGTCGCCTTCGAGATTTTGAAGCTGTACAACATGAAACTCAATCCGAGAAAGTGCCATTTCGGCGTGTATGCCACTAAGTTCCTCGGACATATCGTAAGTCACCGAGGAATCGAGATAAACCCAAAAAAAATCCAAGCCATCCAAAACCTGAAAGAGCCTCGAAACCTAAAGGACGTGCAGAGGTTGACCGGTTGCCTGGCCGCCCTCAGTCGTTTCATTCCCCGGCTCGGGGATAAGAGCCGCCCGTTTTTTAAAGCAATAAAAGACCAAAAATTCAAATGGGGGAAGGAGAGCCAGGAAGCTTTCCTACGCCTGAAAGAACACCTCAGCAACCCCGCTATTCTCTCGAAACCAGTCGCCGGGGAAAAGCTGTTCCTCTATCTGGCTGCATCCGAGCATGCCATGAGTTCAGTTCTTGTTCGGGCAGAGGGGCAAATGCATAAACCTATTTACTTCGTCAGCCAAGTTTTTCATGACGCCGAAACACGGTACACGCCTTTGGAAAAATTGGCATACTCCCTCGTAATGAGCGTGCGGAAGCTAAGGTCTTACTTTTTCGACCACCCGGTAGAAGTTTTGACAACCATGCCGTTGCGACAAGTATTACAGAGGCCGGATACGAATGGTCGGTTATTGAAGTGGAGTCTGGAGGTAGGACAATACGATATCACTTATGCCCCCCCGCACAGCGATAAAAGGGCAAGCTTTAGCAGATTTCATAGTGGAGCTAACTTTTCCAAATTCCACCCCGTCCTCTTCGGTCCCGCCATGGAAGTTATACGTAGATGGGTCTTCGAATTCCTCCCACGCCGGGGCTGGAATAGTGCTGGTCGGACCAGGTGGACAGTCATTTGCGCACGCGGTGAAGTTCGAATTTGGGGCGACGAACAACGAGGCTGAGTACGAAGCGCTGATCGCCGGGTTGAACCTTGCCCTCGCAATCGGCGCCGAGCATGTACAAGTCTTTATGGACTCGCTTCTGGTGGTGAACCAGATCAAAGGAAGTTACGAGGCCCGATGCGATCGGATGATGAGATATTACGAGCACGTGATTTCCATATGCGAGAAAATACCGAGGATATTTATCGAACAGATCCCGAGGGATTTAAACTCACAGGCAGATGCTTTGTCCAAACTAGCCTCCTCGGAAGGTATAGCCGATATGACTAATGTAATGTTAACTTGCCAGGGCCGGCCCGCCATCTCGCCAGCGGAAGAGATGGTTACCCTCGTGGACCGGGGCGAAACATGGATGGATCCGATTATCTCCTATTTGGCAGATGGAATCTTACCTCCAGACAAGATTGAAGCCAAACAACTTAGGATCCGAGCTGCCAGGTACACTATGATTGGAGAAGCCCTCTATCGGAGAAGCCTATACTTACCTCTACTTAAATGCATCACCCCGCAAGAGGGAAATAGGGTTTTCAGCGAGATCCATGACGGAGTATGCGGCAATCACGCGGGAGGACAATCTCTGGCCCACAAAACGATCCGGCAGGGATATTACTGGCCCACGCTGAGGAGAGACGCTATCACTTACGCCCGGAAATGTCATCGCTGCCAGGTGACAGCCCCGATCATCCGAACTGCGCCCGAATACCTAAATTCTATTTACAGCCCCTGGCCTTTCGCATCATGGGGCATTGATCTAATCGGACCTTTGCCCACCGGGCCTGGCGGGGTGAAGTACGCGGTCGTGGCCGTCGATTATTTCACCAAGTGGGCAGAGGCTGAACCATTGAAGGTTATCGACCAGAAGGCAATCGTCAAGTTCATCTGGAAAAATATCATATGTCGATTTGGGATTCCTCACACAATCACCTCGGACAATGGAAAGCAGTTCGACGGGCAAGATATCATGAATTTTTTCGAAAAATGGAAGATCAAGAAAGCTTTCTCCACGCCCTACCACCCCCAAACCAATGGGCAGGTGGAGGCCGTTAATAAGATCCTGAAGCACACGATCAAGGCTAAACTGGAAGAACGACAGGGGCGTTGGGCGGCCGAATTACCAGAGGTTCTGTGGTCATATCGGACAACGAGTAAAGCTGCCACCGGGGAAACCCCTTTCGCCTTGGCTTTCGGAGCTGAAGCAGTGATACCCTCCGAGTTGGAAGTCCTCAGCCACCGGACGTCGCAAGAGCCAAATGAAAATAATGATAAAGCTTTTCGCCTGGAGTTGGATTTCCTGGAGGAGCGGAGGCTAAACTCAGTTTTCCAAAATGCCGCGGCAAAACAGAGAGCGGAGCGTTTCTACAATTCTAAGGCTAAAGTCAGAAAATTTCAAGTCGGTGATCTGGTTCTGAAGCGTGTGCTCGGACCTAACACTGGGGCATTAGGCCCGAATTGGGAGGGTCCAATGCGAGTAAGGAGACACGTAGAAAAAGGATCATACGAACTGGAACATCTCGACGGGGTGGCCGACCAATACTTCTGGAACGCTCTTCATTTGAAAAAGTACCACCAATGATGTTTTGTACCAGGATGATTTTGCTCATGTTTGAATAAGATTCCATTTGCCTCTCATTAGCAAAAATAAAAAATAAGACCGAGGACCGGATCCGTCCCATCCTCGGCCGTGTCCCCTGATACGTCGGGGAACGCGAACTCTAAACCGGGGATGAGTCCGCTCTCCCCGAGCCTGAGATGAGCCGGGCGATCCGTCGCCTGGCCGATCGAACAGGAAAATAAAAAATAAGACCGAGGACTGGATCCGTCCCATCCTCGGCCGTGTCCCCTGATACGTCGGGGAACGCGAACTCTAAACCGGGGATGAGTCCGCTCTCCCCGAGCCTGAGATGAGCCGGGCGATCCGTCGCCTGGCCGATCGAACAGGAAAATAAAAAATAAGACCGAGGACCGGATCCGTCCCATCCTCGGCCGTGTCCCCTGATACGTCGGGGAACGCGAACTCTAAACCGGGGATGAGTCCGCTCTCCCCGAGCCTGAGATGAGCCGGGCGATCCGTCGCCCAGCCCGGTACATACAAAACTTCTTTAAAAACCTTTCTGAGATCGGGATATTTGGTCCTTGATCGAATTTTTCGCAGATGTCACCAATATGGTCAGAATTATGACACGCGCTCGTATTTCGACATTTGCGCGAGAATGAGATTTTCAAGCATAACTTTCTTAAAAGAAGAGAAACATAACACAAAGAAAGAACGTCATAAAGAAAAATGGCAAAACTAAATCAAAAAGAGAGCTAAAAACGTTGGCGAATAAGACGGCCCCATCGATCATGACTTGGACGGGGAGGCCAGCGGCTAAGCCGTGACCCAGGAAGCCGGCCCTGAGAAAATCGTGAGGGAAATCCCACCGGACGAACCATTGAGTTGTGGGCACCATCAAAGACATCGATGAAAAAACCACCTCGGTCCTTCCAGGTGACACGAACGACCCAACCCTCCTGTATGTCGAACCCGCTAACGAGCCTTTCCCATTCCGATCCGCGGATGGCGACTTGATTTCGGAAACGACCAAGCAAAACAGGCCACTCTTGATCCAAAGAATCCACCAGGCACAGGCCCTCCTCGTCCCGGCCGACGACAGAGCGTAAAAACGCCGCAGGAACCGGGAATACATCTTTGTGCCAGGAGCCGTTGAACGGTCGCTCGAACGAACGCGAATCATCCAAGAGATCGATTCGGGTCGACATATTTTCAACTCCGAAGTTTTAGTTAGTCCAAATAAATAACAAAGAGGGGCTCATTTATAAAGAGTTTTTTCTCTCCGCAAAACGAGGGAAGGAATTAAATACAATCCATTAATTGTCTTTGAAAGTAGTAGGTGGATAGTAGACATTAATGAAAGCAATTATTAATAACATAAAGTGCGATCAAACAGAGAAAAATTAGGACCATCAGTCCGCATACGCGTGGCCAAGGGAATCAACCTCTCCGCGTGCCCGGACCTGTTTAGGGAACGTCACGCTGAGATTCTCTAGGTTAAAAAGGCTAACGCGAAAACCGAATCCCGGATTCCATATCACCCAAATCTCCCAACCAGCTTGAACGCCCGCGTGCTGAACGAACTCCGCCCACCCCGGGCCTCCAAAGGCCACCTGCCGCCGGAGTTTCGTTTTCGTCGCGACCCAAGCTTGCTCGTTGGAGTCGTGAAAAGGTATCTCCTCGCCCAGGAATTTCTCCAAGGGTTGCACGAAAAAGTGGGGAAGAGGGAAATTGTTGCGGTGCCACCGGCCGTCAAACTTCTGACGTAGTCGATGCCAGCCGTCGGAATGGATGGTAATATCATGGTGACCTTCCGTGCACCTCGACGCGCCTGAGAAAACTTGTTTCCCTTTGTTCTGACTCATCTTCTTGCTTGAACTCATTGTCCTTTTTTCTGTAAGACCAAAAAGGCACAGGTAAATTCTTTATATAAACAGAAGAATTTAAGGGACACCCTCCAAAAAACCGTCCCTTGGAGGGAATTATTCTCGCCAAAAGGCGTTAGGGCGGGAAATCCGCAGGGACGCCGTACGTTGCAAAAGTAAATGACAAGTATAAAGAGCATTAAAAAAGGACAATAAATACCAAGTTACAAATAAACCATGCGATGGAATTTCACGTTTCACCAAGTTTCAAAAAGGTAAAACCCGAAGAAAGGAACGATAATATCCTCCTAGGTGCAAAACTGAAACAAAAAGTCTTGAGCAAATCAAAAAGCCATAATTAGACGAGAAAAGAAAAGGAAAAAGTCCGGCCAGGGTAAAACCGAAGACCATCAACTATCTTGAGCAGGAGTATCCCCATCACCAATCAGGGAGTTCGCGAACTTCTCATCCTCGTTCCCGTCTGCTTCGTCGTCGTCGGTCTCTAAATCCTTGGGGTTGAACAATTGTTTCTTATCTGGCCACCAGGAGAGATCCACGTTGTGTTCGGCCACCAAGTCCAATATGGATAGCTTCATGCTCGGATGAAGAGCATTCGTTGAAGCATAAGTCCGAACGACCGACATCATAGCGTCTACGGGCTGACCCGCTTTGACTAAACCTCGGACTCCATCGAAAAATGCACAGTAGTAGGAGTAGTTGCTGAACTCTTTCAGATCCTCCCAAGGATCAGCCAGTCGAGCAGCTTCATCCTTTTGCATCTTTTCCAACTCGCCGGCGAGTCGGGCGATCTCATCCTCCTGAGCCTTTTTCTGCTCGGCGGCGGCTTGCTCCAACTCAAGGCGCTCTTTCGCCCACAAGGCTTTCATCTCTTTGAGCTTTAGTTGAGCGACCTGCACAGCTTCCCGAGCTTGCTTCTCAGTCTCCACGGTCTGGTTCGCCATCTCGGCCACCCTGCTAGCTATCTTCGCCACCTCCGAATCTCGCTCGTACATCACGGTCTCGCAATCTCCGAGCAGTTTCTTGTACTCCTCCACCTTCGACTGTTGCGCTATAAGTTTTACCTGTTGGAATTCGATATCCCGGGTTATTTAAATTTGCGGAAACCAATAACCCGATCAAACCCTTCGCCGGAGATCACATGAACGTCGACTCATCCGCCGAAGTCCGGGCTTTGGAGACCACGCGCCCGAAGGCGCGCAATCCGCCCCCACCCGAACCCCCGCGAGCCGGGTTCACGCGATCGAACATCGCGTTCGATGGGGCTGCATCCGGCAGCCCCCAGCAGCAGGTCCGGCGACCTGCTGCCCGCCGTCGAGGAGCCCCCACCGTCGCGGTGGGGAGGTGACGGCACCAGCCCGTCACCGCCGGCGATCGCTCCCAGCGATCGCCCCCTCGGCCGAGGCCGAGGGTTCTCCTTCGCGCGCCGAACCCTAGGCGTGCGGTCCACGCGGTCCGGTGGCTTCGCCACCACCGCGTGGTCCCTCGTCTAATCCGGGTTCGATCCTTCGGATCTTGTTTTTCGATAATTGATCAATAAACTAGAATTAAATTGCGGAAATTTAATTCACCTTTCGATTCGTTGTGCGGAGAAACGAGATCTTATGATGACCTTGAGATCTTCCCACGTATTCCTTGCACTAGCCCGGACGTCGTGTGGGCGACGATCTACCGAACTCCATGGATCTCCCTCTCTACTTTCTCTCTCTAGAATTGTGATCTTCAAGTTATGAACTTATGAGAGAATAGAGAAGACCATGTAGTGCTTTTATAGGCTACGTAGGGGATCTAAAGGAGGTGGAATATTGGGCTTCCAATATTGAAGATTAAATTGAGCCCAATGTTCAAGTCCATTAATCCTTATCAATATTAATTAATTCTATTTTCCACTATATAAAATTAATTGCACTCCCAATATTAAACCATATTATATCAAATAATATTTCTCCGGTAGTATTATTTATTCTGTGTATTTAAGATATAAATATCCATGAATAAAATTAATTTATTGCTAATTAATTTATTCATCTCTTATATCCGAGACTAGTACCATTCAACCTTAATTATTATGCGGAATAAATCCACCTGCAGGGTTTACATAATAATTCTTTATGAACTCATCTCGGGGATATTATCAACCCTTACGGGATACACTTTCCCGTCAAGTATTCACGGCACGTCATATATAAAATATAGTGACCCAACTTAACCGGTAATTAACCCAATAATTAAATCGGTTAATTCCTTTGGTAAATCAAAGTCACTTATATTAAATATACACACCCGCAATAATATCGGGGATTAAGAATAAAATACACTGAGACTCGAATCGATTATCTCCGGCAATCCTAATCGATGAATCTCAACGATCCGCTCAATACACCAAGTGTACAAGTGTGATAAAATAATCAAGACAGATTATTTTCTCTCTCACACAACGACTATACCTGATGGATTGGTCCATGTCCATCTAGGTCGTGAGCAACTGTTCGATTAAATACGAGTAACCGATAGTATGATCTTCTGTGTGGGCCCGACACACCATTCTAACTACAACGTATAAAATCCAGGACTATAATTTGCATATATTTAATTATAAATAATTAAATGCAAATAATTGTTTATTTAGTTAAATAGATTAGTGGCAATGGATCGTGAGTTTCCGTTCCTTAAATCTAGACATTAAGTACACAACTCCAACAATCTCCCACTTGTACTAAGGTCTAGTCATTTCCTCCAAACTCCCGACTCCCATACTCATCACGTGCTTAAGTTGTACTTCCAAGAAGTACTATGTGAATGAGCACTCTAGGTTGCCGCTCTGAAGTTATCTTGGTGACTACAGCGTCGTCTCCCTCGACGATGACTCGTATCAGGTGGTACTTGCACTATGTGTTATCTTACACTTATGGACTTGTGATTTCTTACCATTTGCCATTGCACCGCTATTTACATAGCCCTTGGTAAATTAAGAATCACATCTAAGTCCCAGAGATTATCCCGGAGTTATACCAAAACTTCCGCTGCCTCTGAGGCCGCTATTTGGTTACCCATGGCAGAGTCCGAAAAGCATCGTGCTTATCACTCTTCCATTTTAAAACTCCTTCTCCTTCAATAGTGAAACACATAGCCTGATATCGACTTACACTGGTCCTCATTCGATTAGAAATCTAAGAGAATGTAATCCAAAGGAAATGTTCGTCTGCTTCGTAGTCTAGAACAGTACTTCGAAAGTACTTTTACGGCAGTCGAATATTCCTTTCCAGGATTACCTTGATATCCTCCCACTATGCTAACCGCATAGCCGATATCAGGTTCTTGTTTTCAACAATGCATTTATTAAGCTTTCCACACTAAAAGTGTAGGAAACTGCTTTCATTGCTTCTATCTCCTTTTGTGTTCCAAAACACATATCCTTAGATAGATGCATTCCGTCTCTGAAAGGTAACGAACCTTTCTCGGAATCTTGCATGTTAAAACGAACCATAATCGTACAAGATATCTAGAGAAGTACAATGTTCTTTTCTTGAGATCCTAGATCTTAAGAACATGCTCTAACTTCTTCTTTATCTCATATATCGATTTTTCTAGACAACCATCATTTTATGTCTGACAACATCTTTACATTGTTACCAATGATAAAATGTTATCTACATAAAACCTCCGAGAAACACCACCTTGTTTTCCATCACGTTTCCAATACACACGATTCGTCTATGCTTTTGATGAATCCATAAAATGGACTATCTCATCAATTTGCAAGTACCCCGAACTCAATGCTTTGTTTCAATCCATAAATGGATCAACTAAGCTTGTACTCTAAATGATCTTGCTTCTTAGCAATAATCCTTATTGTCCTTATTGCTCTCCAAGAAGGCACATTTAGATCTAGTACCGCCTTCATGTAGATCCAGGGATTGATTTCATGTATACTAGGTCCAGAGTCCGAAGACTCTCCTAGTCTTATGAATATCTCCGGTTGTCACACAACCTCCCACTACAACGGCATTCCGGTGTATAAACAGTGATAACAGTAGGTGCAGTTAGTGGTGTACCGCTACTCGGTTCGGCTGGTTCTAAGTCTTAATCTTTCTCTCTCATTTCAAAGTATTACGTCACCTTGGGCTTGTGGTTCATCATATAGTCTTTCTCTAAGAACCGGGCGTTAGAACTTATAACGTCCTTCTGGTTCATAGTACTATTGAACACACATCTTTTGTTCTTCTAGGATATTCTACAACCGCATTTGAATGCGCCGTTGTTTCCAGATATATCCATAGAACATAGGTAGTTCTGTATAACTCATCTTTTACTATCTCTATAAGAGTTCCATTTCTTATTATCGACACACCATTTCTACACAACAGTGTATGGTGTAGTCATTTGGGATCAAATCCCAATCTCTGATTAGTATGCCATGCATTCCTCAGACAGGTACTTGCCTCCGCGATCAAATCGCAGGCCACAAATGGATATACCTTGATGGTTCTCCACAATTGCTTAGTGTCCATTGACTTGTCAAAACACTTGCTTTTGTGGCACATCATGTATTCTAATCCATTTTTCGAGTAATCATAAAATGAAGTACTCGTACCTTAATTGTCTGAGTAGGCATAGGTCTGCATACATCAGAGTCAATCAATTCTTATACTTGTCCGGATCTTACATCTTATATCCATAAAGGATTGCTTAGTCATGTTATCTTCCAAATAAGATTCTTAGGTCGGAAGGTCCACTCCTTCAACTTAATTGATCAAATATCAATTTTCGACCTTTGAACTTCTTATTTGAATAAACATGATTCAGCATAAGAATCCACAAGTATAATTGATAAAGAAATCTCTTATTAGTAAAATGAGTTTTACTACGGTTCGTTGCATTGTGGTGGACTCAGGATCCATCATTTATATATTGCTAGCCAATGTACCAGAATAGATACTATCTTTATTTCTTCTCATAACCATCAAATGATTAAAAGAAATAAAATATCCATTCATTAGAAATCCAGAACAAAGTTCTTTCTAATATGAAAGGTACATAAAAGCAATAACTCAAAATGAAATCCTATAAAATGTCCTCCACTGCAACTGCTGCCTCCTCTACAGCATTGCCCATGTAGACTACGATTTCTTCTTTTTCAAGTCGTCGGGTTTCCTGGAACCCTTGCATTTAAAATGCACATACCGTCAGTGGTTCCATATCTACACACCAGGTTCCGGTAGATAATACCACTGACTATGTTTTACGACTAAAGAAAATTTCGTACTTTCTTTGAGAGGATAATCAGACTTCCAGTACCCAGACTGTTTGTATCGAGAATACTTGCCTATTGGCTTTCTCGTCCCATCTCGTGGTTCATGAAACTTATGACCACTGGGTTTCTTTGCTTTCTTATCCTTTCTCCCGATTCATGCCTTTAGGTTCGAAACCTTTTGCATTGGCTACAAGAGCTTGCGATTTCCATCTCAACTCGTCTAAAAGGTCAATCATCTCAAAAACGTTTTTAAGCGTTTCCTCGAAGTGACTGGCCTTTATGAGTATCCTCATCGCTTCTTGTCTAGCCGCCTATGTCAATAGGCTCGGAAGGATAAAGCTCATTGAGTACAACCTTGTACTCTTCAACAGTTTGGGTAATGTCTAGATCTCTATTCCAATCATTACATTTAGGGACCAGTGAGTTTAAAAATCCTTACGTATCACAGAAAGTGGGTTCAAAGCCATATCCTAATCTATGAGCACATATAACAACAAACAATCGATTTAATCTCCGATATTATCTCCCTCAAATAATATCATTAAACCACTAATCACATCTAAAATCCCATCAGGTAAGGCAAGCCACGTTCGTGTGGACGTTTACCCACCCAAATGATTTAGCAATTAGATTTGCTTCGGTCGTACATCATTATAGCGTTACTTCGTTGGGAAGAATACTATAAAGCGTACCTAAGTGTAAACCATTACTCAGTATCTAAGAAGATTGTTTGGGACACGTATATTCACCGCAAGCCACGTTCGTGTGGACGTTTACGTTAACATACGCTCTTTTACTCCCTTCTATAACTGTCTACATCAATCGTTCCAAAATCCCATTCAATGTAGCAAGCCACGTTCGTGTGGACGTTTACTACACGAAAAGACTTTTACAATTGACTCCCAATTACTTGAATCATTTAATCTTGTAAATCAAGACGCGGAGAATCATAAGTGAAACTCAAAGTTTCTAACCAGTGATTCACCATGCGAACAACCCTATCTCTCATAAAAATGAGGGAGCCGAGCAGACAATCGATCCACCTTCAAAAGATGGTACGACTGCCTCTAATTTGTGTCCTCGACATGACCAAGTGGCTTTGGCTCCATTCCACTCCCCGGGGTGAGAATGAGTCGACTTGAAATCAGTTTTGGAAAGACAAATTAGGCATTGTTTGATAAACTTAATCAATGTTTCTTGTAAAAGGAATTACAAGAATTCTCCTCCAATGACTTGTCTATACGAACTTCAAAAGTCCATAAAAGTCACCAAGAGAACAGCAATGGAGACCATGGATATGTTTCCATACCCTCTCCCACTTAGCTTTTTATAACAAAGGGATACGCTATCTAATGCATAATTAAATACACATAAGCATAATAACAAACATACAATTCATGCAAGTACGTTCACAAATAATCAAATAATTACTCAAGCAAAATTATTTCTCGACTATTCGTACCTTGATGAATTCCAGCATGCTTGCCTTGAGCCTCCATTCTACGTCTTGAATACTTTGCCGAGCGACGGAAAAATTCTTTGATTCTCATATTTAATTTATTTTAAATAAAATCCAAGATTCCAATTCAAAAATAAATTTGAATCAATCTAATGATTTTAAATAAAATACTCCAATTAAATAAAATCAATTCCATTGATTTCCATATTTAATTCTATTTTAAATAAAATCCAAGATTTTCCAATCCAAAATAAATTTTGAATTAATCTAATGATTTTAAATAAAATACTTAAATTAAATAAAATCAATATTATTAAAATCCATTGATTTCCATATTTAATTCTATTCTAAATAAAATCCAAGATTTTCCAATCCAAAATAAATTTTGAATTAATCTAATGATTTTAAATAAAATACTTAAATTAAATAAAATCAATATTATTAAAATCCATTGATTTCCATATTTAATTCTATTCTAAATAAAATCCAAGATTATCCAATCCAAAATAAATTTTGAATTAATCTAATGATTTTAAATAAAATACTTAAATTAAATAAAATCAATATTTTAATAATTTCTCAATCCTATTTAGATTAGATCTCAAGAATCCTAATCAAAATCGAATTTTGATTCTTCTCAAGACTTCTAATCCAAGTAGGTATAGGATATCTAGAGAAACTAGGATTTTCTTTCCTAATTTAACTCTCCATCTAATTCCATTATTTAATTCCTTAATTAAGAAATCTAATCCAAATAGAATTTGAATTAATTCCAAAATTAAATTAAATAAAATTAGAAAGATTAAATTATTGCCGGAAAGATCGGATTTACCGGGACGAACCGAAACAATTCCGGTCATCCCAAAATCGAACCCGCGAAACCATGCATAGCCGTGTATCTCACCATGCAAAACGCATGGCCACACTATATCAATTAATTGATCGACCATGCATTCCATATGCACAGCCCCAATCCAAGTGAATTAATTCACTCAGCCATGCACCCAAGAATTAATTTATGCAAGAATCAATTCACGCAAGTGGACATGCACTTGAACACCAAGCCACGGCCAACTACGCAATCGATCGTCACCTTCGGCAAGCGGCACATCAGCAGCAACCTAGTCGATCTCTGGCATGACGTCTCCTCCGACGACCCATGCCATCGACATGCTGCTATCATCGCACGAGCAGCCCGCTCCAGCAGCAGCCCGTCCGAGTACGAAGCCGAAGCCACGACCCACGAGCCGCCGCGCGTAGCGGCTGAACCGCCTCTTGGCGGCGGTCGACATCCGGCGACTACCACCACTGGTGGTTGATGCCGTCGACCCCCAGCCGCCATACAGCAGCCCGCGCAAAAGCGTGCCCAAGCCGTGATCGACAAGGTTCGTTTTCTCAAAAAAAAAATCCTCGATTTTTAATATTTAATTTTTCCGACCAACACAATTCATACAAGAGAGAAAAACAAGTACGTAGAACAATATAGCACAATAATTTAACAATTTAAATTAATCTATGGCTATAAACAACGAAAATCGATTATCGAAACAATTAACGAAAAACGTAACCGTACGCTCTGATACCAATTGTTGGAATTCGATATCCCGGGTTATTTAAATTTGCGGAAACCAATAACCCGATCAAACCCTTCGCCGGAGATCACATGAACGTCGACTCATCCGCCGAATCCGGGCTTTGGAGACCACGCGCCCGAAGGCGCGCAATCCGCCCCCACCCGAACCCCCGCGAGCCGGGTTCACGCGATCGAACATCGCGTTCGATGGGGCTGCATCCGGCAGCCCCCAGCAGCAGGTCCGGCGACCTGCTGCCCGCCGTCGAGGAGCCCCCACCGTCGCGGTGGGGAGGTGACGGCACCAGCCCGTCACCGCCGGCGATCGCTCCCAGCGATCGCCCCCTCGGCCGAGGCCGAGGGTTCTCCTTCGCGCGCCGAACCCTAGGCGTGCGGTCCACGCGGTCCGGTGGCTTCGCCACCACCGCGTGGTCCCTCGTCTAATCCGGGTTCGATCCTTCGGATCTTGTTTTTCGATAATTGATCAATAAACTAGAATTAAATTGCGGAAATTTAATTCACCTTTCGATTCGTTGTGCGGAGAAACGAGATCTTATGATGACCTTGAGATCTTCCCACGTATTCCTTGCACTAGCCCGGACGTCGTGTGGGCGACGATCTACCGAACTCCATGGATCTCCCTCTCTACTTTCTCTCTCTAGAATTGTGATCTTCAAGTTATGAACTTATGAGAGAATAGAGAAGACCATGTAGTGCTTTTATAGGCTACGTAGGGGATCTAAAGGAGGTGGAATATTGGGCTTCCAATATTGAAGATTAAATTGAGCCCAATGCTCAAGTCCATTAATCCTTATCAATATTAATTAATTCTATTTTCCACTATATAAAATTAATTGCACTCCCAATATTAAACCATATTATATCAAATAATATTTCTCCGGTAGTATTATTTATTCTGTGTATTTAAGATATAAATATCCATGAATAAAATTAATTTATTGCTAATTAATTTATTCATCTCTTATATCCGAGACTAGTACCATTCAACCTTAATTATTATGCGGAATAAATCCACCTGCAGGGTTTACATAATAATTCTTTATGAACTCATCTCGGGGATATTATCAACCCTTACGGGATACACTTTCCCGTCAAGTATTCACGGCACGTCATATATAAAATATAGTGACCCAACTTAACCGGTAATTAACCCAATAATTAAATCGGTTAATTCCTTTGGTAAATCAAAGTCACTTATATTAAATATACACACCCGCAATAATATCGGGGATTAAGAATAAAATACACTGAGACTCGAATCGATTATCGCCGGCAATCCTAATCGATGAATCTCAACGATCCGCTCAATACACCAAGTGTACAAGTGTGATAAAATAATCAAGACAGATTATTTTCTCTCTCACACAACGACTATACCTGATGGATTGGTCCGTGTCCATCTAGGTCGTGAGCAACTGTTCGATTAAATACGAGTAACCGATAGTATGATCTTCTGTGTGGGCCCGACACACCATTCTAACTACAACGTATAAAATCCAGGACTATAATTTGCATATATTTAATTATAAATAATTAAATGCAAATAATTGTTTATTTAGTTAAATAGATTAGTGGCAATGGATCGTGAGTTTTCGTTCCTTAAATCTAGACATTAAGTACACAACTCCAACATTACCTTCGTGCTCTCAAGCTCGGCCTCAAGAGATCGTTTCAAACCGATCTCGAGGTCGTACGCTTCCTGGAGTTCAGTAAGACGTCCCCGGAGTTTGGCCCCGTCGCTCGGCGGATCAGAGGGGGTGGCAATACCTTTCCCTTTTCGGTCTTCCAGGAGACGACCGAGCTGGTTAACCATCACTGGGACCCGAGCAACGTGAACTTTGAGCATTTCCAGCATGAAGGCAGGCTGAGAGGCATAACCTTCCATCCGGTGAGTCCATGACCCGAGAACATTATCAAGGGCACCCTGAACATGCGGGGGAATCGTATCGTCCTCGTAGGGGTCCCGGGCAGCTTGCATATAGGCCGCGGCAATAGGGATCTCCGGCTCCGCCTCGTGTATGCTATACCAAAAACAAGAAAACTCAGAACAAGGACAAACTTACACATGAAGGATTTAGTATGAAATTAAGTTACCTTTGAAGCTTCTCGGACTCGATGCCGAAGATGGGCTCGCTGAGCCCCGGCTCACCCGATTTCCCCTCTTCCGAAGGACGAGAACCTTTTGTCCTCCGTGGGCGGACAATTCGGGTTTTCAGGATGATGTCAGTGTTGGGCGAGTCGAACATCACTCCGTAAATTCCGGAGACCGGGATTTCCTCTTCCCGTGATCGCTTCTCCCCAACGTTTTTCTCCTTCTCCGGATCTACCGCGGACGTCTCGGGAAGGATTTTGTTTATGGGCTGAGGCGAGGGATACACCGGGGGAGTGACGGTCGGAGGAGGATGGAAAGCCACAGACACCTCGCTTTGTCTTCCTCGGCCTGAATTCTTTTGGTTTTTGGCGCCAGTCTTAACTCTGCTCAATTTCTCCCTCTCGCGTTTCGCTTTGTCCCTCGGATTTTCCATGTCAAACTTCGCAGGGCGGACGACCCGAGGATAGCGATGACCTGGAAACATAACAGATACAAATCAGGGTCGAAAATTTTTGTAGTCACCGTGGTAAGAAGACTCATCGCGCCACTCACGCGGGTAAGAGCCCTCAATATCACGAGGAATGGTGATGAAACGAGCTCGGGCTCGCCTCTCATCAGTCAACCAAAGTTTGTAGTTGCGATCATCTCCGGGGAGGGATTTTACCCTCTCCCAAATCGTCAAGAAATCCCACCCCAACTCGTTGTCATCCGGAGCTTTGAAGCCTATCAGGATAGGGAAACAAGTCAGGAAATGCAAGGCAGGCCATTTAAGAAAACAAGGGAAAATAGCAAAGGGTATCCGAGGAACTAACGGTTCGGCGTCACTCGGTATTCCGTGCTGATAGGAAGGTCCCTCGCACCCCATTCTCCCGCGACAAAAAACCATTTCTCGGTCCACTCAGCTTGTTTGCTCGGCAACTCTTTTATAATCTGGTGCCGTTGTTTCAAGTAGTAATCCCCGCCGCTCGTGGAACTCATGTAGAGGAGGAAGATTAGTTCATGACCGGTCGGCCCCCTATATAGCCCGTAGAAGCCGAGCATGATGCAATACACGTAGATCATCACCCAGCCGTTCGGAGTTATTTGCATCGGGGCAATTTCTTGCAGCTGTAGGAAATGGGCCACCGAGGGATGCAAAGGGAAACGGAGCCCGCTTTCCATCATCGAATAGTTCACTGCCACCATGCCCGATGGGGGAGAGTCCGCGAACTCGTCGTCCTCCGGAGCATATAGATGGACATCGTTCGGGATACACCACCTCTCCCTCATCAGCTGTAGTTCTTCCTCGGTAATCGTGCTTTTTCGCCAGCTAGCATCGAACGGCGTATCGCGGCGCGCCTTAACATAATGGAATCTCTTCCGCGGGGTAAATTTGTAGGGATGTTCACAGGAATATTGGGCATAGCTAAAAGAAGAAGGAGGACCCCGCGAATCAGCGAGGATCTCACAGAGAAGGTTGTATGCTTCGTCGTTGTACCCGCCCAACATAACTCGTTTCTCCTCCTCCGAGAAAGGGAATTTAGTCATCCTCCTTTCAGTTGTCTGTGGCGGCGCAGGGTTGGTACTTGAGCCCGGGAGAGAAACGAGGGGATTAGAAGAGGCAACATCCGGGGGTGGGTGCGAGGACTGAGACAAAGGGTCAAAGTTGAGGGGTTTTTCATTACTCATCCCCGATAGACAGAAGAGGAAACGAATTCGGACAACTAAACCTAGTTTCTACGTCCTCCAAACCCTATCGACGGAGCTTAAATCGGAGCCGCCGCCGGAAACTTGAAAAGCCTAGAGGATACTCAGAATGATGCCCCGTTAGGGCCCCACATCACAGTACACGAAATAAAAGAGAGAGGGTGAATCCACATACCTGGTTAACGGAGAATTGCGAGAAAGCCGCCGGAAAAGCTCCAAGTCGCCGGAATTTGCCCCTTTTTTCTCTCTCTCCTTTTTCTCTGAGTCTTCTGGAGAAACGAAATGTGGATTGTGAAAGGGGAAGCGGTTTCTCTCAGCTTTATATATGGGAATTCCAAGCGGTTTTTTCCATATATTTTCAAAATTCAAAAAAGCGTACGTGGTTTTAATTGGAAAGGACAGGCGGGTCCACAAAGGGTCCCGTCCCACTGATCATCAATGATGGCGGCGAAGAGAGCGACTCCCAGACGACGGGCAGCCCCAAAAGTAGTCTTTCTCTGGTCGGGAGAAGCCTGCTCGACCTAGGCCAATCAGCCCTCTCCCGAGGGGCATTTGTTATGTCACTATTTTTATCCTGCCCGAGGAGCAGCCCGGAGGCTTTAAGGGGAGAGGGCGGTCTGAAATTTAAGGAGCTTCTCGCCGAGCATGTCTAGCTGTCGCCCACCGAGGATAACCTAACCGTTCCGGGGAGGCTGATGAGACTAGCTTTGAAGATAACATTACTCGTGGATCACCGAAGATAAAAACTATTGGGAGCAGAAAGTTTGATTTAAGCCGAGCAAAACCCCAGCCGGCGAAGCCAGGGAATTCGAGCTGCAGTGCGAGGTCTCCTCACCTCAAAAGGCGGCGTAAATCTGGGCCGGTCCAAACAAGAAGCCCATATGTTATGGAGATTAGGCCCATTAGGTTAAAAAAGGAAAAAAACCCTAAATGTATCCCTATAAATATACTAGTATCCATACCAAAAAAGGCAGATCTGGCAGCCCCCAAAATAGTGATCTTTCCTTTTCCAGCTTAAATTTTTGTTTCCTTTTTGAGAGAGAATTTACTGTTAGTTCAATCCTCAAATCCACCCGTGAGTTTACGAAAGAGAAAAGACCTTTTCTGTTCGGCTTTTTTCACTCGTTAACAAATACTAAAAAAGTTATCAATTAATATTAAAAAGGAGGTAAAATTATAAAAATTCCATTTGGTTGCATCTTGCTTATAACAATTGCTCACATTTATTATGATTTTTTATCTTGAAGCTTTGATTCTCCTCCCTCAAACATTACACGTGTGTTTGACAAGTCGTGTACACATAAACTAGCCGCGGTGGGGCTCGGCACACACGATCACACCTCAGCCTCCGAAACTGTTCTACTGTTTCTGGTCAGTCAACAAACCGTGCAGTGTGCGCACTTATTTTTTTAACAGTTAAAATCTGCACTGATATTGGAGCGTGTTCCCACGCCCTCAACCGCATGTGAAGAATCGCATTAACTCTAAATCGCCTCATGTCAGCTATTCCAAAAAAGAAAGTAAAGTATTTCCTTCCGTTGGAGTCAATTGCATCATCCGCCCACAAACAAAATCTAAAACGCCCACCGCTAGAGCGACCCCCTCCCTCACGCGCCGCCTATCGCCACCGTCAATGGGCGCCGCAGAACCCGTAAGCTTCCGTACCACCTCCCTCCTTTCTATCTCTCTCTCTCTCTCCCCTTTGTCGATTAAACGGTTTTTGACGTGTTACATTTAGGTAGTACTGTTGCACAGAGGAGGAGGTAATGGAAACGAAGACGAGCCGAAGGATTTAGAGATGAATAATAATAACACTAATGGAGGTTCGGTTCAGACCAATCCTCCGAATGATTTTCACATGTCGAGAATGCAGAGATTGAGCGCCACAAATCCTTTGAGACTCGTAATAGATAATGCGACGAGAGTCGCTTCTCCTTCTCCGGCTGCTCCTCAGCCTCATCCTCATCCTCATCCTCCGCCGCCACGCCCTTCTCCCTCTCCCCCTAATTTGCACCAGCCTCGCTCCACACCTACCCCACAGGTAAAGTATTCCTAAAAAAAAGTAGGTAGGTGAGTGTGTGTGTGTTTGATTTTTTTATTTTTGATTAGATGTATTTTGGGGGTTTTCTCCGTTTTTGGTAAACAATCCCAATTGTATAATATGGATTGAATCTGTATAATTGATCCAGCCGCCGCCGTCGGTGAGCACGCTGAATTCAAGGGCGTACACGAACAAGATCTCTCTGCTCGTGTTCGTCCTCCACGCGGTCCTCGCGATCGGGCTGGTCGGGTTCCTGATCTTCAAGGGCGTGCAGGGGCTCTTGGTCGAAGGTCGGGCCCAGAGAACCGAGAAAAGGGTGCTGAGGTACTTCCTCCCTCAGGTCGAGGCGGCCGCCTTCCTCAGCATAACCCTCGCCTTCGTATGGCAAAAGGCCGTCCGAATCTGGCCCAAATTCATGGTCCACTTCATCATCTGGAGCTCCTTCGCCCTAACCCTAGCCGCCGGAATCCTCCTGATCTGCTTCCAACGTCCCGCCACCGACGGCATCGGAGTCATCTTCATCGCCTTTTCAGTCGGGAACGGCCTGTACGCTTGTTGGGTGACTCAGCGAACGAGCTTCTGCTCCAAGATCTTCATCAAGGCCCTCGACCCTGTTTCCAAATTCCCAGACCTGAACCAGCCCACCTACTGGATGCTCGCGGCTGGGTTCCTCTGGATGTCGTTCTGGATTTTAGCTGTGATTGGGGCCTTGAATTTCCGATTCCCTCCTTTGGTCATAATCGCGCTGGTCCTGAGCTTGGCTTGGACGGCTGAGGTGATGAGGAACGTGGCGAATCTAACCGTGAGTAGAGTGATTGCGCTTTACTACTTGAGAGGAATGCAGTCGAGCACTCAGTTCTGCTTCCAACGGGCTCTGTCTAATAATCTCGGGAGTGCTTGCCTTGGGTCGCTGTTTGTGCCCGCGATCGAGGCTCTGAGGATCGTGGCGCGAGGGCTCAATCTTCTCGAGGGGGAAGACGAGTTCATGTTCTCTTGTGCGCATTGTTGTCTTAGGGTCATGGAGTCCATCTTCAAGTGTGGGAATGGATGGGCTTATGTTCAGGTATTTCAATTCAATTCAAACTCATTCATTGAAAAAATCAGTTTCAAGTCTAATCAGTTCAGCTCAGTTAATTTCAGTTCAAAATGAACAAAGCTTTAATCTTCTTCTTTGATTAATTTCTCCGTTTACTAACTAAAAACGTATTTCCAGATTGCTGCATATGGAAAAGGTTTTGTGCAGGCATCGCAAGACACGTGGGAGCTCTTCATAAAGAGAGAGATGATCGAGGTTGTCGACTCGGACATAACCAGCGCCATTTGCTTTCTCACAGGAATTTGCAGCGGCTCCATCTGTACGATCGTCGTGGCCGCCTGGACAGCCACCGTCCACAGTGGCTACATTGCGACCCTTTCCGTCCTAGCCGCCTTCATCGGTTACCTAATGGTTGGTGACATAATATTTCGATTTTTTCAATTAATACTATATGGGACACGTGAGCAAGTTGATTATTAGTTAATTACACACTAATCGGTCTAAAATTAATTGTTAATTAATTGTGGGTGCAGACTAGGATTGCAATGGCACTCCCCCATGCCTGTGTGAGTTGTTACTACGTTTGCTATGCTGAGAATCCCGACAACCGGCTCTTCGACAAAACCATAGAAAATCGGCTCGAGCTGATAAAATCCGGACGCGATGTGGTAGTAAATACCCCGAGGGTCCCACGTCGGTTTCAAAGCTAACATTTTGTGCATTCGTTTTGACAACCGAGTACATACATGTTTATTTGATTCTTTCGTATATATATCTGTCGAGTTTTTTTGGATGTCTAGTCGGATTGATCGTGAGTTTTTTGAAGGAAGTTTCGATCTGATATGAATGAACTCTTTCACAACTCAGACCAATAATGTTAACAAACATCAAGTGGCGGAGGGGATGGTGATGGTGGCCACATTGAGATGTCAGATGATGCTCATCGACAAGGCTGGCTAACAAAGACAAGGTGCCTTTTGTGCCTATGTACTTGTTAAGTTGTTTTTTAATTTTATTTTTGGATATTCTTTTAGAATATGATAAAATGAGATTCTAGATTGTCCCCACCACTATTATATAGTGTCGCTGTCTTTGGATAGTTAGGTGGTTTATTAATTAGTTTGATGTAATTTGAAACTTCAAAAAGTATTTATTTTATTTTATTTTACTAATTATTATATTGTACAATTATAATTATACTGTATCAATAATTCTGAAGAGTCATGAAGAGAGTACTATTTTATTACATTTATAGTGATATTTTAACAGAAAGAAGTGTAAGAGGGAGTATTATTTTATTACACTTGTAGTGATATTTTCACTATCTACTTCAATCGATTTACCAAATGTACCAAAAAATTAAAAAAAGTTGAGTTCAATTTAAAAGAATTAAAGCAGTGTTGAGTTGGAGTGTTGAGTTGGAGTTACGGTGGTATGGAGAAGTGAAAATGGATCGATAGATCATCTTAACTAAATGGAATGAATGGAATGCGAGAGCACTATTGTGATTTGTGAGTGGAGAATGAAAAGTAGCAGGCCAAATACTTAGTAATTGATTAATATAAGCACGAGTAATAAATTCATGATAAGGCTACTATATATTTAGGGTTGGGGGGGGGCATTTCCGTCTTTTAGAACAAAAAACATAGTGATAGGAGCCTGTTTGGCAGAGCTTATAAGCTCTTTAAAACAGCTTATAAGCTGTTTAAGAGCTTATAAGCTCTTACAATTTGTTTGGTAACATTTTAAAAAAAGATCTTAATTTTTTTTAAAATAAGCTGTTTAACAGCTTATAAGCTGTTTAAAAAAAAGTAAGGGGCTTATAAGCTCTTGCAACTTAAACCATAAAAGACCAAAATACCCCTAAAATTATTACATTTTATATATATACAAAAATTCTAAATTTATTATTTAGTTAATATAAATATTTTTAATTATTTTTTTCATATATTACAATTTATTTTAAGTAATTTTATTTATATAAGATCTTAAATTGACAAACAAATTAACATCTTATAAGTTTATATATCTATTTTATTCAAACGGTTTAACAACTTATTTATTAAATAAGACATAACAGCTTATCAGCTCTTAAAACAACTTATAAGACGTAACATCTTATAAACTCTTTTAAATAAGCTCGCCCAAACGGGCTCATAGTATTAGTAGTATTTAAAACATGACTTTAGATAAACCTGTTTTTTCTTATTTAATTTCAATACATTTCAGTTCTGTTCAAATCGCTTAAGTTAGTTCAGTTCAAATTCAATTAAGTTTATTTTAAAATAAATTAAAATAAAATAAATAAAAAATAATTAGAATCAATCATTTTAACTATAAAATTTAGTTAATGTCACAATATTATTAATATTTTTAAAAAAATATTTAATAATTTATAATAATAATTATTATTTTTATATAAAAAAATTAATTTAATTCAGTTCAGCTTCAGTTCAATTCAGATAGTTGAGTTCCTTAATGTAAAATCAATTTGGGTTTATTTAATAATAATTTTAACTATAAAATTTAGTTAATGTCACAATATTATTAATATTTTTAAAAAAATATTTAATAATTTATAATAATAATTATTATTATTATAAAAAAAAAATTAATTCAGTTCAATTCAGATAGTTGAGTTACTTAATGTAAAATCAATTTGGGTTTACTTAATGCCCAATTTTTATTTATACTGTATTGTCTATTTTTTGGTAATATAATTAAATTATGTAAAAAAAATTGACGAAGAGAGAGAAGAAACTCCACGGATAAATCATGTAAAAGTTGCTCGAAGTCCACTCTCACTCCCAAGATTATTAGACCAAAAAATCTAACAAAATAAACTTCACAAGAAATTGCGTGGATTAGTTTTGACTTTTTTAACTTGGATTTAGACTAAATGCAATGGAAAAAAAATGTTGGGACTTCATTCTGTCTTGCAAAAACAAAAATCTGGTTCGGTTTTTTTATTAATTAATTAATATAATTTAATTGGTTCGATGATCGATCAACATAGTTTGATTTTTAAATTGGTTAAGATAATTTGATTCAATCACTAATGATCGATCGAATTAGTTTAGTTTTTAAATTTATTAAGGTAATTTAATTCGATCAATGATCGAATTGACCGATGCTCATCTCTACGAGTACGTATATCATACACATAAGAGTATGGAGTATTGTACTTTTGGCCCAATTGAAAATACAAGCTCATCACGATGAGTCCAACATATAAATACACTCAGCCCATAAAATAAATCACAAAATTATTGATATGTTTATGAATGAACTTATTTTTCATTAATGGAGAATAACAATTATATAGTACAAGGAATACTACTAACCTAAGAATACAGTGAGCTAATTACAGTTAAGATCAAGGACACAATATTTGACTACCTAATTATGGGTAGAAGATCACAACAAAAGAGTAGGAATAGAATAAACTAAATATGTACAAGAGAATAATTAGGAGAATAACTAATTATTCTCAATATCTGAAATTACGTCTTCAGCGTAGGATACCAATTTTTCGTGAAATTGGTCTTAAACTCGAACGTCAGCAGCTTCAGTCGATCAATCTCACAAAGTGAAGAAAAAGTTTATGAAGACAAAGTTTATGTAATATATTTCATTTCATTGAAAACAAAACGAAACTATTACAAGAAGTATGGTAGGCAAAGTGATTACAAGAAGTTTCCCGAGTGTCGCAACACTCTCACTTACTAGTAACCTAGCACTAGTGCACCTAGAGTTAAATCACCTAACTCTAATCTTGGTGTACAGCGCAAACACACTACACATACTCAAAGCTCAAAGCTATCGGTTACGATTCTAAAAATCAGATTTCGTTCTCTCAAAATCGTCGAGTGATGGCACGGAAATCCATGGGTATATATAGGCAGCCCGCACATGTGAGATGTTGACGTGGCACATTCTCATTGGTCACATGCTTGGCTGATGTCACTTCTCCATGGATGACATCACTTTCTAGAACTTGGATTCTTGAATCTTGGAATCTTGAATCTTTGATTCTTGAATCTTCGATTCTTGAATCTTCGAATCTTGAATCTTCAATTTTCAAATTCAATTTCATACTTCAATTTGAATTCTTAACTCCATCGATCTCAAATCTTCATCTTCAATTTCTTGTGAAAAACACTAAGTGTTGAAGCCTCGGATTTTCATCGTCTTCATGGTCGTCGAAATCATCGAGGTTGAAATACAAAAACGCTGAACTCAAATCATGTGGACATAGTTGCCGTTCGCCGTTCGCCGGGTTCAAGGACGAGAGTCGCCTGTCGCCGGTCTCATGTCATAGAGGACATGAGTCGCCGTTCGCTGGATATGAGATGAGGAGTCGCCAGTCGCCGGGTAAGGGGAAGGAGTCGCCAGTCGCCGGGTAAGGGGCACAGAGTCGCCAGTCGCTGGATCCTAGGCCAGTCGCCTGTCGCCGGTTCGAGTGCTCTCGTCATCGCCGTTCGCTGGATCAGGGACAAGGAGTCGTCAGTCGCCGTTCGCTTGATCAGGGACATGGAGTCGCCAGTCGCCGGTTTTGATGCACGTCTTCAAAATCGGCGACTCCAGCTATTTGCAACTGGACTTTAACTTTCAACCCTGAAACCAAAAACAACATTTACAATCTCCCCCTTTTTGGCACAATTTAAAAAAACAAAAACAAAGTAGATAGGAGATACGACAATCTCCCCCGCAATCGGATAAACGAGTAAAAACAACTAAGTAAAAGATGGAAAAACATCAATACCACAGTCAATGAAAAACCATAAAACTTAGATAAAATATCAAAACCAAAGACCAAGAGTACGATAGAACAGATATGAAAAACATGCATGCATGAGAGTTTAGAGTTTTATGCGTGCATCCAAAGACATGAAAAACGAAAGCATAAAGAGTTCAAGAGTTAAACAAAAAACATAGAATGAAATCACTTCGGGTCGACGTTTCCAGGAGATGGTTCACGACCTGGACTCTCGATCACGTCTGCATCATCATCGTACTGGAACCCATCGTCTTCACTGGAGTCTTCTTTTTCTTCAGACTCAACTTCATCATCCTCATCTTCAAAAATCTTGTAAGGTTAAACATTATCATCATCTTTAGCATCTAAGTCCATAATGTTGACATCCTCATCCCTAAGACCATCAGACGGCATCGCTCGCGACACCTCTGGATTTGAAGTTTCGCCAACTTTGGCTTTCCCTTTGCGAGCAGCTTCTATCACTCCATCAAAGATATCATCATCAGTCTTCTCACCATCATCCTCATCTTCGTCTTCACTTTCAAAGTGTTTCTTGGCCAGATCCGAGTGAGCTTCCTTGATTGCATCCTTGAAGAGAGAATAGATAAAGGTATCTCTCAAACTTCCACTTTGGGAGCAAACAGTGATTCCTTCACCCAATCCTCCCCCTTGTTGGATCTGAAGTTGAAGTTCCTTGAACGCCTACTTTGATTCAATCTGTGCGTCAATCATTTTGTTGTACGCAGTACGCCACAACATGCTCAGCTTGACGCTTCTCAACTTTTTGGACAGAGGCCATGAAATTCTGAACATCAGCTTAAGGAACAACAGTTCGGTGGCCATGAATCGGATGGAAAGGATTTTTGTGGGGTGGTAACCCTGACGAAGGACCGAAACCACGAGGCACAGTAGTTGGCGACTTTTTCTTTTCCTCAGTCACTGGCTCCTCTTCAACATTGACAGCTGCAGTCTTCTGACGCTTCCCTTTTGATGAGTCACTCATCACAGCAGACTTACATTTTTTCGGAGGTTTTTGTGGTGAAGGAGGTGGAGTGACAGGTTCTGGGACATCAGCACGAATAGCTAACGACGTCCAAGGAAGATCAATGACACGATGCTTTGGACTCAGATAAGTACTCGTGATTTTAACAGCCCCATTCTTCTTCATTGATTTCTCAAGAGCAGTCATTGGAATAAATGCTTGATCATGGAGCATGCCATAAATCAGGCAAGGATGCGTAAGACGGAATCTTTTTCGTTTTGGCAAGTCAAGTTCACGCTTGATCGCCTCATCGGAGATTCTGGCTATCTTGCATAAATCTGCAAAAATTAATCTGCCAAGGTTGACCTGCTCACCGCAGCCAAGACGGAAAATAAGATGCATAAGTTCGTTGGACATCACTGTCTCATCAGGATTAGCAATCCAATTCGACATCCCAAGTCGATGGAGTATGCCATAAAAAGCAGAGAGTTTTGAGGGAGGTGGAGTTGCAGATTTCACTTTTCCTTTAGTGAGAAAGGTTCCAATATTCAGATCGTCAGCTCTGTCTTCAGCATACGGAGTAACCCAAGATCCTTGAACGGTTGTCCTCTTTAGAAAACGGTTGATGGATGAGGGACGAAAGTTATAGAGTTTCTTTCGAAACACAAATGATCCAAACAAACGGTTTTTCGGATCATCAAACTCGGGAGACAGATTGGCATAAAACATGTACAGAATGGGAACCGAGTAGCGATAGGTAAGTTGGACCGAATCACAGAGATTCATTTTTTCGAAAAATTCCATGACCCCATGGACTTCATAATCATCCTTGCGGATAGTTCGGTCAGAGAAAATTTGCAGTTGTTCAATCAAGCGATGACGTCTTTCAGCAGTCGGAGTGTAGAAGTCAGGAGAGTGAGGTTTCGGACATTCTCCAAAGGATTGAACGTACAGGACTGTTGGAGTTGTGTACTTAATGTCTAGATTTAAGTAACGGTAAACTCCCGGTCATAGCATTTAATCTATTAAATTAATAAACAATCGTTTGCTTTTAATTATTATTAATTAAATATATGCAAATCATAGTTCTGGATTTTATACGTTGTAGTTAGTATGGTGTGCATGGGCGCACAGAAGATCATACTATCGGTTACTCGTATTTAATCAAACAGTGGCTCACGACCTAGATGGACCCGGACCAATCCATCGGTATAGTCGTTGTGTGAGAGAGAAAATAATTTATCTTAATTATTTTATCACACTTGTACACTTGGTGTATTGAGCGGATCGTTGAGATTCATCGATTAGGATTGCCGGCGATAATCGATTCGAGTCTCAGTGTATTTTATTCTTAATCCCCGATATTATTGCGGGTGTGTATATTTAATATAAATGACTTTGATTTACCAAAGGAATTAACCGATTTAATTATTGGGTTAATTACCGGTTAAGTTGGGTCATTATATTTCATATATGGCATGCCGTGAATAATTGACCGGACAGTGTATCCCGGAAGGGTTGATAATATCCCCGAGATGAGTTCATAAGGAATTATTGTGTAAACCTCATGAGTGGATTCGTTCCGCACAATAATTAAGGTTGAATGGTACTAGTCTCGGATTAAAGAGATGAATAAATTAATTAGCAATAAATTAATTTTATTCATGGATATTTAAATCTTAAATACACGGAATAAATAATACTACCGGAGAAATATTATTTGATATAATATGGTTTAATATTGGGAGTGCAATTAATTTATATAGTGGAAAATAAATTAATTAATATTGATAAGGATTAATGGACTTGGGCAGTGGGCTCAATTTAATCTTCAATATTGGAAGCCCAATATTCCACCTCCTTTAGATCCCCTACGTAGCCTATAAAAGCACTACATGGCCTTCATAAATCATAAGACAAGATTATCATACTTGATATTCTAGAGAATTGAAGGAGATCCATAGGAGTTCGATAGATCGTCGCCCACCCGACGTTCGAACGGAGTGCAAGGAATACGTGGGAAGATCCAAAAGGTCTTCAACTTGATTTCGTTTCTCCGCACAACGAATCAAAGGTATGATCATAAACTCCTTGTGTGATTTTATGTTCAACTAGATTGTGATACATACATGAACGCACGATCCGGAAAACGACGAGACCGGGGACAGGGATAGACCGGGCGGTGGTGGTTGTGGACCACCGGACCGCCGGCGGTCTAGAGATCCCCGCCGGGATCGAGGCGAAGAGCCCTCGGCTCCAGCCGAGGGGGCGATCAAACCCTAGGGTTCGATCGCGGGTGAGCTGCGGGGTTACCCGCAGCGGGCTCGCATGAGCTGCGGGGCTACCCGCAGCGGTCGTGCGAGGGGATCGCCCCTCGCTGGGCAGCGAGTCATCGACTCGCTGCGGGGCTGCTACGAGCAGCCCCGGGGATGCCTCGTGCATCCCCAGCGATTGCTACGGGAGCAATCGCGAGCCCTCGTGGGGGCTCGGCTGGGTGCCCCGGGTTCGCCCGTGGCGGTGCTCGGTCGAGCCTCGGGTCACGTGGGGTTCGCGGTTCGGTCTCCGGCGATCGAGGATTTCGGTCGGGTTATTATTTTCCGCAAATTTTAATAGCCCGGGATATCGATTTCCAGCAATTGGTATCAGAGCGTTTGGTTTCGTGTTCATGTATGTGTTCAATTGTGTTCTACCTTGCAGGGATTCCGACTATCATGGTTTAAATTAATTGTTAATTATTCGTTTAATTAATTGCTATTTAATTTTGCCATGATTATTCGTTATTAAACTCTCGGACATGTCGAGATTCGTTTTGTGTGGATGAATGCTTGTAATAGCAAAAATTCGGGGGTTGACCGAATTTAGATTTATTATTGTTCTATGTTTTCCGGAAAGTGTATAGGGTCGATTTCATGTATAGAATCGATACCGGAATTGTAAATTTATTTCTTGTAATTTATTTACGTTGGATCGATGCCGAGACGACCGCCGGAGAACTCGTGTGACGAAGAAGACGAAGAGGACGAAGAACCCGGGGGTCGATCAACCCCATGATCGACCCCATGACCGAAGCCATGGGGAGGGGTCGATCGCCCCTCGGCTGGGGCTGCCGCCGGTATGGTGGTGGCCGGCCGGCTGGGGAGGCGGCGGCGGTGCCCTCTCCGGTGGTGGCGGCGGTCGGTGGTGGTGGTGGTGGTGCGGTGATCCCCAACCCGTGCTACTCCTACTCCTACCTAGATTCACTTTCCTAATTAATTCAAGTTTTCCTATTTTGAGTATTCCTATGTTTGGGAACTCTCATGGAGATAGAAAAAGAATTAATTAATATTATTTATTTCCTTATTCTATTATGGAAGTCTTCTAGATTATTCCAAGTTCTACTTGGAATAGGAATCTAGAGATTTAATAGAATTAGATAGGAAAATAATTAATTAATAAATTAATTTATTTCTATTTGATTATTCCTATTTTATGGGAATTTTCATGGACATGGAAATTAATTAATCTTGGAAAGTAGAAGAGTCCTAATTTATTTTATTTCCTTATTCTATTATAGAAGTCTTCTAGAATATTCCAAGTTTGACTTGGATAGATTATTCTAGAGATTTAATAGAATTAGATAGGAAAATAAATAAATAAAAATATTAATAATATTTAATTTTATTTTTGATTTATTCGATTGACTTAATTTTCGAATTAAGTATCTTTTGGATTTATTAAAAATAAATAGACTTAAATATTGGGATTAATATTCTCGTCACATGGAGCATTCAAGAACGAAGACTGAAGACTAGAAGACGCATACGGAGATGGAATAAAGCCATGATAGTCGGAAAATAATTTTCTAGCTTATTTTGACTATGTGCTATGTGCTCTATTGCTTGTATGCATGCTTATGTGTTTAATTATGCATTAGATAGCGTATCCCTTTGTTATAAAAAGCTAAGTGGGAGCGGGGATGGAAACATTCCCATGGTCACCATTACTGTTCTCTTGGTGACTCTTATGGACTTTTGAAGTTCGTATAGATGTGTCATTGGAGGAGAATTCTTGTAATTCCTTTTACAAGAAACATTGATTAAGTTTATCAAACAATGCCTAATTTGTCTTTCTGAAACTGACTTCAAGTCGACTCATTCTCACCCCGGGGAGTGGAATGGAGCCAAAGCCACTTGGTCATGTGGATGACACAAATTAGAGACATTCGTACCATTCTTTTGAAGATGGATCGTTTGTCTGCTCGGCTCCCTCATTTAATGAGAGATAGGGTTGTTCGCATGGTGAATCACTGGTTAGAAACTTCGAGTTTCACTTATGATTCTCCGCGTCTTGATTTATGAAAATCGAATGGATCTCGTAATTGGGAGTCAATTATAAAAGTCTCTTGGTGTAGTAAACGTCCACACAACGTGGCTTGCTATACTGACGGATTTTGGATTAATTGATGTAGACAGTTGTAAGGAATTGTGAAGAGTTGTGAAGTTATCGTAAACGTCCACACAACGTGGCTTGCGGTGATGTAGCAATTCCAAACGATTCACTTTGGTGCTGAGTAATGGTTTACACTTAGATACGCCTTATAGTATTCCTCCCACCGATGTTACGCTATAAGTGATGTATGACCAAAGAAAATCTAATTGCTAAATCATTTGGGTGGGTAAACGTCCACACACCGTGGCTTGCCTTATCTGATGGGATTTTAGATGTGATTAGTAATTTAATGATATTATTTGAGGGAGATAATATCGGATATTAAATTGATTGTTTGTTTAAATGTGCTTATAGGTTTAGAGAATAGCTATGAACCCACTTTCTATGATACTCAAGGAGCATAAGCTCACTGGCCCCAACTATATTGATTGGAAGAGAAATTTAGACATTGTCCTGACTTCGGAGGAGTACAAGTTTGTACTCCATGAAGTGTGCCCTGCTGAGCCCACGGCTGCCTCAACTGATGAGGAAAAACTGACATATCGAAAGTGGAAAAAGGCTGATGAAATGGCTAGGTGTTATATTTTGGCTTCCATGTCAAATGTACTCCAAACCCAACATGAGTCGATGGACACTGCCTATGATATGATGTTTAACCTCAAGGAGATGTTTGGGGAGCAAGATCGTGCGGCAAGGCAAGAAGCCATGAGAGTCCTCATGACAACTACTCAGTCTGAAGGAACGCCCGTAGGGGAGCACGTTCTTAAGATGATGGGTCTGTTGAATGAGCTTGAGATCCTAGGAGCTCAAATTGATGCTGAGACGCAAGTCGACATCATACTCCAGTCTCTGACCCCTAGTTTTGAGCAGTTTCGCATGAGCTATAATATGGGTAAACTGTCTTATTCTCTTGCGCAACTCCTGACTGAACTAAAGGCGGCAGAGGGGATCTACAAGAAGGGCAAGTCTCTAGCGATTGTAGCTACCAAGTCCAAAGGCTTTAAGCCTGGTGGAGGTAGGGGCAAGAGGAGGAAGCAAGCCTGGAAACCCAGTGGTGTCAAGAAGACTATACCACGAGTGGGGGCTGCAAAGCCAAAGGGCAAGTGCTTCCGATGCAACAAGTCTGGACACTGGAAGTCTGAATGTCCTCTCAGAGGTACGAATTTTTCTTTAGTCGTAAAGACATAGTCAGCGGTATTATCTACCAGAAATTCTGGTGTGTAGATATGGAACCACTGACGGTATGTGCATTTTGAATGCAGGGGTTCCAGAAAACCCGGCGACTTAGAGAAGAAGAGTTCGAGTCTACACGGGCAAAAGCTGTGGAGGAGGCAGCTGTTGCGGTGGAAGACATTTATCTGCTTTAGTAGTTAAATAGGATTTCATTTCAAGATTATTGCGTTATGTACCCTTTTTTTTTTGAAAGAACGTTTAGTTCTGGATTTCTATTAATGGATATTTTATTTCATTAATCATTTGATGATTTTGATAAGAAATAATGGGATTATCTATTATGGTACATTATATAGCAATATATGAATGATAGATCCTAAAGTCCACCACGATGCAACGAACCGTTCTATAACTTGTTTTACTTGTTAGATATTTCTTTATTAATCATTATACTTGTGAATTCTTATACTTAGTAGTATTTTCAAATAAGATTCAAATGGTCGAAATTGATTTGATCAATTATAGTTGAAGGAATGGACCTTCCGACCTAAGGATTGAGTTTGGAGGACAATAGTCTAAGCAAACCTTTCTAGATAAAGGATAGAATTCAACAAGTATTGGAAATTATTTGATATGCAGACATATGTGTAAATTAGAAAGGAATGAGTAATTCTTTCAAGAATACTCGGTAATGGATTAGAATACTTAATGTGCCATAAAAGCAAATTGTTTTGACTAGTCAATGGACACAAAGCTATTATGGGGAACCATCAAAGTATATCCATTAGGAGCCTGCGACTTAGTCGTGGAGGCCATCACCTATCTAAGTAACACATAGCATAATCAGAGATTGGGATTCAATCCCAAAGGGCCGCGCCATACACTTAAGTGTAGAGATGGTGCGTTGTAAATAAAAAATGGAAATCTAATAGTAAAAGAACAAGTTGTTCGGAACTACCTATGTTCTATGGATATTCCTAGATACAACGGCATATTCAATATGGTTGTAGGATATCCTAGATGAACAAAGTGTTGTGTGTTCTATAGTACTATGAACCATAAGGACGTGTATCGCCCGATTCTTAGAGGAAGACTATTAGATGAACCACAAAGCCTGAACTAACGTAATACCTTGGAATGAGAAAAAGGACAAAGACTAGGAACCAGCCAAACCGAGTAGAAGTACACCACACCTGCACCTACTGTTATTACTGTTATACACCGGGACGCCATTGCAGTGGGAGGTTGTTGAACAACCGGAGATATTCATAAGACTAGAGGAGTTCGGACTCTGGATCTAGTAGAGATGAAATCGATCCCTAGCTCTGCATAAGGGTGGTACTGGATCTAAATGTGCCTGCTTGGAACAATAAGGTTTATTGTTAAGAGGCTAGATCATTTAGAGTACAAGCTTAGTAAATTCATTCATGGATTGTAACAAAGCTGTAAATCGTGGAACTTGCAAATTGATGAGATAATCCATTTGATGGATTCATCAAAAGGCATAGACGAAAGGTGTATTGGAGACGTAATGGAAACAAAGTGGCGTTTCTCGGAGATTTTATGTAGATAACATTTTATCATTGGCAACAATGTAAAAATGTTGTCAGACATAAAATAATGGTTGTCTAAATAAATCGAGATATAAGACTGAGTAGAAGTTAGAGCATGTTCTTAAGATCGTTCGTTCTAACGATAAGAATATTGTACTTCTCCTAGATACCTTATACGATTATGGTTTGTTTTAAACATGCATACTTCTGAGAAAGGTTATTGCCTTTCAGAGACAGAATATACATCTATCTAAAGGATATGTGTTTCGAACACATGAAGGAGATAGATGAGGACAAAGCAGTTTCCTATACTTCAAGTATGGAAAGCTTTATAGATGCAATGTTGTAAAAAGACAACCTGATATCAACTATGCCGTTTGCGTAGTGGGAGGATATCAAAGTAATCTGGATAAGGGATGTTCGAATGCTGTAAGAGTACTTTCATAGTACTGGCTTACGAAGCAAGACGAAATCTTCTTAGATTACAGTTTCTCAGATCCAAAAATCAAAGAAGGACCAGTGTAAGTCGATATCAGGCTATGTGTTCACTTTTAGAAAGAGGTGGAACCAAGAAATGAAAGAGTGATAAGCAGGACGCTTCTCAGACTCTCTCATAACCGAATAGCAGCCTTAGAGGCAGCGGAAGTTTTGGTTAGGTTCCGGGATAACCTCTTGACTTGGATATGACTCTTATTTTACCAAAGGCTATTGGATAGCGGTGCACGGTAAACTGGAAGAGGTCATAAGTCAAAAGTGATGATAACACATAGAGCAAGTACCACCTGATACGAGTCATCGTCGAGGGAGACGACGTAGTAGTCACCAAGATAACTTCAGAGCGGCAACCTAGATTGCTCACTCACATAGTACTTCTCGGAAGTACACTTTAAAGCATGTGATGAGTATGGGAACCGGGAGTTTGGAGGAAATGACTAGACCTTAGTACAAGTGGGAGATTGTTGGAGTTGTGTACTTAATGTCTAGATTTAAGTAACGGTAAACTCCCGGTCATAGCATTTAATCTATTAAATTAATAAACAATCGTTTGCTTTTAATTATTATTAATTAAATATATGCAAATCATAGTTCTGGATTTTATACGTTGTAGTTAGTATGGTGTGCATGGGCGCACAGAAGATCATACTATCGGTTACTCGTATTTAATCAAACAGTGGCTCACGACCTAGATGGACCCGGACCAATCCATCGGTATAGTCGTTGTGTGAGAGAGAAAATAATTTATCTTAATTATTTTATCACACTTGTACACTTGGTGTATTGAGCGGATCGTTGAGATTCATCGATTAGGATTGCCGGCGATAATCGATTCGAGTCTCAGTGTATTTTATTCTTAATCCCCGATATTATTGCGGGTGTGTATATTTAATATAAATGACTTTGATTTACCAAAGGAATTAACCGATTTAATTATTGGGTTAATTACCGGTTAAGTTGGGTCATTATATTTCATATATGGCATGCCGTGAATAATTGACCGGACAGTGTATCCCGGAAGGGTTGATAATATCCCCGAGATGAGTTCATAAGGAATTATTGTGTAAACCTCATGAGTGGATTCGTTCCGCACAATAATTAAGGTTGAATGGTACTAGTCTCGGATTAAAGAGATGAATAAATTAATTAGCAATAAATTAATTTTATTCATGGATATTTAAATCTTAAATACACGGAATAAATAATACTACCGGAGAAATATTATTTGATATAATATGGTTTAATATTGGGTGTGCAATTAATTTATATAGTGGAAAATAAATTAATTAATATTGATAAGGATTAATGGACTTGGGCAGTGGGCTCAATTTAATCTTCAATATTGGAAGCCCAATATTCCACCTCCTTTAGATCCCCTACGTAGCCTATAAAAGCACTACATGGCCTTCATAAATCATAAGACAAGATTATCATACTTGATATTCTAGAGAGTTGAAGGAGATCCATAGGAGTTCGATAGATCGTCGCCCACCCGACGTTCGAACGGAGTGCAAGGAATACGTGGGAAGATCCAAAAGGTCTTCAACTTGATTTCGTTTCTCCGCACAACGAATCAAAGGTATGATCATAAACTCCTTGTGTGATTTTATGTTCAATTAGATTGTGATACATACATGAACGCACGATCCGGAAAACGACGAGACCGGGGACGGGGATAGACCGGGCGGTGGTGGTTGTGGACCACCGGACCGCCGGCGGTCTAGAGATCCCCGCCGGGATCGAGGCGAAGAGCCCTCGGCTCCAGCCGAGGGGGCGATCGAACCCTAGGGTTCGATCGCGGGTGAGCTGCGGGGTTACCCGCAGCGGGCTCGCATGAGCTGCGGGGCTACCCGCAGCGGTCGTGCGAGGGGATCGCCCCTCGCTGGGCAGCGAGTCATCGACTCGCTGCGGGGCTGCTACGAGCAGCCCCGGGGATGCCTCGTGCATCCCCAGCGATTGCTACGGGAGCAATCGCGAGCCCTCATGGGGGCTTGGCTGGGTGCCCCGGGTTCGCCCGTGGCGGTGCTCGGTCGAGCCTCGGGTCACGTGGGGTTCGCGGTTCGGTCTCCGGCGATCGAGGATTTCGGTCGGGTTATTATTTTCCGCAAATTTTAATAGCCCGGGATATCGATTTCCAGCAAGGACTCTGTCAGTCGATTCAGAGGATCGAGGAGAGTGAGGCACCAAGGGCGGTTTAGAACCTTGGGATTTCGATTTTCCAGTTGATTCATCAGACTTTTTCTTTCTCCCTTCACTACTAGTAGTTGGCTGTTTCTCAGCTGTAGGTTTTGTGTTCACGGGATCAACGACAGCTGTGACTGTCGATTGTTTCTTTGAGGAAGAGGTAGCCTTCTTACCATCTTCTGTGATCTCGCCAGCTGCGAGCATTCGATGATAGTCTTTTCCCGAAACATTTCCTTTATAAGTGCGAAAGAACCCAGACTTAGGTTCTTTTCGAGATTTGATGTCTTTGGGTGGTTGACGGGCAGAGGAGTGAGCTGGATCAGTAGAATTAGTCAAGTCAATAGATGTTTCAGCAGATGAAGTCTTGCTAGAGCGGCGTTCAACTTTGTCCTAGTGAGCCTGAAGCTCTTCATACGCAGCTTTCTTGGACTTAGGAGATGGAGCTTTTTTAAACTGCTCATTCAGGTACACAGTCATATCAGCCAGCATGTCATCCATGTTAGAAGTCGACATTTCAACCGCGAGACTAAGGACAGAGAGCTGTCAGCTGTGTGACTGTCGACCCAAAAAAAACTTCAATCGCGAGACTAAGGACGAGGCACCGGTGTTGGGAGATGGAGTCGAAATCGAGGACGGAGAAGGACGAAAAACGGAGTCGGAAGTTCGAGAAGATTCAGCGCCCGCCGGAGAAGGTCCAGCGGTCGCTGGACCATGGCAGCGAGCGCGGGAGAGGGTTCGGCGGTCGCCGAACCTGCGGAATCGAGGCAGACCCTCGACGAGGCCCAGCAGCGGGCGCTGCCCAGCAACAGCGGTCGCGGGGTGCATTTCGGCGGGCGCCGAAATGCTTTGGCGGGCGCCGTTTTTGCGCTGGCAGCGCGGATGTTTTCTTGCTCGCCAAGTTTCGCGTTTTTGGTGTCCTTTTTCGGCGTGGACTCCTACCTAAATTAAGTTTAGGGTTTCTTATATCCTTAGTCTATATAAGAAAGCCCCCAACAATGTATTATTTGTATCATCGTGAAAAATCCTAGAGTCATAGAATAGTCGAGAGCGTGAGTTTATTGTGATACGTGTGCGTGCGTTTGTAAACTCCTCGGAGTCGTCTATTGAGTATTCTAGTGGAATGATCTGCAGCGGCGAGTGGACGTAGCCTATTTTGGGTGAACCACTATAATTCTTTGTGCCTTTTATTTTTGTTCTTATTTCTCGTTCCGTGTTTATCGTCTCTTGCAGCTACGAAGTTAGGCGAAAATCCTAACAACTGGTATCAGAGCTTCAAGGGAGGCGATTGAAGAGACGATGGGAGATCTTGCGAATTTCTCTGTGACGAAATTTGATGGGAAGAACTACAGGCACTGGAAGATGCAGATCGAGGATTACCTGTACGGGAGGAAGCTTTATCATCCATTGAATTCGAAGCCGGAAAAGATAGAGGATGCGGCATGGCTTGAGCTCGACAGACAGGTCCTGGGGATTATCCGTTTGTCCCTGTCGATGAGGGTTGCGGATGATGTGGCCGATGAGAAGACCACTCAAGGCTTGATGCAGGCCCTTGCAAACAAGTATGAGAAGCCTACTGCCAACAACAAGATACACCTGATGAAGAGCCTGTTCAACTTGAGGATGAAAGACGGGTTCGACGCTGCAGCTTATATTCATGAGATGAGCTCGAACCTTAACAAGCTGAAGGCGGTTGGAATTGCATTCGACGACGAGGTGTGTGCTTTAATCTTGCTGGCGTCTTTGCCGGATAGCTGGGAGCCCATGAGGGCTGCGATTAGTAACTCCATGGGGAAGGAGAATCTCAAATTCTCTGATGTCAGAGATAGCGTCCTGGCCGAGGAGCTGAGAAAGAAGGATCTTCTGCCGGCAACGTCTGGTTCTGTCCTGAGTACTGAGAGCCGAGGACGAAGTCGAGGGAGCAACACTAATCATGGCAGCGGAGGCAAGAAAGTGGTTTGTTGGAATTGCAAGAAGGAGGGACATATCAAGCGGCATTGTAGGGAGCCTGCGAAGGCTCAAACCAATGCGGTGACTGACGAGGATGAAGGAGATGTTTTGCTAACATCCTCTGAGAATCCTGAAGGTTCCTGGGTGTTGGATTCGGGAGCGTCGTTTCATACCACAACAAGACGTGATGGCATGAAGAGTTTTGTTGCTGGGAATCGCGGGAAAGTTCGCCTCGGGGATGGTCGAACTTTGAAGGTTGGTGGTATTGGAAACGTGACACTGAAGACGTCTCGTAGACAGACGTTAGAGCTTTCGAAGGTGAGGTATGTGCCGAAGCTGAGGAGAAATATGATCTCAGTCAGCCAGCTTGCAAGAGACGGCCATAAGGTGACCTTCGATGATGGGTCTTGGAAAGTGACGAAGGGTGCGATGGTGATTGCTCGTGGTCGAAAGACGGGCACCCTTTACACTACGGCTGGAGGTCGTGTTGAAATTGGTGGAGCCGAAAACACCAATGCGCCTGAGCATTGCGAACTGGGTCGTGTGAGTGAGGATTCGGGGAAGTCTCGCATGGATCGGAGTTCGGTTCTCGAAGAGCAGAGCA
This sequence comes from Euphrasia confusa, assembly GCA_954870475.1. Taxonomy (NCBI): domain Eukaryota; kingdom Viridiplantae; phylum Streptophyta; class Magnoliopsida; order Lamiales; family Orobanchaceae; genus Euphrasia; species Euphrasia confusa. The sequence continues at coordinate 11,571,393 of OX940954.1, read as the reverse complement.
GAGTTCGATTCTCGGTGTTCGAGGGAGAGTCGGAGAGTGGAGAGCTGAGAAGTGACGTGGAAGATTTTCCGGTGAGAGAAGACCAACCGGATGAGATCTTGAAGACCAGTCACGAGCTTTCAAGTCGAGAAGATAGGGCAATGTTGGCTGGGAAATCGAGCAAGTGGGAGTTGGCAATGAGAAACGAGGCCACCTCGTTATTGTCACACGGTTCCTTGTCCGTGAAAAACAAGGAGATGCGTTCGGGTAAGCTTTCTTGCGTCTCTGCTGGAGGAAAGTTTATGAAAAAGTCGAAGTGCATGTTGATGAAGGCCTGGAAGAACCTGAGAAGTCGCGGTGCGTCGAAGTTGGTTGAAACTTTGACTGGGCGACGTTGGTAAGGACCGGGGATGCCGCTGCAGTGGGAGGTGATCGAGTTTCGCCTCCAAGTGGGAGATTGTTGGGAGATGGAGTCAAAATCGAGGACGGAGAAGGACGAAAAATGGAGTCGGAAGTTCGAGAAGATTCAGCGCCCGCCGGAGAAGGTCCAGCGGTCGCTGGACCATGGCAGCGAGCGCGGGAGAGGGTTCGGCGGTCGCCGAACCTGCGGAATCGAGGCAGACCCTCGACGAGGCCCGGCAGCGGGCGCTGCCCAGCAACAGCGGTCGCGGGGTGCATTTCGGCGGGCGCCGAAATGCTTTGGCGGGCGCCATTTTTGCGCTGGCAGCGCGGATGTTTTCTTGCTCGCCAAGTTTCGCGTTTTTGGTGTCCTTTTTCGGCGTGGACTCCTACCTAAATTAAGTTTAGGGTTTCTTATATCCTTAGTCTATATAAGAAAGCCCCCAACAATGTATTATTTGTATCATCGTGAAAAATCCTAGAGTCATAGAATAGTCGAGAGCGTGAGTTTATTGTGATACGTGTGCGTGCGTTTGTAAACTCCCCGGAGTCGTCTATTGAGTATTCTAGTGGAAAGATCTGCAGCGGCGAGTGGACGTAGCCTATTTTGGGTGAACCACTATAATTCTTTGTGCCTTTTATTTTTGTTCTTATTTCTCGTTCCGTGTTTATCGTCTCTTGCAGCTACGAAGTTAGGCGAAAATCCTAACAACCGGATGCGCAAAGCAAGAGTCGCCGGATGCGACGGAAAAGGAAAACTAGAGAACCTAAGAATTTCGAACTCGAGAGCTAGCAGTCGACAGCTGAGAGTCTTGAATACTTAGAGAATTTCAAAGTTTGAAGGCGCACTTAATAGGGTTGGTGGAGGTCCTATATATAGGAAAATTTTGAGCGGCCCGTCCGGAATAAAAATACATAGTCCAAAACCTGCAAAAAGCCCAACTCAAGAAGGAAATTCAGCCCATCAGTACAAAAATTAAAATATAAAAAAAATATTAAAATACTAAGTAATTAAATTATATATTAGAAATAATATATATATATATATATATATATATATATATATATATTTATAAAAATAAAATAATTCAAAATAAATCAAACCGAGAGCGTTCGATCGTTGAGTCACTGAAATTTTTCGGATCATGTATCCACTGACAAAGGACACACAGCCTGAGTAGTTGAGTTGTAGAGTTGTAGAGTTGTTGAGGTTAGGACACAGTGACAGGAGACACGAAACTTGAGTCGCTGAGTCGCCGTGTCTGTGAGTCTGTGAGTCTGTGATTTTTGGTGAAACCAGCGACAAGAGCTTTGAGGCGCTGAGCTGTTAGTCGCCGATTCTTGAGTTGGCGAATCCAGCGACAACAGTTATGAGTCGCCGGTTATGGACTCCTTGGTTTGGTTGAATCGCTAATCTTGGAGCTATTCAGCGACACTTTATGAATTCTCCATTTTCACCATTTTGACGTATGCACAGTGGATGTCACTACACTCAGTTTATGAAAGAGGCAGAGACAGTAAACCACGTAGCGCTGGATATGAACTACAAATATGCAAAATCAAAACAACACATCCCGAGTTAGCATTCAAGTGTTCAACACACAACAAACATTCAAACACATTTTAGTGGAGATTCGAGGGGTGATAAAGGCACTGAAGAGCAAATATTTTCCCAAAAAAGAGTCCACATTTTCATCTGTTCCCAAAAACCAAAAATTTCACACGAGGTGATAGCAACTTTGAGATATAATGAAAAAACTCTCATATTAAAAACCGGTGGTATGGACCGAAGTATATTGATAGATATTTAACTTGTCCTTCGTCACAATCACAAGAATACATGCCGTGTTTCGTCGAAACATATATGATGAGTTTGCACCGCACAAGAGATTTTGATTCATGAGTGCATGGTGAACTTTTAAGGCACTCCACTTGGGACTAGCTTTTACTACAATCAGAGGGGAGCAAGGTTCGACCTGCGTCCTCCAGACGAGTTTAGCTTTAAATGAAATGCAACAGATGCTCATTACAGCAGTCAGAGGGGAGCAAGGATCATCTTGCATCTCCGAAGTGTGATGGGAGGGCATCTTAAAGTACAGCGTCCATGTGCCACCTTTCGAAGAGGGGATCCGGGGGAACCGGCGTCCTCCGTTACTTGGTATTATGGATCTATGGAAATGATAACTTATGGGAGTTATATGCCAAGTTCACATGTTTGCACTCAGAGGAATAAATGCACTTGGGTCCGAAGACTAAAGCGGCCTCGAATCCATGTTCAACTTATTAGACTAATCCACGAAGATTCAGCGTGCATATTCAGAAGTAAAGAAAAAAAAATCTTTCAGACTTCAAAATTTTCGTGAACTCTTAGAGAGAACACATGCAGAGAGAATTTCTTAGAGTTTGAAATCTCTCAAAGTCAAGAGGTTTGGTAAAGATGTCAGCGAGCTGTTTTTCTGTTGAAATATGCTGTAGACTGACTATATCACGATCAACCAAATCTCTAATGAAATGATGTCGAATGTCGATGTGTTTAGTTCTTGAATGCTGGACAGGATTTTCGCTGATTTTGATAGCACTTTGATTATCACAAAACAGCACCAATGGAGCACTCTCAATGAGATAGTCATTCATCATTTACTTCAACCATAGCAATTGAGTGCAGCAACTCCCAGCTGCAACATACTCAGACTCGGCAGTTGAGAGCGCGATGCAATTCTACTTTCGACTATGCCAAGAGACAATGTTATTGCCAAGGAAGCAACAAAATCCTGAGGTACTCTTTCTTTCGTCCGTGTCACTCGCCCAATCCGCATCGGAAAAACCTACTAAATTTGATGAGGTGTTGCATGCATACCACAGTCCTAGTTCAGAAGTTCCAGAGATGTAGCGGAGAATCCTTTTGACAGCTCGTAGATGATCTTCCTTTGGATCAGCTTGGTACCTGGCACACATACAAACACTAAACATTATGTCAGGACGAGTAGCGGTTAGATAAAGTAAACTTCCGATCATAGAGCTATAGAGTGTTTGATCAACACTCCGACTCTTAGTCGATTTGGACAAACGTTCAGTAGTGGCCATAGGAGTCCTTGCAGGCTTGGCATGATGCATCTTAAATTTCTCAACCATATTTTTAGCATATTTTCCTTGAGACACAAAGATCCCATACGGTCGTTGAGATATCTGAAGTCCAAGAAACTGATGTAACTCCCCTTCTAGGCTCATCTGGAACGTTGAGGACATAGACTCCGTGAAAGCTTTCACAAGTTTAGAGCAGGTAGCACCGAAAACAATGTCATCAACATAAATCTGGGCAATTATCATATGTTTGCCATCACGTTTGATGAAAAGCGTTTTGTCAACTGATCCACGTTCGAAACCAAATTTCAGCAGATAGTCAGTCAGACAACCATACCAGGCACGAGGAGCTTGTTTCAAACCATAAAGAGCTTTGTGAAGCTTGTAGACATGATTTGGATTTTTGGGATCCTCGAAACCTTTGGGTTGAGCAACGTAGACTTCTTCTTCAAGCACTCCATTTAGGAATGCAGCTTTGACATCCATTTGTCTGAGTTTGATGCCAAGATGGCATGCAATAGCAATTAAGAGACGAATGGACTCAATTCGTGCAACCGGAGCAAATGTTTCATCAAAATCTATGCCCTCCACTTGGGCATATCCCTGTGCAACAAGACGAGCTTTGTTTCGTACAACTTGGTTATGCTCATCTGTTTTATTTTTGAAAATCCATTTCGTTCCAACGACATTGATATTCGAAGTTCTAGGAACTAAGGACCAAACATTATTTCTTGTGAACTCATTCAACTCTTCTTGCATGGCCATGATCCAAAAATCATCTTTCATGGCTTCCTTGTAATTTTTTGGCTCACTCACAGAGAAAACAAGAGATACCAATCTCATTACAGATTGCAGAAGTACATATGTTGTAGAGTTGATTTGGAGAATTTGTAGGTTTCTTTGAGCGGGTAGTTCGCTCATTCAAGTTTCCGATTATCTGATTTGGAGGATGTCATTTTTGAATATGTCCAGGAGCTTCTCTTGGAGCATCAGCAGGATTTTCAACTTGTTCATTTTCATCATCCTCAGAAGAGGAAGTATCATTGTTTCGGTGACTAGTTTCTCAAACTTCAGGTGAAGTGTTTGGAGTAGAGTTTTCAGGTGTCACATTCTCAGAAACTACAGTTGAGGGTGTTGACGGAAAAGTCTGATATTCCAGAATTCCCTCTTTAACCCAATCTTCCTCTACATCTTTTCCAAGAGAGTCTTGTTCATCAAAGTTGATGTTCACAGTTTCCATGACTTTCTTGGTTCGAAGGTTGTAGGCACGATAAGCATGACTATTCTGACTATAAGCAACAAAAATACCACGATCAGCTTTGGCTTCGAATTTCTTCAGAGGATCACGATCCCTCAAAATATAACAGGTGCAGCCAAAGACACGAAAGTGAGATACAGATGGCTTTTTGCCATTCACAAGTTCATAGGCAGTTGCAGTTGTCCCATATCGAATACTTATGCGATTTAGAATGTAGCCAGCAGTCGAGACGGCTTCTGCCCAAAAAGTACGAGCAAGATTTTTTGAAATCAGCATAACACGTGCCATCTCTTGCAGTGTTCGATTCTTGCGTTCGGCAATCCCATTTTGCTGAGGTGTTTTAGGGGCTGAGTATTCATGATGAATTCCCTTTATCAGACAAAATTCATTGAAGCTAGAATTTTCGAATTCGGTTCCATGATCACTCCTGATCCTCTTCACCTTAGCTTCATGATTAGTACGAATCCATTTCACAATACCCTTGAAGGCATTGAAAGTTTCATCCTTAGTCGCCAAAAATCTCGTCCATGTGTAACGAGAGAAATCATCAACAACAACCAGCACATATTCTTTCTTAGCAATGCTCTTCACTTCCATTGGACCCATGAGATCCATATGGATTAGTTCAAAAGGAGCAAAAGTGCTCATTAGCGTTGGCAATGCAGGATGCGAAGACCTTGTCAGCTTACCCTTCTGACAGTCACCACACACTGGCTTCTCGATTTTGAGGAGTTGAGAGATTCCTCGAATTATCTCCCCCTTAACTAGTTTACTCAAATTTCGAGTGCTAGTGTGTCCAAGGCGTTGATGCCATAAATCAACTTCATCAGGGACGGTCACAGAGAAGCAACTATACTCAGTTGTATAGCAGTTATTCTTAGCACGAGGACCTTCCATGATACACTTCCCTTCAACATCAAAAACTTTGCAAGAATCTCTATCGAAGCTAACATTCAGCCCTTCATCACACAGCTGGCTGATGCTAATGAGATTTGTCACAAGACCCTTCACATGTACAACATTGTGAATTGGTGGCAATCCTTTAATATGGAGCGTTCCTTTCCCCATGACCATGCCTTTAGCTCCCCCTCCAAACACCACGGGAGAGCCAGTCATCGGTTCGTATTCTTTCAGAATTTTTTTAGTACCAGTCATGTGTCGGGAACATCCGCTATCAAAATACCAAATGCCTTTGTTTCCAGATTCGGAGGCATTTAGTGCAACATGGCAAAAGATAAGTTCTCTGGGTTTCCAGACATTTGAAGTGGTGGAGTTAAGTTTAACTTCGTCCTTTTGAAGTGTAGGTGCCCTCCTATTGGTTATATCAAAATTTTGAAACTTTGGCTTAGTCATGGGTTTCACATTTTTCTCAACTTTCTTGATCTGAGAAATGTGATTCTTCACACTTTTAGCAGACTCATCCTTCTTCTTCTGAGTCATCAAACTCCGATTTATTTCATCTCTCAGCTTGTAGCAAAATGGTCTTATGTGTCTTGGCATGTTACAGTAATGACAGACATATTCACGCCTTTGTCGAATCTCTCTTCTCCCAGAGAGTTTTATCATGTCAGACTTAGTCTGAGAATTTTTCACATTAGATCTTGAGTTGATGGGTTTTTCAAGTTTCTTAAGAAGAGTTGCTTCATATGGTAATATCCCTCGAGGATGTTTCACAATATTATTTGGAAATTGATAAGTCTTGGATTTAGCGCAAGCAGTTGAGTTCAACTTTTGAGTTTCAGAATCTGAGGACACAATGACTTTCTTTCCTTCAGCAATTTCCTTTCGTTTTGATGATTCAGCATCATCCTCACTCTTACCCTTTAGCTGATCATTTGAAGCTTTGACAAAGGTCACCTCTTTCTTTTCAAGTGTAGAGTATATAGACTCAAAAACCTTTTGAAAACCAAGTCCATAACGGTTAGGATTCATATAAGAGGCAGCATTGTCAAACACCGAAGAGTTCGTGTTCATCTTCCTCAACAGTTCATCGGTCATATGAAGTTTTTCTTTCAACACATAGCGCTCCTTGTCAGTTTGTGCTTTCACCAGTGATGACTTAAGCTCATCGTTTTCAGCATCTGAGTTCTTAAACAAGATTTGAAGTTTCTTAACTTCAGCAGTTTCCTTTTTCAAAGAAGTTTTCAGTTTTAAGTTCTCAGTACTCAACTTCTCACATGAGTCTCTCAGTTCAACTACTTCCTTGAAGAATTTATGCTTTCTTCAAACAAATCATCAAATTTAGTTCTCATAATTTTTAGAGAGTTTTTAACTTTCAGACTATCAGAGTCTGTCTTCTCAACCAATCCTCTCATCTCAACAACCTCGTCAGACAGCTTACGTTTCTCTTCAGAGAGTTCATCAAACGATTCTTTCAGAAACTTTAGAGATACTTCGAGTGTACCATTTTCAGAAATAGCTAAGTCATATAATTTTTCGAGTTCAGTGTGACTCTCTTTCAGATTAAGTATTTCAGCAGACTCAACTTTAGTTTGGAACACTTCTGATGTCATCTCTTTCTTTTCAGACTCAGACACAGACTCATCGTCTGAGAACATTTCTTCATCACACAAAAGTCTATTTTCAGATGCCAAACAAAAGATATTGTCGGCCGTTGCAGTATCCTTCAGAAACGCATCAAGTTCAAAGTTTTCAACTTCAAAGTTTGCAAGATCAGAATTTTCATCAAAAGTGACAATAAGAGCGTTGTCCTCATCGTCATCTAAGTTTTCATCCTCTGACTCATCATCCTCAGAGATCACATTCTCATCATCTATCACCACGTAGCTGACAGGTAGCTTCTTCTTTCGATGTAAGTTAGGACATTCATTTTTGATGTGTCCAAAACCCTTACACTCATAGCATTGCATTTTTAAGACGTCCTTGCTAGTCGAAGTATATGGTGATAGTTTTGTGCCTTTAAACTTCTTGTCTGAAAACGATCCCTGATTTCGGTTGTCAGGAGTATTTGGGAATGAGTTAGAACTCTTCTGAAATTTTCGAAAATTTCGGGCACAGTTCTTTCTCTTAAACTCTTGTTTCACAAGATAAGTAACTATTTCAGTCAGTGCAGCAAGTTTGTCAGGATTATTAGAGTTCATCAACCTCTCAATATCCTCAGCCTCCTCATCATCAGAATCATCCATATCGGCGGAAAAACTATTTTCAGGTTTCTCATTTTTCACAAGAGATTTTCGAGAGTTCACATTTCTTGAGCTCTTTCCTTTTTCCGAAATCTTAAGAGCGGTCATCGGCTCATAAACAAGAGACATATCTGGGTTGCTTCGTACTTTGAGAGTAAAGTCATAGTTTCTCAAATCAGCCATCAAGTCAGCATAATCCCATTTTTGTTCCCTTTCTTCTCGCGCTTCGAGAGTTAGCACTTTGCTTTCAAATCTGGAGTTTACGCTACTCAGAATTTTCTCGTAGACCATAACAACTGGAAAAGTTTCGACAAGTTCGCACACCTCGTTGACATACCTCATGATCTTATCCAAGTACTCATTTATGTCCTCATCCTCTCTCATACGGAGTTGATGGAATTGAGCAGTGATAGTTCAGATTTTTGATCGTTTGACAGCATGATTTCCTTCACATGTCCTCTGAAGAGTTTCCCATGCGTCTTTAGCTGAAGTGCAATTTTTCACCAGCTGATACTTGCTGAGCACCAACCATTCGCAAATAAGTAGAAGCACTTTGCTATTAGCTGTATACAAATAGTGCTTTTCTCTTGTCCAACTTCGCTCGGGTTTTGGAATTCTTATTCCATCCGCGTCTTCGGTGTACGGACACTCCCATCCTTCTAGCACCGCCACCCAAGCACGCGAGTCATGACCTTTAAATCTCGCTGAAACTTTAGCCTTCCAGTTTGAATAGTTCTGATGAGTGAGCATTATAGGTTTCTGAACAAACATTGACGACTCCATTGTAGCGGAAAATATGGAGTCAAGTAACGGATCACGTCGTATACGTATGACGTCCCGCTCTGATACCAATTGAAATTACGTCTTCAGCGTAGGATACCAATTTTTTCGTGAAATTGGTCTTAAACTCGAACGTCAGCAGCTTCAGTCGATCAATCTCACAAAGTGAAGAAAATGTTTATGAAGACAGTTTATGTAATATATTTCATTTCATTGAAAACAAAATAAAACTATTACAAGGAGTATGGTAGGCAAAGTGATTACAAGAAGTTTCCCGAGTGTCGCAACACTCTCACTTACTAGTAACGTAGCACTAGTGCACCTAGAGTTAAATCACCTAACTCTAATCTTGGCGTACAGCGCAAACACACTACACAGACTCAAAGCTCAAAGCTATCGGTTACGATTCTAAAAATCAGATTTCGTTCTCTCAAAATCGTCGAGTGATGGCACGGAAATCCATGGGTATATATAGGCAGCCCGCACATGTGAGATGTTGATGTGGCACATTCTCATTGGTCACATGCTTGGATGATGTCACTTCTCTATGGATGACATCACTTTCTAGAACTTGGATTCTTGAATCTTGGAATCTTGAATCTTTGATTCTTGAATCTTCGAATCTTGAATCTTCAATTTTCAAATTCAATTTCATACTTCAATTTGAATTCTTGACTCCATCGATCTCAAATCTTCATCTTCAATTTCTTGTGAAAAACACTAAGTGTTGAAGCCTCGGATTTTCATCGTCTTCATGGTCGTCGAAATCATCGAGGTTGAAATACAAAAACGCTGAACTCAAATCATGTGGACATAATCGCCGTTCGCCGTTCGCCGGGTTCAAGGACAAGAGTCGCCTGTTGCCAGTCTCATGTCATAGAGGACATGAGTCGCCGTTCGCTGGATATGAGATGAGGAGTCGCCAGTCGCCGGGTAAGGGGCAGGAGTCGCCAGTCGCCGGGTAAGGGGCACACAGTCGCCAGTCGTTGGATCCTAGGCCAGTCGCCTGTCGCCGGTTCGAGTGCTCTCGTCAGTCGCCGTTCGCGGGATCAGGGACAAGGAGTCGCAGTCGCCGTTCGCTGGATCAGGGACATGGAGTCGCCAGTCGCCGGTTTTGATGCACGTCTTCAAAATCGGCGACTCCAGCTATTTGCAACTGGAATTTAACTTTTAACCCTGAAACCAAAAGACAACAAACCAAACACGAAATATGTTGTCGCCAAAAACAACATTTACAATATCCCCCCGCAAGATGGACTACCGGGAGCGAAGGCCAATTTTGGATAAGAGCAAGTCAAGGCGTGGCCGTTGTAGTGGTTTCGTGAGAGCATCAGCAAGCTGGTCATCATTAGCAATTGGTACAACACGGAGCTTACCAGCTTGGACTTTTTCACGTATGAAGTGGTAGTCCAATGCCAAGTGCTTCATTTTGGAGTGGAATACCGGATTGGCATAGAGATGCGTTGCTCCAATGTTGTCGCAGTAAATGACAGGAGCCCTAGTAATGGGAACGTGGAGTTCATCAAACAGGTGTAGGAGCCAAGTAAGTTCTACAGCGTCATTCACAATGGAGCGATATTCAACTTCAGTAGAAGAACGAGCTACAAAGCGTTGTTTCTTGGAGCTCAACGAGATTAGGTTGCGACCAACATACACAATGTATGCACCAGTGGACAGGAAATCATCTTTGTCGCTAGCCCAATCGGAATCGGAAAAGGCATGTAAAGTGGAAGGAGAATCTCGATAAAAAAGCAAGCCATGGTTGATTGTACCAAGCAGGTAGCGAAGCAGGCGTTTCAAAGCTTGCAATTGAGAGTCAGTAGGGCGATGCATAAACTGAGATAACTTGTTAACCGAGAACGCAATGTCGGGACGAGTGAGAGATAAATATTGGAGGGCGCCAACAAGAGCACAGTAGTCGGTGGGATTGTCGAGTGGAATACCTTGTTCAAGAGAGAGTCGACTTGTAGTATCCATGGGAGTAGAACTCCATCAAAACACGGTTTGGCATGAAGCATATTTGATCTTGTGAGAACATCAAGAATGTACTTGTGTTGGTTGAGAAAGAGCCCGGAAGCGCAAGGCTGAACTTCAACACCCAAGAAGTAGGAAAGGAGGCCGAGATCTTTGAGTGAGAAGCGAGCAGAGAGACGAGTGATAAAGGTAGACATAGCTATAGCATCAGTACTTGTAATTATAATATCATCAACATAAACCAAAACAAAAATAGAGTGTTGACCGTGGTGGATGAACAGTGATGTATCGGAAATGGAGTTAACAAAGCCGTTGTCGAGGAGATATGTGCGGAGCTCAGTGTACCACGCCTTAGGGGCTTGTTTGAGGCCGTAGAGGGCCTTTTTGAGCCGAAAAACGTGGTTTGGTGTTTGTGGATCGACATGGCCTGGGGGTTGGGACATATACACGATTTCGGTAAGAGTGCCTTGAAGAAAGGCATCGTTGACATCCAATTAACGGAGGGCCCAATTGTTGGTGACGGCAAGGCTCAATAGAGTTCGAACTGTCGCTGGTTTAATAACGGGGCTGAAGGTCTCGGTGTAATCAAGGCCGGGTCGTTGGTGAAATCCTTTAGCAACAAGTCAGGCTTTGTGACGTTGAATTGATCCATCGGGGTTATACTTGGTACGGAAGACCAACTTACAACCGATAACATTGTAGGACGATGATGGTGGGACGAGCTCCCAAGTATCATTTCGTGTGAGAGCTGTAAATTGCTCGACCATTGCCTTGTTCCATTCGGGAAGTTTCTGGGCTTGTTTATATGTGGCGGGTTCAGTGGGAGTAAGTTGGGCAAACAAATTTAGTTTGTCAATTGGTTTGAATATGTTATGGGAAGCACGAGTGTCATAATGGCTAGGAGGGGGGTGGGGGCGCAGGGGTGGTTGATGGGGGGGGGGGGCAGGGGAGTCTGGTTGGGACAGTGGGGGGGCTGATGTTGGAGGTGGATGGGTGACATGGGATGGCGGAAATGGAGGTTCGATGGGTGTTATTGGTGGTGTGATTAACAAGGTGGTATTGGAGTAGAGGAGAGGGAGTTGGATGTCGCACCACGTTCCCATCAGGTAAAGCAAGCCACGTTCGTGTGGACGTTTACCCACCCAAATGATTTAGCAATTAGATTTGCTTCGGTCGTACATCATTATAGCGTTACTTCGTTGGGAAGAATACTATAAAGCGTACCTAAGTGTAAACCATTACTCAGTACTAAGGTGAATCGTTTAGAATTGTTACGTCACCGCAAGCCACGTTCGTGTGGACGTTTACGACAACTCGCAATCCTTCACAATTCCCTATAACTGTCTACATCAATTATTCTAAAATCCCATTCAGTATAGCAAGCCACGTTCGTGTGGACGTTTACTATACCAAAAGATTTATATAATTGAAATCCAATTACTTGATCCATTCGATCTTGTAAATCAAGACGCGGAGAATCATAAGTGAAACTCGAAGTTTCTTACCAGTGATTCACCATGCGAACAACCCTATCTCTCATAAATGAGGGAGCCGAGCAGACAATCGATCCACCTTCAAAAGATGGTACGACTGCCTCTAATTTGTGTCCTCGACATGACCAAGTGGCTTTGGCTCCATTCCACTCCCCGGGGTGAGAATGAGTCGACTTGAAATCAGTTTTGGAAAGACAAATTAGGCATTGTTTGATGAACTTAATCAATGTTTCTCGTAAGAGGAATTACAAGAACTCTCCTCCAATGACTTGTCTATATAAACTTCAAAAGTTTATAAAAGTCACCAAGAGAGCAGTAATGGAGACCATGGGTATGTTTCCATACCCTCTCCCACTTAGCTTTTTATAACAAAGGGATACGCTATCTAGTGCATAAAGTAAACACATATAGCATGCATACATGTAATAAAGTACATAGTATTATCACATAGTCAAAATAATACTAGAATATTATTTTCCGACTATTATGGCTTTACTCCATCTCCGTACGCATCTTCTAGTCTTCAGTCTTCGTTCTTGAATGCTCCATGTGACGAGAATATTAATTTCCAATATTTAAATCTATTTATTTTCAATAAATCCAAAAGATACTTAATTAATAATAATTAAGTCAATCGAATAATCAAAAATAAAATTAAATATTATTAATATTTTTATTTATTTTATTTTCCTTTTCTACTTCATTAAATCTCTAGAATAATCTATCCAAGACCCACTTGGAATATTCTAGAAGACTTCTATAATGAAATAAGGAAATAAAATAATTTAGGACTCTTCTACTTTCATAATTAATTAGATTCCTAATCCATGAATATTTCCATAAAATAGAAATAATCAATTAGGAATCCTAATTAATTCCAAATTGATTCTTTTCCTAATCCATGAGAGTTCCCAAAAAATAGGAATACTCAAATAGGAAAAACCCGAATCAATTAGGAAAGTAAATCTACCGGACCGGGATAGCACGGGGTGGGGATCCCCGCGCCTCCCTCGACCGCCGCCTAGAAGCCGCCGCCGTCCAGCCCACGCGCCACCCCCACTGGTGGCCGGCGTGGCCGGAGCTCTCGCGGGCAGCCCCTTAGGGCGTGGGTCGATCGATCCTCATGGATCGACCATGGGGCGGTCATTCCGAGCCCTAATCACCCTCACTCGTCTCCTTCGTCACACGTCTTCTCCGGCGGTCGTTTCGGCATCGATCCAACGCAAAATAAATTACAAATTTAATTTTACACTATCCGGTATCGATTCTATACATGAAATCAACCCTATACAATTTCCGGAAAAAGATAGAACAATAATAATAAACCTAAATTCGGTCAACCCCCGAATTTTTACTATTACAAGCATTCACCACCAAAAACGAATCTCGACATGTCCGAGAGTTTAATCAATCCAATAATCATGACAAAATAAATTAAACGATAATAAATCAAGCCATAATAGTCGGAACCCTGCAAGGTAGAACAATTTTATCGAAAATACCGCGAACGTAAACCACGCTCTGATACCAATTGTTGGAATTCGATATCCCGGGCTATTAAAATTTGCGGAAACTAATAACCCGATCAAAGACCTTCGCCGGAGATCACGTGAACGCCGACGAACGCGCCGGAGTCCAGCCGAGGAGACCACGCACCCGAAGGCACGCAGCCGCCCCCAGCCGAACCCCCGCGTCGCGGGGTTCATGCGATTGCATGGATCGATCGTTGTACGCGATTGATCGGGGTGGCTGTTCCGGCAGCCGCCCAGCAGCAAGTCCGGCGACTTGCTGCTCGCCGTGGAGGGGCGGCTCGACCCACGAGCCGCTGCGGGCGCACCAGCCGCCCGCCCGGCGATCGCGCCCTAGGCGTCGATCGCCCCCTCGGATGAATCCGAGGGCTCCCCATGCACGCTGAACCCTAGGCGGGCGATCCCACGCGGTCCGGTGGCTTCGCCACCACCGCGTGATCGTTCGTCTAATCCGGGTTCGATCTTTCGGATCTTCGTTTTACGGTATTTTACGATAAACCAAATCAAATAATATCAAGGGTGTTTAGATATTATACCTTCGATTCGTTGTTCGGAGAAACGAAATCAAGATGACCTTTGAATCTTCCCACGTATTCCTTGCACTCCGTTCGAACGTCGGGTGGGCGACGATCTATCGAACTCCTATGGATCTCCTTCAACTCTCTAGAACTATCAAGTATTGATATTCTTGTCTTATGATTTATGAAGGCCATGTAGTGCTTTTATAGGCTACGTAGGGGATCTAAAGGAGGTGGAATATTGGGCTTCCAATATTGAAGATTAAATTGAGCCTAAGCCCAAGTCTATTAATCCTTATCAATATTAATTAATTTATTTTCCACTATATTAATTAGTTGCACTCCCAATATTAAACCATATTATATCCAAATAATATTTCTCCGGTAGTATTATTTATTCCGTGTATTTAAGATATAAATATCCATGAATAAAATTTATTTATTGCTTAATAAATTTATTCATCTCTTTTATCCGAGACTAGTACCACTCAACCTTATTTATTATGCGGAACAAATCCACTCGCGAGGTTTACATAATAAATCCTTATGAGCTCATCTAGGGGATATTATCAACCCTTCCGGGATACACTGTCCCGTCAAGAATTCACGGCATGCCATATATAAAATATAGTGACCCAACTTAACCGGTAATTGACCTAATAATTTAACCGGTCAATTCCTTTGGAAAATCAAAGTCACTTATATTAAATATACACACCCGCAATTCTATCGGGGATTAAGAATAAAATACACTGAGTCTTAAATCAATTATCACCGAGCAAACCTAATTGATAAGTCTCAAGCGATCCGCTCAATACACCAAGTGTACAAGTGTGATAAAATAATTAAGATAAATTATTTTATCTCTCACACAACGACTATACCGATGGATTGGTCCGTGTCCATCTAGGTCGTGAGCAACTGTTCGATTAAATACGAGTAACCGATAGTATGATCTTCTGTGTGGGGCCCGACACACCATACTAACTACAACGTATAAAATCCAGGACTATGATTTGCATATATTTAATTAACAATAATTAAAAGCAAATGAATGTTCATTATTAATAGGTAATGAAAGTGCACAAGGAGTTCAGAATACTCAAATCTAGACATTAAGTATATTACTCCAACAGAGTTGGTAGAGGGGTGGATGATGTAAGGCTGGTGGACTGATGAAATGGATATGTGGACTCGACGAAAGGAACATGACGGGAGATATAGGCTCGATTCGTGGTGGGGTTTAGGCATATGTAGACATGTTGAGTAGGGGAGTAGCCAACGAAAACACATGGGATTGAGTGGGGATCAAGTTTGTGGGACGTGTAGGGACGTAGCCAAGGGTAACACCGACAGCCGAAGTTATGAATAAATTTATAGTTAGGGATACTGCCAAATAGACGTTGGTAAGGTGAAATGTTGTTTAAAGTGGGAGTTGGTAGGCGATTAATTAGATAGAATGCTGACGATGCAAAAACTTTGTCGTGGAAGCTAACGCGGTCAAAATAAATTTATAAAGTTCCTAAACTCAACACAATATAGCAAGTGATAAGTATAGGGTCGATCCCACGAGAAAGTAATTGCAAATAGTTTATCTCGGCTTTGCCCAAATGGTGTCACAATAAAAAGGTTTTGAATTTGGTTGTTGTGGTCACAGCGTTTTATCAAACTACTAACTAACAAATAATAAATATAATTAACCCAAACTAACATGCAGAAATAATAAACTAAACACTTTGACCAAACTGTAAACAGAAAATAATAAATCAAACTGAAATCAAATAAAAGGAAAGCAGGCTTTTGGGCTCACGGCTTCTCTCTGGGTTATCTGGGCAAACTACCGATCCCTGGCACTAATGGTTTTAACTGATGGTTTTTCAATCGGTTATAGGATGTCGAACAAAGCAAAGGTAGTCCTATTAAGTCACGCCTACAGTTGCCCCACCTCAATCCGTCCTTACTGGGTAAAGAAAAGGCAAGGTATACTTATGACTAATCCCTTGAGTCTAGTCAATTCGATACCTATGTGGTCGCATGGATCTAGGTTGCCCAAACTCGCATTACTCTCTCGACGAACCCAATTCGGCCAATAGCATTTCCGGAAATCCGAATCATATGACCGCTACTCCAACACGTTCTAGCGCTATGCCCGTAGTACAACAAGATACTATTACTCGGTTTGATCAATCGCCAGTATCTCTAAGTGTGAGGGTTTCCTAACGACCAAATTAGTCTGCCCAAACCTGTGAGAATGTAGTTACCCTCAACTTTGTAATCGGTAACAAACCTCCAAGCAGTTAATTAAAAGTCTTATCAACCTCACGGTTCTAACTTAGCCCAGAATCCCCTTCGATCCGCCTTTGCCCAGACGCCCTATATATTTAGCTACTCATATGCGCAAATTAAGAACAAGAAATAATTTGTAAAAGAAAACTAAATTTCATAACTTAAGAATCTGAAATTGTTCAAATTGAAATAACAAAATAGAAATAAAAAACAGAAAGCATGTAAATTGTTTTTTAGCCCGAAGGCACGATCACTTCAAAAGAAAGAACTTGGCCGGAAATATCCAAGTTCTTCGGTCGCCGCGGCTTGCTTCGTATGCGGGGTCGTGAATTGGTGTCCCGTTCTTCTCCAGCTTCTCTTCTTATATAGGCTTGAATTAGGGTTGCGGAATTGCGGTTGCATGGGCCGCTGCATGGGATTTCCTTAATCAGGCGCCGCTAAGTGCTTTCCATAATTAGCTCCAGCCGCCTTTGCCTTTGCCCGCTGACAATCCGCCTCCCAAACTCTTCACAGGTACTTCTTGATGGAGTTGTATACTTAATATCTAGATTTAAGTGATATGAACTCCCGATCCATTGCCATTAATATATTTAATTGAATAAACAATTAGTTGCGTTTAATTATTTATAATTAAATATATGCAAATTATAGTCCTAGATTATATACGTTGTAGTTAGTATGGTATGCGTCATCACACGGAAGATCATACTATCGGTTACTCGTATATAATCGAACAGTTGCTCACGACCTAGATGGACAAGGACCAATCCATCGGTATAGTCGTTGTATGAGAGAGAAAATAATTGGTCTTGATTATTTTATCATACTTGTACACTTGGTGTATTGGGCGGATCGCTTGAGATTTATCAATTAGGATTGCCTTTGATAATTGATTTAAATCTCAGTGTATTTTATTCTTAATCCCCGATACTATTGCGGGTGTGTATATTTAATATAAGTGACTTTGATTTTCCAAAGGAATTGACCGGTTTATATATTGGGTCAATTACCGGTAAAGTTGGGTAACTATATTTTATATATGACATGCCGTGAATTCTTGACGGGAAAGTGTGTCCCGATAAGGGTTGATAATGTCCCCGAGATGAGTTCATAAGGAATTATTATGTAAACCCTGCAGGTGGATTTGTTCCGCATAATAATTAAAGTTGAATGGTACTATTCTCGGATTCAAGAGATGAATAAATTAATTAACAATAAATTAATTTTATTCATGGACATTTCTATCTTAAACGCACGGAATAAATAATACTACCGGAGAGAGAATATTATTTGATATAATATGGTTTAATAATGGGAGTGCAATTAATTTTATATAGTGGAAAATAAATTAAATTAATATTAATGGGATTAATAGATTTGGGCTTGGGATCAATTTAATCATTAATATTGGAAGCCCAATATTCCACCTCCTTTAGATCCCCTACGTAGCCTATAAAAGCACTACATGGTCTTCTCTATTCTCATAACTTGAAGATCACAATTCTAGAGAGAGAAAGTAGAGAGGGAGATCCATGGAGTTCGGAAGATCGTCGCCCACACGACGTTCGAGCTAGTGCAAGGAATACGTGGGAAGATCTCAAGTTCTTCAATTAAGTTCTTCGTTTTTCCGAACAACGAGAACGAGGTAAATCGTAAAACTCCTTTTATGATTTAATCGTTTATTAATCGTGAAAATACCTTGAACCAAGATCCGAGAACGTGACCCATGACGAGGACGAACCGGGCGGTGGTGGTCGAAGACCACCGTACCGCCGGCGGCTCGTCGGCTCGATCGGATGGGTCGAAGGGCATGACGCCCGGCTGGACGTCGAGCGCCGCTCGCGCGGGGCTGTCTCCGCTTGCGCGGAGAGGCAGCCGCTCGCGCGGCGGCGGCTGGCGGTGATCGCTAGCCACGGTTCGACCGTGGCTGGGCGTGCGATCACCGTGGGATGGTTAGGCGTGTCCACGGGGCTTCGCCGGCACCGTGGGATGGCCTACGGGCTGAACCCTAGCGCACGTCCGGTGACATGCGCACGCCTCGATCAAACAAGCGGCGGCTCGGCCGCGGCTAGGGTTTGCATGGGGTTGTCCGCGAGGGTTCGAGCATGCCCGACGGGCTGCCAAGGGCAGCCCTAGGTGGCTGCCGTGATCAGCCGTGAGCCCCATGCGGGGGCTCGATCGAACAAGCCGCGGGCTATCCCCGCGGTTAGGGTTTCGGTTGGGTTTCTCCCCATGGTGGTTCGTGGCGGGTTTCCGGCAACCGGGAGTCGATTGGAGTTGTTGTTCCGCAACTTTGACAACTCCGGATATTCGATCTCCAAAGGATTTCGGTCGGAGTTAATTAGAGAATTTATTTAATTAATTTTAATTAAATTTATTAATTCCGGGATATCGATTTCCAACACTTCTCTCCCACAGGTGATCGGACCAGGCACGGTACTTGGTAATCGATCTGGGTCTTCTGCTTCATGACTTCGCCCAAACTGGCTGGTTTGCCCGACGAGGTCAAACTGTTCAGTCACTACACGCTCTAGATTGCTTGTTTGCCCAAAGAAGAGGGTTTCCTTGCCTCTTTTGCCCAGTGCGCCACCTGCTACCTGTTTGCCTGCACACTCTGCCCAAATACTCTACTGTGCCCTCCCAGACACATAAAACAGACTCAAACTGACTCAATAAAGCGCTCTAGATGAGCAAATAAAATAGCTCATCAAACCGCACACACTTGCAATACGCTTGTCCTCAAGTGTGGGGTTTGACTTACCGGACTCAAGAATAATGTGAAAAAGAAATCAAGATAGAGGGGGAAACAAAATAAACAGAGATTCAAAGGACTACAACATGATCAGAGAATACAAGTAGGCATAGCATATACAGTAGGCGCCACCGTCGTGGAGTAGCGCAAAATAATATTTATAAGCCTAAACTATTCACTAGCACAAGTACTAGTAGCAAGTATAGGGTCGATCCCACGAGGAGGCGATTTAGCTTATAGTTTTCCCGACTTTGATTGCTCAATTGGGTTGTCGCGTTTGAAAAGGTTTTGTTTTGGAAAGCAGTTGGGCACTGCCGAACCGTGGTCACCGTGTTTACTTGACTGAAAAATAACAAATAACTTAAAGGAAAATAAACTAACATGCAACTTAACTAACAGACTGGGCAATTTACTAACTTGACTAAACAGATAGAAAGAAACAGATAAAAGAAAAGTATCCAGGCATTGACTCCCCTGACTACCCCCTTGACATATGTGCTGCCGATCATTGGTACGTATATCATTTTGCTAACAGTTTTGTCTTCCAGTTATAGACCCCAAGTACTAACATCCCTATAATGTCACGCATATTAATACCCCGAACCCTTATTCGCTCTTATGTTTAAGTCCTATTAGATCTCTCTCAATAGGTCTCCTGACGTTAACCAATTCGACACTATGTGACCGCATGAGTCTAAGTTGATCAAGTCGCCTTCATCCTCCAAGCAAATCCGGAATGGCCAATAGCATGCCTGGACAGACCCAAGTCATACGACCACATCTCCAGCAACATGTTGTACTTCGCGGACGCCCAGTCTCCCGGTCGCGTTGATCCACATATTCCTGTGTTAGGCAAGTCGGGGTTCCCACTGGTCACTGTAGGATTGCCCAAGTCCCTAACATGCTTAATATACTACCCTGTTGAATCGGGAACAAAACTCAACTAGTTGTTGTCATCTAGAAGCCTCCCGGCAGGTCACGTCTTAGGGTTGGTCAGGTTCTGTCTTTGCCCAGATACAAACAGATTAACTACTTGACATAATTAAAATGGAAAATAAATCAAAGGAATTACGACGAACTATATTATGCATTAAAACGGGAAATTGTTCAAACGGAAATAACAACTAAGTACTAAATAAAAAGTGTAAAAACATAAAGGAAATTGTTTTTAGCCCGAGGGCTTAACGGAAAATAAACGCCGGCGAGTTTGGTTGCTCACGCGGCCGCCTTCTTCTTCGCTGGACAGGTAGGGTTTTGCTCCGGTCTTCTCGCTGCTCATGTGTTGTAGGGTTTCTTCATCAGTCGCTCTCATATATAGACGGGCTTCAGATGATAAGAGACGTGTGGGGGAAAATACCTCCAAGTGCGGACGAGAGTCCTACTTGGACTGGAGTTTGAATCTGGTCGCCTTTGAAGACTCCGCAAATTTCAGGACTCCTGGTACACCGCGTGCCCAACGTTCCGTCTCCGTCAATTTTAGTGCTTGCCCATGTACTTCCTTCTCTGACTGATTGAGGTAGCGGACCACGTGCGGTACTTGGTCGGACTCAAGTCTTGCTCCACCTGCTGACGTCCTGATTGCTTGCTCAACTCTGATGGCCCCTTTTCGTCAGTCTGGCTTGCTCAACGAGTGCTCTTGACCGTGGAAGGTGATTTCCTTGCCTCTTTCACACAGTGCGCTCCTCTTTTCACTCCTTAACCTGCCCACCTGCAAAACTTGCCAAAGTACCCAAACGTGCCCTCCCAGACACAAATAAAGTAAAAACAAACTAAGGAATCGATATACTTGATTCTAAAAACCTAAAAATGAGCCAAAAAATATGGCTCATCAACAGTCAAATCAAAATTCGAGTTAAGAGACAGAAAATGGTCAAGATTATGTACTAGGGCTTTAGGTCACTCTCTCGAAAGTGTATCTCTCTTTTCAGTGTATGGGTATAATGTCACTCATTTCTGCTGTGAATCTACTTTGCCCAAATTTGATAGTTTGCTGATCAAGTTATTCGAACTAAGTGGGGGTCTCATCATAGGGGTTTTATTAGGTTGTAATGTAGGCTTTTTGGGTGTATTTTGAGGAGTAAGCTCTGTTTGAGCAGAGGAATATATATATATATATATATATATATATATATATATATATATATATATATATATATATATATATATATTTTGAAGTTTAGACTTTCCCTACCACTTTTCCCCTTTCTGACGGGCCTTAGCACATAACCAACTTACTAATTCACTTTTTTTTTCGATTTTTTTTTCGTTTTTTTTTTTTGCTGAACATCAATCTCTCTACCCTAAAATCATATCTTTCCAGGTGCCTATGGGCATAGCACCAGACTGGTATACAAGAAAATCAATAAATAACACAGTTGACTCTCAAGAAAGAAAATTCAATTCGATGTATGGATCAAGTCTCACAGTTTGCCTAGTACAGTTCCATCGTCCCTATTTTCATGCCTTTAACTACGAAGTTTGAGTTGCTGTAAAAATAAAATGCTCTAAGTTTGCCCACAAGCATTCATACAATCATTCTTGAAAACGACCAGACACATAGGTTTGCCCTTTCCCTTTCCCCCCTCACACACTTTGCCTTGGCAAAGTGGGTGAAAGTAACAAGATCAGTAGGGGCTTCCCTCGACCAAACCATAACTCCAAATAACAACGATCAAACTGAGTATGGTGAACCTCCCCACTCACACACTTTGCCTTGGGCAAAGTGTGTCAATGAAAAGATCACCCCATAACTCGAAGTGACTCAAAGAAAAGAAAAGAAAAAAAAAAGAAAAGAAAAGAGACTATAGGGAGGGCAACTAAGGAGGAGGTAGATGCAAGGTAGAACCTGATTTAGGCACGGGCAAAGTGGGACATTAATGAAGGTTCCGGTATACCGATCCAATCGATATACCGTGTGTGCGGAAGCGTGTAAAGCAATAGATCTACTATGCCATGATCTTAGTGCACACTTAATGTGTATAAGAACACATATAAACATATATATATATATATATATATATATATATATATATATATATATACACATCCAATATATATATATATATATAAGGTTCAACGATTACTTACTTATGGTGACGAAGTGATTCGTTGATGTCGTTGAGGTGGTGTTGAGTCGATTGAACCACCTCAAATGGATCAGCCTCTCGAAGCTCTCCTTGTGAATGACCTCGTCACTCCTCTTGTCTAGATCGCCCGGATGTTGAAGCCGCACAAATGGCCCGGCCTCTACGTGTTGCACACGAACCCGGATGACGAACACTTTGCTTGATCGAGTCGGTTCTCCAAGAACACTTTCTCCTCTCTCTCTTTGGTGTGAATTTCGTCGGTAAAGATGATATGTGATGAAAATCTGATTTTCATCCATATATTAGCCTCATTATGCATGCCATAACACCCCATTGTAACCTCCTACATAATGGGCATCATTATGCACCATTAACATGCAAAAGGAGTTACAAAGGAGGTGAAAGGTCATGCCACATACACATGCCACTATGCATTGTATGTGGTCCCACTTGCTTGTGTGGCATGCCATGTCACACTATATGACATGCATCCATGCAAGACATGCATCCCATGCATGTGAATTAAATCCACGTAATATTGATTCTAAATCAATATATATATATATATATCAAGCATCGTACATCATCTTTGAGTCCGTGTGTGACCCTGTAGGTATGATTTAATTGATCAATATTATATTGTTCCCAACAATTAATATTATCAAATAATCATTTAACATCCATAGACGACCTTATGACTTTATCGATTGCACACGTAGGATCGAAGGACATAACCCAACAATCTCCCACTTGGCCTTCAGAGCCAGTGTGCTGCCAACTTCCTGTTGTCACTTTATGTCTAAGTTTGAACTTGAGGCAAGACTCGAGTCATCCTCAATCGGTTCAAACCTTTCTTGGACTATGAGACAGACTGTAAAACCAGATTTATCACTATGATAATTATCTGGACGTGGCCACGTATTTTCCACAGTCTCGACTCTCCAAGTGGCCGGTAAGACATGTATCCCATTATAAAAATGGAGGACAATCCCATCTTGTCAGTCCAAGCTCTCCCACTTGCTTCCTGATATACCCAATAACAAGTTTTATAACCTCCTTTCACGAAAGGCGTTTACTTGTATCAAAGTACACCATTTCAGAATGGAATCACTCTGGACTACTCAGGTCAGAGGAAATTGCTCGACAGTCAATGAAATAGTATTATGACTCGAAATCTTAAATACTATTCCAGTCGGGTCTGTTCGATCATTAGCTCCCAGCTAATATCTATGTAATTGTACTTGATGTCCCACATCACTAGCCCATGAAGCGGCGCTATAGTACACATTACAATCTAGTTCTTTGTATTATCGGTTTGTCCGTACTCGATTATACGAACCAGGAACAGCTATATGATTTAAGTATATCAGTTCAACCATTGGGACTTCATTATGCGGTAAGTCGACCTCATAACCCAATTGATATCACTTAATCATTTGGACAATTCATATAAATTAAACCATATTTATATGAAGAAACATGTATTATACATATGAGTGAATGTTTACCAAATCTCCAAAAGTATCTAATACAGTAATAGAAATCACAACCCATCTCTAAGATGTTTGATCTCTATTGCAGTTGTGAAAGCCTCAAGCTTAACTGCTGGAGAGGTTTAGAAAGCGGGTTTGCAACCTTACCAAAAGTTGCAACTTTATTATCTCGATGTCTCCACAAAACTATCTCCCAGATAATGTGGAACTTCCTGAGCACCGGTTTTAGACTTGTGGTGCTTCCTAGCTCATTGGCTTGCGCGATAACTCTACTATAAATAGAGAATTATCGGATGGGCTAAGCTAGTTACGCCACCTAGTTCATTCAAGAACTTTCAAATCTTAACTGCCAACATTACTGCATCCAATGCAATACTGTGCTCAGCTTCTGTAGTTTAATCAGCTATATTGCATTGCATGGAACTATTCCAGCAAATTTCACCTCTAACCAGACAAAAGATATAACCAGATTAAAATCGGAAATTATCTTAGTCTGTTTTGAAGTTAGCAGTCAAACTGCTTGTTAATATCAACTCTTTTTGTCTTCCAAAGACAACAAAATATTCTTTAGTCCATCTAAGGTACATAAGAATACTCTTGGCCGCAGTCTAATGCGTCTCACCTGGGTTTTCTTGAAACCGAATCGTCATGCTCAAAGCATACAATACGTCCAGTCGTGTACATATCATGGCGTACATTATAGACCCTATTGCCGAAGCATAAGGAATGTTTTACATCCTCTTTTGCTCATCAAGTACCGTAGGGCCTTGCATCTTGCTAAGTGATGTGCCATGACTCGTTGGAATGAGACCCTTTCTGGCGTCTTTCATTCTGAACTTATCAAGCACCTTATCAATATAGGTCGCTTTACTAAGTCCAAACATTCTTTTCGATCTCTTCCGACAGATCTTGATGCCCAATATGTACTGTGCTTCTCCAAGATCCTTTATTGAAAAACAATTTCCAATCCATTCTTTAATAGAATTAAGCATAGAAACATTGTTTCCAATAAGGAGTATGTCACCGACATACAACACAATTAATACAACGTAACTCCCACTGATCTTCTTGTAAAACAAGACTCTTCCAAGTTCCTCTGAAATCCAAAACCTAGTATGGATTCATTGAACTGAAGATTGCTACTCCGATATGCTTTGCTTTATTCCATAAATGGAATTATAAGATTGCATAATTTCTCAGCCTTATTAGGATCGATAAAACTCTTTGGCTGTGTCAAAACACATTCTCTTCTAGAATCCAATTCAAGAAGTTAGTTTTAACATCCAATATTACCATAACTCATTATCAAGATGAGTAGCAATGGCTAAGATAATCTGAATGATTTAATCAAAGCAACTGGTGAAAGTTTTTCCACAATCCACCTCGTGAATAAAACTTTTACCATCAAACTTGCTTTGAAAACCCTAGGTTTTCCATCTGTCTGTTTAGATCTTAAAGATCTATTAGCATTCATTGGGTCTAACCCTGTGATGCAAATATATCAAGTTCCAAACTTGATTATCAGATATTGATATCATCTCAGATTTCATGGCACCATGCCAATTTTCAGTAGCTGGACTCGTCATAGCTTGGAATTAGGTCGAAGGTTCACCGCTTTCCAAAAGCATGAATTCATATCTCTCATTGGTCACAATATCTAAGTATTTGAATAATAGAGATAGATTTATGCCTTTCGGACCTATGAGGGCTGGTATGGCTTCCAAAACCATAAGAACACTCTCAACCCAGTCTTGAGTATTCATCATTGGTTGTTTCACTTGAACCTCGTTCAAGATAACCGAGCTCCCACTGAATTTCTAGGAAAGATTACTCTTTTCAAGAAAATCAATATCTCGAGCAACAAAATATTGTTCTCAGATAGATCGTAGAAGTTGTACCCTCGAGTTTCTTATGGATACCATAAAGAAACTTTTATCCCATTTGAGTTCAAGCTCTATAGAGATAAATCTCGTCAGAGAAGCTTTAGAACCTCAAATCTTGATGAAAACAATTTAGGGACCCTCCCTTTCCATACCTAGTATGGTGTCTTATCAACAGCTTTTGACAGCGTCCTATTCAGTGTGTAAGTTGAAGTCAAGAATTTTGTGTTCAAAAAAAAGACCAGTAGTTCATTTAGACCTCTCATCGAATGGTCGAACTATATCTAATATAGTTTGTTTTATCTTTTCCGAAACATAACCTTCATGTGCTTGTGAACTGATAGGTTCCACATACATCAGTATGGATCATCCCTAATTAATCACTTACATGTTCTCCTTTCTCCAAGAAAGATGACATTGTTATCTTTGTCCATCAAACATCATTCACATGTATCAAATGACTCCAAGTCAAATGATTCTAGAATGCCTTCTAAAAGAAGATTCGTTACATGTTTAGATTTTGATCTAATCAACAATGTTACAGTTATGTCTCATTGAGACTTATTCGATTTGGACTTTTGTGTTAATGTTATATATGATTTGTTGAGTTTAAAGTATACATAAATAATGTAATAATCGTACCAAAACAAAGAATAGTTCACAATTAAAATAGTTATCAAACTATTTAATTAGTGAAAAACTAATCCATCAGTATCCAATACTGAACCAATATTCATTGTTTATTGAAGGTACGAAATTACATAGTTATAATACTAAAACAAGGCCCTAAGGCAAAACAACATCATATGATCATACGGCTAATGCAGCGACCTTCGCTCCATTTCTCGCCCGTAGATCGACATCTCTACTCACCAAACTTATACTTCTATGTAGTTCCTCCACATACAAATGTGAGAACTACGTTTGGCATCCAATACCCAAGAAGTAGAATTTGTGAAGTTTAATGTCTATAACATTAATACCCGAAGATGAAGCAACCCCGTTCTTCACATCTTCTTTGAACTTTGGGCAAGTTCAATTATTCTCAATAATTGATCTATATTCGACTTTCTCATTCAAAATTATCTCAATGTCAAAACGTGATAAATCGTAAGTGAAAAATCGAAGTTTTCTAACCAGCGATATTATCATGCAATTGAAGCCCTATCTCTCATAAAATATGAGGGAGCCAACCAGACAATCGATTCATGCCATCCAATGGCTCGAAAGTCTCTAATTTGTGTCATTGATGAACTTAAGTGTTTTGGATTAAATCACTCCCCGAGGTGTAAATAATCATAACCTTATAATCCATCAAATGAAATACAAATTAGGCATTTGTTTTGAAATTGAATAAAATATGAACTTTTATAAGTTTGCAAGTAGTGTCCAACACTTTTGCAGTAGACGCATTGAGATTCCCTAGGAACCCTAGTAGCCTTCTTGACCATGCTCTTTTGAATACCTTATCCTATATCATAAGAATTTCCCTCTTAGGGTCCTTCTCTATCGCCGGCTCAGCAGCCTTGAGCATCCCGTGGAGCTCACGAAGCGATTTCTTCAAACCATTCATATGGAAAATTTAGCCTAAAGGCATTATAACCATCATGAGATTGAAGTATGAAATCGGTTTCCAAATAATCATCATAGGAAAAATCTAGGCGGTCACTTGAAACAAATAATCCAATCATTTGTTGCACATGTGATCCCATAGATTTCCATTTTTCCAGCCTAGCTGAAGCGATGACCCTGGTCACACCGAACCGCTCAATCATTGCATATTCTCTGAACATGATATTGAGTTGTTCAATGATATCTTAGGATGTGGTTATCTAACACATTTTCCTTGTCTTCGTATTTGAGGACCATCCTCAAATTATGTTGTGAATCAAGAAAATTTGTTCAATTTTTCATAATCAAGAATTGAACCAAACTTGAATTGAGTTGATATTTGACATGATAAACTATAAAAGAAAGATAACTAAAGTATGTAAACATCCACAAAGCGGTAAACAAATAAGGTTGTCTAACAATTGTACTTATTTATTTCATTTTGTTCAATTGATATCCAATATCATTGTCCCTTAGAACAAAACGATTCCGAGATCCTCATCTTGCAAATCTTTAAGCCGACTGAGTCCGCACTTAAGTATTTCAAGATAGGTAGACACACCCATGTCAATGATATCTAATATCACTCTCGGTCGATGAGAATCCCATTCTCATCTCATGTCTCGATAGCCACGCCTGCAGTGGATCTATCGATGAGAAAACCAAACTCACGTGTAAAAGTCTAACCCTTACTCCCACTTATCCCAAGATAACAAGTAGTACCCCGCTGAGGCGGACCTACCAACTTATGATCGAGGGCTTTATGAGTGTGATGTTTTGGACAAGACATTATACTCATTATTTTGGGAACTTGCATGCATAGGTGTTTATATGTAAGTTGAACATTTATAACATAAAAAATCCTATAACTAGCAAAGCAATTAAATACGTAATCGAAAGGCCCCTAGAACCTCACAACTCTCAAACGAAAAGATTAAAAGCAACAAAATAGGCCTTGAACATCTTCTAGATTGGTCCGCGCCCGCCGTTTCAGTTCCGCGCTCGCCGATTTTGGTCAAAACAAGTCATTACCCCAAAAACCACGAACAGCGCCCGCCGTTTTACAACCAGCGGTCGCTGAACACCACCGGCGGTCGCCGTTTCCAAAACGGCGCCCGCCGAAAGGGCAAAAAACCGTCTGCCCCAAAAAAGAGCTTTCGGCGGTCGCCGTTTCCAAAACGGCGCCCGCCAAATCAAAACAGCGCCCGCTGGAGCACAAACGGCGCCCGCCGTTTGGCTCCAACAGCCCGGTTTTGTCCGCTTTGCTTCGTTTTGCTTCGTTTCTTCTCGTTTTCGCCGGAGAGCCGAGATCCTCCATCGAACCATGGACCAAGTCCATCGCTTACAAGTAGTACAATACAAATATAATAGAAAAACCTATCTATTACAAATGATTCCAAGGGACGCAGCCCTCAAAAGACCTAGCCAATCGAAACGTAAAAAACGACGAAATCATTCACCCGACCACTAACGGTGGCCGGCCTTACATCTAATCACATAATCACAATTAAATAAATAATCTAATTATGTTTATTTAACCTTCGTGTCCAACACAAAAGTGTGCACGAGCCCTAGGCTCTGATACCAATTGAAGGTTCCGGTATACCGATCCAATCGATATACCGTGTGTGCGGAAGCGTGTAAAGCAATAGATCTACTATGCCATGATCTTAGTGCACACTTAATGTGTATAAGAACACATATAAACATATATATATATATATATATATATATATATATATATATATATATATATATATATATATATATATATATATATATATATATACATCCAATATATATATATATATATATATATATATATATATATATATAAGGTTCAACGATTACTTACTTATGGTGACGAAGTGATTCGTTGATGTCGTTGAGGTGGTGTTGAGTCGATTGAACCACCTCAAATGGATCAGCCTCTCGAAGCTCTCCTTGTGAATGACCTCGTCACTCCTCTTGTCTAGATCGCCCGGATGTTGAAGCCGCACAAATGGCCCGGCCTCTACGTGTTGCACACGAACCCGGATGACGAACACTTTGCTTGATCGAGTCGGTTCTCCAAGAACACTTTCTCCTCTCTCTCTTTGGTGTGAATTTCGTCGGTAAAGATGATATGTGATGAAAATCTGATTTTCATCCATATATTAGCCTCATTATGCATGCCATAACACCCCATTGTAACCTCCTACATAATGAGCATCATTATGCACCATTAACATGCAAAAGGAGTTACAAAGGAGGTGAAAGGTCATGCCACATACACATGCCACTATGCATTGTATGTGGTCCCACTTGCTTGTGTGGCATGCCATGTCACACTATATGACATGCATCCATGCAAGACATGCATCCCATGCATGTGAATTAAATCCACGTAATATTGATTCTAAATCAATATATATATATATATATATCAAGAATCGTACATCATCTTTGAGTCCGTGTGTGACCCTGTAGGTATGATTTAATTGATCAATATTATATTGTTCCCAACAATTAATATTATCAAATAATCATTTAACATCCATAGACGACCTTATGACTTTATCGATTGCACACGTAGGATCGAAGGACATAACCCAACAATTAATGTGTTCAACAGCTCCACGAGGTCTTTCTACATCTTGTCTTGTCGCCTCAGGACTTTGCCCGGAATCAGTAGCGTGAGCACGTCTGCCCAGACCTTGACTTTGTTCCAAGGGTCATCCTCGCAACTTTAGGGAGTTCATCCATCTTCTTGCGTAGTCTGCAGTTTGACCAAGTAGCCGGTATCTGCCCTATCGCCCTCCTTGACCTGCACCTCAAAAACAAACAAACCCTTCCTTTTTCTTTGGTTGAGACAAGTCAAAGTGCTCTATCCGCGAAGAATTTTTATTCCAAAATAAATAAATAAATAAAATTAAAAGAAAAACATACCAGGTTGCCTCCTGGTCAGCGCCTTAGTTATCGTCATGGGCATGACGTGATAGATGTTCACCATTCTTCATGATGGAAGGGCTTGAGCTTCTCCTCGTTATGCCGATATGAGACCTTCATGCACTTGAGTAAGTCTGTACACTTGCTCATCATCCATCCATGTAAAGTGCGTGGTTGTTTGCCCAAACCAATTGGTATTTGCACATTGGCCAGGGGCGACTTGCTCTCTTTCTTCGCACTGAGGTAATTCAAAGCATAAAGGTCAGCTATGGTCTTACTGCCCAATAGAAATGACCTAAAATTTTGGAGGGCAAAGACCACTGCTAGAAATTCCTTCACAAAATTCTCGAATGCCCCAGTATGCCCAAGGAATTTTCTCACTTGCTTCACAATGCTTGGGTATGGAAACTTCGATATGACTTCTTCCTTTTTCGGGTTAAGCTTCCTTTGGGGGTCTTGTATGGGCACACCCAAACTCTTGAGTTGTTCATTTTACCTCCTCTATTTGATCTTTGGTTTTATCATCCATCATTCCTTGCTGGATGACAATGTCAATTTGGTCATACAGCCCACTTTGGATAGGTATTTCCTCTACGACCTTCTCGATTTGGTCAATGTAGTGGACTTGTTCAATGTGTACAGAGTGCTTGGGCTTGTATAGGTCAAAGGTGACCGTCTCTTCCTCAAATTTACATGTCAGCCTCCCAGTTTGACAATCAACATCAGTCTTGGTCGATTTCAAGAACGGTTTGTTTCCCATATATATATATATATATAGGGATCAACGAGAACACTTACAACCGGTGTAGCGTGCCTCGTTGATGTTTATGAAGGTGGTGTTGAGTCGATTGAACCACCTTGGATTAGCCTACTAGATGCTCTCCTTGTGAATGAACTCGTCACTCTTATTGTCTAGATCGCCCGGATGTTGAAGCCGCACAAATGGCCCGGCCTCTACGTGTTGCACACGAACCCGGATGATGACTTGCTTGATCGAGTCGGTTCTCCAAGATGTTGGAGTTGTGTACTTAATGTCTAGATTTAAGTGACGGAAACTCACGATCCATTGCCACTAATCTATTTAATTAAATAAACAATTATTTGCGTTTAATTATTTATAATTAAATATATGCAAATCATAGTCCTAGATTTTATACGTTGTAGTTAGTATGGTGTTGCATGGGCGCACAGAAGATCATACTATCGGTTACTCGTATTTAATCGAACAGTTGCTCACGACCTAGATGGACACGGACCAATCCATCGGTATAGTCGTTGTGTGAGAGAAAAAATAATTTATCTTAATTATTTTATCACACTTGTACACTTGGTGTATTGAGCGGATCGTTGAGATTCATCGATTAGGATTGCCGGCGATAATCGATTCGAGTCTCAGTGTATTTTATTCTTAATCCCCGAAACTATTGCGGGTGTGTATATTTAATATAAGTGACTTTGATTTACCAAAGGAATTAACCGATTTAATTATTGGGTTAATTACCGGTTAAGTTGGGTCACTATATTTTATATATGACATGCCGTGAATACTTGACGAGAAAGTGTATCCCGGAAGGGTTGATAATATCCCCGAGATGAGTTCATAAGGAATTATTATGTAAACCCTGCAGGTGGATTCGTTCCGCATAATAATTAAGGTTGAATGGTACTAGTCTCGGATATAAGAGATGAATAAATTAATTAGCAATAAATTAATTTTATTCATGGATATTTATATCTTAAATACATGGAATAAATAATACTACCGGAGAAATATTATTTGATATAATATGGTTTAATATTGGGAGTGCAATTAATTTTATATAGTGGAAAATAGAATTAATTAATATTAATGGATTAATAGATTTGGGCTTGGGCTCAATTTAATCATTAATATTGGAAGCCCAATATTCCACCTCCTTAAGATCCCCTACGTAGCCTATAAAAGCACTACATGGTCTTCTCTATTCTCATAAGTTGAAGATCACAATTCTAGAGAGAGAAAGTAGAGAGGAGGATCCATGGAGTTCGGTAGATCGTCGCCCACACGACGTCCGGGCTAGTGCAAGGAATACGTGGGAAGATCTCAAGGTCATCAAATTGAGTTCTACGTTTTTCCGAACAACGAGAACGAGGTAAATCGTAAAACCCTCTTTATGATTTTATCGTTTATTTATCGTGAGAATATCATGAACCAAGATCCAAGGGACGTACGAACCCGGGGACGAGGATCGACCTCGCGGTGGTGATCGAGGATCACCGGACCGCGGGAGGTCGAGAGATCCTCGCCGGGATCGAGAGGACGAACCCTCGGCTGGAGGCCGAGGGTGGCGGTCGAGCCCTAGGGCTTCGACCGCCGGCGACGCACGAAGGACCCCGGCTGGACGCCGGGGATGCGATCGAGCGCGTGCTCGATCGCGTGGGCAGCGGGCTGGTGCCGCTGCTGCTCGCATGGCGAGCAGCCCCTCCTCCCGTACGCGTCGCACGGGACTCACGCGGGCTGCTACGAGCAGCCCCGCACGGCTGTCGCGAACAGCCGCGAGCCCACGCGTGGTGGCTCGATCGAACAAGCCACGGGCTATCCCCGTGGCGGGTTTGTTTGATTAGGCTATCCCCGTGGAGGTTCGTGGCGGGTTTCCGGCAACCGGTAGTCGATTGGATTGTCGGTTCCGCAATTTAGACAATCCGGATATTCGATCTCCAAAGGATTTCGGTCGGAATTAATTAGATAATTTATTTATTTAAATTTATTATTCCGGGATATCGATTTCCAACAATTGGTATCAGAGCGTTGGTTTTAGTTCATGGTATTTTTCGATAAATTGTTCTACCTTGCAGGGTTTCCGATTATTATGGCTAGATTTAATTTTGTTAATTAATGTCATAATAATGTTCTTGATTATTAAACTCTCGGTGATGTCAATATTTGTTCTTCTGTGGTGAATGCTTGTTCTTAATTTTTCCGGAAATTGTATGAGGTCGATTTCATGTAGAAAATCGATACCGGAGAGCGTAGTAATAAATTTGTAATTTATTTACGTTGGATCGATGACGAAACGACGATCGGAAAAGTGTGACGGAGGAGACGAAGAGAGGGAGGACCGGGGATCGATCATGATGATCGATCCCATGAGGATCGATCGAAGGGGGGCGTGGGGGCTGCCCGCGGGAACCCTCGGCCACGCCGGCCACCGGTGGTGGTGGCGCGTGGGCTGAGGTGGCGGCGGCGCTCCTCCCCGGCCGGCGATCGATGGTGGGGGACGCGGGGTCCTCGTGATCTCGTGTTCTCCTACCTAGATTCACTTTCCTAATTGATTCGGTTTTCCTATTTTGAGTATTCCTATTTTTTGGGAATTCTCATGGAAATAGGAAAAGAATTAATTGGAATTAATTTATTTCCTTATTCTATTATGGAAGTCTTCTAGAATATTCTAAGTTCTACTTGGAATAGGATTCTAGAGATTTAATGGAATTAGAAAGGAAAATAATTAATTATTAAATTAATTTATTTCCTATTTGATTATTCCTATTTTATGGGAATTTTCATGGACATAGAAATTAATTAATTTTGGAAAGTAGAAGAGTCCTAAATTATTTTATTTCCTTATTTCATTATGGAAATCATCTAGAATATTCCAAGTGGGTCTTGGATAGATTATTCTAGAGATTTAATGAAGTAGAAAGGGAAAATAAAATAAATTTATTTTATTTCCTTATTCTATTATAGATGTCTTCTAGAATATTCCAAGTGGGTCTTGGATAGATTATTCTAGAGATTTAATAGAATTAGATAGGAAAATAAATAAATAAAAATATTAATAATATTTTATTTTATTTTTGATTTATTCGATTGACTTAATTTTCGAATTAAGTAACTTTTGGATTTATTAAAAATAAATAGATTTAAATATTGGAATTAATATTCCCGTCACATGGAGCATTCAAGAACGAAGACTAAAGACTAGAAGATGCGTACGGAGATGCGATAAAGCCATAATAGTCGGAAAATAATATTCTAGTATTATTTTGATTATATGTTAATATTTTATGTGCTTTATTTCATGTATGCATGCTTATGTGTATTTAATTATGCATTAGATAGCGTATCCCTTTGTTATAAAAAGCTAAGTGGGAGAGGGTATGGAAACATATCCATGGTCTCCATTGCTGTTCTCTTGGTGACTTTTATGGACTTTTGAAGTTCGTATAGACAAGTCATTGGAGGAGAATTCTTGTAATTCCTTTTACGAGAAACATTGATTAAGTTTATCAAACAATGCCTAATTTGTCTTTCCAAAACTGATTTCAAGTCGACTCATTCTCACCCCGGGGAGTGGAATGGAGCCAAAGCCACTTGGTCATGTCGAGGACACAAATTAGAGACTTTCGTGTCATTTGATGACTAGATCGATTGTCTGCTCGGCTCCCTCATTTGATGAGAGATAGTTTCGTTCGCATGGTGAATCACTGGTTAGAAACTTCGAGTTTCACTTATGATTCTCCGCGTCTTGATTTACAAGATTGAATGGATCAAGTAATTGGGAGTCAATTATAAAAGTCTCTTGGTGTAGTAAACGTCCACACCACGTGGCTTGCTATGCTGACGGATTTTGGATTAATTGATGTAGACAGTTGTAAGAAATTGTGAAGAGTTGTGAAGTTGTCGTAAACGTTCACACCACGTAGCTTGCGGTGATGTAGCAATTCCAAACGATTTACTTTGGTACTGAGTAATGGTTTACACTTAGATACGCATTATAGTATTCCTCCCCACGAGGTTCCGCTATAAGTGATGTATGACCGAAGCAAATCTAATTGCTAAATCATTTGGATTGGTAAACGCCCACACCACGTGGCTTGCCATATCTGATGGGATTTTAGATGTGATTAGTGGTTTAATGATATTATTTAAGGGAGATAATATCGGAGATTAAATCGATTGTTTGTTGTTATATGTGCTCATAGATTAGGAAATGGCTTTGAACCCACTTTCTGTGATACCTAAGGATTATTTAAACTCACTGGTCCCTAAATGTATTGATTGGAATAGAGATCTAGACATTGTCCAGACTGTTAAAGAGTACAAATTTGTACTCAGTGAGCTTTATCCTTCCGAGCCTATTGACATAGGCGGCTAGACAAGAAGCGATGAGGATACTCATAAAGGCCAGTCACTTCGAGGAAACGCTTAAAAACGTTTTTGAGATGATTGACTTTTTAGACGAGTTGAGACGGAAATCGCAAGCTCTTGTAGCCAATGCCAAAGGTTTCGAACCTAAAGGCATGAATCGGGGGAAAGGACAAGAAAGCAAAGGAACCCAGTGGTTCTCTTTGGACCACGAGATGGGACGAGAAAGCCAATAGGCAAGTGTTCTCAATGCAAACAGTCTGGGTACTGGAAGTCTGATTATCCTCTCAAAGAAAGTACGAAATTTTCTTTAGTCGTAAAACATAGTCAGTGGTATTATCTACCGGAACCTGGTGTGTAGATATGGAACCACTGACGGTATGTGCATTTTAAATGCAAGAGGTTCCAGGAAACCTAAACGACTTGGAAAAGAAAAGATCGTAGTCTACATGGGCAATGCTGTGGAGGAGGCAGCAGTTGCAGTGGAGGACATTTTATAGGATTTCATTTTGAGTTATTGCTTTTATGTACCTTTCATATTAGAAAGAACTTTAATCTGGATTTCTAATGAATTGATATTTTATTTCTTTTAATCATTTGATGGTTATGAGAAGAAATAAAGATAGTATCTATTCTGGTAGATTAGCTAGCAATATATAAATGATGAATCCTAAGTCCACCACGATGCAACGAACCGTAGTATAAAACTCGTTTTACTAATAAGAGATTTCTT
This sequence comes from Euphrasia confusa, assembly GCA_954870475.1. Classification (NCBI taxonomy): domain Eukaryota; kingdom Viridiplantae; phylum Streptophyta; class Magnoliopsida; order Lamiales; family Orobanchaceae; genus Euphrasia; species Euphrasia confusa. Next base: position 11,535,345 of record OX940954.1, on the reverse strand, counting down.
TATCAATTATACTTGTGGATTCTTATGCTGAGTCAATTTTATTCAAATAAGAAGTTCAAAGGTCGATAATTGATATTTGATCAATTAAGTTGAAGGAGTGGACCTTCCGACCTATGAATCTAATTTGGAAGATAACATGACTAAGCAATCCTTATGGATATAAGATGTAAGATCCGTACAAGTATAAGAATTGATTAACTCTGATGTATGCAGACCTATGTCTACTCAGACAATAAGGTACAAGTACTTCATTTGATGATTACTCGAGAAATGGATTAGAGTACCTGATGTGCCACAAAAGCAAGTGTTTTGACAAGTCAATGGACACTAAGCAATTGTGGAGAACCATCAAGGTATATCCATTTGTAGCCTGCGATTTGATCGCGGAGGCAAGTACCTGTCTGAGGAATGCATGGCATACTGATCAGAGATTGGGATTTGATCCCAAATGACTACACCATGCACTGTTGTGTAGAAATGGTGTGTCTTAAAACAAGAAATGGAACTCTTATAGAAATAGTAAAATTATGAGTTATACGGAACTACCTATGTTCTATGGATATGTCTGGAAACAACGGCGCATTCAAATGCGGTTGTAGAATATCCTAGAAGAACAAAAGATGTGTGTTCAATAGTACTATGAACCAGAAGGACGTTATAAGTTCTAACGCCCGGTTCTTAGAGAAAGACTATATAATGAACCACAAGCCCAAGGTGACGTAATACTTTGAAATGAGAGAGAAAGATTAAGACTTAGAACCAGCCGAACCGAGTAGCAGTACACCACTAACTGCACCTACTGTTATCACTGTTTATACACCGGAATGCCATTGTAGTGGGAGGTTGTGGGACAACCGGAGATATTCATAAGACTAGGAGAGTCTTCGAACTCTGGACCTAGTATACATGAAATCGATCCCTAGATCTACATGAAGGCCGTACTAGATCTAAATGTGCCTTCTTGGAGAGCAATAAGGATTATTGCTAAGAGGCGAGATCATTTAGAGTACAAGCTTAGTTGATCCATTTATGGATTGAAACAAAGCATTGAGTTCGTGGTACTTGAAAATTGATGAGATAGTCCATTTTATGGATTCATCAAAAGCATAGACGAATTGTGTGTATTGGAAACGTGATGGAAAACAAGGTGGTGTTTCTCGGAGGTTTTATGTAGATAACATTTTATCATTGGTAACAATGTAAAGATGTTGTCAGACATAAAATGATGGTTGTCTAGAAAAATAGATATATGAGATAAAGAAGAAGTTAGAGCATGTTCTTAAGATCTAGGATCTCAAGAAAAGAACATTGTACTTCTCTAGATATCTTGTACGATTATGGTTCGTTTTAACATGCAAGATTCCGAGAAAGGTTCGTTACCTTTCAGAGACGGAATGCATCTATCTAAGGATATGTGTTTTAGAACACAAAAGGAGATAGAAGCAATGAAAGCAGATTCCTACACTTTGAGTGTGGAAAGCTTAATAAATGCATTGTTGAAAACGAGAACCTGATATCGGCTATGCGGTTAGCATAGTGGGAGGATATCAAGGTAATCCTGGAAAGGAATATTCGACTGCTGTAAAAGTACTTTCGAAGTACTGTTCTAGACTACGAAGCAGACGAACATTTCCTTTGGATTACATTCTCTTAGATTTCTAATCGAATGAGGACCGGTGGAAGTCGATATCAGGCTATGTGTTTCACTATTGAAGGAGAAGGAGTTTTAACATGGAAGAGTGATAAGCACGATGCTTTTCGGACTCTGCCATGGGTAACCAAATAGCAGCCTCAGAGGCAGCGGAAGTTTTGGTATAACTCCGGGATAATCTCTGGGACTTAGATGGGATTCTTAATTTGCCAAAGGCTATGTAAATAGCGGTGCAATGGCAAATGGTAAGAAATCACAAGTCCATAAGTGTAAGATAACACATAGTGCAAGTACCACCTGATACGAGTCATCGTCGAGGGAGACGACGCTGTAGTCACCAAGATAACTTCAGAGCGGCAACCTAGATTGCTCATTCACATAGTACTTCTTGGAAGTACAACTTAAGCACGTGATGAGTATGGGAGTCGGGAGTTTGGAGGAAATGACTAGACCTTAGTACAAGTGGGAGATTGTTGGAGTTGTGTACTTAATGTCTAGATTTAAGTGACGGAAACTCACGATCCATTGCCACTAATCTATTTAATTAAATAAACAATTATTTGCGTTTAATTATTTATAATTAAATATATGCAAATCATAGTCCTAGATTTTATACGTTGTAGTTAGTATGGTGTTGCATGGGCGCACAGAAGATCATACTATCGGTTACTCGTATTTAATCGAACAGTTGCTCACGACCTAGATGGACACGGACCAATCCATCGGTATAGTCGTTGTGTGAGAGAAAAAATAATTTATCTTAATTATTTTATCACACTTGTACACTTGGTGTATTGAGCGGATCGTTGAGATTCATCGATTAGGATTGCCGGCGATAATCGATTCGAGTCTCAGTGTATTTTATTCTTAATCCCCGAAACTATTGCGGGTGTGTATATTTAATATAAGTGACTTTGATTTACCAAAGGAATTAACCGATTTAATTATTGGGTTAATTACCGGTTAAGTTGGGTCACTATATTTTATATATGACATGCCGTGAATACTTGACGGGAAAGTGTATACCGGAAGGGTTGATAATATCCCCGAGATGAGTTCATAAGGAATTATTATGTAAACCCTGCAGGTGGATTCGTTCCGCATAATAATTAAGGTTGAATGGTACTAGTCTCGGATATAAGAGATGAATAAATTAATTAGCAATAAATTAATTTTATTCATGGATATTTATATCTTAAATACACGGAATAAATAATACTACCGGAGAAATATTATTTGATATAATATGGTTTAATATTGGGAGTGCAATTAATTTTATATAGTGGAAAATAGAATTAATTAATATTAATGGATTAATAGATTTGGGCTTGGGCTCAATTTAATCATTAATATTGGAAGCCCAATATTCCACCTCCTTAAGATCCCCTACGTAGCCTATAAAAGCACTACATGGTCTTCTCTATTCTCATAAGTTGAAGATCACAATTCTAGAGAGAGAAAGTAGAGAGGAGGATCCATGGAGTTCGGTAGATCGTCGCCCACACGACGTCCGGGCTAGTGCAAGGAATACGTGGGAAGATCTCAAGGTCATCAAATTGAGTTCTACGTTTTTCCGAACAACGAGAACGAGGTAAATCGTAAAACCCTCTTTATGATTTTATCGTTTATTTATCGTGAGAATATCATGAACCAAGATCCAAGGGACGTACGAACCCGGGGACGAGGATCGACCTCGCGGTGGTGATCGAGGATCACCGGACCGCGGGAGGTCGAGAGATCCTCGCCGGGATCGAGAGGACGAACCCTCGGCTGGACGCCGAGGGTGGCGGTCGAGCCCTAGGGCTTCGACCGCCGGCGACGCACGAAGGACCCCGGCTGGACGCTGGGGATGCGATCGAGCGCGTGCTCGATCGCGTGGGCAGCGGGCTGGTGCCGCTGCTGCTCGCATGGCGAGCAGCCCCTCCTCCCGTACGCGTCGCACGGGACTCACGCGGGCTGCTACGAGCAGCCCCGCACGGCTGTCGCGAACAGCCGCGAGCCCACGCGTGGTGGCTCGATCGAACAAGCCACGGGCTATCCCCGTGGCGGGTTTGTTTGATTAGGCTATCCCCGTGGAGGTTCGTGGCGGGTTTCCGGCAACCGGGAGTCGATTGGATTGTCGGTTCCGCAATTTAGACAATCCGGATATTCGATCTCCAAAGGATTTCGGTCGGAATTAATTAGATAATTTATTTATTTAAATTTATTAATTCCGGGATATCGATTTCCAACACAAGAACACTCTCTCCTTTCTCTCTTTTGTGTGGATTTCGTGGGTCAATGTTATATGTGATGAAAATCTGATTTTCATCCATATATTAGCAACATTATGCATGCCATAACACTCCATTGTAACCTCCAACATAATGGGCATCATTATGCACCATTAACATGCAAAAGGAGTTACAAAGGAGGTGAAAGGTCATGCCACATACACATGTCACTATGCATTGTATGTGGTCCCACTTGCTTGTGTGGCATGCCATGTCACACTATGTGACATGCATCCATGCAAGCCATGCATCCCATGCATGTGAATTAAATCCACGTATAAATTGATTCTAAATCAATATATATATCAAGCATCGTACATCATTTTCGAGTCCGTGTGTGACCCTGTAGGTATAATTATCGATCAATATTATATTGCTCCCAGCAATTAATATTATCGAATAATCATTTAACATCCATAGACGACCTAATGACTTTATCGATTGCACACGTAGGATCGAAGGACATATCCCAACAATCTCCCACTTGGCCTTCAGAGCCAGTGTGCTGCCAACTTCCTGTTGTCACTTTATGTCTAAGTTTGAACTTGAGGCAAGACTCGAGTCATCCTCAATCGGTTCAAACGTTTCTTGGACTTTGAGACAGACTGTAAAACCAGATTTATCACTATGATACGAATCTGTACGTGGCCACGCTTTTCCACAGTCTCGACTCTCCAAGTGGCCGGTAAGACATATGATCCATATTAAAATGGAGGACAATCTGATCTTGTCAATCCAAGCTCTCCTACTTGCTTCCTGATACACCCAATAACAAGTTTTATAACCTCCTTTTACGAAAGGCGTTTACTTGTATCAAAGTATACCATTTCACAATGGAATCACTCTGGACTACTCAGGTCAGAGGAAATTGTTCGACAGTTAATGAAATAGTATTATGACTCGAAATCTCAAATACTATTCCAGTCGGGTCTGTTCGATCATTAGTTCCCAACTAATATCTATGTAACTGTACTTGACGTCCCACGTCACTAGCCCATGAAGCGGCGCTATAGTACACATTACAAACTAGTTCATTGTATTATCGGTTTGTCCGTACACGATTATACGAACCAGGAACAACTATATGATTCAAGTATATCAGTTCAACCATTGGGACTTCATTATACGGTAATTCGACCTCATAACCCAATTGATATCACTTAATCATTTGGACAATTCATATAAATTAAACCATATTTATATGAATTGAAATATGTATTATACATATGAGTGAATGTTTACCAAATCTCCAAAAGTATCTAATACAGTAATAGAAATCACAACCCATCTCTAAGATGTCTGATCTCTATTGCAGTTGTGAAAGCCTCAAGCTTAAACTGCTGGAGAGGTTTAGAAACCGGGTTTGCAACCTTACCAAAAGTTGCAACTTTATTATCTCGATGTCTCCACAAAACTATCTCCCAGATAATGTGGAACTTCATGAGCACCAGTTTTAGACTTGTGGTGCTTCCTAGCTCATTGGTTTGCGCAATAGCTCTACTATAAATAGAGAACTATCGGATGGGCCGAGCTAGTTACGCCACCTAGTTCATCGAAGAACTTTCAAATCTGAACTGCCAACATCACTACATCCAATGTAGTGCTGTACTCAGCTTCTGTAGTTTAATCAACTATTGCATGGAACTATTCCAGCACATTTTTCCTCTAACCAGAGAAAAGATATAACTAGATTAAAATCGTAAATTATCTTAGTCTGTTTTGAAGTTTGCATTCAAATAGCTGGTTAACATCAACTCTTTTGTCTTCCAAAGACAACAAAATATTCTTTTGTCCATCTAAGGTACTTAAGAATATTCTTGGCCGCAGTCCAAATGCGCCTCACTTGGGTTTCCTTGAAACCGACTCGTCATGCTCAAAGCATACGATACGTCCGGTCGTGTACATACCATGGCGTGCATTATATACCCTATTGCCGAAGCATAAGGAATATTTTCCATCCTCTTTTGCTCATCAAGTCCCGTAGGGCCTTGCATCTTGCTAAGAGATGTGTCATGATTCATTGGAATGAGACCCTTTTTGGCGTCTTTCATTCTGAACTTATCAAGCACCTTATCAATATAGGTCGCTTTACTAAGTCCAAACATCCTTTTCGATCTGTTCCGACAGATCTTGATGCCCAATATGTACTGTGCTTCTCCAAGATCCTTTATTGAAAAAAAAAATCCAAGCCATTCTTTAATAGAATTAAGAATAGAAACATTGTTTCCAATAAGGAGTATGTCATCGACATACAACACAATTAATACAACGTAACTCCCACTGATCTTCTTGTAAACACAAGAGTCTTCCATGTTCTTTTTGAAGGTACCGATATACCGATCCGATCGATATACCGTGTGTGCGGAAGCGTGTAAAGCGATAGATTTACCATGCCATGATCTTAGTGCACACTTAATGTGTATAAGAACACATATAAACATATATATATACACATCCAATATATATATATATAAGGTTCAACGATTACTTACTTTTGGTGATCGTTGACTTTGGTTAATGTCGTTGAGGTGGTGTTGAGTCGATTGAACCACCTCAAATGGATCAGCCTCTTGAAGCTCTCCTTGTGAATGACCTCGTCACTCCTTTAGATCGTCCGGATGTGGAAGCCGCACAATTGGCCCGGCCTCTACGTGTTGCACACGAACCCGGATAATGAACACCTTGCTTGCTTGAGAATGAATCTCCAAGATCATCTCTTTTCTCTCTATTTGAGTGAAATTTCGTGGCTGATCCTATTGTATGATGAAAATCTGATTTTCATCCATATAAGTGCATCATTATGCATACCATTACACCCCTTTGTAACCTACAACATAATGGGCATCATAATGCACCATAATCATGCAAAGGGGTTACAAAGGAGGTGAAAGGTCATGCCACATACACATGCCACTATGCATTGTATGTGGTCCCACTTGCTTGTGTGGCATGCCATGTCACACTATGTGACATGCATCCATGCAAGCCATGCATCCCATGCATGTTAATTAATTCCACGTAAATATTGATTCTAAATCAATATATTTATCAAGCATTGTACATCATCTTTGAGTCCGTGTGTGACCCTGTAGGTATGATTTATTGATCAATATTATATTGTTCCCAACAATATAATATTATCAAATAATCATTTAACATCCATAGACGACCTTATGACTTCATCGATTGCACACGTAGGATCGAAGGACATATCCCAACAATCTCCCACTTGGCCTTCAGAGCCAGTGTGCTGCCAACTTCCTGTTGTCACTTTATGTCTAAGTTTGAACTTGAGGCAAGACTCGAGTCATCCTCAATCGGTTCAAACCTTTCTTAGACTTTGAGACAGACTGTAAAACCAGATTTATCACTATGATACGAATCTGGACGTGGCCACGTATTTTCCACAGTCTCGACTCTCCAAGTGGCCGGTAAGACATGTATCCCATTATAAAATGGAGGACAATCCCATCTTGTCAATCCAAGCTCTCCCACTTGCTTCCTGATATACCCAATAACAAGTTTTATAACCTCCTTTTACGAAAGGCGTTTACTTGTATCAAAGTACATCATTTCACAATGGAATCACTCTGGACTACTCAGGTCAGAGGAAATTGCTCGACAGTCAATGAAATAGTATTATGACTCGAAATCTTAAATACTATTCCAGTCGGGTCTGTTCGATCATTAGCTCCCAGCTAATATCTATGTAATTGTACTTGATGTCCCACATCACTAGCCCATGAAGCGGCGCTATAGTACACATTACAATCTAGTTCTTTGTATTATCGGTTTGTCCGTACTCGATTATACGAACCAGGAACAGCTATATGATTCAAGTATATCAGTTCAACCATTGGGAGTTCATTATGCGGTAAGTCGACCTCATAACCCAATTGATATAACTTAATCATTTGGACAATTCATATAAATTAAACCATATTTATATGAAGAATTATGTATTATACATATGAGTGAATGCTTACCAAATCTCCAAAAGTATCTAATACAGTAATAGAAATCACAACCCATCTCTAAGATGTCTGATATCTATTGCAGTCGTGAAAGTCTCAAGCTTAAACTGCTGGAGAGGTTTAGAAAGCGGGTTTGCAACCTTATCAAAAGTTGCAACTTTATTATCTCGATGTCTCCACAAAATTATCTCCCAGATAATGTGGAACTTCCTGAGCACCAGTTTTAGACTTGTGGTGCTTCCTAGCTCATTGGCTTGCGCGATAACTCTACTATAAATAGAGAACTATCGGATGGGCTGAGCTAGTTATGCCACCTAGTTCATTCAAGAACTTTCAAATCCTAACTGTCAACATTACTGCATCCAATGCAATACTGTGCTCAGCTTTTGTAGTTTAATCAGCTATATTGCATTGCATGAAACTATTCCAGCAAATATCACCTCTAACCAGACAAAAGATATAACCAGATTAAAATCGGAAATTATCTTAGTCTGTTTTGAAGTTAGCATTCAATCAGGTTGTTAATATCAACTCTTTTTGTCTTCCAAAGACAACAAAATATTCTTTAGTCCATCTAAGGTACATAAGAATATTCTTGGTCGCAGTCTAACGCGCCTCACCTGGATTTCCTTGAAACTGACTCGTCATGCTCAAAGCATACGATACGTCCGGTCGTGTACATATCATGGCGTACATTATAGACCCCATTGCCGAAGCATAAGGAATGTTTTCCATCCTCTTTTGCTCATCAAGTCCCTGTAGGGCCTTGAATCTTGCTAAGAGATGTGCCATGAGTAATTGGAATGAGACCCTTTTTGGCGTCTTTCATTCTGAACTTATCAAGTACCTTATCAATATAGGTCACTTGACTAAGCCCAAACATCATTTTCGATCTGTTCCGACAGATCTTGATGCCCAATATGTACTGTGCTTCTCCAAGATCCTTCATTGAAAAACAATTCCCAAGCCATTCTTTAATAGAATTAAGCATAGAAACAGTGTTTCCAATAAGGAGTATGTCACCGACATACAACACAATTAATACAACGTAACTCCCACTGATCTTCTTGTAAAAAAAGACTCTTCCGAGTTCCTCTGAAATCCAAATCCCGGTATGGATTCATTGAACTGAAGATTGCTACTCCGATATGCATTCTTTATTCCATAAATAGAACTATAAGCTTGCATAATTTCTCAGCCTTATTAAGATCGATAAAACTCTTTGGCTGTGTTAAAACACAGCCTCTTCTAGAATCCAATTCAAGAAGTTAGTTTTAACATCTAATATTACCATAACTCATTATCAAGATGAGTAGTAATGGCTAAGATAATCTGAATGATTTAATCAAAGCAATTGGTGAAAGTTTTTCCATAATCCACCTCGTGAATAAAACTTTTACCATCAACCTTGCTTTGAAAACCCTAGGTTTTCCATATGTCTGTTTAGATCTTAAAGATCTATTAGCATTCATTGGGTCTAACCCTGTGATGCAAATATATCAAGTTCCAAACTTGATTATCAGATATTGATATCATCTCAGATTTCATGGCACCATGCCAATTTTCAGTAGATGGACTCGTCATAGCTTGGAATTAGGTCGAAGGTTCACCGCTTTCCAAAAGCATGAATTCATATCTCTCATTGGTCACAATATCTAAGTATTTGAATAATAGAGATAAATTTATGCCTTTCGGACCTACGAGGGCTGGTACGGCTTCCAAAACCATAAGAATACTCTCAACCCAGTCTTGAGTATTCATCGTTAGTTGTTTCACTTGAACCTCGTTCAAGACAACCGAGCTCCCACTGAATTTCTAGGAAAGATAACTCTTTTCAAGAAAATCACTATCTCGAGCAACAAAATATTGTTCTCAGATAGATCGTAGAAGTTGTACCCTCGAGTTTCTTATGGATACCATAAAGAAACTTTTATCCCATTTGAGTTCAAGCTCTATAGAGATAAATCTCGTCAGAGAAGCTTTTAGAACCTCAAATTTTGATGAAAACAATTTAGGGACCCTCCCTTTCCATACCTAGTATGGTGTCTTATCAACAGCTTTTGACAGCTTCCTATTCAGTGTATAAGTTGAAGTCTAGAATTGTGTGTTCCCAAAAGAGACCAGTAGTTCATTTAGACCTCTCATCGAATGGTCGAACTATATCTAATATAGTTTGTTTTCTCTTTTCCGAAACATAACCTTCATGTGCTTGTGAACTAATAGGTTCCACATACATCAGTATGTATCATCCCTAATTACTCACATGTTCTCCTTTCTCCAAGAAAGATGACATTGTTATCTTTTCAATCACACATCATTCACATGTATCAAATGACTCCAACTCAAATGATTCTAAAATTCCTTCTAAAAGAAGTTTCGTTACATGTTTAGATTTTGATTTGATCTAATCAACAATGTTTCAGTTATGTCTCATCGATACTTATTCGATTTGGCCTTTGGTCTTAATGATATATATGATTTGTCAAGTTTAAAGTATACATAAACAATATAATAATCGTACCAAAACAAAGAATAATTCACAATTAAAATAGTTACCAAACTATTTAATAGTGAAAAACTAATCCATCAGTATCCAATACTGAACCCATATTCATTGTTTATTGAAGGTACGAAATTACATAGTTATAATACTAAAACAAGGCCCTAAGGCAAAACAACATCATATGATCATACGGCTAATGCAGCGACCTTCGCTCCATTTCTTGCCCGTAGATCGACATCTCTATTCACCAAACTTATACTTCTATGTAGTTCCTCCACATAAAAATGTGAGAACCACATTTGGCATCCAATACCCAAGAAGTAGAATTTGTGAAGTTTAATGTCTATATCATTAATACTTGAAGATGAAGCAACCCCGTTCTTCACATCTTCTTTGAACTTTGGGCAAATTCAATTATTCCCAATAATTGAGTCTCATTCAAATTTCCCATTCAAAATTATCTCAATGTCAAAACGTGATAAATCGTAAGTGAAAAATCGAAGTTTTCTAACCAGCGATATTATCATGCAATTGAAGCCCTATATCTCATAAAATATGAGGGAGCCAACCAGACAATCGATTCACGCCATCCAATGGCTCGAAAGTCTCTAATTTGTGTCATTGATGAACTTAAGTGTTTTGGATTAAATCACTCCCCGAGGTGTAAATAATCATAACCTTAGAATCCATCATATGAAAGACAAATTAGGCATTTGTTTTGAAATTGAATAAAATATGAACTTTTATATGTTTGCAAGTAGTGTCCAACACTTTTGCAGTAGACGCATTGAGATTCCCTAGGAACCCTAGTAGCCTTCTTGCCCATGCTCTTTTGAATACCCTATCCTATATCATAAGAATTTCCCTCTTAGGGTCCTTCTCTATCGCCGGCTCAGCAGCCTTGAGCATCCCGTGGAGCTCACGAAGCGATTTCTTCAAACCATTCATATGGAAAATTTAGCCTAAAGGCATTATAACCATCATGAGATTGAAGTATGAAATCGGTTGCCAAATAATCATCATAGGAAAAATCTAGGCGGTCACTTGAAACAAATAATCCAATCATTTGTTGCACATGTGATTCCATAGATTTCCATTTTTCTAGCCTAGCTGAAGCGATGACCCTGGTCATACCGAACCGCTCAATCTTAGCATATTCCCCGAACATGCTATTGAGTTGTTCAATGATATCTTAGGATGTGATTATCTAACACATTTTCCTTGTCTTCGTATTTGAGGACCATCCTCAAATTACGTTGTCAATCAAGAAAATTTATGTTGTTCAATTTTTTACAATCAAGAATTGAACCAAACTTGAATTGAGTTGATATTTGACATGATAAACTACAAAAGAAAGATAACTAAAGTATGTAAACATCCACAAAGCGGTAAACAAATAAGGTTGTCTAACAATTGTACTTATTTATTTCATTTTGTTCAATTGATATCCAATATCATTGTCCCTTAGAACAAAACGATTCCGAGATCCTCATCTTGCAAATCATTAAGTCGACTGAGTCCGCACTTAAGTATTTCAAGATAGGTAGACATACCCATGTCAATGATATCTAATATCACTCTCGGTCGATGAGAGTCCCATTCTCATCTCATGTCTCGATAGCCACGCCTGCAGTGGATCTATCGATGAGAAAACCAAAGTCACGTGTAAAGGTCTAACCCTTACTCCCACTTATCCCAAGATAACAAGTAGTACCCCGCTGAGGCGGACCTACCAACTTATGATCGAGGACTTCATGAGTGTGATGTTTTTGGACAAGACATTATACTCATTATTTTGGGAACTTGCATGCATAGGTGTTTATATGTAAGTTGAACATTTATAACATAAAACATCCTATAACTAGCAAAGCAAATAAATACGTAATCGAAAGGCCCCTAGAACCTCACAACTCTCAAACGAAAAGAATAAAAGCAACAAAATAGGCCTTGAACATCTTCTGGACTGGTCCTCGCCCTCCGTTTTAGTTCCGTGCCCTCCAATTTTGGTCAAATCTATTCCGTACCCATAAAACCACGAACAGCGCCCGCCGTTTCACAACCAGCGGTCGCTGAACACCACCGGCGGTCGCCGTTTCCAAAACGGCGCCCGCCGAAAGGTCCGGGAACAATCTGCCAAGAAAAAGGGCTTTCGGCGGTCGCCGTTTCCAAAACGGCGCCCGCCGAAACAAAACAGCGCCCGCTGGAGCTACAACGGCGCCCGCCGTTTGGCTCCAGCAGCCCGGTTTTGTCCGTTTTGCTTCGTTTTGCTTCGTTTTGCTTCGTTTCTTCTCGTTTTCGCCAGAGAGCCGAGATCCTCCATCGAACCATGGACTAAGTCCATCGCTTACAAGTAGTACAATACAAATATAATAGAAAAACCTATCTATTACAATTGATTCCAAGGGACGTAGCCCTCAAAAGACTATGGCCAATCGAAACGTAAAAAACGACGAATTCATTCACCCGACCACTAACGGTGGCCGGCCTTACATCTAATCACATAATCACAATTAAACAATTAATCCAATTATGTTGATTAAACTTCTTGTGTCCAACACAAAAGTGTGCACGAGCCCTAGGCTCTGATACCAATTGAAGGTACCGATATACCGATCCGATCGATATACCGTGTGTGCGGAAGCGTGTAAAGCGATAGATTTACCATGCCATGATCTTAGTGCACACTTAATGTGTATAAGAACACATATAAACATATATATATACACATCCAATATATATATATATAAGGTTCAACGATTACTTACTTTTGGTGATCGTTGACTTTGGTTAATGTCGTTGAGGTGGTGTTGAGTCGATTGAACCACCTCAAATGGATCAGCCTCTTGAAGCTCTCCTTGTGAATGACCTCGTCACTCCTTTAGATCGTCCGGATGTGGAAGCCGCACAATTGGCCCGGCCTCTACGTGTTGCACACGAACCCGGATAATGAACACCTTGCTTGCTTGAGAATGAATCTCCAAGATCATCTCTTTTCTCTCTATTTGAGTGAAATTTCGTGGCTGATCCTATTGTATGATGAAAATCTGATTTTCATCCATATAAGTGCATCATTATGCATACCATTACACCCCTTTGTAACCTACAACATAATGGGCATCATAATGCACCATAATCATGCAAAGGGGTTACAAAGGAGGTGAAAGGTCATGCCACATACACATGCCACTATGCATTGTATGTGGTCCCACTTGCTTGTGTGGCATGCCATGTCACACTATGTGACATGCATCCATGCAAGCCATGCATCCCATGCATGTTAATTAATTCCACGTAAATATTGATTCTAAATCAATATATTTATCAAGCATTGTACATCATCTTTGAGTCCGTGTGTGACCCTGTAGGTATGATTTATTGATCAATATTATATTGTTCCCAACAATATAATATTATCAAATAATCATTTAACATCCATAGACGACCTTATGACTTCATCGATTGCACACGTAGGATCGAAGGACATATCCCAACACTTTTGAAATCCAAAATCCTGTATGGATTCATCGAACCGAAGATTCCAACTCCAAGATGCTTGCTTTAATCCATAAATGGATCTATTAAGCCTGCATACTCTCTCAGCCTGATTAGGATCGATAAAACCCTCTGGTTGTGTCATAAACACATCCTCTTCTAGAATCCCATTCAAGAAGGCGGTTTTAACATCCATTTTCCATATCTCATAATCATAATGAGCTGCAATGGCTAAGAGAATCCGAATTAATTATAGCAACTGGTGAAAAGGTTACATTATAAACCACCCCGTGTAAAAATCCTTTTGCCACCAACCTTGCTTTGAAAACACTAGGTTTTCCATCCATGTCTGTATTTATCTTGTAAATCCATTTGCTTCCAATGGGCCTAGCCCCTTTAAGCAAATCAACCAAGTTCCAAACTTGATTTTCAGACATCAATTTCATTTCGGATTTCATGGCACCCTGCCATTTCTCGGAATCTGGACTCGTCATAGCTTGGGTATAGGTCGAAGGTTCATTGCTTTCTAAAAGCATGACTTCATAGCTCTCATTTGTCAGAATACCTAAGTATTAGTCAGGTTGAGTTCTAACCCTTCCAGACCTTCGAGGGTTAGGTGTGGTTTCCAAAACCACTAGAGTACTCTCGACCAAGTCTTGAGTATCCATATCAGTTTGTTCTACTTGAACCTCGTTCAAGACAACTGAGCTCCCACCGACTTTCTAGGAAAGATTACTCTTTTCAAGAAAATCACTATCTCGAGCAACAAAATATTGTCCTCAGATAGATCGTAGAAGTTGTACCCTCGAGTTTCTTATGGATATCATAAAGAAACTTTTATCCCATTTGAGTTCAAGCTCTATAGAGATAAATCTCGTCAGAGAAGCTTTTAGAACCTCAAATTTTGATGAAAACAATATAGGGACCCTCCCTTTCCATACCTAGTATGGTGTCTTATCAACAGCTTTTGACAGCGTCCTATTCAGTGTATAAGTTGAAGTAAAGAATTGTGTGTTCCCAAAAGAGACCAGTAGTTCATTTAGACCTCTCATCGAATGGTCGAACTATATCTAATATAGTTTGTTTTCTTTTTTCCGAAACATAACATTCATGTGCTTGTGAACTGATAGGTTCCACATACATCAGTATGGATCATCCCTAATTAATCACACATGTTCTCCTTTCTCCAAGAAATATGACATTGTTATCTTTGTCCATCAAACATCATTCACATGTATCAAATGACTCTAAGTCAAATGATTATGCCTTCTAAAAGAAGATTCGTTACATGTTTAGATTTTGATCTAATCAACAATGTTACAGTTATGTCTCATTGAGACTTATTCGATTCGGCCTTTGGTGTTAATGTTATATATGATTTCTTGAGTTTAAAGTATACATAAATAATGTAATAATCGTACCAAAACAAAGAATAATTCCCAATTAAAATAGTTACCAAACTATTTAATAGTGAAAAATTAATTCATCAGTATCCAATACTGAACCAATATTCATTGTTTATTGAAGGTAAGAAATTACATGGTTATAATACTAAAACAAGACCCTAAGGCAAAACTAGAGGTGTGCACCGGTCCAAGACCGGACCGGACCGGACCGGACCGGGACCGGAATCCTTAAAATTTAAGGACCGGAGACCGGACCGATATTGATCTGGTCCCGACCGGACCGGACCGATAAATTCCGGTCCGGTCCGGGTTTGGACCGGTTTAGACCGGATTTCGTCTCTTATATTTATTACTTATTTTTAAATACAATTAATTTGAAAATGAAATTAAGGCATGATAATAGCGCAGTATACTAAAAAACACATTCAAATAAAACTGGTAGAAATGTATTTAAATTAAAAAAAAAAAATTGAACATCTCAAAGTTTATAATGAAAAATAAACTGGAACTATGAAAGTTTGAAATTAAACAAAAATTTTAAGGATCCACAATATATATAACATTGTCATGTTCGTCCAAGGTAGTCTTGAGCACATCTGTAAATAATAATAAAAAATAATAAGATTTTTAGATACGGAGAACTAATATATACAATAGATATGGTAATTTATTTGATAAAATTAATCATACCACTCTCAATTTCTTCCACCTCGCGCAAATCTCGCAAATTCTCTTCCATGTCACGCATATCTTTTGCGGTTGCTTTCGCTCGAAGCCAATCTTGTGTGAAATGAGCGCTTGCACAGTCTATAAATTCAATACATTGTAAGATAAAACTATAAAAATACTATTAATAAAAAAGTAAAAGAAAATAAATTAAATATATTATTACCAATGGATTCAAAGAACTTCTAAATGGATCGAGATGCCGACCTCCGGCACTAAAAGCAGATTCAGAAGCCACCGTAGATAATGGAATAGCAAGTATATCTCGTGCCATCCGAGAAACAATCGGATATCGATGCTCATTTATAGCCCACCAAGAACGTGCATCCAACTCATTTTCTTCATCTCCTAATATTTCATTCAAATACCTTTCAAACTCACTTCTCACATGCCCGCTTGACCCTTTTAACCTTTTAGCTCTATCCTGAAGACTTCTCACATAGTTTATATCATCTCCCATACCATCCCCACAATCAAATGCATTCTCAACTACTGACGTCTCAATATCTTGGCCACTTTGAGAAGATAAATGTGAGTACATATTTCTATACTCATCAAATAAAGAATAAGCAGTAGTTTTCACTTTAGCGGTTAATCTTATGCCCTCTTCCTTTCCATACATGTCTGTGAGAGTTAATTCAACAACATCAAGCTTTGATTGTGGATCAAGCTTTGAATGTAATGATCCCATTTATTCAACAGATCAAGAGCAGTAGCAATTCCACAAAAACCTTTCAATTGCTACTAGTAATAAAATGAATGTAATGGTTTTTATTGTCGTTGTTCTTGATCCACAATCAAAGCTTGATGTTGTTGAATTAACTCTCACAGACATGTATGGAAAGGAAGAGGGCATAAGATTAACCGCTAAAGTGAAAACTACTGCTTATTCTTTATTTGATGAGTATAGAAATATGTACTCACATTTATCTTCTCAAAGTGGCCAAAATATTGAGACGTCAGTAGTTGAGAATGCATTTGATTGTGGGAATGGTATGGGAGATGATATAAACTATGTGAGAAGTCTTCAGGATAGAGCTAAAAGGTTAAAAGGGTCAAGCGGACACGTGAGAAGTGAGTTTGAAAGGTATTTGAATGAAATATTAGGAGATGAAGAAAATGAGTTGGATGCACTTTCTTGGTGGGCTATAAATGAGCATCGATATCCGATTGTTTCTCGGATGGCACGAGATATACTTGTTATTCCATTATCTACGGTGGCTTCTGAATCTGCTTTTAGTGCCGGAGGTCGGCATCTCGATCCATTTAGAAGTTCTTTGAATCCATTGGTAATAATATATTTAATTTATTTTCTTTTACTTTTTTATTAATAGTATTTTTATAGTTTTATCTTACAATGTATTGAATTTATAGACTGTGCAAGCGCTCATTTCACACAAGATTGGCTTCGAGCGAAAGCAACCGCAAAAGATATGCGTGACATGGAAGAGAATTTGCGAGATTTGCGCGAGGTGGAAGAAATTGAGAGTGGTATGATTAATTTTATCAAATAAATTACCATATCTATTGTATATATTAGTTCTCCATATCTAAAAATCTTTTTTTTTTTTATTATTTACAGATGTGCTCAAGACTACCTTGGACGAACATGACAATGTTATATATATTGTGGATCCTTAAAATTTTTGTTTAATTTCAAACTTTCATAGTTCCAGTTTATTTTTCATTATAAACTTTGAGATGTTCAATTTTTTTTTTTTAATTTAAATACATTTCTATCAATTTTATTTGAATGTGTTTTTTAGTATACTGCGCTATTATCATGCCTTAATTTCATTTTCAAATTAATTGTATTTAAAAATAAGTAATAAATATAAGAGACGAAATCCGGTCTAAACCGGTCCAAACCCGAACCGAACCGGAATTTATCGGTCCGGTCCGGTCGGGACCAGATCAATACCGGTCCGATCTCCGATCCTTAAATTTTAAGGATTCCGGTCCCGGTCCAAACCGGTCCCGGTCCGGTCCGGTCCGGTCCGGTCTTGGACCGGTGCACACCCCTAAACTTAACATCACCTATGAATGACATTAATTATTTAATAGAAAAATATACGTCACCTATGACGAAAATTAATTATTTAATAGAAAAATATTGAGCGTAGTAAAAGTAGCTTTTTCCTTAATTTCAATAAAGATAAAAATATTTTTTTTAATATCAATTTTTTGTACAGTGTATATCATTGTTTCTATTTATAATATGACTCTCACACAAGTAACATACACATACAAACCAAAAAAAATACAAAAACTTCTTCTTAACATTAATGCGAGTTTGCGATTACATTAATGGCCAAAGTATTTGTGTTCGCCCTCGTTGCAATAATCGTCTTTGTTACGCTGCATACATCTGAAGTGAGTAAATTTCTTTCATTGAAATATTTTTTTATACTATATTTCAAAATTCCAATTAACAAAATATTTTGTCAGACGAATAATTTATATATTTTTTCTTTTTTGTTTCAGGGCAGAAATCAAACATTTGTTGAAGGTATCTAGACTAATAAATATTATTTAATGTTATTTTTTATTTTTCATATGGTTAAATAAAATTTTATTATTTTTTAAATATTTTGAATATATAATCTCTTTGATTACAACAAAATTTTAATTTTTCACCTAAAAAACAACGGTTGCTCTTTATTTTTTATAAACATAATATATTATATATATATATATATATATATATATATATATATATATATTTTATTTTTTTAATTTACATTTTCAAACTAATATGAATATATATATAATGAGAACATACTAAAGGAAGTAATAATTCTTGTAATTGATTTTTTTTTTCTTGATACTGAAATGGTCGGTTGAAGAATGCCGCAACACATGCAAGAATAATGCACAATTCACAAGAGATCCCAATTCCTATAATGCTTGTACAAGTAGGTGCTACTTCAACGACTGCTTCAACGACTGCAACGACCCGAAGACCGTTTATTCTTGCTTACAAAGTTGTGAGTTTGAATGCAAAAACTCAGTATGGGCCGCCTCGCGTAGACTATTAAAAAAAGGCCGAAGGCCCACTTTAATATAATTATCTTCGATTTTTATAATAAAATAATAATACTAATAATAATAATAATAATTATTTATTTATTTATTATTATTTCAATATTTTAAAATTAAAGTTAATTGAAATTAATTTCAATTCAGTTTTATTTGAGTTAACTTATTAAATTTAGTTCAATTCAGATATACTAAGTCAAGTTGAGTCATTTATTTTTTTTTAAATATTTTAAAATTGAATTAAATTAAACTTAGTTTCAGTTCAGACCTATAAGTTCAGTTTAGTTCATTTCAGTTCAATTCACCAAGTTTCCGTTCAAAAGAACATGTCATAAATAGGTTTGTACAGTTCAAACCTATTAAGTTCAGTCGAATTAAGTTTAAGACCAGTTCAATTCAAATCCAATTTTATTGTAAGAAATTAATTTATTTGAACTCTTACCATAGTACAACTTATTAGGTAATTGTTCAAAATTTTAATGAAAAATACACTAATAACATAAAATTGTTTATAATTTTTAATACGTATAAATTTATAATTAATATATAAATATAAATATTCAATTTTCTGTTTTTAGCAATTTTTAAATAAAAGAAATCACATTACATATTATCGTGCGCACGGCAGTTGTTACTACTTACTAGTAATAATAATTGTTAGGCCGGATATTTACAATTCCCTTGTTCATTTACATACCCCTTCTTTTATTTTTTTTATTCTTATAAATTTGTAAGAAGTCTAAATCACCCCTTTGATTAAAAATCATTACTACATACACCCCTTTCATCAACTAATAAATAAATAAATAATTAAATAAAATAAAAAAAAAACTTTTATCAAAATAAATAAATAAATAAAAACAAAAAGATCCGAATGGGTGGAAGCCGAAGATGGTGCCGATCACCATCCTGTGGGAGGAGCACGGCGCCGCGGGGTGCAAGGAGAACGAGGAAGGTTATTGATTGTGCTGATGAGATGGGTTTTATTCATCTCGGGGGGAGGTGTTGTATCGTTTCTTGGTGGCCGTGGAGGAGAACAGCGACGCGGCGAGGTCTGGGCAGTCTAAACTTGGTATATGCAAGGAAGAAGAAAGATCGCGGTGCGTCAATTTTTGTTATCGGTCGAAAAAACATTTTTTTGGATTAATATCAAGTGAGTTAAAAAAAAAGGGGCTTTCTTGATTGTGGAAAATTATATATAAAAAAAAGTACAGTACCAAAAAAAACTTTATTCGTCATTGAGAAAGAATAAGAAGAAAGCTTTTCTGGTGCCCGGAAAATTATAAAAAGGTTGGTCAATTGAAGGATACAATTAGAGAAAACAATAAGTGGATTGAAATTGGACAGTTGCAGCAAATTGTCGTTGCCACCCTCCCTCGACCCTCTGTCAAGCCCCGAAGAAAGCCCATGATGTCGCCTAGTCTTCTCTGCCGGGGAAGACAACCAACGTAGTCGCCTCTCCGTTCCAGCCGTTCCAGTTGATGAAAAGGGTGTAAATAGTAAAGATATTTAATAAAAGGGATAATTTAGACTTTTTACAAATTTATAAAAATAATATAAATAAAAGAAGGGTGTGTAAATGAATAGTGGAGGTGTAAATATCCGTAGCCTAATTGTTATCGCACTATGAATTCAATATTTTTTACTAAAAAGCTATACACATTTCTATTCAAGCAATTGTATTAGACCTTCTCACAAACTTATTTTTATCTTCATTCAAAACTAAAACAAAAATATTGGACAGTAACATAAAAAATATATATAATAAATTAAATGCACCCGAAAAGAAGAAATTATAATACAAATATTTAGTCCAAGTTGTTTTAACTTTTAACTAATACACTAATTAGGCCTAAAACCATGTACACTTACAATGATTTTTTTTTGTTGTTCAAACTCATTAAATTGAACTTTTATCAATACCGGATCAGTTCATTATACCCACCCTACTTACGCAGCCAAGCCAATAATTTGTATTATTACATTTATAGTGATATTTTTACTGTCTACTTCAACCGATTTACCAAATGTGCCAAAAAATCAAATAAAGTTGAGTTCTGATAGTGAAAATAAGTATTTGCCTCAACCAGAATAGTTTCATTAAGTCTGAATATATACACGAGAGAGAGAAATAAACCAGATAAATATGAAACGTAAAATAATAAAATTAGATAAATACTAAAAACTGAGCTATCACTTAATTATCGCTAACACCCCCACAAGCTAAGCGTGGCACCCGGATGAACGCGAAGCTTGGACCGAAAGAAGCTAAAAAAAGGACGAGGTAGACTCTTGGTGTAGATGTCGGCGAGCTGGAGATGAGACGGAACAAAACGAGTAGAGAGGCGACCAGACTCGACAAGCTCTCGAACAAAATGACAATCGATGTCAATGTGTTTCGCCCGTTTGTGCGAAATGGAGTTTTGTGTGAGAAAAAGCGCACTACGATTATCACTCAGAAGAACAGGAGGCTGAGGTGGAAGTGCATGTAGATCGCAAAGAATATTACGTACCCAAAGAAGTTCTGCAGCTGTGTTCGCCAAGGCACGATACTCGAATTCACAACTCGAGCGGGAGACGGTTTACTGCTTCTTTGCACTCCAAGAGACAATGTTGGGTCCGAGAAAAATGGCATAACCATAAGTGGAACGACGAGTGTCGATGCATCGAGCCCAATCAGCATCTGAGTAGCCGAGGAGAGAGGGTGAGCCTGGAGAAAAGGACAGGCCATAGCCAAGAGTACCCTTAACGTAACGAAGGATACGTTTGACGGCCTGGAAATGATCAACAATAGGACGTTGCTGAAACTGGCTAACGGTGTTGACGGAGTAGGAGAGGGTCCGGACGAGTGATGGTGAGGTATTGTAGGGCCCCGACCAATGAACGATAAAAAGTGGGGTCTGAATAAGTTGTTCCCACAGAGGTAAAGGAGACACCCGGTGCGAGAGGTGTGGCGACAGACTTGGAGTCCAAAAGATCGGCGCAGAGTAGAATGTTGCGGGCATACTTGGACTGGCTAAGAAATAGACCAGGCGAGGGGTAGGAAACTTCCAAACCGAGAAAATACCCGAGGCGACCGAGGTCTTTTAATGCAAACTCTTTACTCAAACGGGTCATTAAGGCACGAAGCGAGGTAGTATCGTTGCTAGTAACGATGATATCGTCAACGTAAACAAGAAGATATATAAGGAGAGATGAACGACGGAAGACAAATAACGAAGTATCAGCAGTGCTACATATGAATCCAAGGTGAAGTAGAAAAGCACGTAATCGCTGATACCAAGCTAAAGGGGCCTGTCGTAGTCCGTAAAGAGCCTTTCGAAGGCGGCATACATGGTCAGGGTACAAAGGGTCGACATAACCGAGCGGTTGTTCCATGTAGACGGGCATCTCAAGTACCCCGTTGAGAAAGGAATTTTTCACGTCAAGTTGATGTAACGGCCAAGAATTAATCACGGCAAGGGAGAGTATGATACGAACCGTAGAGGCTTTGACGACCGGACTAAATGTGTGAGTGAAATCGAAACCAGGAATTTGGCTGAAACCCTCTACTACAAGTCGAGCCTTGTAGCGATCAACGGAGCCGTCGATAAGAAATTTAGTTCTGTAGACCCACTTAGAACCAACAATGTTTGTATGAGTAGGTCGAGGAACGAGATCCCATGTCTGATTTTTACGAAGTGCTGCCATTTCTTCGTCCATAGCGTGAACTCATGCCGGGTGTTTAAGTGCGGATTTAATTCCTTTATGTTCAGAGACGGTTGTAAGGGCGGAATATAAAGAACTTGTTTCAAGGAGAGCAGCTTCCGCGGGATATTTGGTTTTGAAAATTCCCAATTGAGCTCGAGTGCGCATTGGATGAGTTCGCATGGGAGGAGGTGGCGGTTGATGTTGTTGAGCTGAAGTTGAAACATCTGATGGTGTGAGGGGAGGCACAAGTGGAGTTGGTTGAATACTAGGTGGTTGTACAATAGGTGTTGGTTGTACAGTAGGTGTTTTTACTGGAGGTGGTTGCTGCTGTAGTGGAGTTTGCGGACAATCAGGGACCTCAAAAATAAATTGCCGTGGTAGCAAGATATGGGAACAAGAGAAGGCTCGTCGATAAATTCAAAGAATTCTAGTGGTGTATCACTACTCGGTTCGGCTGTATCTAAATCTTTCTCGTTACCTCTCAACTTATCAAGCATAATGTCACTTTTGGGCTTGTGGTCCATGACATAGTCTTCCTCTAAGAACCGAGCGTTAGTACTTATAACGATCTTCTGGTCCGTAGGACTATAGAACATGCCACCTTTAGTTCCTTTCGGGTATCCTATAAACAACCGTATTTATGATCTAGGCTCTAACTTATCGGCCCCTTGTCGCAACACATGTGCTGGACATCCCCAGATCCGAATGTGTTTCAAGTTAGGCTTGCGCCCACTCCACAATTCCATGGGTGTAGTTGGTACCGTTTTGGTTGGAACCCTGTGTTGGAGTTGTGTACTTAATGTCTAGATTTAAGTAACGGTAACTCCCGGTCATAGCATTTAATCTATTTAATTAATAAACAATCGTTTGCATTTAATTATTGATAATTAAATATAGGGAAAATATAGTCCTGGATTCTATACGTTGTAGTTAGTATGGTGTGCGGGCCCACACAGAAGATCATACTATCGGTTACTCGTATTTAATCGAACAGTTGCTCACGACCTAGATGGACACGGACCAATCCATCGGTATAGTCGTTGTGTGAGAGAGAAAATAATTTGTCTTAATTATTTTATCACACTTGTACACTTGGTGTATTGGGCGGATCGCTTGAGACTTATCAATTAGGATTGTCGTTGATAATTGATTCAAGTCTCAGAGTATTTTATTCTTAATCCCCGATACTATTGCGGGTGTGTATATTTAATATAAGTGACTTTGATTTTCCAAAGGAATTAACCGATTTAATTATTGGGTTAATTACCGGTTAAGTTGGGTCACTATATTTTATATATGACATGCCGTGAATACTTGACGGGAAAATGTATCCCGGAAGGGTTGATAATATCCCCGAGATGAGTTCATAAGGAATTATTATGTAAACCTCATGAGTGGATTTGTTCCGCATAATAATTAAGTTTGAATGGTACTAGTCTCGGATACAAGAGATGAATAAATTAATTAGCAATAAATTAATTTTATTCATGGATATTTAAATCTTATATATACGGAATAAATAATACTACCAGAGAAATATTATTTCATATAATATGGTTTAATATTGGGAGTGCAATTAATTTATATAGTGGAAAATAAATTAATTAATATTAATGGGATTAATAGATTTGGGCTTGGGCTCAATTTAATCATTAATATTGGAAGTCCAATATTCCACCTCCTTTAGATCCCCTACGTAGCCTATAAAAGCACTACATGGTCTTCTCTATTCTCATATAACTTGAAGATCATAATTCTTCTAGAGAGAGAAAGTAGAGAGAAGGAGATCCATAAGGAGTTCGGAGGATCGTCGCCCACACGACGTTCGAACGAGGTGCAAGGAATACGTAGGAAGATTCAAAGGTCTTCAATTTGATTTCATTTCTCCGCACAACGAATCAAAGGTAAAATCATAAACTCCTTTGTATGATTTTATGTGAATATAATTGTGATATATACATGAACATACGATCCGGGAAAACGACGAACTTCGGGGACGGGGATTCGAGATCCCCGGCGAAGATCGAGAGGAGCCCTCGACTGGGAGCCGAGGGAGTCGATCGAACCCTAGGGTTCGATCGAGGTGGCGCGAAGGAGCAGCCCCGGCTGGACGCCGGGGCGGGCGATCGATCATGCGATCGATCGCCGGGGCAAGCCGTGGCTGGAGCCGCGGGAGTCCGCTGGGCGGACGGGGCCCCTCCGGCGATAGCGGTGAGTCGCTGGACTCACCGCCGGGGGCTGCTACGAGCAGCCCCGGGGATGCGTTCATGCATCCCCATGCGATCGCTTAACGCGATCGCAAACCCCACATGGGGGTTCGGCTAGGGCTAGCCGCGGACTTGCCCGCGGTGGTGTGCTCGAGCCGGGCTACGGCTCGTGTGGTGGTTTGCGATAAACTCCGGCGAGAGGATGTCAGTCGGGGTTATCGGTTCTACAATTTTTTGATACCCCGGGATATCGATTTCCAACAATTGGTATTAGAGCGTTTGGTTTCGTGTTCATGTATATGTTCAATTATCGTTCTACCTTGCAGGGATTCCGACTATCATGGTTTAATTAATTGTTAATTATTTTTACCATGATTATTCGTTTATTAAACTCTCGGACATGTCGAGATTCGTTTTGTGTGGATGAATGCTTGTAATAGTAAAAATTCGGGGGTTGACTGAATTTAGATTTATTATTATTGTTCTATGTTTTCTGGAAATTGTATAAGGTCGATTTCATGTATAGAATCGATACCGGAATTGTAAATTTATTTTTTGTAATTTATTTACGTTGGATCGATGCCGAGACGACCGCCGGAAAACACGTGTGACGATGAAGACGAAGAGGACGAAAACCGGGGGGTCGATCAACCCCATGATCGACCCCATGACCGAAACCATGGGTAGGGGTCGATCACCTCTAGACTGGGGCTGCCGCCGGCATGGTGGTGGCCGGCCGGCTGGGGTGGCGGCGGCGGTGCCCTCCTCCGGTGGTGGTGGCGGTCGGTGGTGGTTGATTAAGTCGTTTTTGTAGCGTCACAAATCAAATAAAATTATCGAACTAGTTGCCAAAGCAACTTGCCCGAGTCGATCTCTCGAGGAACACTACTATTGGCGGTAAAAGGGTTTATTTGTTTGCAACTAAGAAAAGGGGATAAGTTTGTTTTTGGTTTTTGTAATTAATTCTAAAATTTGGCTAAGTAAATTGAAAAGACGAGAAAACAAATCAGAAAGCGAGTAAAGTTGTTTTGAAATCAAAGGAAAATAAACTAGGGTTTCGGGATTCGCGATTGTCGTTCTCGAGTTAAAGTTTGAATTCATAAAATAGTGCTAACACGTCCGTTCCCGGTTGGCGGTAATTCAATAAACGAATTCAAACTCGAATATGAATTAGACAATCGTTCATCCCTAACCCTAGCGAAGGATTTAGCTACTCATTATCTTGTTTGAAAAAGAATTAAGTTTTAGAAAATAAAAATTCATGAAAACAATTTGCAAAGGTGGAGTAATATTGAAATAATTTATCAATCACGAAATTCAAGAAAGAACAAAACGAATGAAGAAACGAACTTACTAATCAATAATCAAATCCAAATCAAGGGCATCCGTCGGGGGCAATCCAACTTTTGCCGAATTCGAAAACACAAGATTCAAGATTCAAAAGCAATAGCAAAAACCTAGATGTCACGAGTTCAAAGTCTTCTCTAAAGTGCCGAAAAGCAAAAGCAAAAAAAAAGTTGTCTAAGTTTCTGGGCCGAAGCCCTATTTATTAGTCGGCTAAAGCCGAGTCAAACACGCGGGTCAACTCCAGAAAAAAGGGGCAAGCGACCGCCTGAGGAGGGGAGGCGATCGCTCGCGTCAGGCTGCAGGCGAGCGCCTGCAAGGGAAGCGGGCGCCTGGTCAGAATTCTGGCTCTCTGAAGTTGAGGGCAAGCGACCGCCTGGCAGGTTGGCGATCGCCCGCGGCAGTGAGGAGGCGACCGCCTGCGAAGGCAGCGGTCGCTTGGTGCGCTTTTCTGAACCTCTGAATGCGAAGGCAGGCGAGCGCCTGGGACCTCAGGCGGGCGCCTGGTCTTCTCTGCTCCGATTTCGCCTCGACTCGACTTGCTTGGGTTCCTTTCTTCGCCCTTTTCGACACATGCAAGCTCGTATACCTGCACACTCACAAACACATCAAACACACCAAAGCCACGAGGAAAACACCCATAAACGACTAAACACGACACAACTCACACACAAAAAGACACGGAAAAAACGGCACAAAAACACACGAATCAGTGGTGGTGGTGCGGGGATCCCCACCCCGTGCTACTCCTACCAAGATTCACTTTCCAAATTGATTCGGTTTTCCTATTTTGAGTATTCCTAAGTTTGGGAACTCTCATGGAAATAGGAAAAGAATTAATTGGTATTAATTTATTTCCTTATTCTATTATAGAAATCTTCTAGAATGTTCCAAGTCTTACTTGGATAGGATTCTAGAGATTTAATAGAATTAGAAAGGAAAATAAATAAATAAATAAAAAATATTAATAATATTTAATTTTATTTTTAATTTATTCGATTGACTTAATTTTCGAATTAAATATCTTTTGGATTTATTAAAAATAAATAGATTTAAATATTGGGATTAATATTCTCGTCACATGGAGCATTCAAGAACGAAGACTGAAGACTAGAAGATGCGTACGGAGATGGAATAAAGCCATGATAGTCGGAAAATAATTTTCTAGCATTATTTTGACTATGTGATACTATGTGCTTTATTACTTGTATGCATGCTATATGTGTTTACTTTATGCACTAGATAGCGTATCCCTTTGTTATAAAAAGCTAAGTGGGAGAGGGGATGGAAACATTCCCATGGTCTCCATTACTGTTCTCTTGGTGACATTTATGAGCTTTCGAAGTTCATATACACATGTCATTGGAGGAGAATTCTTGTAATTCCTTTTACAAGAAATATTGATTAAGTTTATCAAACAATGCCTAATTTGTCCTTCTAAAACTGACTTCAAGTCGACTCATTCTCACCCCGGGGAGTGGAATGGAGCCAAAACCACTTGGTCATGTGGATGACACAAATTAGAGACCTTCGTACCATTTCTTGAAATGGATCGATTGTCTGCTCGGCTCCCTCATCTAATGAGAGATAGGGTTGTTCGCATGGTGAATCACTGGTTAGAAACTTCGAGTTTCACTTATGATTCTCCGCGTCTTGATTTACGAAAATTGAATGGATCTTGTAATTTGGTGTTAATTATAAAAATCTTTTGGTGTAGTAAACGTCCACACAAACGTGGCTTGCTATACTGAATGGGATTTTGGAATAATTGATGTAGACAATTATAGGAAATTGTAAAGGATTGTGAGTTGTCGTAAACGTCCACACAAACGTGGCTTGCGGTAACATAGCGATTCCAAACGATTCACCTTAGTACTGAGTAATGGTTTACACTTAGGTAAGCTTTATAGTATTCTTCCCAACGAAGTAACACTATAATGATGTACGACCGAAGTAAATCTAATTGCTAAATCATTTGGATAGGTAAACGTCCACACTAACGTGGCTTGCCATATCTGATGGGATTTTAGATGTAATTAGTAATTTAATGATATTATTTGAGGGAGATAATATCGGATATTAAATTGATTGTTTGTTTAAATGTGCTTATAGGTTTAGAGAATAGCTATGAATCCACTTTCTGTGATACTCAAGGAGAATAAACTCACTGGCCCCAATTATATTGATTGGAGGAGAAATTTGGACATTGTCCTGACTTCTGAAGAGTACAAATTTGTACTCTATGATGTGTGCCCTGCTGAGCCCACGGATGCCTCAACTAATGAGGAAAAGAAAGCATATTGGAAGTGGAAAAAGGCTGATGAAATGGCTAGGTGTTATATTTTGGCTTCTATGTCAAATGTACTCCAAACCCAACATGAGTCGATGGACACTGCCGAGGATATGTTGTACAACCTCAAGGATATGTTTGGGCAGCAAGATCGTGCGGCAAGGCAAGAAGCCATGAGAGTCCTTATGACAACTACTCAGTCTGAAGGAACGCCCGTTGGGGAGCACGTTCTTAAGATGATGAGTTTATTGAATGAACTTGAGATCCTAGGAGCTCAAATTGATGGTGAGACGCAAGTCGACATCATACTCCAGTCTCTGACCCCTAGTTTTGAGCAGTTTCGCATGAGTTATAATATGGGTAAACTATCTTATACTCTTGCGCAACTCCCGACTGAACTGAAGGCGGCAGAGAGGATATACAAGAAGGGCAAGTCTCAAGCGCTTGTAGCTACCAAGTCCAAAGGCTTGAAGCCTGTTGGAGGTAGGGGCAAGAAAAGGAAGCAAGCCTGGAAACCCAGTGGTGCCAAGAGGAATGGACCACGAGTGGGGGCTGCAAAGCCAAGAGGCAAGTGCTTCCGATGCAATAAGTCTGGACACTGGAAGTCTGAATGTCCTCTCAAAGGTACGAATTTTTCTTTAGTCGTAAAAACATAGTCAGCGGTATTATCTACCAGAATTCTGGTGTGTAGATATGGAACCACTGACGGTATGTGCATTTTAAAATGCAGGGGTTCCAGAAAACCCGGCGACTTAGAGAAGAAAAGTTCAAGTCTACATGGGCAAAGCTGTAGAGGAGGCAGCTGTTGCAGTGGAAGACATTTATCTGCTTTTGAGTAGTTAATTAGGATTTCATTTCAAGTTTATTGCTTTATGTACCCCTTTAATTTTAGAAAGAACTTTTGTTCTGGATTTCTATTATTTATGAATGGATATTTTATTTCTTTAATCATTTGATGATTTTGATAAGAAATAATGGTATTATCTATTCTGGTACATTAGATAGCAATAATATGAATGATAAATCCTTAGTCTACCACGATGCAACAAACCGTTCTATAACTTGTTTTACTTATTAGATATATTTCTTACTAAATCATTATACTTGTGAATTCTTATACTTAGTAGTATTTATTCAAATGAGATTCAAAAGGTCGAAATTTATTTGATCAATTATAGTTGAAGGAATGGACCTTCCAACCTAAGAATTGAATTTGGAAGATAATACAACTGAGCATACCTTTCGGTAAAGGGTAGAATTCGGACAAGTATTGAGAATGATCAAATACTGATTTATGCAGACGTATGTGTAATTAAAAAGGTATGAATGTTTTTGGGAATACTCGAAGATGGATTAGAATACTTGATGTGCCATAAAAGCGAAGTGTTTTGACTAGTCAATGGACACAAAGCAATTATGGGGAACCTTCGAAGTATATCCATTAGAAGCCTGCGACTTTGTCGCGGAGGCTACCACCTATCTAAATAACACATAGCATAATCAAAGAATGGGATTGGATCCCAAATGACTACACCATACACTCACGTGTAGAAATGGTGTGTCGGAAATAAGAAATGGGATTCTAATAGTAAAATGACAAGTTGTTCGGAACTACCTATGTTCTATGGATATTCCTGGAAACAACGACACATTCAATGTGGTTGTAGGATATCCTAGATGAACAAAATATTGTGTTCTATAGTACTATGAACCAGAAGGACGTTATAAGCTCTAACGCCCGGTTCTTAGAGAAAGACTATTAGATGAACAACAAAAGCCCTAACTGACGTAATACCTTGGAATGAGAAAAGGACAAAGACTGAGAACCAGCCAAACCGAGTAAGAGTACACCACTAACTGTTGGGATATGTCCTTCGATCCTACGTGTGCAATCGATAAAGTCATAAGGTCGTCTATGGATGTTTAAATAATTATTAGATAATATTTATTGCTGGGAGCAATATAATATTGATCGATAATTATACCTACAGGGTCACACACGAGCCGAAAATACGAACTATAAGTGTTTGCTAAAATGAGTCGATTTGGAATCGACAAATATATAAACTAGGTTTATATTCGATGTGATTTACGTACATGCATGGGATGCATGGCTTGCATGGAATGCATGTCACATGGTTTGACATGGCATGCCATGCAAGCGAATGGGACCACATCCAATGCAATGTGGCATGAGGATGTGGACATGACCATTCAACTTCACCATTAACACACCTTAATGTGTGATAATGATTCTACATCAATATCACCATTAT
Organism: Euphrasia confusa; assembly: GCA_954870475.1. Taxonomy (NCBI): domain Eukaryota; kingdom Viridiplantae; phylum Streptophyta; class Magnoliopsida; order Lamiales; family Orobanchaceae; genus Euphrasia; species Euphrasia confusa. The sequence goes on along the minus strand of OX940954.1, from coordinate 11,504,474 downwards.
GGGGGAGGTTACTTGGTGATTATTTCATGGTTTAATAGGTGAGAAAATGCTGATTTTCTCACCACAATATTAAGCTACGAAAATCACACAAAAGAGAGAGAAAATAGTTCTTGGAGAACCAATTCAATCTATCAAGCAAGCAAGTTCATTTTCCGGGTTCGTGTGCAACACGTAGAGGCCGGGCCATTTGTGCGGCTTCCACATCCGGGCGATCCAAAGGAGTGACAAGGTCATTCCAAGGAGAACATTTCGAGGTGATCCATTGAGGTGGTTCAATCGACTCAACACCACCTCATCGACAACAACGAATCATTTCACCATCACATGTAAGAACTCGTTGATCTCTATATATATATATATTGGATGTATATATATATAAATATATGTGTGTCTATACATATTTGTGTGCACTAAGATCATGGCATAGTAGATCTATCGCTTTACACGCTTCCGCACACACGGTATATCGATCGGATCGGTATACCGGTACCTTCAATTGGTATCAGAGCCTAGGGCTCGTGCACACTTTTGTGTTGGACACGAAGGTTAAATCAACATAATTGGATTTTTTGTTTAATTGTGATTATGTGATTAGATGTAAGGCCGGCCACCGTTAGTGGTCGGGTGAATGATTTCGTCGTTTTTTACGTTTCGATTGGCCGTAGTATTTGAGGGCTGCGTCCCTTGGAATCATTTGTAATAGATAGGTTTTTCTATTATATTTGTATTGTACTACTTGTAAGCGATGGACTTGGTCCATGGTTCGATGGAGGATCTCGGCTCTCCGGCGAAAACGAGAAGAAACGAAGCAAAACGAAGCAAAACGGGCGAAACCGGGGCTGTCAGAGAAAAACGACGACCGTCGTTTTGGAAACGACGACCGTCGTTTTGGAAACGACGACCGTCGTTTTGATTTGACGACCGTCGTTTTGGAAACGACGACCGTCGAAATGCTTATTTTGGGCCAGATTTTTCCAAACCCTTTCGGCGGGCGCCGTTTTGGAAACGGCGACCGCCGGTGGTGTTCGGCGACCGCTGATTGTGAAACGGCGGGCGCCGTTCGTGGTTTTTTGGGTACGGAATAGATTTGACCAAAATCGGCAAGCACAGAACTAAAACGGAGGGCAAGGACCAGTCCAGAAGATGTTCAAGGCCTATTTTGTTGCTTTTGTTGTTTTCATTTGAGAGTTGTGAGGTTCTAGGGGCCTTTCGATTTCGTATTTATTTGCTTTGCTAGTTATAGGTTGTTTTATGTTATAAATGTTCAACTTACATATAAACAAACCTATGCATGCAAGTTCCCAAAAATAATGAGTATAATGTCTTGTCCAAAACGTCACACTCATGAAGCCCTCGATCATAAGTTGGTAGGTCCGCCTCAGCGGGGTACTACTTGTTATCTTGGGATAAGTGGGAGTAAGGGTTAGACCCTTACACGTGAGTTTGGTTTTCTCATCGATAGATCCACTGCAGGCGTGGCTATCGAGACATGAGATGAGAATGGGACTCTCATCGACCGAGAGTGACATTAGATGTCATTGACATGGGATGTCTACCTATCTTGGAGTTTCTTAAGTGCGGACTCAGTCGGCTTAAGGATTCGCAAGATGAGGGTCTTGGGATTGTTTTGTTTAAGGGAACAACGATATTAGATATCGATTGAACAAAATGTAACAAATAAGTAATTTTGATAGACAACCTTATTTGTTTACCGCTTTGTGGATGTTTACATACTTTAGTTATCTTTCTTTTGTAGTTTATCATGTTAAATATCAACTCAATTCAAGTTTGGTTCAATTCTTGATTGTGAAAAATTGAACACAAATTTTCTTGATTGACAACGTAATTTGAGGATGGTCCTCAAATACGAATACAAAGAGAATGTGTTAGATTACCAATTCCTATGATATCATTGAACAACTCAATAGCATGTTCGGGGAACATACTATGATTGAGCGGTTCGGTATGACCAGGGTCATCGCTTCAGCTAGGCTGGAAAAATGGAAATCTATGGAATCACATGTGCAACAAATGATTGGATTATTTGTTTCAAGTGACCGCCTAGATTTTTCCTATGATGATTATTTGGCAACCGATTTCATACTTCAATCTCATGATGGTTATAATGCCTTTAGGCTAAATTTTCCACATGAATGGTTTGAAGAAATCGCTTCGTGAGCTCCACGGGATGCTCAAGGCTGCTGAGCCGGCGATAGAGAATGACCCTAAGAGGGAAATTCTTATGATATAGGATAGGGTATTCAAAAGAGCATGGGCAAGAAGGCTACTACGGTTCCTAGGGAATCTCAACGCGTCTACTGCAAAAGTGTTGGACACTACTTGCAAACTTATAAAAATTCATATTTTATTCAATTTCAAAACAAATGCCTAATTTGTCTTTCATTTGATGGATTATAAGGTTATGATTATTTACACCTCGGGGAGTGATTTAATCCAAAACACTTAAGTTCATCAATGACACAAATTAGAGACTTTCGAGCCATTGGATGGCGTGAATCGATTGTCTGGTTGGCTCCCTCATATTTTATGAGAGATAGGGCTTCAATTGCATGATAATATCGCTGGTTAGAAAACTTCGATTTTTCACTTACGATTTATCACGTTTTGACATTGAGATAATTTTGAATGGGGAATTCGAATAAAAGTAAATTATTGAGAATAATTGAATTTGCCCAAAGTTCAAAGAAGATGTGAAGAACGGGGTTGCTTCATCTTCAAGTATTAATGATATAGACATTAAACTTCACAAATTCTACTTCTTGGGTATTGGATGCCAAATGTGGTTCTCACATTTTTATGTGGAGGAACTACATAGAAGTATAAGTTTGGTGAATAGAGATGTCGATCTACGGGCAAGAAATGGAGCGAAGGTCGCTGCATTAGCCGTATGATCATATGATGTTGTTTTGCCTTAGGGCCTTGTTTTAGTATTATAACTATGTAATTTCGTACCTTCAATAAACAATGAATATTGGTTCAGTATTGGATACTGATGGATTAGTTTTTCACTATTAAATAGTTTGGTAACTATTTTAATTGTGAATTATTCTTTGTTTTGGTACGATTATTATATTGTTTATGTATACTTTAAACTTGACAAATCATATATAACATTAACACTAAAGGCCGAATCGAATAAGTCTCAATGAGACATAACTATAACATTGTTGATTAGGTCAAATCATCATCTAAATATGTAACGAAGCTTCTTTTAGAATGCATTCTAGAATCATTTGACTTGAAATCATTTGATACATGTGGATGATGTGTGATGGACAAGATAACAATGTCATCTTTCTTGGAGAAAGGAGAACATGTGAGTGATTTATTAGGGATGATCCATACTGATGTATGTGGAACCTATCAGTTCACAAGCACATGAAGGTTATGTTTCGGAAAAGAGAAAACAAACTATATTAGATATAGTTCGACCATTCGATGAGAGGTCTAAATGAACTACTGGTCTCTTTTGGGAACACACAATTCTAGACTTCAACTTATACACTGAATAGGACACCGTCAAAAGCTGTTGATAAGACACCATACGAGGTATGGAAAGGGAAGGTCCCTAACTTGTCTTATATCAAGGTTTGGGGATGTGAAGTTTATGTGAAGAGAAATATCTCTACAAAGCTTGAACCCAAATCGGATAAATGTTTCTTTGTGGGTTATCCAAAAGAAACACGAGGGTACCACTTTTACAACCAATCTGAGAAGAAAGTTTTTGTTGCTCGAGATGGTGTATTTCTTGAAAAGGAATATCTTTCCAAGAAAGTAAGTGGGAGCACAGTTGAATTGAACGAGGTTCAAGAAGATCAAACTGAGATGGACACTCAAGAACAAGTCGAGAGTGATCCAGTGGTTTTGGAAAACACACCTAACCCTCGAAGGTCCGGAAGGATTAGAACTCAACCTGACAAATACTTAGGTATTCTGACAAACGAGAACTATGAAGTCATGCTTTTAGAAAGTAATGAACCTTCGACCTATATCCAAGCTGTGACGAGTCCAAATTCCGAGAAATGGCAGGGTGCCATGAAATCCGAAAATGGAATCAATGTCTGAAACTCAAGTTTGGAACTTGGTCGATTTGCCTAAATGGGCTAGGCCCATTGGATGCAAATGGATTTACAAAATAAAACAGACATGAATGGAAAACATAGTGTTTTCAATGCAAAGTTGGTGGCAAAAGGAGTTAATCAAATTCACAGGGTGGATTATAATGAAACTTTTTCACCAGTTGCTATGATTAAATCCATTCGGATTCTCTTAGCCATTGTAGCTCATTATGATTATGAGATGTGGAAAATGGATGTTAAAACCGCCTTCTTGAATAGGATTCTAGAAGAGGATGTGTTTATGACACAACCAGAGGGTTTTATCGATCCTAATCAGGCTGAGAGAGTATGCAAGCTTAATAGATCCATCTATGGATTAAAGAAAGCATCTCGGAGCTGGAATCTTCGGTTCGATGAATCCATACAAGAGTTTGGATTTCAAAAGAACATGGAAGACTCTTGTGTTTACAAGAAGGTCAGTGGGAGTTACGTTGTATTCATTGTGTTGTATGTCGATGACATACTCCTTATTGGAAACAATATTTCTATGCTTAATTCTATTAAAGAATGGCTTGGAAATTGTTTTCAGTAAAGGATCTTGGAGAAGCACAGTACATATTGGGCATCAAGATCTGTCGGAACAGATCGAAAATGATGTTTGGACTTAATCAAGTGACCTTTATTGATAAGGTACTTGATAAGTTCAGAATGAAAGACGCCAAAAAGGGTCTCATTCCAATGATTCATGGCACATCTCTTAGCAAGATGCAAGGCCCTACGGGACTTGATGAGCAAAAGAGGATGGAAAACATTCCTTATGCTTTGGCAATATGGTCTATAATGTATGCCATGATATGTACACGACCGGACGTATCATATGCTTTGAGCATGACGAGTCAGTTTCAAGGAAATCCAGGTGAGGCGCGTTAGACTGCGACCAAGAATATTCTTATGTACCTTAGATGGACAAAAGAATTTTGTTGTCTTTGGAAGACAAAAAGAATTGATATTAACAAGCTGTTTGAATGCTAACTTCAAAACAAACTCAGATAATTTCCGATTTTAATCTGGTTATATCTTTTGTCTGGTTAGAGGTGATATTTGCTGGAATAGTTCCATGCAATGCAATATAGCTGATTAAACTACAAAAGCTGAGCACAGTATTGCATTGGATGCAGTAATGTTGGCAGTTAAGATTTGAATGTTCTTGAATGAACTAGGTGGCGTAACTAGCTTAGCCCATCCGATAATTCTCTATTTATAGTAGAGTTATCGCACAAGCCAATGAGCTAGGAAGCACCACAAGTCTAAAACTGGTGCTCAGGAAGTTCCACATTATCTGGGAGATAGTTTTGTGGAGACATCGAGATAATAAAGTTGCAACTTTTGGTAAGGTTGCAAACCCGCTTTCTAAACCTCTCCAGCAGTTTAAGCTTGAGGCTTTCACGACTGCAATAGATATCAGACATCTTAGAGATGCGTTGTGATTTCTATTATTGTATTAGATACTTTTGGAGATTTGGTAAACATTCACTCATATGTATAATACATATTTCTTCATATAAATATGGTTTAATTTATATGAATTGTCCAAAGGATTAAGTGATATCAATTGGGTTATGAGGTCGACTTACCGCATAATGAAGTCCCAATGGTTGAACTGATATACTTAAATCATATAGTTGTTCCTGGTTCGTATAATCGAGTACGGACAAACCGATAATACAATGAACTAGTTTGTAATGTGTACTATAGCGCCGCTTCATGGGCTAGTGATGTGGGACATCAAGTACAATTACATAGATATTAGCTGGGAGCTAATGATCGAACAGACCCGACTGAAATAGTATTTAAGATTTCGAGTCATAATACTATTTCATTGACTGTCGAGCAATTTCCTCTGACCTGAGTAGTCCAGAGTGATTCCATTGTGAAATGGTGTACTTTGATACAAGTAAACGCCTTTCGTAAAAGGAGGTTATAAAACTTGTTATTAGGTATATCAGGAAGCAAGTGGGAGAGCTTGGATTGACAAGATGGGATTGTCCTCCATTTTATAATGGGATACATGTCTTACCGGCCACTTGGAGAGTCGAGACTGTGGAAAATACGTGGCCACGTCCAGATTCGTATCATAATGATAAATCTGGTTTTACAGTCTGTCTCAAAGTCCAAGAAAGGTTTGAACCGATTGAGGATGACTCGAGTCTTGCCTCAAGTTCAAACTTAGACATAAAGTGACAACAGGAAATTGGCAGCACACTGGCTCTGAAGGCCAAGTGGGAGATTGTTGGGATATGTCCTTCGATCCTACGTGTGCAATCGATAAAGTCATAAGGTCGTCTATGGATGTTTAAATAATTATTAGATAATATTTATTGCTGGGAGCAATATAATATTGATCGATAATTATACCTACAGGGTCACACACGAGCCGAAAATACGAACTATAAGTGTTTGCTAAAATGAGTCGATTTGGAATCGACAAATATATAAACTAGGTTTATATTCGATGTGATTTACGTACATGCATGGGATGCATGGCTTGCATGGAATGCATGTCACATGGTTTGACATGGCATGCCATGCAAGCGAATGGGACCACATCCAATGCAATGTGGCATGAGGATGTGGACATGACCATTCAACTTCACCATTAACACACCTTAATGTGTGATAATGATTCTACATCAATATCACCATTATGGGGGAGGTTACTTGGTGATTATTTCATGGTTTAATAGGTGAGAAAATGCTGATTTTCTCACCACAATATTAAGCTACGAAAATCACACAAAAGAGAGAGAAAAGAGTTCTTGGAGAACCAATTCAATCTATCAAGCAAGCAAGTTCATTTTCCGGGTTCGTGTGCAACACGTAGAGGCCGGGCCATTTGTGCGGCTTCCACATCCGGGCGATCCAAAGGAGTGACAAGGTCATTCCAAGGAGAACATTTCGAGGTGATCCATTGAGGTGGTTCAATCGACTCAACACCACCTCATCGACAACAACGAATCATTTCACCATCACATGTAAGAACTCGTTGATCTCTATATATATATATATTGGATGTATATATATATAAATATATGTGTGTCTATACATATTTGTGTGCACTAAGATCATGGCATAGTAGATCTATCGCTTTACACGCTTCCGCACACACGGTATATCGATCGGATCGGTATACCGGTACCTTCACTAACTGCACCTACTGTTGTTACTGTTTATACACCGGAATGCCATTGCAGTGGGAGATTGTTTGAAAACTAGAGATGTTCATAAGACTAGAAGAGTTTCGAACTCTGGATCTAGTAAAGATGAAATCGATCCCTAGCTCTGCATAAGCGAAGTACTGGATCTAAATGTGCCTGCTTAGAAAGCAATAAAGGTTTATTGTTAAGAGGCAAGATCATTTAGAGTACAAGTTTAGTTAATCCATTTATGGATTGGAACAAGGCTATAAATCGTAGAACTTGCGAATTGATGAGATAGTCCATCTGATGGATTCATCAAAAGGCATAGACGAAAGGTGTATTGGAAACGTGATGGAAACAAGGTGGTGTTTTTCCGAATTTTATGTAGATAACATTTTATCATTGGCAACAATGTAAAGATGTCGTCAGACATAAAATGATGGTTGTCTAAATAAATCGGGAAATAAGATTGAGTAGAAGTTGGAACATGTTCTTGAGATCTTTCGATCTAAGGATAAGAACATTGTACTTCTCCTAGATATCTTATACGATTATGGTTTGTTTTAAACATGCATGATTCTGAGAAAGGTTATTGCCTTTCAGACACAAAATATACATCTATCTAAGGGTATGTGTTTCGAACACATGAAGTGTTGGAAATCGACTAACCGGGATGCGTTCGTTCGATCGCTCGAACATCCGAACCATCCCAGTCGACCTCCGAAGTCACTACTTCGTTCGCTTAACAGCCCTTATCCCGAATCACGCCCAGCCATCGCCCCGGAGGACAACCGCGCGAAACGGAACTGGACTGCATCAATTCGGCGACCGCCGAAAGCAGTCCAGCGGTCGCTGAAAGGAACTGCAAACGGCGACCGCCGTTTGCCCTTTGGCGACCGCCGTTTGTCCGCGAACAGCAACGCGACGTTGCTGTTCCGGGCTCGTTTCCGGGTCGTTTTTCCTCATCCGACTACCGTTCCGGAGGTCCTAGAACCCCCAGTAGTCGAGGAACACGATCCACGACCCCGGAACCCGATCCACGTTCATGTATGTTCAACGAGAAATTAGATCGAATAAATGCGGAATTTAGAGATCCGATCTCATACCTTATCGGTCGATTGTTGAGACCTTAGAGCTTCTAACGTATTCTCTTCCCGATTCCAGCCGTTGTGTGGGCAACGATCCGCTGGAAATTCCTTGTCCGCTCTCTCCTTTCTCAACCACGGTATATTTATTCTCAATGAGAGAATAAAATTATAATTGCGTTAACTCTATTTTTCACACAGAGAAAAATATTTTTGCGCTAAGCAAAATAATTATTCTCAGATGAAAAATGAGAATTGCGGCGAACTGTAGGTTTTAGGAGAGGGCAAGGGGGGGGGGGGGGGGTTAAATAGAGCTACGTTAGGGACCTAAGGGAAATTAATCAAGGGCTAAATTGAAATATTAATTAACTTGGAATACGTAAACGCAATTCCTTAATTAATCGATTTCAATTTTAATTATTATTAACTCCACTATAAAATAATAATTGAATTCCCGAAATTAATTTTAATATTATTTCAACAATAATAAATCCGCCGAAATTACATATACGACTTTCCCCGTGTTTAAGATATCGAACGTCCACGAATTTATTTAATTACTAATAATTAAATTAATTCGTTTCTTATTATCCGAGACTAGTACCACTCATCCTTATTATCATGTGGAACAAATCCACCTGCAGGGTTTACATGATAAACTTTATGAGCTCATCTCGGGGACGTTATCAACCCGATAAACGGGACACGGTTTCCTGTCTATAATCTATAGCATGCCGTGTGTACAATTCCGATTCCCAATTTACCGAGTATCTCGACTAATCAAATAATCTCACTCATTGGCAAGTTAAAGAACCGAGAATTGGACACACGCACCTATAATTATATAGGGATTAAGAATTCGTATATCCGTAATTCTGAGGTCTAGTTCGATTACGTCGATTAGTATAAATCGAACGCCCTCCCGTGGTCCTGCTCAATACACCAAGTGTACAAGTGTAACATAATAGTCAAGACCAACTATTACCCAGTCACACTACGACGTACCGATGGATTGTCCCTGTCCATCTAAGTCGTGAGCTTCTGTTCGATAATATACGAGTAACCGACAGTATGATCTTCCGCGTGTCTCCTCACGCCATACTGTCTACAACGTATATATCTAGGACTATTGCATTCAAGTACAAGGTAGACAAAAAATGCCGACAGTTTGATTAATAGATAATGAAAAAACACAGATAAGGAGTTCCATATTGTCACTAAACTAGACATTTAGAATATAACTCCATCATGAAGGAGATAGATACAGACAAAGCAGTTTCCTACACTTCGAGTGTGGAAAGCTTTATAGATGCAATGTTGTAAAACAAGAACCTGATATCAACTATGCGGTTTGCGTAGTGGGAGGATATCAAAGTAATCTGGACAAGAGATATTCGAATGCTGTAAAAGTACTTGGAAGTACTAGATTACTAAGCAAGACGAAATCTTCTTGGATTACATATTCTCAGATCTCAAATCAGAGAAGGACCAGTGAAAGTCGATATCAGGCTATGTGTTCACTTTTGGAAAGAGGTGGAACCTTGAAATGAAAGAGTGGTAAGCAGGATGCTTCTCGGACTCTATCATAACCGAATAGCAGCCTCAGAGGCAGCGGAAGTTTTGGTTAGGTTCCGGGATAACCTCTGGACTTGGAAATGACTCTTAGTTTACCAAAGGCTATTATATAGCGGTGCGTGGTAAACTGGAAGAAGTCATAAGTCAAAAGGTGATGATAACACATAGAGCAAGTACCACCTGATACGAGTCATCGTCGAGGGAGACGACGTTGTAGTCACCAAGATAACTTCAGAGCGGCAACTTAAATTGCTCATTCACATGGTACTTCTTGGAAGTACAAACTTAAGCACGTGATGAGTATGGGATTCGGGAGTTTGGAGGAAATGACTAGACCTTAGTACAAGTGGGAGATTGTTGGAGTTGTGTACTTAATGTCTAGATTTAAGTAAAGGTAACTTCCGGTCATAGCATTTAATCTATTTAATTAATAAACAATCGTTTGCATTTAATTATTGATAATTAAATATATGCAAAATATAGTCCTGGATTCTATACGTTGTAGTTAGTATGGTGTGCGGGCCCACACAGAAGATCATACTATCGGTTACTCGTATTTAATCGAACAGTTGCTCACGACCTAGATGGACACGGACCAATCCATCGGTATAGTCGTTGTGTGAGAGAGAAAATAATTTGTCTTAATTATTTTATCACACTTGTACACTTAGTGTATTGGGCGGATCGCTTGAGACTTATCAATTAGGATTTCCGTTGATAATTGATTCAAGTCTCAGAGTATTTTATTCTTAATCCCCAATACTATTGCGGATGTGTATATTTAATATAAGTGACTTTGATTTTCCAAAGGAATTAACCGATTTAATTATTGGGTTAATTACCGGTTAAGTTGGGTCACTATATTTTATATATGACATGCCGTGAATACTTGACGGGAAAGTGTATCCCGGAAGGGTTGATAATATCCCCGAGATGAGTTCATAAGGAATTATTATGTAAACCTCATGAGTGGATTTGTTCCGCATAATAATTAAGGTTGAATGGTACTTGTCTCGGATACAAGAGATGAATAAATTAATTAGCAATAAATTAATTTTATTCATGGATATTTAAATCTTAAATACACGGAATAAATAATACTACCGGAGAAATATTATTTGATATAATATGGTTTAATATTGGGAGTGCAATTAATTTATATAGTGGAAAATAAATTAATTAATATTAATGGGATTAATAGATTTGGGCTTGGGCTCAATTTAATCATTAATATTGGAAGCCCAATATTCCACCTCCTTTAGATCCCCTACGTAGCCTATAAAAGCACTACATGGTCTTCTCTATTCTCATATAACTTGAAGATCATAATTCTTCTATAGAGAGAAAGTAGAGAGAAGGAGATCCATAAGGAGTTCGGAGGATCGTCGCCCACACGACGTTCGAACGAGGTGCAAGGAATATGTAGGAAGATTCAAAGGTCTTCAATTTGATTTCGTTTCTCCGCACAACAAATCAAAGGTAAAATCATAAACTCCTTTGTATGATTTTATGTGAATATAATTGTGATATATACATGAACATACGATCCGGGAAAACGACGAACTTTGGGGACGGGGATTCGAGATCCCCGGCGAAGATCGAGAGGAGCCCTCGGCTGGGAGCCGAGGGAGTCGATCGAACCCTAGGGTTCGATCGAGGTGGCGCGAAGGAGTAGCCCTGGCTGGACGCCGGGGCGGGCGATCGATCATGCGATCGATCGCCGGGGCAAGCCACGGCTGGAGCCGCGGCAGTCCACTGGGCGGACGAGGTGATAGGGTACCCGGTCGATGTAAGGTCCTACCGAAATAATATCTTACCATCCAAGTTTGTTGAGGCGCTTGCGCAGTTCCACAAGTCTTGTTTGGCTCGAGAGTACAATGAGTTCTTCACGTTCCGCACGCCTCGGTTGAGTAGATCGACCTTCACGCGAGTTGTGTTGAATCGTCGGCTTCGGGTGATGGATGAATCGAGAGGTTCTTGGCCTTCCTCGACTCGCGAGATATGCACGTTGGTTCGATTATTACAATCTACACCACACGCTTGTCCCAACAAGTGATTATTACGATCAACTTGTGGTTCCTCAAATCAAAGTGATCACGCACTTGACTTGGCCAAAGGTAACGAATTTATAGTCTTGTAATCGGCTCTAGTGTTTAAGATAACACCCAACTATACAAGCACTGCTTGTTAATAAACCACACGGTTTTATTGATTCTTCAATGAATGATTTTTACAATGGTATGAGGCTCCTTATATAGAAGTAGTTCCTTGGTCCCTAAGCTAAAGAAAATAATAAATAAATGATAAGAGAATCCCAACACTTGGAAACTCTATCACACTCCTAATCTAGAGAATCCTAAAGATACTCAAGATACTATTTTCCTTAATTACTTAATTATATAACTAATTAATTAAATAAATAAAAAGAAAATAAACCTAAACTAAAGATTAATTAATATTAATTTATGATTAATTAATATTAATAAATTAATATTAATTAATCGGATAAGATGGGCGCGACGCTCTTCGGCCGCCCACTACCGTCGCCTTCGACCGCCGCATGTAGCCGGAATATTCGCCGGAATATTCCTAATCCCTCGACGCCGTCGTTAGCCATCATCACTCGCCTCATGTGCATGTGGCGGATGAACCTTCTCTTACCGGAGGTTTCGCCGGAGCTCCGTCGCGTATAGTCGCGGGTTACGTATCTCCGTCGATGGATTTCTCTAAGTCCGGTGGCTTCACGGTGATCTCTATCACTCCTCGTCTCAAGGCTCGTACATCGCTGCGAGTTGCTACGAGTACTACCGTAGACGTTCATGGCTAGTATCTCGCTACTAAGAGCTACGAGAACTGCCGTATGGGCTCGTATCGCGCTGCGGGAAGCATCGCGTACTACCGCATCATTAGCATTGAGCGCTGTCTCGCTCCGAGTGCTCAATGATAACTCGTATTCACTCTCGCGTCGCCTTATAGGTATCATGCGAGAACGCATAGAAAACCTCTCAAGTGGCTTGCTACGGAGTGCTATGGACTTGAACGCTGGCTCGTCCTATGTCCTCGTGTAAACCTCGTACACAATACCGGGTCTCTCGTAGATTCCTCGTACGAATACGAGTAATTCTACTCCATACCACATATGAATCATAGATTCAATGGGATGCGTAGATATCACGAATGTGCTACGGGGATGGAACGCTGTCTCGTTCTTGACCCCACACTTATGCACGAGCGCATCATCGCTCTGCATCAAGGCTAGTAACTCGACTAATGTCTCGTATACTACTCCATGATTTGACGTTAATACGTCCTTGGGCTCATGTATTCCACGTGGTGACTCGCAAATACGAACTTCTACCGAAGCCTCTACGAGTGATTCGTACGCTGCCTCGTACGGTCTCGTAGCGATGGTATCGCTCTTAGCACTTCCATGCGTCACCTCGTAGCATCCTACGGGATACGAATCAGGGTTCCTATTATCCCCCCCGCCTTGAAAAACATACTTGTCCTCAAGTATGGATTCCGAGTAGGAATAACTTGTTGTGCCCCAACTCCTTGGTAGAGGTTCGATCCTTAGCTCCTCATGGCCTTGGTCATCGTAGCCTCCTACGCGTGTAAGCATCTCCCGCTTAGTCCTTGTACCACGCCCCTTTTGAATCATCGATGCGATCTCATCGCCCTTCGATTGATTCAGCGCTATGCTCCATGTACGCTTCGTGGCATCATCCTCGATGCGTCCATGTGGCTTGCAGCATCGCTGCTCGTCGCCCATGCTTGAGTCTTGTTGAGAAAATCCCAACATGGCTCTAGCCTCATCCTCAGTGTTGTCTTGTATGTCTCGTGGGTGCCACGCCCTTGAAACTCCAAGTTTCACCTCGGCTCTGTCCATACGACCTCCGTCTCGATGAGTACACCAATTTTGATGGTTCCAATCATGGTAGCACCAATTCTGATAGGTGTCTTTACTCAACTCAACTTGGCCCATGGCTCGCTCCTTAGCTTCGTACTTGATCCTCGAGTCTTGTTGGTTTTGCCGTGCCAACGCGCCTCGCTTCAAGTGCTCCGCTTCGGACCACCGTCCTCGTTCTATGGGTCCACAGGATTCGCTCTTTAAACGATCCAATCGTAGAGCTTTGAAGTCCTCGTCATTCCCATGGAACTTCCTTGTAGAGTCTCGTAGCTTGTCCAGGTTGCCAACCCTTCGAGCCACGCTCCTCTTGTACTCCCATGAGTACCCATGACTAAGCCTCGAACCTTCGTGGCTTCGTCATTGCTCGACGGCCCTCCGTGTCTCGTCCCGAACGCTTCTCCATAACAGAGTCGTGCTTCGGCCTTTGACATGGAAATCGATCCATCGTTCGTCTCCGATGAGTCTCGATCCTTGACGCCATGATGCATCTTGCAGTGGCTCGGCTTGCTTCCTCTCGTACCATATTACGTGGTCCTTCGAGTCTTCTTGCCTCACCTTGGATAGCCTCCACTTGAACTCACGATCGTGTGTCCTTGGAGCATCCTTCTCGCGGTTCTTCACAGCAACAGGTGTTGTGAATCTCCGTGTGCTACGCTGCACCTCCTCCAATCTACGAGCACCAACGATTGTGGACTTAGCCATCTTCGTGGCCGCCTCGAGAGCATCTTGCCTCGGAAGTAGGGTTCTCGTGACTTTGCTTCGCGGCATCGTCTTCGAATCCCTTGAGCTCTTCACCAACTTCGTGGCCAACTCAATACAACTCAAAAATCGGAGCCCTTCGAAAAATTACTTTCGAAGAACTCCTCTCAATGAGAGCACCAATTTCTGATAGGGTACCCGGTCGATGTAAGGTCCTACCGAAATAATATCTTACCATCCAAGTTTGTTGAGGCGCTTGCGCGGTTCCACAAGTATTGTTTGGCTCGAGAGTACAATGAGTTCTTCACGTTCCGCACGCCTCGGTTGAGTAGATCGACCTTCACGCGAGTTGTGTTGAATCGTCGGCTTCGCGTGATGGATGAATCGAGAGGTTCTTGGCCTTCCTCGACTCGCGAGATATGCACGTGGGTTCGATTATTACAATCTACACCACACGCTTGTCCCAACAAGTGATTATTACGATCAACTTGTGGTTCCTCAAATCAAAGTGATCAGGCACTTGACTTGGCCAAAGGTAACGAATTTATAGCCTTGTAATCGGCTCTAGTGTTTAAGATAACACCCAACTATACAAGCACTGCTTGTTAATAAACCACACGGTTTTATTGATTCTTCAATGAATGATTTTTACAATGGTATGAGGCACCTTATATAGGAGTAGTTCCTTGGTCCCTAAGCTAAAGAAAATAATAAATAAATGATAAGAGAATCCCAACACTTGGAAACTCTATCACACTCCTAATCTAGAGAATCCTAAAGATACTCAAGATACTATTTTCCCTAATTACTTAATTAAATAACTAATTAATTAAATAAATAAAAAGAAAATAAAACTAAACTAAAGATTAATTAATATTAATAAATTAATATTAATTAATCGGATAAGATGGGCGCGACACTCTTCGGCCGCCCACTACTGTCGCCTTCGACCGCCGCATGTAGCCGGAATATTCACCGGAATATTCCTAATCCCTCGACGCCGTCGTTAGCCATCATCACTCGCCTCATGTGCATGTGGCGGATGAACCTTCTCTTACCGGAGGTTTCGCCGGAGCTCCGTCGCGTATAGTCGCGGGTTACGTATCTCCGTCGATGGATTTCTCTAAGTCCGGTGGCTTCACGGTGATCTCTATCACTCCTCGTCTCAAGGCTCGTACATCGCTGCGAGTTGCTACGAGTACTACCGTAGACGCTCATGGCTAGTATCTCGCTACTAAGAGCTACGAGAACTGCCGTATGGGCTCGTATCGCGCTGCGGGAAGCATCGCGTACTACCGCATCATTAGCAACTCGCCTTCGCGATCAGATCGCAGGCATTTTATGGATTTACCACGAAGGTTCTCCACAAGAGCCTTGAATTCTTTGAACTTGTCAAAAGATTCGCTCTTGCGGCGCATCAGGTATATATATCCATATCTTGAGTAATCATCAGTAAAGGTGATGAAGTACTCGTACCCTCATCTTGCCTGAGTAGACATAGGTCCGCATACATCAGAGTGAATCAAATCCAATACTTACTCGGATCTACGTCCTTTACCAGAAAAAGGACGTTTGGTCATTTTTCCCTCTAAACAGGATTCGCAGGTTGGAAGGTCCTCTCATTCAACATCGCTGATCAAACCACCAGCTTTCAACATTTGAAGTCTATTTGAGTTTATATGACCTAGCCTTAGATGCCACAAGTATAATTGATTCATTTTAGAAGGTTCCTTTCTCTTATTGGTGTTCGTAGATGTGTTATTACTCTCGGTTCGTTGCATCGTGGAAGAATCAGGATTTAGTAATATAAATCGTCTATCAATGTACCAGAACAGATAATCTCACTATTTCTTCTTATGACCACGGAGTGATCAAAAGAAACAGAATATCCATTCATAATTAGTTTAGAAACCGAAATTAAATTCTTTCTAAAGTTCGATACATAAAGACAATTTTGTAAAACTAAAATCCTATCACTACTAAAACGTAAGTGAACGTCTCCCACTGCAACAGCCGCTACCTTCGCAGGTGCTGGTAGATTACACCACTGACAATGATTCGGTGACTAAGGAAAATTTCGTACCTTTGATGAGAGGACAATCAGACTTCCAGTGCCCAGACTGCTTGCATCGAAAGCACTTTCCTTGAAGCTTGCTTTTCCCATTCTGTGGTTTGAAACCACTGGGTTTCTTTGCTTGCACCTCCAGCTTGGCCACAAGAGCTCGTGATTCTCTTATCATACTTAAAAGTTCCATTCTTTTGAAATCGTTTTTAAGCGATTCCTCAAGAGGACTGAACTTTATGAGTATGTTAATCACCTCTTGTCCTGCTTCCATGCTATGTCCTAACATCTTCTTGAGGTCATTTTCAATGTCCTCATCAGTTGGGACAACAGTGGATTCGGAAGGCTCAACAGTCTGAACAATGTCCAGATTTCGTTCCCAATCATTACTATATAGAACCACTGAATTTTCACCCTTAAGTATATCACAAAGTGGGGTCACAGTCATTCTTAACCTATAAGCACATAAAACAAACAAACAATTTAATACCGATATTATATCCCTCAAATAATATCATTAAATCACTAATTACATCTAAAATCCCATCAGGTATGGCAAGCCACGTGGTGTGGACGTTTACCTACCCAAACGATTTCGCAATTAGATTTGCTTTGGTCATACATCACTTATAGCGTAACTTCGTGGGGAAGAATACTATAATGAGTATCTAAGTGTAAACCATTACTCAGCACTAAAGTAAATCGTTTGGAACCGCTACATCACCGCAAGCCACGTGGTGTGGACGTTTACGATGATTTCACAATTCTTCACAATTCCTTATAACTGTCTACATCAATTAATCTAAAATCTGTTAGTGAAATTACGCCTTCAGCGTAGGATACCAATTTTTCGTGAAATTGGTCTTGAACACAAAGACACCAGCTTGTGTCAAAGTAAACACTCACACAATTTGTAGAATAAAAAGTGGAGACAAAGTTATGTAATAGTTTTCATTTCATTGAACACAAAACTTAAACTATTAAACTTGTAGAGTATGGTAGGCAAAACGATTACAAGAAGTTTCCCGAGTGTCGCAACAACTCCCACTAACTTGCAATCTAGCACACGAGTACCTAGAGCTAAATCTCCTAACTCTAATCTTGGCACAAGGCGCAAAAGCTACTACACAAACTCGAAGCTCGACTACGATTCTAAAAATCAGATTTCGTTCTCTCAAAATCGTCAAATGATGAAATGAACATCCATGGGTATTTATAGTAGAGCCGCACATGTGAGAGTGATGACGTGGCACGTTCTCATTCGTCGCATGCTTGGCCTATGTCACTTTTCCATAAATGACATCATCATTGTAGAACTTGGATTCTTGAATCTTGGAATCTTGAATCTTCGATTCTTGAATCTTCGAATCTTTAATCTTTAATTTCAAAGACAAACTTCAATTTCAATCTTGACTCCATCGATCTCAATTCTTCATCTTCAATTTCTTGTGAAAAACTCTAAGTGTTGAAGCCTCAGAATTTCATCGTCTTCATGGTCGTCGATATTGTTGAAGTTGCAAACTTGGAACAATTCTTCATTTCCTTGAACTGAGTACCTGGTGAAAGAAATCACGTTGTAAGTACTTAGTCTTAAAATCAAAACACAAAAAAACAAGAGTCGCCGTTTTTTCATGTAACACCAAAACCGGCGACTACATTCTCCGGAAAAATGTCAAGGACACGAGTCGCCGTTTTCAAAGCCAAGTCCCAAAACCGGTGACCAGCGTCGCTGGAAAACTTGCACGCACCAAAAACGGCGACGCCAGTCGCCGTTTCCACAACGCACATAAACGGCGACTCCAGTCGCCGTTTTCTTGTCACACCAAAAACCGGCGACACGAGTCGCCGTTTCCATGCACACCAAAAGTGGCGACCCGTGTCGCCGTTTCCATGTCAATCCGTCCTTGCACCAAAAGCGGCGACACGAGTCGCCGTTTCCTCGCGTCACCAAAAGCGGCGACAGCTGTCGCCGTTTCCCTTGCACTCTTCAAAAGCGGCGACTCTGGTCGCCGTTTTCATGTAGTTCCAAAAGTGGAGACTCAAGTCTCCATTTCCATGCGCACGGTAGTTGACTTCGGATTCTTAACCTGTAACCCTGAAAATCAACAAACACAAAAACACAAGTACAAAAATACGTTGTCGCCAAAATCAACATTTACAGTTAGTATAGCAAGCCACGTGGTGTGGACGTTTACTACACCAAGAGACTTTTATAATTGACTCCCAATTACTTGATTCATTCAATCTTGTAAATCAAGACGCGGAGAATCATAAGTGAAACTCGAAGTTTCTTACCAGTGATTTACCATGCGAACAACCCTATCTCTCATAAATGAGGGAGTCGAGCAGAAAATCGATCTACCTTAAAAAATGGTACGAAAGTCTCTAATTTGTGTCCTCGACATGACCAAGTGGCTTTGGCTCCATTCCACTCCCCGGGGTGAGAATGAGTCGACTTGAAATCAGTTTTGGAAAGACAAATTAGGCATTGTTTGATAAACTTAATCAATGTTTCTCGTAAGAGGAATTACAAGAACTCTCCTACAATAACTTGTCTATATAAACTTCAAAAGTTTATAAAAGTCACCAAGAGGGCAGCAATGGAGACCATGTGAATGTTTTCATTCCCTCTCCCACTTAGCTTTTTACAATAAAGTGATACGCTATCTAGTGCATAAAGTAAACACATATAGCATGCATAAATGTAATAAAGCACATAGTATTATCACATAGTCAAAATAATACTAGAATATTATTTTCCGACTATTATGGCTTTATCGCATCCCCGTACGCATCTTCTAGTCTTCAGTCTTCGTTCTTGAATGCTCCATGTGACGAGAATATTAATTCCAATATTTAAATCTATTTATTTTTAATAAATCCAAAAGATACTCAATTAATAATAATTAAGTCAATTGAATAAATCAAAATAAAATTAAATATTATTAATATTTTTATTTATTTTATTTTCCTTTTCAATATCATTAAATCTCTAGAATCCTATCAAAGACCCACTTGGAATATTCTAGAAGATTTTCATAATGAAATAAGAAAATAAAATAATTTAGGACTCTTCTACTTTCCAAATTAATTAGATTCCTAATCCATGAATATTCCCATAAAATAGGAATAATCAATTAGGAAACCTAATTAATTCCAAATTAATTCATTTCCTATTCCATGAGAGTTCCCAAAAATAAGAACACTCAAAATAGGAAAACCGAACCAATTAGGAAAGTAAATCACCGGACCGGGATAGCACGGGGTGGGGATCCCCGCGCCACCCTCGACCGCCGCCTAGGAGGTGGCCGGCCACCATCGCCGGCGGCCCCTCCAAGCTCGGGTCGATCGATCCTCATGGATCGACCATGGGGTTGGTCGATCCGAGCCCTAGCTCCTCCCGTTCGTCTCCTTCGTCACACGTCTTCTTCGGTGGTCGTTTCGGCATCGATCCAACGCAAAATAAATTACAAATTTATTTCTACACTATCCGGTATCGATTCTATACATGAAATCGACCCTATACAATTTCCGGAAAAACATAGAACAATAATAATAAATCCTAAATTCGGCCAACCCCCGAATTTTTACTATTACAAGCATTCACCACCAAAAACGAATCTCGACATGTCCGAGAGTTTAATAAACCAACAATTATGACAAAATAATTAACAAGAATTAAACAAGCCATAATAGTCGGAAACCCTGCAAGGTAGAACAATTTTATCGAAAATACCGCGAACGTAAACCAGGCTCTGATACCAATTGTTGGAATTCGATATCTCGGGCTATTAAAATTGCGGAAAAAAATAACCCGATCAAAAACCTTCGCCGGAGATTACACGAACACAGCGTACGAGCCGGAGCCCGAACCGAACGCACGGCGTGGCCGAAGCCACGCGCGCGCCCAGCTTGAGCCCCCGCGCGCGCCCAGCCTGAGACCCCGCACGCGGGGCTAGCGATCGCTTGAGGCGATCGGTCGGGGCTGCTCCGGCAGCCCCCAGCAGCAAGTCCGGCGACTTGCTGCTCGCCGTGGAGGGGCGGCTCGATCGACGAGCCGCTGCGGGCGCACCAGCCGCCCGCCCGGCGATCGCGCCCTAGGCTTCGATCGCCCCCTCGGCTGGAAGCCGAGGGCTCCCATGCACGCCGAAACCCTAGGCGGGCGGTCGCCCGTGGTCCGTTGGTTTCACCACCAGCACGCGATCGTCCGTCTATTCCGGGGTTCGTACCTCGGATCTTGCGTTCTACGGTATTTCACGATAAATATCGAATAAAATCATCAAGGGTGTTTAGGATTTTATACCTTCGATTTGTTGTTCGGAGAAACGAGATCAATCGATGACCTTTGAATCTTCCCACGTATTCCTTGCACTCGTTCGAACGTCGGGTGGGCGACGATCCTCCGAACTCAATGGATCTCCTTCAACTCTCTAGAATATCAAGTGTGATATTCTTGTCTTATGATTTATGAAGGCCATCTAGTGCTTTTATAGGCTACGTAGGGGATCTAAAGGAGGTGGAATATTGGGCTTCCAATATTAATGATTAAATTGAGCCCAAGCCCAAATATATTAATCTCATTAATATTAATTTATTTTATTTTCCACTATATAAAATTAATTGCACTCCCAATATTAAACCATATTATATCAAATAATATTTCTCTGGTAGTATTATTTAGTCCGTGTATTTAAGATATAAATATCCATGAATAAAATTTATTTATTGCTTGATAAATTTATCCATCTCTTATATCCGAGAATAGTACCACTCAACTTTATTATTTTGCGGGAACAAATCCACTCGCGAGGTTTACATAATAATTCCTTATGAGCTCATCTCGGGGATATTATCAACCCTCATCGGGATACACTTTCCCGTCAAGAATTCACGGCATGTCATATATAAAATATAGTGACCCAACTTTACCGGTAATTGACCAGATATTCTAATCAGACAATTCCTTTGGAAAATCAAAGTCACTTATATTAAATATACACACCCGCAATAGTATCGGGGATTAAGAATAAAATACACTGAGATTTAAATCAATTATCAAAGGCAATCCTAATTGATAAATCTCAAGCGATCCACCCAATACACCAAGTGTACAAGTATGATAAAATAATCAAGACAAATTATTTTCTCTGTTATACTACGACTATACCGATGGATTGGTCCGTGTCCATCTAGGTCGTGAGCAACTGTTCGATTATATACGAGTAACCGATAGTATGATCTTCCGTGTGACAACGCACACCATACTAACTACAACGTATATAATCTAGGACTATAATTTGCATATATTTAATTAACAATAATTAAAAGCAAATGAATGTTTATTTATTAATAGATAAATGATAGTGCACAAGGAGTTCAGAACACTTAAATCTAGACATTAAGTATACTACTCCAACAATAGATCCATTGCAGGCGTGGCTATTGAGACATGAGATGAGAAAGGGATTCTTATCGACCGAGAGTGACATTAGATGTCATTGACATGGGATGTCTACCTATCTTGGTATTCTTAAGTGCGGACTCAGTCGACTTATGGATTCGCAAGATGAGGGTCTTGGGATCGTTTTGTTCAAGGGAACAAAGATATTAGATATCGATTGAACAAAATGGAATAAATAAGTAGCTTGTTAGACAACCTTATTTGTTTACCGCTTTGTAAATGTTTACATACTTTATTTATCTTACTTTTGTAGTTTATCATGTTAATTTCAACTCGATTCAAGTTTGTTTCAATTCTTGATTATGAAAAATTGAACAACATAAATTTTTTTGATTCACAACGTAATTTGAGGATGGTCCTCAAATACGAAGACAATGAAAATGTGTTAGATAACCACATCCTAAGATATCATTGAACAACTCAATAGCATGTTTGGGGAATATGCTAAGATTGAGCAGTTCTGAATGACCAGGGTCATCGCTTCAGCTAGGCTGGAAAAAGAGAAATATATAGGGACCACATGTGCAGCAAATGATTAGATTATTTGTTTTAAGTGATCTCCTAAATTTTTCTAAGATGATGAGTAGTCAATTAAAAATGGACCCTAAGAGGGATATTTATATGATAAGGGATGATGTATTCAAATGAGCATGGGCATGAAGGCTACTAGGGTTCCTAGGGAATCTGAATGCGTCTACTGCAAAGGTGTTGGACACTACTTGCAAATATGTAGAAGTTCATATTTTATTCAATTTCAAAACAAATTCCTAATTTGTCTTTCATATGATGGATTCTAAAGTTAGGATTATTTTCACCTCGGGAAGTGATTTAATCCAAAACACTTAGTTCATCAATGACACAAATTAGAGACTTTCGAGCCATGGGATGGCGTTAGTCGATTGTCTGGTTGGCTCCCTCATATTTTATGAGAGATAGGGCTTCAATCGCATGATAATATCGCTGGTTAGAAAAGTTCGACTTTTCACTTACGATTTATCACGTTTTGATATTGGGATAATTTTGAATGGGAAGTCGAATATAGATCAATTATTGGGAATAATTGAACTTGCCCAAAGTTCAAAGTAGATGTGAAGAACGGGGTTGCTTCATCTTTAGGTATTAATGTTATAGACATTAAATTTCGCAAATTTTACTTCTTGGGTATTGGATGCCAATTTGTGGTTCTCACAATTGTAAGTGAAGGAACTACACAGAAGTAGGAGTTTGGAAAGTAGAAATGTCGATCTACGGGCTGGAAAAGGAGCGAAGGTCGCTGCACTAGCCGTATGATCATATGATGTTGTTATGCCTTAGGGCCTTGTTTTAAGTATTATAACTATGTATTTTTCGTACCTTCAATAAACAAGGAATATTGGTTCAGTATTGGATACTGATGGATTACTTTTTACCTATTTAAATAGTTTGATAACTATTTTAATTGTGAACTATTCTTTGTTTTGGTACGATTATTACATTATTTATGTATACTTTAAACTCAACAAATCATATATAACATTAACACCAAAGGCCGAATCGAATAAGTCTCAATGAGACATAACTGTAACATTGTTGATTAGATCAAAATCTAAACATGTAACGAATCTTCTTTTAGAAGGCATTCTAGAATCATTTGACTTGGAGTCATTTGATACATGTGAATGATGTTTGATGGACAAAGATAACAATGTCATCTTTCTTGGAGAAAGGAGAACATGTGAGTGATTAATTAGGGATGATCCATACTGATGTATGTGGAACCTATCAGTTCACAAGCACATGAAGGTTATGTTTCAGAAAAGTGAAAAAAAACTATATTAGATATAGTTCGACCATTCGATGAGAGGTCTAAATGAACTACTGGTCTCTTTTGGGAACACACAATTCTTGACTTCAACTTATACACTAAATAGGACGTTGTCAAAAGCTGTTGATAAGACACCATACTAGGTATGGAAAGGGAGGGTCCCTAAATTGTTTTCATCAAAATTTGAGGTTCTAAAAGCTTCTCTGACGAGATTTATCTCTATAGAGCTTGAACTCAAATGGGATAAAAGTTTTTTTTTGGTATCCATAAGAAACTCGAGGGTACAACGTCTACGATCTATCTGAGAACAATATTTTGTTGCTCGAGATAGTGATTTTCTTGAAAAGGGTAATCTTTCCTAGAAAGTCAGTGGGAGCTCAGTTGCCTTGAACGAGGTTCAAGTAGAACAAACTGATATGGATACTCAAGACTTGGTCGAGAGTACTCCAGTGGTTTTGGAAACCAGACCTAACCCTCGAAGGTCTGGAAGGGTTGGAACTCAACTTGACAAATACTTAGGTATTCTGACAAATGAGAGCTATGAAGTCATGCTTTTAGAAAGCAATGAACCATCGACCTATATCCAAGCTATGACGAGTCCAGATTCCGAGAAATGGCAGGGTGCCATGAAATCCGAAATGGAATCGATGTCTGAAAACCAAGTTTGAAACTTGGTCGATTTGCTTAAAGGGGCTAGGCCCATTGAAAGCAAATGGATTTACAAGATAAAAACAGACATGGATGGAAAACCTAGTGTTTTCAAAGCAAGGTTGGTGGCAAAAGGATTTTTCACGGGGTGGATTATAATGAAAACTTTTCACCGTTTGATATAATTCGGATTCTCTTAGCCATTGCAGCTCATTATGATTATGAGATATGGCAAATGGATGATAAAACCGTCTTCTTGAATTGGATTCTAGAAGAGGATGTGTTTATGACACAACCAGAGGGTTTTATCGATCCTAATCAGGCTGAGAGAGTATGCAAGCTTAATAGATCCATTTATGGATTAAAGCAACCATCTCGGAGTTGGAATCTTCGGTTCGATGAATCCATACAGGATTTTGGATTTCAGAGGAACACAGAAGAGTCTTGTGTTTACAAGAAGGTCAGTGGGAGTTACGTTGTGTTTAATGTGTTGTATTTCGATGGCATACTCCTTATTGGAAACAACATTCCTATGCTTATATTTATTAAAGAATGACTTGGAAATTGTTTTTCAATAAAGGATCTTGGAGAAGCACAGTACATATTGGGCATCAAGATCTGTCGGAACAGATCGAAAAGGATGTTTGGACTTAGTAAAGCGACCTATATTGATAAGGTGCTTGATAAGTTCAGAATGAAAGACGCCAAAAAGGGTCTCATTCCAATAACTAATGGCACATCTCTTAGCAAGATGCAATGTCCTACGGGACCTGATGAGCAAAACAGGATGGAAAACATTCCTTATGCTTCGGCAATAGGGTATATAATGTACTCCATGATATGTGCACGACTGGACTTATCGTATGCTTTGAGCATGACGATTCGGTTTCAAGGAAACCCAGGTGAGGCCCATTAGACTGCAGCCAAGAATATTCTTATGTACCTTAGATGGACTAAAGAATATTTTGTTGTCTTTGGAAGACAAAAAAGAGTTGATATTAACAAGATGTTTGAATGCTAACTTCAAAACAGACTAAGATAATTTTCGATTTTAATCTGGTTATATCTTTTGTCTGGTTAGAGGTAAAATTTGCTGGAATAGTTCCATGCAATGCAATATAGCTGATTAAACTACAGAAGCTGAGCACAGTATTGCATTGGATGCAGTAATGTTGGTAGTTAAGATTTGAAAGTTCTTGAATGAACTAGGTGGCGTAACTAGCTCAGCCCATCCGATAGTTCTCTATTTATAGTAGAGTTATCGCGTAAGCCAATGAGCTAGGAAGCAGCACAAGTCTAAAACTGGTGCTCAGGAAGTTCCACATTATCTGGGAGATAGTTTTGTGGAGACATCGAG
Organism: Euphrasia confusa; assembly: GCA_954870475.1. NCBI lineage: Eukaryota > Viridiplantae > Streptophyta > Magnoliopsida > Lamiales > Orobanchaceae > Euphrasia > Euphrasia confusa. The sequence continues at coordinate 11,478,597 of OX940954.1, read as the reverse complement.
ATAATAAAGTTGCAACTTTTGGTAAAGTTGCAAACCCGCTTTCTAAACCTCTCCAGCAGTTTAAGCTAGAGGTTTTCACGACTGCAATAGAGATCCGACATCTTAGAGATGGGTTTTAATTTCTATTACTGTATTAGATACTTTTGGAGATTTGGTAAACATTCACTCATATGTATAATACATATTTCTTCATATAAATATGGTTTAATTTATATGAATTGTCCAAATGATTAAGTGATATCAATTGGGTTATGATGTCGACTTTCCGCATAATGAAGTCCCAATGGTTGAACTGATATACTTGAATCATATAGTTGTTCCTGGTTCGTATAATCGAGTACGGACAAACCGATAATACAATGAACTAGTTTGTAATGTGTACTATAGCTCCGCTTCATGGGCTAGTGATGTGGGACATCAAGTACAATTACATAGATATTAGCTGGGAGCTAATGATCGAACAGACCCGATTGGAATAGTATTTGAGATTTTGAGTCATAATACTATTTCATTGACTGTCGAGCAATTTCCTCTGACATGAGTAGTCCAGAGTGATTCCATTGTGAAATTGTGTACTTTGATACAAGTAAACGCCTTTCGTAAAAGGAGGTTATAAAACTTGTTATTGGGTATATCAGGAAGCAAGTGGGAGAGCTTGGATTGACAAGATGGGATTGTCCTCCATTTTATAATGGGATACATGTCTTACCGGCCACTTGGAGAGTCGAGACTGTGGAAAATACGTGACCACGTCCAGATTCGTATCATAGTGATAAATCTGGTTTTACAGTATGTCTCAAAGTCCAAGAAAGGTTTGAACCGATTGAGGATGACTCGAGTTTTGCCTCAAGTTCAAACTTAGACATAAAGTGACAACAGGAAGTTGGCAGCACACTGGCTCTGAAGGCCAAGTGGGAGATTGTTGGGATATGTCCTTCGATCCTACGTGTGCAATCGATAAAGTCATAAGGTCATCTATGGATGTTAAATGATTATTCGATAATATTAATTGCTGGGAGCAATATAATATTGATCGATAATTATACCTACAGGGTCACACACGGACTCGAAGATGATGTACGATGCTTGATATATATATATATATATATATATATATATATATATATATATATATATATATATATATATATATATATATATATATATATATATATATATATATATATATATATATATATATATATATATATTGATTTAGAATCAATATTTACGTGGATTTAATTCACATGCATGGGATGCATGGCTTGTATGGATGCATGTCACATAGTGTGACATGGCATGCCACACAAGCAAGTGGGACCACATACAATGCATAGTGGCATGTGTATGTGGCATGACCTTTCACCTCCTTTGTAACTCCTTTTGCATGTTAATGGTGCATAATGATGCCCATTATGTTGGAGGTTACAATGGGGTGTTATGTCATGCATAATGATGCTAATATATGGATGAAAATCAGATTTTCATCACACATAACATTGACACACGAAATCCACACAAAAGAGAGAAAGGAGAGAGTGTTCTTGGAGAACCGACTCGATCAAGCAAAGTGTTCGTCATCCAGGTTCGTGTGCAACACGTAGAGGCCGGGCCATTTGTGTGGCTTCAACATCCGGACGATCCAAAGGTGTGACGGGGTCATTCCAAAGGTGAACAATTCGTGGTTGATCCATTAAGGTGGTTCAATCGACTCAACACCACCTTAACCAACGTCAACGATCAAAAAATGTAAGAACTCGTTGATCCCTATATATATATATGTATATATATATATATATATATATATATATATATATATATATATATATATATATATATATATATATATATATATATATATATATATATATGTGTGTGTTTATATGTGTTCTTATACACATTATGTGTGCACTAAGATCCAATCATGATAGATTTATATGCTTTACACGCTTCCGCACACACGGTATATCGATCGGATCGGTGTACCGCTACCTTCACGTATGGTTTTGGATGGAGAAGGAGAAGATCCGTCGAGCATCGGCATAAATTGTTGAGTGGTGAGCAACGGTTCGATCTGTGCATGCCAAAGAAGAGAGTTGGAGGAGGTGAGCTTGATATTCACCATGTGGATCATAGTAGAGAGAGGGAGTCTCTGGTGCAGGCATGATGATGAGCAACGGAGGGAGGCGACGTCACTCAAAGTGAAAAAGAATTTAGGTTTTCAGGCCAATGTTTAGGCTGATACCATGATAGTAAAAATAAGTATTTGCCTCAACCAGAATAGTTTCATTAAGTTTGAATATATACACGGGAGAAATAAACCAGATAAATATGAAACGTAAAATAATAAAATTAGATAAATACTAAAAACTGAACTATCACTTAATTATCGCTAACAAGTTCAATTCAAAGAAATAAAGCCGTCTTGAGTTGGAGTTAGGTGGTGTGAAGTGAATATGGATCGATAGCAGGGCCGGCCCTGGGCCTAGGCCCAGGGTGCGACGGCCCAGGGCCCAACTTTTCTAGGGGCCCAAAAAAAAATTTTATATATATATATATATATATATATATATATATATATATATAATGTATTAAATAGTTACGCTTTGTAAAATATCGTTTCCAATCTGCCGGTATAAAATTAGTTCCGCTTTGTAATAAATAGTTCTGCTTTATGAAAATATATAAAATTAAAAAATAGTTCCGTATTAAATAGTTTCGCTTTATAAAAATATATAAAATAAAACTGACTCTTGAGTTCCGCTTTGTAATTCGCAATCTGCCGTTATTATTTATTATTGTAACGTTAACATAACGTTAATCCTAAAAATTCTCAGCTTTTTTACTCTATTTATTCCATCTTTTTCTATTGAGTAATATACACAAAATATTAAAAAAACATCTTAATTCTTAAAATATTATTATATTATTATATTATTTTTAAGAAGAGCTGGTAGATAGAAATTAAAAAGAGGTTTCTGGATTTCTGGAGTTTTCAATCTTTCACGGATCAATTAATAACAGGTGTGATTGTTCTATTTCTGCTATAATATATACATATATTAATTGTGATTTGTGTATTATTGTTGGTTTTTTTTGCTCTATTTCTTTTACCGTAATATTTTTGAATTGTGTTTTATTTTGCTTTATTTTTTTAATTGTGTATTATTTTGCGTAATATTTTTGAATTGTGTTTTATTTTTGCTTCATTTTTTTAATTGTGTATTATTTTGCTTAGTATTTGATTTGTTTTATTATGTTGCCTAAAAAACATTTATCTGGAAGTGAAAAAAGAAAAAAAAGAAAATTAACTGAAAATTTAATAAAATCACAACATGGGGCTATTGATAAATTTGTTTTAAAAAAATCAAGTACACAAGATAAATCAAATGAAAATTTAGATAATTTAGATTTGAATGGAAATGATGAAGTTGGTGAAAATTTAGATAATAATGAAAATGATTTAGTTAATGATTCTATTGTTCTTAATAATAATCCGAATACATCCAATATTAATGATTCTAGAGAAGATGATGAACCAAAAAAATTTTATTTTGATATTTATGATCCAAGAAATTGGGAAAATCTTGATAATAAATCGAAAGATATTTTAATTGAGAAGGGGCCTATTAGAGAAATTAATCTTGAGTTTCCCTTAAACAACAATAATAGACATTTTTCATATTCTTATTATTCCATAAAATTAACTAATGGTGAGATTAGGGATCGAAAATGGTTGGTTTATTCTAAAATTATTGATAGAGTATATTGTTTTTGTTGCAAATTATTTAAATCTTCTAGTAACTCAACTTTGCTAGCAAATGAGGGCCTAAGTGATTGGAAACATATTAGCCAAAGACTCAAACAACATGAAAATAGTGCCGAACATATGATTAATATGAATACTTGGAATGAATTGAGAGTAAGATTAGACAAAAATCAAACAATTGATAAACACTTGCAAGAAGAAATCATTAAAGAGAAAGAGCGTTGGAAACAAGTTTTACGTAGAATATTTTCAGTTGTGAAATGTCTAGCTAAAAATAATCTTGCCTTTCGTGGGTCCAATGAAAAATTATATCAAGATAGCAATGGCAATTTTCTTGGATTGATTGAAATGATTGCAGAATTTGATTTGATAATGCAAGATCATGTGAGACGCATTAAAGATCGTGAAATTCATTATCATTATCTTGGACATAAAATTCAAAATGAATTTATTTATCTTTTATCACAAAGTGTTAAAAAGTCTATTATTAAAATTATTAATGAAGCAAAATATTTTTCTATAATTCTTGATTGTACCCCTGATGTGAGTCATCAAGAACAAATGACACTTATAATTCGTTGTGTAAATATTTCAAATAATAAAATAAAAATTGAGGAGTTTTTTTTAGAGTTTCTAAAAGTTGATGATACATCAGGTTTAGGATTGTTTAATGAATTATTAGATGTTTTAAAAACTCTTGAACTTAGTGTTGATGATGTAAGGGGGCAAGGTTATGATAATGGTTCTAATATGAAAGGAAAGCGCCAAGGTGTTCAAACGAGATTTCTTGAAATTAATCCTAAAGCATTATAAATGCCATGTGTTTGTCATAGTCTTAATCTTACTCTTGGTGATATGGCACATTCTTGTGTTAAAGCTATTTCATTTTTTGGAATTATTCAACGCCTATACTCATTATTTTCAGGATCTACAAAAAGATGGAAAATTTTGCTTGATAATGTTCCTGGTTTAACTATGAAATATTTGTCTAATACTCGTTGGGAAAGTCGAATTAAAAGTGTTAAAGCTATTAGATTTCAATGTCCCCAAATAAGATGTGCTTTATTAGAATTATATAAATCTTGTGAAAATGATGCAAAGACAAAGAGTGAAGCAGAAAGTTTGATAAATGCATTAGAGAATTTTGAGTTTTTGCTTGGTATGGTTATTTGGTATGATATTTTGTTTGCTATTAATATGGTGAGTAAAAAATTACAATCCAAGTCTATGTGTATTGATACTACTATTAAACAATTGCAAGATGTATGTTCATATTTTGAGAATTATCGAGTAGAAGGATTTACAAAAAGTATGGACATTGCAAAAGATGTTGCCCTAGAAATGGATGTTGAACCTATCTTTCCAATTAAACGTCGTGTGATTAGGAAAAAATATTTTGGAGAAAACAATGAAGATGACGTAAATCTTTCACAAGAAGAATTATTTAAAATAAATTATTTTTTTACTGTTGTTGATATGGCCATTCTTTCCTTAAAAAATAGATTTGAAGAATTGAAAACATTTTAAAGTATATTTGGATTTTTATATAATTCTCAAAAGTTAAAGTCATTTGATGATAATGAATTGAAAGAATGTTGTGTTAAATTTCATAGAAGTTTTACTAATGGACATTTATCTGATATTGATGTAAATGATCTTTTCTCTGAATTAAAAGTTTTACGATTCACTTTGTCCTCTGACACAATGTCTGCGATTGATATTCTTAAATTTGTCACATCTGTAGATTGTTATCCGAATGTATCTATTGCTTACAGAATTTTATTGACAGTGCCTGTTACTGTAGCATCAGCTGAAAGAAGTTTTTCAAAGCTCAAGTTGATAAAGACTTATTTAAGGTCGTCAATGTCACAAGAGAGACTGAATGGCTTGGCAATTTTATCAATAGAGAAAAATATGTTGGAAGATGTTGATATTGATGTAATTATAAATGATTTTGCTTCTCAAAATGCTAGGAGAAACATTTTTAAAGATTAAATTTTTTTTATCTAATTTATTTATATATTCTTTAGAAATTATATGTAGTTCTTTTAATATTTAAGTACTTTTGAAATAAAAAAAATTATAATATATTTTTTTAAAAAATAATAAAATGAAAGGGGCCCAATTTCAATAATTTGCCTAGGACCCTTAAAATGTTAGGAACGGGCCTGATCGATAGATCATCTTAACTAAATAGAAAAATGGAATGCGATAGCAATGTAAATGGAGAATGAAAAGTAGCACGCCAAATAATTGATTAATATAGGCACGACTAATAAATTAATGATAAGGCTAATATACATACTATAGAAACTACGTACACTCATGGTCGTTGGACCAAGAAAAAATATTACGAGTTATTCGAGTTATTCTTATAGATGGTTTTACAAAATAAAAATAATTTTTTTCGTATAAAAAATAATATAAATATAAAAATAATATACATACAATATTATCTATCTTTAAATTTACAAATTCAATTTAATAGTTTTGAATAATAAAATTTGATCATATAAGTGTAAAAATTGTGTTTAACATACAAATTGAATAAAATATTAATGAATTAAAGGATTATAAACTTTGACTATATACTATTTTGATAAATATTTTAAGTAATCTTAAACATGTTATTAATTTTAATAAATAAAAATATTATTAATAAATATTTTTATTAAATTTTAATCATTTATTCCTATATAGAGGTATAAATACTTAAGACGAGACTTAAAAAATGTATGACTTAGTTTATTATTATTTATAACTGGTTTCAAGTTGGGATCTGAATTTTTTATTACTATAAGGAGTTTATTCCTATACAAAGTATTACTATATAGAGTTTCTACTGTAGTTAGGGTCATTAAGCTTTAGATTATTGTTGGGGGCAATTCCGTCCTTTAGCACCAAAAAACATAGTGATAGTCATAGTATTAGACTATTAGTAGTATTTCAAACATCACTTAACTTTCAACTATTTCTTCCGTCCTAGTCTCGTACAAATGATCACCTTTCTTTTGTAATTAAAAAGAAAATGTGAGTGTTGATATGGGATATAGGAGCATGACATAATTGTAACTATACGAATGCATGATATCACTATTACTCTATTAATACTCCCTCCATCCCAAAGAAGAAAGTGTGAGTGTTAATATGGGATATAGGAGCATGACATAATTGTAATTTTACAAAGGAAATATTGTATCTTTGTTGAGACCGAGAGAATAGTATTCAATATTATTAATATCATAAAATATATTTTTATTTTTTTGGTTATTAGAATAAGAGTTAATTTAGTGTTCAAAATTATAAAAAATATAATTTTTTTAGTTAACTCGTTAGTTTCTAATGAGAATGAAGAGTGCTAATGTGATGATATTTTCGCACTGTAAGTACGTAGTAGATAACTAGGCGCTTCTTTTTAAAAAATGCCCAATTTTTTTTTCTTGTAATATTATTAAATCATGTAAATGTTGTTTGAAGTCCATGTTAGAAAAAAAAATGTAGAAACGGGTTAGTCCAAACCGGAATAAAACAAAGATAAAAACGAAAAGTATAACGACAGGTTGTTGGCCGAGGCGTTTGCACTTTTCGCAAACCACTCTGATCCCAAAGATACAACGGCAGCGAGGCTCGAGCACGGGAAGGATCGGGGCGCACGCGTGTGGCTCTTGCCATGTACCGTTAAGGGTGCATGGAGTTAGTCAACTTGTTGAACACTCATACTCTCTTATCACTTTTAAAGAGATATGACTTTTGGTATTCTTTCTATGTGGGATAACATTTATCCCAATAAAATAATAATTGTTTCATTTACCAAAGTAGTATTTATGGTAATCTTTACACATTTATTTCTCACTCATCGATTAACGGATTTTGACGAAATAAAATCTCACAATTACCTCGTAACACGTAAATAATTATAGTAACGATTAAACTCGAAATCGAATACTTTTTATTAGCCATAAAAATTACACAACTTTGGTCAAAATACATGAATTATTTAAAATAATTCCAACAGTCCACTCTCATTCGCAAGATTATTAGATAACAAATCCAAAAAAAAGAAACTTCAAAAGATTTTGCAAGTGGATTAGTTTTGACTTTTTTTAACTTGGATTTAGACTAAATGTAATGAAACTTGACAAGATTTTGTTGGACTTTCGGTCCTACAAAAGCAGAATTTTGGTCTTCTACTCATCGCAAAAATGTAAAAAAGCAAAATGGCAATGATCTGAACTTGAAATCATAGGTAGAATATAACTAAACTTAAGGGGAAAAAAATTGTTGGTGGTGGTAATTATAGTCATCATAATTACTTGATAAACACCTTTTTTGTAGCGAACATATAAGGCCAAGGGACTATGATACTCTAGATTTGATAAGCTAATGCAAACAAGGAGAATAAATAACAGGACGATTCTAGCTGACCCGTTTTTGTAGTCACTCTGGCTCTGCTTAGGCCTCTGCGGATCCATCTTCTTTCACGTCCGAAGGATACTTCCTGCCCTTCAGTTGCTTTCTCATGTCATAAGCATCCTCTCCATCAGCATAGTATTTTGACTCCTCGTCGTGAATCTAAGTGTTCAAATTAAATGCAGCCATATTGCTCTTTCTGACATGCAGTGACACGTAGTCTGCGCTGTATTACCTAAAAGCCAAGAACATGATAAATATATATAGCTATCTATGGACTCCTTGACGAAATGCCCTATTGTCGAGTGTTTATTAATGAATTATCCCTCTCTCAATTTGTTTTCATGATATACCCTGTTTTTTATTTACTAACTAAAATAAATATGAAATTACTTTAACACCCTTCTTCAAATATTGCCCAAACCCAAACCCAATCACATATTACCCTAACCCGATGGATCTTAATCTACCAAACCCGATGGATCTTAATCTAATATCGCCGCGATTCTTTTTCTTTTGAAACCTAATTTCCCAAAATCAATTATTGTCAGAAATCCAAAATACCACCGACCGTTCTCCAATCGATTATTCATCGTCTCCAATCAGTTGTTCTTCGGTCGTCGTCTGTCGGCAGTCAATACCGCTATCTCATCGTCTCCAATCCGAAGCCCGCAGTCGCATTTATACCCCAATCCAACAATTGATAATCGACGCAAATTCAATTCAATTCCGCTAGATTCATCTGTGTTGTGAGTATTGGTTGCCGGAGGATGAGATTGAACGCATCGCTTTTGAGGCCATGTGTTTCGTCAAACGAACAACGGACGACACCTCCCTCGATGGTGTTGTGTACATGGATGTTTGGACGGTTCAGTTACAACAAGAGGGGGAATAGCTCGATGCCACCATCTGATTTCCCCAACGCATGTGCAACGACGAATATTCTGATGGTGATATATGTGATAAGTAGTTTAATCCCCTTTCAAGTGTGGAGAATGGGCATAGTGCTGGCAGATGGAACCAGGACAAGGGGATCAATGTGCTTTAGTCCAACAACAGAGGATCAATGGGACTCCCATGTATCGAATATGAATCATGGTGATATCTGTGATAAGTAGTTTTACGAGTTGAGTGGATTCTTAACAAGCTTGAAAGGGTAAAAAAATACATCTCTGCCTCCGTCAGAATTTTGAGGAAAGTTTTGATTACGAAACGGGAGAGATGGATTTCTTGAATGTGTTTGAAGTAGACAATCTGATCCTGGACACCAAGGGTCTTTGAAATACCGATATTATGCTCGTTTCAAGTGTTATTTTGCGGTGCGTTTTTAGTGTACTTTGTATATATATATATATATATATATATATATATATATATATATATATATATATATATATATATATATATATGTGTGTGTGTGTGTATTTGATTATTGAAGCATTGCTTATTATTGTTGTGACGGAGCTTACGTGCGGTATATTCGAGTTTTCGTGTTAAAATGCAGGATGAACGTTTAAAACGAGACGACGAACCGAATCGGAAAATGCAGTGACTTCATGCATTAAACTGTTTTAGTTCATCTGGAATCTGAGCTCGTGAGATATATGAATGGAAAGATCGTGAAATTTAGTTTTCGAATTTTTTTGAATCGAGACAATCGAAGTTCGGACAAAGAAGATATGTTGAAAGACGAGAAACTGTGCAAGAAAGGTCGATAAAATAAAATAAAAACACTAAATTCCAAATATATTAAAAAACACTACAAAGTTTAGTGTTTGATAAAAAAAAGTTACAAAGTTTAGTAGTCATAAAATAAAATAAAAACACTAAATATCAAAAATATTAAAACACTAAAAAGTTTAGTATTCCATAAAATACAAAGAAAACACACTAAAACACAAAATATCAAAAATATTAAAACACTAAAAAATTTAGTATTCGATAAAATATAGAAAAAACACTATAAGGTTTAATTACTAATATAAAGTTAATTTTCATTAAATTATATTTTAATTACTAATATAAAAATAAATTTTCAATTTAATTACATTTTTGTTAATAATATAAAATTAAAATTTCAATTTAATTAGATTTTAATTACTAATATTAAATTAAAATTTCAATTTAATTACATTTTAATTACTAATATAAAGTTAATTTTAAATTTTAATTACTAATTTAAAGTTAATTTTCATTAAATTACATTTTAATTACTAATATAAAGTTAAAATTTCAATTTAATTACATTTTAATAATTAATATAAAGTTAATTTTCATTAAATTACATTTTAATTACTAACATAAAGTTAATTTTTCAATTTAATTAAATTTTTATTACTAATATAAAATTTTCAATAAATTACATTTTCATTACTAATATAAAGTTAATTTTTCATTTTAATTACATTATAAGTAGGAAGTAGGAAGGTATATGACATTCAGTACTTAGGTGTGTGGAATATATATCTATTGCATACGTTATAAGCATAAAAGATGGATTAGATATATGCCTTTTGCCTATAAGACTGACTTCATCCTAAATGGATCAGAATGCATAAGGTATATAACAACTATGCGTAGGTATGTGAATTCAAATTTCCAAAATTTTTTTTGAAAATTTTCATTTTTCAATTGCCTCCCGCTCATCCAAAATTTCAGATTCGCTCCCTCTCCCACTGCTTCAAATTTTAAGCTCGACTACATATGTACTTTCAGATCGACCCAAGTTCAAAATCCATAAGATTCAAAGAATTCAAATTCTCTCCCACCAACTACAACCCTAATTACCATTTCTATCGATTTTCAAATTCACGCACACATGGAGGGTAATGTCTTCATGTTCCTTCTCGTTGTACGTCTTCAAGTTATTTATGGGTAAAATCAATCAATTTGCTGTAAAAATCGATTAAAAACTCGAATTTAGGGTTAAATTAATGAATTCGCTTACGATTTGTATTTATTGTTCAGTTGGTATCCGAATTTTTTTGCTTTGTCATACAGGCCTACAGAGAATGTGTTTTTCGAGTAAGTATACATCTGATGAAGACGAAAACGCTCATGTACGGATTTGTGCACAACGATTTGAAACTCTCTAACCTCCTTCCCAACCATCTCCCGTGGCAAGACCTATTTGTGATTCTTTTATTTTTGATTGGGAACACAAAATTATTTATTATGATCGTGTTGATGATGGGAGATGTATGCTCTTAGATGATTTATATAATTAAGTGAAACGGAGGAGAGGTTGTGGTGATTTTTTGAATATGCGTAATTCGTGTAACCAATCAATTGTACGAGAATTTTATGAAAGTGTTGTCAATCAATTCGTAAGGCGGTAAGGGTGTTTGATCTGCATGTTTGCTGGAAATGCAAAGATTAAGAGTGAAGTTGAACACGTTCGTTAGGCAGTACTTCTTGCGGTAAAGCGGCAAGGATTAAGATATAATTTGTTAGGCAGTACTTCTTGTTATTTTCTTTGTTTTATTTTCAATTTGTGGAACATATAATTTGTTATGCATTACTTCTTGTTATTTTCTTTGTTTTATTTTCAATTTGTGGAGCATGATGTAATCTATTTTATTTTCAATGTATGGAACATATTGATGTACTTTGTTTTGTTTTCATTCCATGAAACATGTTGATGCACTTTGTAAATAAGGAGGACTGTAACTAATAACATGAAACTGAAATTGTAAATATAATACTTGAAATTGTACTCATCAAAAATTGTAAATAAAATTTAATTTTATACAAACAAGAGAACATTTGATGAGTTTTCACAATAGCTTGCATCAGTTTCCAAGAATTTACTTTCTAAACACATAGTTCACAAGCAAGAAGATAAAATCTGATTAGTTCACTAGCACAAAACACATGTTAATTTTCAGTAACATTCATTAGTTCCCAAAATATCCTTTTGCTTGAGACAAGTTCCGCAACGAGAATCTTTTTGCAATTTGATGTGCATGTGACAAGTTCCGCGGCGATATTCTTTTTACATTGTTGCATGTCGATTGAATTCAATCTTCCAATATTATGCTTCTCGACCAAGAACTCTATAAACTTCAATGAATACAAGCCGCAATCGATTCTGAAAAACGACGCAAGAAAATTTAGTTACTAACTCTCTAAACAATATTATTATCAAACAAGCTTACACTGCAGTTTGGATACAGTTTCCACAAACAAATCCAAAACAATCTATACAATACAAAGGATACAATTAACACTGACAAATCCAAAATCGAAATCAACACAACTGAAAAATCGAAATCAAATTCAACCCAAAATTGAAAACATGCACTAAATTCTAAATAGAACTCGTTTCAGCAATGCAAACAAAACCCTCAAATGAATACCGAGAAGCCACTGTTGCTTCCCCGATAATCTCCGCCTAATTCTCAGTTACAAGTATTTAAACAATCACACACACACCTTGAGTCTTCTATTAAATACTTGTTCTTTTTCACAACTAATTTAAACAAGAAACAGAGAAGCCACTGTTGCTTCCCCGATAATCTCCGCCTAATTCTCAGTTACAAGTATTTAAACAATCACACACACACCTTGTGTCTTCTATTAAATACTTGTTCTTTTTCACAACTAATTTAAACAAGAAACAGGGTAAAAAGAAAATTCAACTGACCTACGATGATTAACTGGCCGAAGCTCAACCCCAATTCGATCATGTTCCCACCGAGCCGCCAGAAGCCGCTGGTCGAGTCCCTGAGCCGCTCGATGACAACTTCACCATCTAACTCGTGCGTCTCTTCCGAGCTTAGCCAGGCGGCGGACGACTGTGACGATGGCAGCCCCCTCCTCCGGTACTCGTCGAGCCTAGAAGCTAACCTAAAATCAAATTCAACAAAAAACGGGAAACAACACCAAATTCAAAATTGAACTCGTTTCAACAATATAGACAAAACAATCATATGAATTTCCTCGAACTAAACCCTCAGCAATCCAAAAAAAAAAAACTAAATTCAACACACCATACTAAAAAAATTAAACTAACCCTTTATTTCGATTCGAATGGTTCTGGGTTTATATGTATGCGGTTCTCCTTATTTCAGGATATTTAGGCGCCGTAGTTGGGGGCTTAGCACATTGGGTCGCCGACGTTGTGAGCTAGGGTTTTGTTCCTTCGCGTAGCTCGATACTGTTGGGGATTTCAAGGAGCACACAGGGGCGAAGGTGATGTAGGCTAGGATTTGTCGATAGTAGCTTTTCTTTGATTTCGACGGGAAAAAAATGGGAGCTCGGAGTGCTGCTGCGTGAATGTGATGGATGAAGAAGGTGTGGAAATAGATTTTTCCTTTAAGAAAATCGTGATGAAACACATTGATAAATGGGGGCAATGTGGACTTTTCCATACCTAAAACAATAATTCTTGTATGTTTCTATTTTCTTTTTGAATTATTTAAATAATAGGGTAGTCAGATAAATAAGGCAGGTCAACGGGGTATCCCATCAATTGTTCCGCTATCTAAACACAACAGAATAATCAAGTCACCTTCGATCTTATACGGATTAAACAAAATTTACAAAGTGAAAAAAAAAAGAGACAAATTATAATTTATAGGACACTCCAATAAACGGTTCTTGGTTCCAGTTACGGATTGTAATCATATTTCAATTATAAATACTGATTAATCAATCATCAAATAAAAATTCCTTCGAACATTTTTTCCGATTCCTTCCCCACGCTCGAGAATCAACGAAGAACCATTTTTTCTTCGAACATCTCTCAACGATCCGCATGCGTCAGTTATAAATTCTTGTCCTCTCATGCTTCGACGATCCGCAAGGATTCCAAAGCCGAACATGAAATATGCCGATTCGGTCCCAGTACCAACTCCGGTGTCGCAATCTAACGTGACTGGTGCTTTGGTTGATCAGATTACCCAGAAACACCCACGGTTTGATTTCGATGTTGTGGGATTCGAGGAAGTAGACGGGCGGATTAATGGTCGTGAAAAGGTTGATGTGGTAAATGGTCGTGAAAAGGTTGATGTGGTTAATCTGGTAAACGGTGGTGTTCAGGATGTTCATATTAATTCTTCGGGGGACAGAAGGTTAAATCGTGAAGAGGAGGAATTAAATTTGGATTCTGTGTTTCCAGAGAAACAAACAGGCCCTAGTGGCTCAATATCTTTTTTGAGTTCAATTTCGGAGATTGAATTACCATCCCAAAAGCGGTCAACGGGGGAATGGGAGGGGAAGACTCCATGATTTTAGGAACTGGAATGGGAGAGAAGAATGGGATGAATGTGGACGCGTTTCTGGAGGCTAAAAGAGTAGCATGCATGGAGAACTATTTATTGAAATCTTTTATTTCCACCAATAAATCAGGTAATACTATTTCTCCACGGAATATTATTAATCTTGATTGTGAGCAACAGGTTTCGAACCTGGGGGTGTTGCGTACCGGTTCGAACTTAAATCCCATGGACTCAGATTTATATGGGCCGACCAATAATTTGCTTTCTAGCCATCAATCTAAATTGGGTGATGTTGGGCCTCACCACTTGACCCGCGACCCAATTAATATTATTCCGCCTCTGAATATTAATGCACATGGTTCCGCCCACGCACAAAATATCAAAACTCATCCACAGCAACAAAATATTGAAGGGACTGGAATAGCAGAGGGAAGTATCAAGCATACGAGCCAGGTAGGCTACCTTCAGTTTGGTTCGGTCCCAAATCCCCTGGCCAATCTGTTCGTGGGCAATATCAACCGTGATTCTAAACAAGAACAGGAGCAGGGTGGGACTGTTCGTCCGCTCAAGCCCTCTAGGGTCACTTTACATTATGTAGCACCGGAGATAAATAACGGTAAGGTGTTTGTCCGACCTACGTGGGATGTGGTTGAGAAGGGCAGTAGGAGATGGGAGAATACACTAGTGGGGTATTACTTGGAAAGGACAATTGGGTACCAGGCCACTTGACGGTTTGTGGCGTCGACTTGGAAGGGCCTTAAGGATGTAAAAGCTACTGAAAATGGCTTCTTTTTCTTCACCTTTAACTCGATGCATGATCTGCTTTCTGTGGTGGAAGGAGGGTCGTGGATAATAGCTGGGCAGCCCCTATTTCTCCAACGATGGACTGCGGGAATGACGCTCGAGAAGCAAATCCATAGGGAGGTACCGGTTTGGATAAAGCTTCGTAATTTACCAATGGAATATTGGACGACCGATGGGCTTAGTACAGTGGTTAGTGCAGTTGGACAACCCTTGTATCCGGATGTGATCACCTCGTCTATGGATCGATTGGACTATGCTAGAGTGTGTGTTATGATGAAAATTGATGGAGAGTTCAAGGATCATGTGATCCTTCTCAAACCAACGAAGGATAAGGGAGGTTACAAAGGGAGTTGTAAAGTGAGTATTGAGTATGAAGGGAGACCTAAAACGTGCTCGCTGTGTGATTCTTTTGGACATGGTCTTAGTACATGCCCTAAAAGAACTAAGGCGGCTCCCCAATCTCCTATTCTCCGCTATGAGGCTAGGATTCAGCCACCAAAACAGAATAGGCAGGGGGGTATGTTGAATAGATCGGCGAATTCGTCGGGTATAAGAGAGCAACAAGCTGGTGATGGGGATTGGACAATGGTGGGTGCTACGACTCGAACTAAGAAGGGGAAGGGGGTGGTTCCTATACCGAAGGGTGATGCCATTTCATCTACTTCAGGTACTTCAGGTACTACTTCAAACCCGTTTAATGCATTGGCTATAGAGGACGGAGATGAGCTCTCGGGGAGCTTTAAAGGAGAGATACAACCGAGGGCTACAGTGCCAGAGATGAAGGGTTTGGTCGGGTTCGGTAGTATTAATGTGGGGACCCAAGTGCACGGTTTAGATGGACTCTAGCTTCGGGTCGACTTGATGGACGGACAGATTGGGGAAGGTACCATGGTGGTTTACGAACAGGGTCCTATAGCAGCCCTTCCTATAGGTTCTGATGTGTAGTACACTCTGCTGGAATGTTCAAGGGTTGAATAAGTCGGACCATCAGCGGGCTGTCCGGGACCTTATTCAGGAGCATTCAGTGTCTCTTGTTGCTCTTCTGGAGACGCATGTCATTCCTATTAAGTCTTCTTTTATTACTGATCAGGTTTTTTTCTTCTTGGAGTCGTTACATTGACTATGTTGATGGGCCGGGTAAGCGTATATGGGTCGGATGGGATCAGAGTTTGGTGGATGTGCAGATGGTTCATATGTCTGATCAGTGGTTTCGTTGTCGAGTTACCGAACTCAGGACTGCTGTCGTACGGTTCTACACGTTCGTTTATGGCTTTAATACGGTTATTGAGAGGCGTGCGTTATGGGACTATCTACTCTCTATCTCTGAGCATTTGCAGGATACTGATTGGGTGGTGTTGGGGGATTTCAACACCATCGTGGATGAGAGTGAGGCTCTGGGAGGTAGAGCGGCTATGGGGATAGATGACGAGTTCCATGCTTGTCTGACGGCAGCTGATTTGGTCACTCTACCGACGGTCGGACCGTGGTATACGTGGCATAATCAGCAGGAGAGGGATCGGAAGTGGCGACGTCTCGATAGAGTGGTGGCTAACCCTTCCTGGTTAGTGCATCGTGCAGAGAGCATCTATCACACTTTGCCGCCCCGGACCTCGGATCATGCACCTCTACTTTTGGATCCGGTGACTGCTAGTCAAGGATACAAAGCGTGGTTTCGTTTCGATAACCACATTACTGATATGGAGGACTTTATCTCTCAGACGAGGAGTATTTGGGACTACTCGATTTATGGATTGCCTATGTACTCAGTAGTTAAGAAGCTTAAGCTTCTTAAGGGTGTTTTCAGACAGATGAGGAGGAGACAGGGGCATCTTGGGGCGAATGTGACGAGGGCAAGGGAGTTCTTGCTTGTAGTCCAGACGTGTTTGAGTACAGATCCTATTGGATGGCATCTGCCGCCGATTGTATGCACGGGCAGTTGAGTCAGAGCAGATTTACTTACGCCAGAGGGCAAAGACTGTTGGATTTCGACTACCCGGGATGCGTTCGTTCGATTGCTCGAACATCCGAACCATCCCAGTCGACCTCCGAAGTCACTACTTCGTTCGCTTAACAGCCCTTAACCCGAATCATGCCCAGCCATCGCCCCGAAGGACAACCGCACGAAACGGAACTGGACTGCATCGATTCGGCGACCGCCGAAAGCAGTCCAGCGGTCGCTGAAAGGAACTGCAAACGGCGACCGCCGTTTGCCCTTTGGCGACCGCCGTTTTGTCCGCGAACAGCAACGTGATGTTGCTGTTCCGGGCTCGTTTCCGGGTCGTTTTTCCTCATCCGACTACCGTTCCGGAGGTCCTAGACCCCCCAGTAGTCGAGGAACACGATCCACGACCCCGGAATCCGATCTACGTTCATGTATGATCAACGAGAATTAGATCGAATAAATAGCGGAATAGAGAATTCGATCTCATACCTCTCGGTCGATTGTTGAGACCTTAGATGCTTCTAACGTATGCCTCAGATCCCTTCTCCAGCCGTTGTGTGGGCAACGATCCGCTGGAGTTCTCACGTCTGTACTTCTCCTTTCCAAGACCAGCGTATAAACTATTCTGTGAGAATAATTTTTAATTGCGTTAACTAATTAATTTAAACAGAGAAAAAATCTTAATTGCGCTAACAATTATTTTTCTCTGCTGAAATGAATTATTGCGGCGAAAGTTAGGTCTTAGGAGAGTACGGGAGGGGGGTTTTTATAGAGTTACGTTAGGGACCTTAGGATAAATTAATTAAGGGCTAAATTGAAATATTAATTAACTTGGAATACGTAAACGCAATTCCTTAATTAATCGATTTCAATTTTAATTATTATTAACTCCACTATAAAATAATAATTGAATTCCCGAAATTAATTTTAATATTATTTCAACAATAATAAATCCGCCGAAATTACATATACGACTTTCCCCGTGTTTAAGATATCGAACGTCCACGAATTTATTTAATTACTAATAATTAAATTAATTCGTTTCTTATTATCCGAGACTAGTACCACTCATCCTTATTATCATGTGGAACAAATCCACCTGCAGGGTTTACATGATAAACTTTATGAGCTCATCTCGGGGACGTTATCAACCCAATAAACGGGACACGGTTTCCTGTCTATAATCTATAGCATGCCGTGTGTACAATTCCGATTCCCAATTTACCGAGTATCTCGACTAATCAAATAGTCTCACTCATTGGCAAGTTAAAGAACCGAGAATTGGACATACGCACCTATAATTATATAGGGATTAAGAATTCGTATATCCGTAATTCTGAGGTCTAGTTCGATTACGTCGATTAGTATAAATCGAACGCCCTCCCGTGGTCCTGCTCAATACACCAAGTGTACAAGTGTAACATAATAGTCAAGACCAACTATTACCCAGACACACTACGACGTACCGATGGATTGTCCCTGTCCATCTAAGTCGTGAGCTTCTGTTCGATACTATACGAGTAACCGACAGTATGATCTTCCGCGTGTCTCCTCACGCCATACTGTCTACAACGTATATATCTAGGACTATTGCATTCAAGTACAAGATAGACAAAATGCCGACAGTTTGATTAATAGATAATGAAAAACACAGATAAGGAGTTCCATATTGTCACTAAACTAGACATTTAGAATATAACTCCATCAATCTCCCACTTATACTAAATCTCTAGTTGCCCTCTACCATACATCCGATACCCATCCCCTTCACGTGTCTCTTGAACGCTTCCGCTGGAAGTGCCTTCGTAAAGGGGTCAGCCAGGTTATCCGTGTTGGAAATCGACTATCCGGGACACGTCCGTTCGAACCCTCGAACATCCGGACGTCCCCAATCGACTTCTGGAGGTCACCTCCGAACAGCCATGGCCGCCCGCCCAAGAGATCGCGCGTCCGCCGCAGCCGAAGCCGCGGCTCGCAATCTTCCCAGAGCAGGCGGCCGCCTGCCGCCCAAGCGGGCGCTCGCGCACCCGCGCAAGCGGGCGCTTGCTGCCCAAGCGGTCGCTCGCGACCCAGCGCGAGCGGGCGCCTGCCACCCAGGCGGGCGCTTGCCTGTTCCGAACAGCAGCGCGATGCTGCTGTTCCGGGCCGTTTCCGATCCGATTTTCTCTATCCAGCCACCGATCCGGCGGTCCTCA
The DNA here is from genome assembly GCA_954870475.1 of Euphrasia confusa. Classification (NCBI taxonomy): domain Eukaryota; kingdom Viridiplantae; phylum Streptophyta; class Magnoliopsida; order Lamiales; family Orobanchaceae; genus Euphrasia; species Euphrasia confusa. Next base: position 11,459,256 of record OX940954.1, on the reverse strand, counting down.
ACCGCCCAGAAGCCAGAGAATATCTAACTTGACCCCCGTAAACCAATCGTTGGTTCGTTGTATGATTACGTACGAGAAGAATCGAAATAATGCGGAATAGGGTTTTCGATTCTTTACCTTTGACGCGTGATTCGGAGAAGCCGAATTGACAGAGACCTCGAGTCTTCTAGCGTGTATCCTAGTCCTCTTGCTCCAGCCGATGTGTGGGCATCGATCCGCTTGGAGTGTCTCTTCTTCTTCTCTCTCAAACTTACGCAAGAAATTATTTTCTTTCTGGAGCAGAAAAGTTATTGCGCTAATCTATTTATTTTCACAGAAAAATTAATTGCGTTAACAAATTAATTTTTCTCCGCAAAAATAAAATAGCGGCGTTCTTTAGGTTTAGAGAAGAGAGACGAGGATATATATAGGCCACACTAGGGACCCATAGGCAATTAATTAATTAGGCTTAAATTGCAATTTAATTAACTTGGTGTCCCAAAAGGAAAACCTTAATTAAATTCCACAATTTTATTTATAATTAATTCCACTATAAAATTATAAATGATTTCCCAATTAATTAATTCAAATTATTCCGTCAATAATTTTCCCGCCGTATTACATATGTGATATTTCCCCGTGTTTAAGATATCGCATGTCCACGAATTAATTTTAATTACTAATAATTAAATTAATTCATTTCTTATGATCCGAGACTAGTACCACTCATCCTTATTATCATGCGGATTAAATCCACCTGCAGGGTTTACATGATAAACTTTATGAGCTCATCTCGGGGACATCATCAACCCAATAAATGGGACACGGTTTCCTGTCTATAATCTATAGCATGCCGTGTGTACAATACCGATTCCCAATCTACCGAGAATATTGACTAATCAATTAGTCTCACTCATTGGCACATCAAAGAACCGAGCATTGGACACACGCACCTATAATTATATAGGGATTAAGAACTCACATATCCGTAATATCTGAGGTCTAGTTCGATTACTCTGATTAGTATAAATCGAACGCCCTCCCGTGGTCCTGCTCAATACACCAAGTGTACGAGTGTAACATGATAGTCAAGACCGACTATCTACCAGTCACACTACGACGTACCGATGGATTGTCCCTGTCCATCTAAGTCGTGAGCTACTGTTCGATAGTATACGAGTAACCGATAGTATGATCTTCCGCGTGTCTCCTCACGCCATACTATCTACAACGTATATATCTAGGACTATTGCATTAAATGCAATCATGTTTGAATCATATCTCGAATTAAGGTATAGATAAGGAGTTCCGTATTTGCACTAAACTAGACATTTAGAATACAACTCCATCAATCTCCCACTTATACTAAAAGTCTAGTCGCCCTCTCCTAAACATCAGATTCCCATAACCTCATCACGCCTACCCAACGCTTTCGCTGGAAGTGCCTCTGTGAATGGATTTTACCAGCCAATCCTCTCGATGCTATTTAGGTGACAACTGCATCGTATTACTAGACGATCTCTCGAATCAGGTGGTACTTGCGCTCTACGTGTTATCTCCCACTGTGGACTCGTGGCATTTCAAGTTTGCCAATAAACCGCTATTCAAAATAGCTTTTGGGCAAACTAGAAACCACATCTAAGTCCCTCAAGAAGTTCTGGAGCCATACCGACCTTTTAACTGCCTCAGAGGCCGTTAACTTTTCGGCTTCCATGGTAGAGTCCGTAATGCATCGCTGCTTTACATCTTCCATGTGACTGCTCCACTTCACAGTGAGAACACATAGCCTGACTTCGACTTTCGACTGTCCCTGTTTTATTTGGATATCCAATTCTACGTAATCCAAAGGAAACAACTTGACTGCTTTGTAAGTCAGAACATAATTCCTGGTCCTCTGCAGGAGCCTAAACATGTTCTTTACATCAATCGAGTGATCCTTTCCAGGATTACTATGATATCTCACCACCATGCCCACGGCATAGTAGATATCAATCTCGTGCATAGCATTACATACATTAAGCTTCCCACCATTAAGGTGCAGGGAACTGTTTACTCTTCATCTATCTCCTTTATTGTGTTGGACACAAAACTTTAGATAGATGAATTCCACATCTAAAAGGTGAAGACCTTTCTTGGAATTCTGTATGCTGCAATGAGTAAGAATTGTATTTATGTATGAGACTCGAGATAAGTTCTATGTTCTTTTCTGGCGATCCTTTATAACTTTGATCCCAAGAACATTCCCGACATCTCCTAAGTCTCTTACATTGAATTACTCGGGCAACCATCCCTTTATGTCCGATAACATCTTTCATATTGTTGCCAATTTAGAAGGATGTCGTCTACATAAAGAATGAGAAAACACCACATCTTTTCTGTCACTTCTTTATTACACACAGGACCTAAACATGCCTTGAATGAATCCATGAAATGGATTTTCTCATAGGTCCGCATGTGTCCAAGATCTTGAAGCTTCCTTCAATCCAAAGATCGATTAAGCTTTCTTTACAAAATGCTCTCGGCTCTCTTTGATGAATCCCTCTGATTGTCCCATACAGATGGTCCCGTCAAGACTTCCATTTAGGAAATCCGTCTTGACTTCCATCTTTGAATCCAAAGATTCAATCTCAGATTTCATCGCCTTTGCCAAGACTGAGCATCTTGATCTTTCAGCGTCTCGTCATAGGTCCAGGGTTCGGCTTCATGTTCTCCAGGTAATAAGTCCGAAGGCTCACCTATAAACATGAACCTGTCGGGTTGTCTAACAACCCTCCCACTACGACGACGCTCCGGTGTATCTTTAGTGACTAAAGATTATAGTAGTGAACTACTCAGTTAGGCTGGTTCTAAGTCTTTATCAGTCCCTCTAAGCACATTAAGTATTACTCTACTCTTGGGCTTGTGATCTTGTGTATATATAGTCCATGTCTAAGAACCGAACGTTGATTCAATCAACGAACATCTGGTCCTTTGGACTATATTACATATCTCAATTCGTTTTCTTAGGGTATCCTATAACCAGCCGAATATCTGTACAAGTTTCCAAAGGAATCAAGTTCAGGATAAACGCCGCTGTTTCCAAGTCATATCCCAAAAACGAATTAGGTAACTCCGAATAACTTATTGTCTACTTTCCCATATCTATAAGAGTCCTATTCCTTCTTTACAACACATTATTTTGCCGAGGCATAAATAGTGTAGTCTGTTGGGAGTTAATCCAATTTCTTGATAAGTATGCCTTACTCCTCAAAGAGGTCTGCATATATCAGAGCGAATCAACTCTAGTACTTTCTTGGATCTTTTCCCTTTAACCGTAAAGGATTGCTCGGTCATTAAAACTTCCAAGTATGATTCGAAGGTTGGAAAGTCCTTTCCTTCAACCTAGCTGAGTAGTCCATCAGCTTTCACCCTTTGAATCGTACTCAAGTTAAAATGATCTAGCCTAAGATTCCATAAGTACATTTGATTCATCCTAGAAGGATCTTTACTCTTATTGGGGTTCGACAATGTGTTATTAGCTCCGGTGTGTTGCATCGTGGAAGAACACGGATTCAGTATTAAATTGTCTATCAATGTACCAGAATAGATAATATCCCCGTTTCCTACTCTGATAGGTATAAAACTATCAGAAGAAACGGAATATCCATTCTAAGCCAATTTAGAAATCCGAAATGAAAATTCTTTCTAAATACCGGCACATAAAGACAATTTATTAGAACTAAAATCCTATCGTTAAAACATTTTAACATCTCCCACTGCAATGGCTGTTACCTTAACAGTATTGCCCATGTAGATTATAATTTCTTCCTTTCTAAGTCTCCGGGTTTCCTGGAACCCCCGCATTTAGGTGCAGACATGATTAGTGGTTTCCGTATCCACACACCAGGTACTGGTAGATAACACCACTAAACATGTTTCGGTGACTAAGGAGAAGTTAACTTCTAGTTGCTTTGAGAGGACAATTAAAACTCCCAGTATCCAGACTGCTTACAACGGAAGCACTTGCCCTTAGGGCTTGCTTGTCCCATTCCGTGGTCCAGATACATTAGGCCCACTGGGTTTCCGTATTTGTTTCTTCTTCCTTTTGCCGCCCGAAGGCCTAGGAAGAGCCAATTTCTCAGCCACAAGTGCTTTGAGGACCCTTAAAGACTCTCTCAGCCGCTAGAAGTTCAATCAAGAGCTCCGCCAATGAATAAGACCCCTTACTCATGTTATAGTTCAGGCGGAACTGCTCAAAACTTCTCGGCAGAGACTGGAGCACAATATCAACTTGGGTTACCCCATCGATAACTGATCCTAGAATCTCTATCTCACAAAGATAGCCCATCATTCTAAGAACGTGATCCCTCACGGGCGTTCTTTCCGAAATGATGGCTGTCATGAGTTGCCTCATTTCACTTTGCCCGGCTGTCCTGTCCTGATAACCAAAACTTCTTGAGGTTAAGCGTCATATCATAGGTAATGGTCATGACATGATCCCGATGTCGCAGCACATTTGACATGAAAGTCATAATGTTGCTCCGCGTCATCTCATAGCCTTGATCCATTTCCAATGAGCTTCCTTTCCTCAGTAGTGGAAGCATCATTTGGTTCAGCAGGTCAATTGACTTGGAGTACATATTTGTACTCCTCTGCAGTTGGGATAATGTCCAAGTTTCTTCTTTAATCTATACAAACAGGTTCAGTGAGTTTTGTTGACTTTTAATGGGAATAATACCATATAAAACAAACAATGAGTTTAATTCGATATCATTTCCCTCAAGTGATATCGTTAAACTACCAATCATTTCCAAAATCCCATCAGACATAGCAAGCCACGTTCTTGTGGACGTTTACCAGTCCAAATGATTTTATGATTGGATTTCACTTCGGTCGTACATCATTTTAGCAGTGACTCCGATGGGGAGGATACTATAAAGCGTACCTAAGTGTGTACCATTTCTCAGTACTAAGTCCGCCGCTCGGGAACTACACGCCCACCGCAAGCCACGTTAGTGTGGACGTTTACGTTGACATGCGGTCCCTTTACGATTTCCTATAACTGTCGAGCCTCAATTAACCCAAAGTTCCGTTTCCATTTAGCAAGCCACGTTCTTGTGGACGTTTACTAAAACAAACAACTTTATTAATTGAATCTCACTTATTTAAATGTCATAGAATCTTAATTAACCCAAAGTACCGTTTCCATTTAGCAAGCCACGTTCTTGTGGACGTTTACTAAAACAAACAACTTTGTTAATTGAATCTTACATTTATTAAATTTCACAATTTTATTAATCAACGCTTGATATCTCGTAAGTGAAACTCGAAGTTTCTAACCAGCGATCAATCATGCAATTGAGCCCTATCTCTCACTAGGTGAGGGAGCCAATCAGACAATCGATCTAGTCATCGAATGACTCGAAAGTCTCTAATCTGTGTCATCGACATAACCAAGCGCTTTGGCTCCATTCCACTCCCCGGGGTGAGAATGAGTCGAGTTGAAATTAGTCTTTGAAAAAAAACAGATTAGGCATTGCTTTTGAGAAATATAATTGTTCAATTTTATAAGTGGAATTTTAATTCGAATTTTGATCCAGTGATATCCGTGTATCGACTTTATCCGATAGGGAGGATGACACTAAAGCCAACTCGTAAGTCAATACACATCACATTCAAAACAGAGAATGGAGACCGCGGGATTGTTTCCAATCCCTCTCCCACTTAGTATTTTACGATAAGGGATAACATGCATAAAATAATTAAGCATAATAAAAAAAAACACGTAAATCACATAAAAAGCAATTAACGTGGCCCCGATTATTATGGCCTTAAGTATTCTCCAATGCACGTCTCTTGGAACATCATCTCGTTGCTCGTCTCGATCTCGGTCCACCACCGACTCGCTCAAGGATCAAGAGACGAACTCCTCCCACTGGAGCCTCGTCTCGAGCCTCGTTGAGTCGTTCGTGGGGTCGAACGAACCCCAGCCCCGCTGCTGCCCGTCGCGAACACGGGGTGTGTTCGATGGCTGCCCGGTGCCGGTTCGTCTCCTCGACTCTCGTTTCTCCGGGTTTCGATCTCGTCTCGATCCACCAAAATTAGCAAGAAAAATTACAAGAATAAATCTACTAAATCCGGCATCGATCCTATACAGGGTGATCGATCCTATACATGCCCGGAAAAACAACGGAAATAAATAAATAAACCTAACGACTCAACCCGTCGTTTTTATCTATTACAAACAAGCAACATTTCCAAAACAAAACAATCTCGACAAGCCCGAGAGTTTAACAAACCACAACAAAATTATCATACAACATCCCATAATGTTGGCCATAATAATCGGGTTCATCCTGCATCACAAACGTACGAACAATACAACAAACCGATAAACCGGCTCTGATACCAATTGTTGGAAATCGACTATCCGGGACACGTCCGTTCGAACCCTCGAACATCCGGACGTCCCCAATCGACTTCTGGAGGTCACCTCCGAACAGCCATGGCCGCCCGCCCAAGAGATCGCGCGTCCGCCGCAGCCGAAGCCGTGGCTCGCAATCTGCCCGGAGCAGGCGGCCGCCTGCCGCCCAAGCGGGCGCTCGCGCACCCGCGCAAGCGGGCGCTTGCTGCCCAAGCGGTCGCTCGCGACCCAGCGCGAGCGGGCGCCTGCCACCCAGGCGGGCGCTTGCCTGTTCCGAACAGCAGCGCGATGCTGCTGTTCCGGGCCGTTTCCGATCCGATTTTCTCTATCCAGCCACCGATCCGGCGGTCCTCAACCGCCCAGAAGCCAGAGAATATCTAACTTGACCCCCGTAAACCAATCGTTGGTTCGTTGTATGATTACGTACGAGAAGAATCGAAATAATGCGGAATAGGGTTTTCGATTCTTTACCTTTGACGCGTGATTCGGAGAAGCCGAATTGACAGAGACCTCGAGTCTTCTAGCGTGTATCCTAGTCCTCTTGCTCCAGCCGATGTGTGGGCATCGATCCGCTTGGAGTGTCTCTTCTTCTTCTCTCTCAAACTTACGCAAGAAATTATTTTCTTTCTGGAGCAGAAAAGTTATTGCGCTAATCTATTTATTTTCACAGAAAAATTAATTGCGTTAACAAATTAATTTTTCTCCGCAAAAATAAAATAGCGGCTTTCTTTAGGTTTAGAGAAGAGAGACGAGGATATATATAGGCCACACTAGGGACCCATAGGCAATTAATTAATTAGGCTTAAATTGCAATTTAATTAACTTGGTGTCCCAAAAGGAAAACCTTAATTAAATTCCACAATTTTATTTATAATTAATTCCACTATAAAATTATAAATGATTTCCCAATTAATTAATTCAAATTATTCCGTCAATAATTTTCCCGCCGTATTACATATGTGATATTTCCCCGTGTTTAAGATATCGCATGTCCACGAATTAATTTTAATTACTAATAATTAAATTAATTCATTTCTTATGATCCGAGACTAGTACCACTCATCCTTATTATCATGCGGATTAAATCCACCTGCAGGGTTTACATGATAAACTTTATGAGCTCATCTCGGGGACATCATCAACCCAATAAATGGGACACGGTTTCCTGTCTATAATCTATAGCATGCCGTGTGTACAATACCGATTCCCAATCTACCGAGAATATTGACTAATCAATTAGTCTCACTCATTGGCACATCAAAGAACCGAGCATTGGACACACGCACCTATAATTATATAGGGATTAAGAACTCACATATCCGTAATATCTGAGGTCTAGTTCGATTACTCTGATTAGTATAAATCGAACGCCCTCCCGTGGTCCTGCTCAATACACCAAGTGTACGAGTGTAACATGATAGTCAAGACCGACTATCTACCAGTCACACTACGACGTACCGATGGATTGTCCCTGTCCATCTAAGTCGTGAGCTACTGTTCGATAGTATACGAGTAACCGATAGTATGATCTTCCGCGTGTCTCCTCACGCCATACTATCTACAACGTATATATCTAGGACTATTGCATTAAATGCAATCATGTTTGAATCATATCTCGAATTAAGGTATAGATAAGGAGTTCCGTATTTGCACTAAACTAGACATTTAGAATACAACTCCATCAATCCGCTGATGCAATCTTGGTGACAACCGCATCGCCTCTCCTGACGATGTCTCTAATCAGGTGGTACTTGCGATCTATGTGTTTACTCGCATTGTGGGCTCGTGGTTCCTTTGCATTAGCCACTGCACCGCTATTGTCACAATAAATTGTGATAGCTTTAGGCATTTTAGGAACCACATCCAAGTCCATAAGGAAGTTCCGGAGCCACACCGATTCTTTAGCTGCCTCAGAGGCTGCTACATATTCGGCTTCCATGGTAGAGTCCGAAATGCATTTCTGCTTAACACTCTTCCATGAGACTGCTCCACCCCCCAATGTGAACACATAGCCTGATGTAGACTTTCGCTGATCCTTATCAGATTGGAAATCCGAGTCTGTGTAACCAATAGGAATCAACTCGGACGCTTTGTAACTCAGAACATAATTCCTAGTCCTTCGCAGGTACTTAAGAATGTTCTTTACAGCAGTCCAGTGACCCTGTCCAGGGTTACTCTGATATCTAGCTACCATGCCCACGGCATAGCAGATATCAGGTCTCGTGCACAACATGGCATACATTAGACTTCCTACTGCCGAAGCATAAGGAACCTTCTTCATGTAATCTATCTCCTTTTGTGTTTTGGGACACATGTCTTTAGATAGATGAATTCCATGGCAGAAAGGTTGAGCACCTCTCTTGGAATTCTGCATGTTGAAACGAGCCAGAATCGTATCAATATATGAAGCCTGGGACAAGCTTAATGTTCTTTTCCGGCGATCCCTTATAACCTTGATCCCAAGAACATGCCCAACTTGTCCTAAGTCTTTCATATCGAATTGCTTGGACAACCATCCCTTTATGTCCGACAACATCTTCACATTGTTGCCAATTAGAAGGATGTCGTCTACATAAAGCACGAGAAACGCCACACTGTTTCCGTCACATCTCCGGTATACACACGACTCGTCCATGCTTTGAATGAATCCATAAGACTGGATAACCTCATCAAACCGCATGTTCCAAGATCTAGAAGCTTGCTTCAATCCATAAATGGATCGGTTTAGCTTACACACTAGATGCTCTTGGCCTTTCTTAATGAAACCTTCTGGCTGTCTCATGTAAATGGTCTCGTCAAGATTCCCATTCAAGAATGCTGTCTTGACGTCCATTTGCCACACCTCATAATCCATATAAGATGCTATAGACAAAAGAATCCGGATCGACTTTAGCATAGCTACCGGCGAAAAAGTTTCCTCATAATCGATCCCTTCTTTCTGAGTATACCCTTTCGCAACAAGCCTAGCCTTGAAGGTTTCAACCTTCCCGTCAGACCCTCTTTTCCTCTTGTACACCCACTTGCAACCAATGGCTTTTACACCTTTGGGCGGTGCTACAAGATTCCAGACCTGATTTGAATCCATTGATTCAATCTCAGATTTCATCGCTTTTTGCCAAGACTGAGCATCTTGATCTTTAAGCGCCTCGCCATAGGTCCAGGGATCGGCTTCATGTTCTCCAGGTAACAAGTCCGAAGACTCACCTATAAACATGAACCTATCGGGTTGTCGAACAACCCTCCCACTACGACGAGGCTCCGGTGTAACCTCAGTAACTACAGGTGCAGACTGTGGTGGCGTATCACCCGGTTCGGTTGGATCTAAGCCTTGATCGTCCCCTCTCAGTTCGTTTAGTATTATCTCACTCTTGGGCTTGTGGTCCATTATATAATCCTCTTCCAAGAACCGAGCGTTGGTGCTAACAACGATCTTCTGGTCCTGAGGACTATAAAATAGACCACCTTTCGTTCCTCTAGGATATCCTATAAACAACCGAATATCTGAACGAGATTCCAATTTATCAGCCCCATGCTTCAGCACATGTGCTGGACAACCCCAGATCCGAATGTGTTTCAAGTTCGGCTTTCGCCCGGTCCACAATTCCGAGGGCGTCTTAGGGACTGATTTAGAAGGAACCAAGTTCAGGATATACGCCGCTGTTTCCAAGGCATATCCCCAGAACGAAACTGGTAGGTCTGAATAGCTCATCATAGATCTAACCATTTCCATAAGAGTCCTATTCCTTCTTTCTGCTACACCATTCTGCTGGGGCGTGTATGGTGCAGTCATCTGGGAGTCAATCCCATTCTCTAATAAGTACGCCTTAAACTCTCCCGAGAGGTACTCTCCTCCACGATCAGATCGTAGAGTCTTTATGGTTTTACCATGAAGGTTCTCCACAAGAGCTTTGTACTCCTTGAACTTGTCAAAGCACTCGCTCTTGCGGCGCATCAGGTATATAAAACCATACCTTGAGTAATCATCAGTGAAGGTTACGAAATATTCATAACCTCCTCTCGCTTGGACAGATAAAGGCCCGCACAAATCAGAGTGAATCAACTCTAGTACTTCCTTGGATCTATATCCTTTATCACTAAAGGGTCGCTTGGTCATTTTTCCTTCCAGGCATGATTCGCAGGTTGGAAAGTCCTCATCTTTCACACTACTGAGTATTCCATCAGTTATCAACCTTTGAATCCTACCCAAGTTAATATGACCTAGCCTAAGATGCCACAAGTACTTTTGATTCATCCTAGAAGGCTCCTTTCTCTTATTGGTACTAGATGTGTTAAAAGACTCTACTCGTTGCATCGTGGAATAATCAGGATTCAGTATATATAAGTTGCCTATCAATGTACCAGAACAGATATACTCACCATTCCTTTTGATAATAACAGAACTATCAAAAGAAACAGAATATTTATTCAAAACCAACTTAGAAACCGAAACAAGGTTCTTTCTAAAGTTTGGTACATAAAGACAATCATTCAATACTAAAACCTTATTATTAAAAGATAAATGAACATCTCCCACTGCAACCGCCGCCACTTTCGTAGCATTGCCCATGTAGATGGTGATCTCTCCCTCTCTAAGCCGCCGGGTTTCCTGGAACCCCTGCAAAGAATTGCAGACATGATCAGTGGCTCCCGTATCCACACACCAGGTACCGGTGGATAACACCGCTAAACATGTTCAGTGACTAAGGAAAAGTTCATACCTCCTTGTCTGAGAGGACAATTAGACTTCCAATGTCCAGACTGCTTGCAACGGAAACACTTGCCCTTGGGCTTGTTCACTCCATTCCGTGGTCCACCATTGCTGGGTCCACTGGGTTTCCGTCCTTGCTTCTTCTTCCTCTTAGTCCCCGGAGGGCCAGGAAGTTTCACAGCCACAAGTGCCTGAGACTTCTTAAAGATTCCCTCTGCCGCCTGGAGTTCAGTCAGGAGTTCCGCCAACGTATATAACCTCTTGTTCATGTTATAGTTCAGGCGGAACTGCTCAAAACTCTTAGGCAGAGACTGGAGCACTATATCGATCTGGGTTTCCCCATCGATAGATCCTCCCATAATCTCTATCTCATTCAGATAGCCTATCATCCTAAGAACGTGATCCCTCACGGGCGTTCCTTCGGACATAGTGGCCGTCATGAGTTGCCTCATGGCATCTTGCCTGGCTGCCCTATCCTGACTACCAAACATCTCCTTGAGGTTAAGCATCATATCATAGGCAGTGGTCATGGCTTCATGCTGATGTTGCAGCACATTTGACATAGAAGCCAAAATGTAGCACCGCGCCATCTGATTAGCCTTGACCCACTTCCGATGAGCTTCCTTTTCCTCAGGAGTGGAGGTGTCAATAGGTTCATCAGGACAATCCTCATGGAGTACATATTTGTACTCCTCAGCAGTCAGGACAATGTCCAAGTTTCGTTTCCAGTCAATATAGTTCGGACCAGTGAGTTTGTTCTCTTTTAGTATCATGGATAGCGGGTTGAGTGCCATATCTATAAAAGAGACAAATCAAACTGTCAAATTTAATTCGATATTAACTCCCTTAATTAATATCATTAAATCTACCAATCAATCCTAAAATCCCATCAGACTAGCATGCCACGTTCATGTGGACGTATACTAGTCCAAATGATTTTATAACTGGACTTTTACTTCGGTCGTACATCATTACAGCAGTGACTCCGATGGGGAGGATACTGTAAAGCGTACCTAAGTGTATACCATTTCTCAGTACTAAGTTAACCGCTCGGAAACTACACGCCCACCGCAAGCCACGTTAGTGTGGACGTTTACGTTGACATGCGGTCCCTTTACGATTTCCTATAACTGTCGAGCCTCAATTAACCCAAAGTTCCGTTTCCGTCTAGTAAGCCACGATAGTGTGGACGTTTACTAAACAAACAACTTTGTTAATTGAATTCCATTTAATAAATTTCACAATTTCGTTAATCAAAGCTTGATATCTCGTAAGTGAAACTCTAAGTTTCTAACCAGCGATCAATCATGCAATTGAGCCCTATCTCTCACAAAGTGAGGGAGCCAACCAGACAATCGATCTAGTCATCAAATGACTCGAATGTCTCTAATCTGTGTCATCGACATAACCAAGCGCTTTGGCTCCATTCCACTCCCCGGGGTGAGAATGAGTCGAGTTGAAATTAGTCTTTGAAAGACAGATTAGGCATTGCTTTGAAAAACTTAAGTGTTCAATTCTATAAATGGAATTGAATTCGAATTTTGATCCAGTGATATCCGTGTGTCAACTTTATCCGATAGGGAGGATGACACTAAAGCCAACTCGTAAGCGACACACATCACTATCAAAACAGAGAATGGAGACCGCGGGATTGTTTCCAATCCCTCTCCCACTTAGTTTTTACGAAAGGGATAACATTCACATGCATATGAAATTAAAGCATAATAAAACACGTTAAACACACAAGAAGCAATTAACGTGGCCCGATTATTATGGTCTTTAAAGTCTTCAATGCATGTCTCGGATCTTCGTCTCGTTGCTCGTCTAGGTCTCGGTCCATCACCGACTCGTCTAAGGACCAAGAGACGAACTCCTCCCACTGGAGTATCATCCCGGGCCCTCGACAAGCGATCCGTGATGTCCGTCGAACCCCCGCAAGCTGCTGCCAAGAAAACACCGAAACGGCGACCGCCGTTTGAAAAACGGCGACCGCCGTTTGCCCTTCAGCAGCCGCGGGTTCGACTTCTCGACCCCCGTTCGTCCGGCCTTCGATCTCGTCTCGATCCACCAAGCAGCAGCAACATTACAAGGTAAAGCTAACTACTTCCGGCATCGATCCTATACATTTTGATCGATCCTATACACCCGGATAAACGAAAAACGAAAAAAAAACTAAACGACTCAACCCGTCGTTTTAACTATTACAAGCAAGCAACGATAAAACAAAAGATCTCGACAACCCCGAGAGTTTAACAAACCACAACATACAGTACATAAACATATGACCATAATAATCGGGTTATCCTGCAAAACAAAACTCGCAAACAATACAAAGAACGTATAACCGGCTCTGATACCAATTGTTGGATTTCGACTACCCGGGATGCGTTCGTTCGATTGCTCGAACATCCGAACCATCCCAGTCGACCTCCGAAGTCACTACTTCGTTCGCTTAACAGCCCTTAACCCGAATCATGCCCAGCCATCGCCCCGAAGGACAACCGCACGAAACGGAACTGGACTGCATCGATTCGGCGACCGCCGAAAGCAGTCCAGCGGTCGCTGAAAGGAACTGCAAACGGCGACCGCCGTTTGCCCTTTGGCGACCGTCGTTTTGTCCGCGAACAGCAACGTGATGTTGCTGTTCCGGGCTCGTTTCCGGGTCGTTTTTCCTCATCCGACTACCGTTCCGGAGGTCCTAGACCCCCCAGTAGTCGAGGAACACGATCCACGACCCCGGAATCCGATCTACGTTCATGTATGATCAACGAGAATTAGATCGAATAAATAGCGGAATAGAGAATTCGATCTCATACCTCTCGGTCGATTGTTGAGACCTTAGATGCTTCTAACGTATGCCTCAGATCCCTTCTCCAGCCGTTGTGTGGGCAACGATCCGCTGGAGTTCTCACGTCTGTACTTCTCCTTTCCAAGACCAGCGTATAAACTATTCTGTGAGAATAATTTTTAATTGCGTTAACTAATTAATTTAAACAGAGAAAAAATCTTAATTGCGCTAACAATTATTTTTCTCTGCTGAAATGAATTATTGCGGCGAAAGTTAGGTCTTAGGAGAGTACGGGAGGGGGGTTTTTATAGAGTTACGTTAGGGACCTTAGGATAAATTAATTAAGGGCTAAATTGAAATATTAATTAACTTGGAATACGTAAACGCAATTCCTTAATTAATCGATTTCAATTTTAATTATTATTAACTCCACTATAAAATAATAATTGAATTCCCGAAATTAATTTTAATATTATTTCAACAATAATAAATCCGCCGAAATTACATATACGACTTTCCCCGTGTTTAAGATATCGAACGTCCACGAATTTATTTAATTACTAATAATTAAATTAATTCGTTTCTTATTATCCGAGACTAGTACCACTCATCCTTATTATCATGTGGAACAAATCCACCTGCAGGGTTTACATGATAAACTTTATGAGCTCATCTCGGGGACGTTATCAACCCAATAAACGGGACACGGTTTCCTGTCTATAATCTATAGCATGCCGTGTGTACAATTCCGATTCCCAATTTACCGAGTATCTCGACTAATCAAATAGTCTCACTCATTGGCAAGTTAAAGAACCGAGAATTGGACATACGCACCTATAATTATATAGGGATTAAGAATTCGTATATCCGTAATTCTGAGGTCTAGTTCGATTACGTCGATTAGTATAAATCGAACGCCCTCCCGTGGTCCTGCTCAATACACCAAGTGTACAAGTGTAACATAATAGTCAAGACCAACTATTACCCAGTCACACTACGACGTACCGATGGATTGTCCCTGTCCATCTAAGTCGTGAGCTTCTGTTCGATACTATACGAGTAACCGACAGTATGATCTTCCGCGTGTCTCCTCACGCCATACTGTCTACAACGTATATATCTAGGACTATTGCATTCAAGTACAAGATAGACAAAATGCCGACAGTTTGATTAATAGATAATGAAAAACACAGATAAGGAGTTCCATATTGTCACTAAACTAGACATTTAGAATATAACTCCATCAAAGACGTCATGGTTACGGGACGGTGATCAGTGTACGACCTTTTTCTTCAGGAGTATAGCGGCTCGACGGGCTCGGTCGCGTGTACTACAGGTCGAGATGGCTACGGGGGAGCTTGTCCATGACTCATCCCTGATTAGCAGTACGATAGTGACGTTCTTTCAGGTGCTATTGGGCACGTCTACCCATCCTGTGGTAGGAGATTTACGTCCTTTCGTGACTAGGAGACTGACTGGGGAGATGGCTGAGCATATGATTCGGCCGGTGACTGCAGTGGAGATTCAGAACGTTCTGTTTGCATTTGATGATGATAGAGCCCCAGGTCCTGATGGTTACTCCTCAGCGTTCTTCAAACAAGCTTGGCCGGTTATTAAATTTGAGATTCTTACGGCTATTTCAGATTTCTTCCGCACCGGGAAGCTTATTAGAGAGGTTAACTCGACGATTCTTTCGCTTATTCCGAAGGTTGCTGCCCCTAAGCATCCTAAGGATTTTCGGCCCATCTCGTGCTGCAACGTGCTGTACAAGGTGATAGCGAAAATTATTTCGAATCGTATGAGTGCCAGTATGGCTTTATTGGTTGACAGGTCTCAGACGGCCTTCGTCCCTGGCAGACGCATTGGGGATAATATCCTCCTTGCTCAGGAGCTACTGCAGGGGTACGGACAGAGGCGACTTCCAGCTAGATATGTGCTGAAAGTTGATCTGATGAAGGCTTATGATACAGTTGAGTGGAGCTTTGTGCGGGCGACGTTGGAGACCATGGGATTTCATCAGGTGTTCATCGGTTGGATTATGGAGTGCCTCACTACTCTAGCCTACTCGGTGAACATCAATGGTTCGGCTGAGGGTTATTTTAGAGGTGCTCGGGGATTGAGGCAGGGGGACCCAATGTCACCCTTTCTATTTGTCCTTGTGATGGAGGTCTTACATGGGATCTTGGAGTGGCATATTTGGGCTGAGCCGGAGTTCCAGTATCATTGGAGATGTGAGAGGACTCAGACCTATATGTTGAGTTTTGCTGATGACCTACTACTTGCTTGTCACGCCGACCCTGTGTCTATCGCTACACTCAGACGGGGAGTGCAACTTTTATCGACTTACTCGGGTCTACATGAGAATGTAGATAAGAGTAATATATATCTCTCTCTCCAGGCGCAGGATGATGTTTCGATAATCCAGCCAATCTTTGATTTCCAGGTCGGGACCCTCCCGGTGCGTTATTTGGGAGTCCCTCTGATCTCCTCTCAGTTGAGACTGAGGGACTGTGCCCCACTGCTACAGAGGATTGATGCTAGACTGGGCTCTTGGACCTCTCGTACCCTATCTTATGCAGGGCGATTACAGCTGATCCGATCAGTTCTTGGTACTCTACACATCTACTGGGCTAGTGTTTTCATCCTCCCTCAGGGGATTATCGAGGAGATTGAGAAGAGGCTGAGGAGATTTCTTTGGTTTGGATTGGGCAATAGGGGGTATGCCAAGGTCCGATGGGTTGACATTTGCCGCCCTGCCAGTGAGGGTGGTCTGGGTATCCGGGATCTCACTGCACAAAATCGAGCCCTTATGACCAGACACATCTGGGTTATTCTGAGTCAGGACCCGGAATCCGTTTGGGTCAGTTGGATATGAGAGAATCGACTGAGGAGGCACTCTTTTTGGAGTGCAAAGATGTCGAGGGCATGCTCCTGGAGTTGGCGTCAGCTTCTTAAGCTACGCTCGGCTGTTTTACCAGCTATACAGACGGAGGTCGGGGATGGATCGCAATTTTTCCTTTGGAGGGACCTGTGACATCCCCTTGGTCGATTGGAGGAGGTCTGCCCGTTGGGATCGTGGCTTACGAGACTTCTCAGGGCCACGTCGTTGAGTATGGTCATAGTTGATGGGGTGTGGAGGTGGCCAACTGACTTTGCAGAGGAGTACGTGGATATTATGGATGGCTTGCCGAGTATAGATGTGAGGACAACTACAGTACGGTGGACTTTGCATCGATCAGGGACATATACCTCCGATTCGGCATATACTCTTTTCCGCCCGGAGGGTCCCACAGTACCGTGGGCTGCCCTTTTGACAGGACCAGGACGTATACCACGTCATTGCTTCATTCTTTGGATGGCTATCCGAGGTCGGTTGCCGACTCGGGATAAGCCTTGGATTGGTCGGGGGGATGACTCGTGTGTACTATGTGGTGGTGAGAGCGTTGAGACACACTCTCACCTTTTCTTTGAGTGTCCCTACTCACAGGACTGTCTGGGGAGGTTACAGGTGGGAGGTGGGTTTTCTATGGCCACGTGGAGGTTGGCATAGTGCTGTTCTACGGGCTGCTAGTCGATGGCGAGGGAGACACTTGATATCCTGTGCGTACCGTAGGCTTCTCGCTGCTCTGATCTATTATATTTGGCTCGAAAGGAACACGAGGATATACGAGGCGCGGTCGGTGTCAGCTGGAGTAGTGGCTTCTCAGACGATCTCTATCATACGGGAGAGGATACTCTCGCTACGACTCCCTAATTCTCTTCATGCACGGGCACTGAAGAGGGTATGGCGTATAGCCTGGTGATTGTATTTGGTTTGTTTTTAGAGCTATATGTCTTGTTTGGTTGGAGAGCTAGTCTGTTAGCTCTGTGATGCGGTGGGGTTTTTACTCCCTATGCGCAGTAATGTACCATACCTTTTATCTTTTTTATGTGATTGACCTTTAAAAAAAAAATCATCAAATCAAAGTATCAAACCCCCAAGGAAAAGAAAAGAATTAAGAAAAATGACTCGTTAACCCCAATTGCAGTCCCATACGTACTTTGCTTAGCATTGCAAACGATTATCGAAGGATGCCGAGACATACTGATCATCCTATGATTTTATTTTTTTGATTTGTGAACCAAGTCAATGATTTGCTTCTTTATTTAGAAAATTGGGTTTAATTAAGAATATGTTTATTTATCTATAAAAATAGTGAAATTAATTATATTAGTCTTGCTTATTTGGGGTGTTCCATAGATCATGGTAAGAGACTATAAATAATGTGAATCTTATTTGAAAATAATTTTTCCTTTTGAAATATGAACAAAACCAATGGCATAAATGTCAAATGTACAATAGCATCATCTTTCTCTAAGTGTAATTGAACTTTGTGACTTATTAAACGAAAACTTAAATTGTTTTGTGTTTCAACAGCAATATTTTCTGTCAAACGTTCTCGCGCGCTTACATCGTATCCCCTTGGACTCGAGGTACAATTTCATTTCCCAGAGAATGATTTCCATCATTGGTGTCTTCCCCTTTTGGAGATGGAGGCCTAGACGACACAAATAACATCGTTCGAATTTGATCAAGAATAATAATTAAAAAAAAGGGACATTTGAAGGAGCTAAATGTTTTACCCCAATAGAAGGATGGTTTCTGAGTCGTCGTTATAATCTGGTGGCTCCAAAATGTGTGTTGTTTCATGGATGTCGTCTCTAGAAGGCGTTGCGAGATAGTTTATTGGTGAGATGATAGAGTGTTGAATCTCTTCGACCTGCATTTTCAAATTAGAGGAGGTAATGATAACTATTTTCACGGTACGTCAGATAAAAAATAATTAAATCATGTATAGTGTGCTTTTACCTGTCCCTCCAAGATCTGATTTTCATGCATCATCTGTTCTTTCTGCAACATAAAAAGAGGCAAAAAAAACTCAGTTGGTTATGTAGAAATCGGAGACGTGTGAGTGTGAGTACGGTCTCACGCCTAGCGTACGAATAAGAGAGGAAAACCGAATTATATCAATTATTTTTTGTACGTCGATACTTATCGAAAAACCAAAATATTAAATTTGTCATTCCGGACCAAAAATTCAATATTTCGACATTTTTTCCACTCTTCAGATCACACCTCAAACAATGGTCGACCAACTGACTGAGCAACCAAATGCCTTTGACGTCACAACAATGGGTGGTCGAACCAATGTGCAGCAAGATAGACATGCCTTTGATAGCAATGAAGAAAATGGAGGTGTGCGAGTGCGGTCTCACACTTAGAGCACGAAGACTAGGATAGGGACATACGAGACACTTAGGAAAGTTACATGCTAAAACCAATTAATAATAAATAGAGTAGCTCCCTAAACTTATAAGATCGTCTCTTTTTCCATACAAAATTAGTGTGAGATAACTCACAAGTGAATATCTCAACACATCGTCATCAGCTGTAACAAGCTGAATAGGAGCTAGTTACATATTTTATGTTCTAAAGACGGTAATAAAATGCTTTTTCATACCCGCATTTTAGACTGTTCTATTTGCTGCATCAATATCTGCTCCTGCAAATTTGAACAATAGTTACATCAAGAACACAAACAATTTTTGGATTAATTACAAGAGTTTAAAGTAGGTAAAAAATCTCCGAACCTTCCTAGTGGTAACACACATAAGTCCTTCGTGCAATTGCTTGTCGAGTGCGTGCAGTTCTTGCAAGTCCATGTCTGTTAGGTCTTTACCGAACAATTGCATACTACACAACAACACAATAACCGTACCAATTAATTAAATTAAAAAAAATGTAATCTTGGGTATTGAGTTTCAATTATCATTATTGTCGATATACCGTTGTTTCGATTTGAGGTTCTCAACTTCCTGAGGTTCTTGAAGATCGGAACGTGCCTCCGGGTGGCGTTCCGCGGGACCCGGCCGTCTAGTCGACTCCAAGCAGTCGTTGAATCTTGAAAGTATTTGGGTCATGCTGCAGCAGGTGCACTATCAAATTAAGATGTGCCATATATATATAATTGAAATCATCATATATACCAATTAATTACAAATCAAAACAAATTAAAAATTAAGATAACACCAATTAATTACAAATCAAACACGTACTCTGAACTGGAAAACTGATAGAGCCTACCGCAGCTGGAGAAAATAACGACGGCGACATCGGCGTCGCAGAGAACGGAGAGCTCGTGAGCCTTCTTGAACAAACCCTGCCGCCTCTTCGAGAAGGACACGTGTCTCGCACTCGTGCTCTCGATCCGTTTTATTTCGACTTTGCCCCGAACCATATTATTTACAGTATATATATATATATATATATATATATATATATATATATATATATATATATATATATATATATATATATATATATATTATTGTATTAATTACAATTCAATGTCTCTTCTCTTCTCTTTCTGCAGTCGGATTTTATAAGCCCAAAAATTGATCGAAGAAACTGAATGATTATATAGATAGTAGGGATGAGGATTTATATATATCTATATATAAGTACTGCATGATTTATGACTCTTCCTCTCTCTGGTTGCCGCGTTAAATAAGGATTATTATTGATACTATTATTTTAGGGTTTTTTTTTTGTATAAATTCAAAGAGTTTAGGAATATAAATAAATCTATTGGCACAAATGGATTTTCTATTTTATTTTTTAAGTACTTACTAAAATTATTCAAGCCCTTCAATTATATAATATACCACTTTATTATACTAAAAACACTTTAAATAATACCGAGTATTTATATTACTAATATTTATATATAAAGAGAAAACGGTTGACATGACCCTCTCGGTTGGATTTTTCGGCGAAGATTGCAGGCAGCCGATAAGCACTACAAAGTGGCCTTTTACCGGAGACCTACAAGTCATTAAAGGGGAGTTAGAGCATTTCCAATGCACAAAACCTATTTTTTTACTTTTTGTGGGTCTATTTATTGTCACATCATATTAAGTGGGCAAATGAAAAAAAGTGGGCAATTCACTCCAATGCAAAAGTCCACTTTTTAACTTTTAAATTCCAATTATATTAATTAAATAGTACTATTAAAACATACAAAAAGTGGGAAAAAAAATAATTAAGGCCCACATGTCAGAAATGGGCATGGCCAAGACAGTGGGCATGCTCACTATTTTCATATTTGCTCCAATGCATAAAAAATGAATTTTGAGTGCCCAAATCCATTTTACTTGGTCCAATGCACCCAAATGAGCTGCATTGGAGATGCTCTGGCTATTGAAGAATTAATTAGTTAATTAATTAAATGTACTCTCTCTTCTCACCCCAAACAACCATGCTTACAAACACACGCCCTAAGGAGAAATGAAAAAAAAATCTCTCTTGAAAGTGTTGGACCATCTTATATAATCTCTAAACTACTGAATTGAGTTGAACTCAAAAATAAATAAATAAATAAACATGGCCAAAATCACCCAATTTTATATTTTATCATGAATTAAAATATACAATTATAAATCATTTTATGAAAAAATATTGAACATTAATTGAATTTTATTTTATTTCAACAAATTATTTAATGAGATTAAAATTATCATAATTTAACTAGTGTTTTTTATAATATGTTAAATCATTTTATTTTTATTTAATGATAATATATATATATATATATATATATATATATATATTAAAACCTCTATAAATTAATACTCGATTCATTAATAACCTCTCTAAATTAATAGAATCTTCCGATCCTGACTTGATATTTTAAATGAAAAAAATACTTCGATAAATTAATAACCTCTCCTCTCTAAATTAATACAATTTAAATACTTCGATAAATTAATAACATCTCCTCTCTAAATTAACGATATAAAAAATACTATAGGGGATAGAGGGAGTATGTTTTATGATAATTATTTTTATACCTACACAATCCAACTTAGAAAGTCAAACCAATATAAATTTAAAATTGTACTGATATTGAGCAGGGGCCGCGCGAACGCAGACCCCCTCAGCAACAAATTATGACGTAGGTTCGACCACTTGAGCCGACCTTAAGCTAGCGCCCCTCCCGAGTGCAATGGAGGTCACCAACCAAGGCCATGAGCCTACTTGATCGCTCATTGACCCCGTCCAGGTAAGTAAGTAACAAAATGATCCCCTCCTTGTTATATTACAAGCTTGTGCATTTTGGAAAACATTCTCAATCAATGTGGGATTTACATTTGTCATCTTCCTCCGAGAGCATAAAATTAGAGATTTACATTTGTCATCTTCCTCCGAGAGCATAAAATTAGAGTTAGTTATTTTGCACTTTCATAACACCTCTCCAAGAAATTAGAGTCCAATTAATTGCCATTGGATTAATTGATTGATATTTTCGACATTTTCAAGGCTTCTTCAACATACAAATAACATCAAACTTTTGCAATAGCATTGTCACATGTATCTTGATCATCTTCTTATTATTGAAGTACGTACTTGAATCAAATCTCGAGAGACCATTGGGAAGATGTGATCAGTGACGATTATGATACAATTCAATTCCTTTGCCTCAACGTTAGTGTCACACTGTGTCGTCACACTGTTTGACACGCTTTGATTGCTTGATAGTGAATATTGTTAGACTTAGGTACAACTTTGTTGAGTAAAAAATGGAAGTGTTTTTAATTAGTCGCTCACAAAATTCTTATCTTTGAAAGATTTGGGCCATCACACATGTATACAACCCACCATAACTCATTAGGAATGCATCACTCAAAATGGGTCGAAGGGTGGAAATAACCTTTAAGCAACAGTGGGAGATCAGTTACACACTTTTTTTTTACTTATGATATTGATTTTTACACACACACAAAAATAAAATAAAAAATAAAATAAAAAATAGTAGGAGACCGAGTCGACAAACAGGTGGAGCAAGGTAAAAGCCCTGGTCACCCACGAACAGGTTGTGCAAACCGATATGGTCCTCACGAGCTTCCTCATAAAAGGCACATGGGTAATTAGGGAGAAATTGACGTGCTGATTATATATTAGAAGGACGGTGCTAAATGGGCAGAATCTGCCCATGGGCAGAAATAATTTAAAAAATTATTTTATAAAATGTAAAAATATTTTAATTATTTTTTTGACATGTAATATAATTAGTTATACTATATAAAATATATATTTCACAAAATTTTTTTTATAAAAAAATGTTTTGTTAAAGATAATGTATATTCTAATATTTATATTGAAAAAATCAATTAAATAGAAAAAAAATATTTTAACATATAATAATAAAAGATAAAAATTATATTTTTAGATATCTATTATACTAATTATGGGACCCTATACCATGGGGACTAGCCTCATACGACCTATGTGGTCTCGGCCCACAGACAAAACTAAATTGGCCCAATTATTTTTCGCTACACACAACCCAAACAACCCGGCTCTCTCAACTCTCAACTTCCGTCAAAATCATGCCGCCTCAATCACCGTCCGCGCCGCATCCTCTCTCATCTCTCTCGTCCGTCAAAATCATGCCGCCGCAACCACCGTCCGCGCCGCATCCAACGTCCGCCGCATCCATCGACACTACCTCGGCAGCAACAATGTCAGCGACAAGCAACAAGTTTGCAACAACAACAGTAGAAGCAACATTCAAGCAACCATCAGAAACCCTAGCTTATTTCAAGGTAACTAGAAACCTAATTTTTTGAATTTCAATTTCTTCTCGTATTGAATGTTGAAATACAAACACAGATTTGTATGATATTTTTTTATCAGTTTAACCTAGCTTCTCAAATTTCTTCTCGAATTTCATGTTGAAATACAATCACTGATTTCGTTTGAAATACACACTGATTATAAATTTCATCTTGGTTTGTATTTCGTGTGAAATAAAAACCTATTTGTTATTTTATCAATTTCTTCTAGGATTTCATGTTGAAATACAAATACTGATTTCTTCGCAGTCTTCATCTCAGATTGCATGTTGAAATACAAACATTTTTTGTACTATTATTGTTCTAATGATTGCTTGAAAAGGAATAAACAATAAAAATCAGAAAGATTTTGATGCATTCTTCTCTGTTTTGAACGTGATTCTTCACTAAATTCTACTATATTTGGTCTATTATTATTGAGAATTTTAGGTCTAAAATTATTGGGAATTTTCAATAAGTAAACAAGAATTCCCTGAAATATTCTTGTTGAAAAAACGATTCCCTGAAATATTCTTGGCTCTGTGATGAATTCTTCACTGAAGGACTAACTAATTTGTATAAATGAAAAAAAAAAACATATATAAAAGTTATTGACTAGAAAATAGGAATTTTTTCGAGGAACTAACTTCACTGATTTGGAAGTATATTATTTGTGTGTAATAAATACATATTAAACTTCATTTTAGGAAATGGAATCCAAAATAAATGTGTTCACGAGAAGGTCAAAGAAAGGCTTAATCAGTGATATAAATGAAGCAAGTAGTGATGTATTTACAAGAACCAGCCAAAGGATGAAGATCTCAGCCACTCCTACGGTATGTGTACTACACATTTCCTACATAGAAATTAATACTCAAATTATCTACAATTTATGTTAATACATATATATTATACTCATACTTTCATGCATTCCAGACTCAAGTGGATGAACCAATTGAAAAAACTGGAAACCTGCTTGAGATTGTAAGAAAATAGTTGTTTAAAATCTTCTTGCACTAATACATAGTCCTGTTTGCCCTAATAATTAAACCTTCATTTTTTTCAGGATAATATTGCGATAAGAAGAAGCCCAAGGAGGGAGGTTGTTCTTCCACTTAAACTACTTGATGCGCCTTCAAAAACGGTACACTGAAAATTTGAAAATCAGGTTTTAAATAAATGATCAATTCATTGTTATTTCATAAACTTTATTTCTTCAGGCTGACACAATTATACATTCACTGAAGCATCCACATAAGAGAAAGGCTGATTCAAATGAAGTGGCTACTTCGCAAAATCTTCAGAAAAAGGTTTTAAATCATCTCAAAGTGATATTAGATCATTTAATAATTTGCACATAATGACTTATATTACATACTGACTGCATTCTTCTCCAACTATTGTTGCATTCTTCTCCAAGTGAGACAGAAATCTTCTCCCAATGTGACTGAAAAAATATTAGTTTCACAATGCATACTATATATAACTACACGTTCAATATACTCTGAATGCTTATCCAAATAGTCATTGATTGTGGTTCATGTCTTCTAAGAATTTTTAATGATTAATCTAATTTGTTGAGATTAAATACTGAGAATCTCTGGTCTGAACATTGCAGCAAAAGAACGATGCTGAAATTGAGAAGGAGAAGCAACAGAAGAAATACAATAATAAGGATAAGGACCAGAAAGAAAAAGCTCATAAACCTGATTCAAATGAAGTGGCTACTGCACAAAATCTTCAGGAAAAGGTTCAAAATAATCTCATAGTGATCTTAGATTATTCAATAATTTGCACATAATGACTTATATCACATACTGACTGCATTCCTCTACAAATATTACTGCATTCTTCTCCTACTATTGCTACATTCTTCTCCAAATGTGACAGAAATCTTCTCGCAATGTGACTGAAAAATTATTAGTTTCACAATGCATACTACAAGTTCAATATACTCTGAATTCTTATCCAATTCCTCTGTCATTGTGGTTCATGTCTTCTAAAAATTGTTAATGATTAATCGCTTTTGTTGATATTAAATACTAAAGTATTTGTGTTTTCAACATTGCAGCAAAAGAACGATGCTGTAATTGAGAAGGAGAAGGAACAGAAGAAACATAATGAGAAAGAGAAGGAACAGAAAAAGGACAAGGACCAAAAAGAAAAAGCGCATAATAAGGAGAAGCATGCTGCTCTGAAAGTGAACACGGAAAAGAGGGATAAACAGAAAGCAAATGCTGAAAAGGAGAAGGAAAAGGAAAATGTGAAGGAGAACAAGAAGAACAAGCTGAGAGAAACATCACAGAAAAATAAAAGAGCTGGTGAGAAAGAGAATAAAGAACCAGCTCCGAAAAAGGGAAAAAAAAGAGTTGTTGATGAAAAGAAAAAGCCTAACTTAAAGACTCGTATGTCACCAAGCCATATATCTACCGTTGTTGAAAATCTCACAGAAGAACAACGACAAGATGTCCGAGACATAGGGTTTGGAGGCTTACTAAGTTTGAACATCAAGCACAACAAGAATGAACTAACAAGATTCCTTGTTGAAAAATTTGATGTGTATAAATGTTCTATCATTCTCCAAAATGGAGAAATGGATATCAATGAAGACGATGTTGTATCCGTCTTTGATCTGCCAAAGGGCCACTTACCTGTAAAAGAATCAAACGGTAAAAAAATTATGTTTCATTCTTATTTCTATCATTTTCTATTGTGAAATCTATATTAAGAATAAACTGACATTGAAATGTTTTTCATGATGAAGGGTTGAAAAAAAAAGATAATGAAGAGGGATTCACAGAATTCCTAAAAAACTGGAGAGACAAATGGGGTGAAACAACAGGTATAAACTCATGCATTTCATTCCTACTGAATCAATACATTTCAAAATGTGACATAATTCTTGTCCAATAACAACTGCATTCTTCTCCAAAATGTGCCAAAATCTTCTCACAATGTGACTAAAAATTTATTAGTTCTCAAATGCATACTAAAATATGAAATATTGATACTGAAATCTATTGAAGTCTCCATTTTACAGGTGGCCCCTCTTCACAAGATATGTGTGACAGACTGTCTAAAAGCCAGGAAAGTGGCGATGATTTCAAACGGGACTTTGTTGTTCTAGTTGTCAGTACCTTGTTGAAAGGGAAACAAGACAATTATGTGAACTACAATGTCCTATACTCACTTAGGAATGTCAATCAGATCAGAGAGTTGGACTGGTGTAACTACACAATTAAGTCCCTCGTGTATGCAGCAGAAAAATGGATGGGAGGACGTTCTTACTTCATAGGACCAGTGACACTCCTTCTGGTAACTACACGTTATATTAACTTAATTATGAAATTCTGCTGATTATAATTTTAGTCAGTTAATTATTCTTTTCTTGTTTCTGAATTCTTCTTGTTTTAAAACTCAATTCTTTTTTATTTCAAAGTTAATTCATCTTGTATTTAATACTGATTTTACTTATGTATTTTTCACTGAATTCTTATTTTTTGTTTATTACTTTCCAGCTTTGTTACCTAGACCGGGTCGTGTTCAAAGTAAGATCTGTTCCGAGGCAATTCCCAGTATGCTCCAATTGGGATTCAGATAAAATCAAAGATAGAATTGAAGCTGAGAAGGATGATGGGGAGTTTGGCATTGGAAAAATTTGGAAGAGGTTTCCTAAACCTGCTAAGACTCAACAACAAGTTGCCCCACAGAATGCCCCCCGAGCTCTCCCAGAAGTAATCCTTTCACATTCTCCTGCACACCCGGAAGTAATCCCTTCTCACGCCCACCATGATGCACCAGATATACTCCCCAAACCTCAAGCACAGTGTGGTTCACAATCTGAATCTGCCACAGATAATACAGATCTGACATTGGCCATAGGGAGAATGGCTGATGCAGTAATTGATTGCTTGCATGTACTAAGAAAGACGGGAAAAGAAGAATGCATGGCTGGCATCTTTAAAAAGGCACTTGTAAATCATATGATTCAAGAGGAGCATGAGTTACAAATTCCAAAGGAGCAGACACAAGATGACATCCCGGTTGGGCAGCAAGATGCATTGCAGCCAAGCCCACCAAAGAAATACACTGTCACAATTGAGACATTAGATGATGATTACTTCCTGAATCCAGCGGTCATGATGGCTATAGAGAAGATAGAACAGGCCTTCATCAAGAAGCAAAAGAATCCCGACTTCCCGAGCTTCTCCCTCGGCATACCAGGTGTTGATACCGATGAGAGCCAAGAAGCCCAAATTTTGGGGGGCATAGATGTTGAAGGGCCAAGTGATGAACCAAAAAGTACGGGTGGTAAAGATGCTAAAAACAGCGAAGAAGCCAAAATTCTGGGGGGCATAGGATTCAAGAAGCCAAGAAGCCCAAATGCTGAACGGCCAAGTGATGAAAATGCTGAAGAATACATTGTGAAGAGCACGCGAGGGCTGAATGAGACAAAATTCCAAGAGTATGTTCTAATTATATTTTTCAATTTTACACTTAATTTCATACTTTGGTAAGAAAATTTAAAAATATAATTGCTTTAAAAATAAAATTTTTGGTTTCTTCTCGCTGTAAGTATGAATTCTTCTCCATTTTATAATGAATTCTTCTCTGTTTTGTCACAGTATGGATTCTGAAATCTTGGATTGTCACTGAATTAATCTTGGTTTGTCACATAATTCATCTTGTTCGTACTATTATCTAATAAAACTTGATATATGGATTTTTTTTTCTTGAAAAAGATTACTCAATGAGTCAGAGGATGATTCTGATGATGTCATGATTAGGAAGACAAATATCCGAAGATTCAGAAATCTTCCCACAAATTTGAGGTCTCCATTCTGGAAGAGAACGGTAACTGATGTGAATAATATCAGCAAGAAGGAGCAGCTCATCTCTGATTATGCTTTACTCCCGACAACTGACAAAAACAAAGGGTATAAGCTTTTGAATATGACTGTAATTTTCTTCATTTTTTGGCTTAATATATTGGGTAAATTCTACAGGGAAGTATTGTTTACGGGGAAGGGTATGTATGGCTTCAGAGAAGATTTTCAAACCCTGACACCAAACAAATGGGTTGTCAGTAACATCATTGACATTTGGAGCCTAAAGCTAAGCCTCGACAACATCAGAAGATCACCTGAGCAACTGAAACGAGTATTCTTTTCATCTACATTAACAGTAAGTACGAAAATTTATATCTCATAAACAATAAATAAATTAAATAACATATCTAATTATATTTACAATTTACAGAGAGTGATGGCTAGGTCAAAAGATATATCAAACCGTGAAAAGGATTTTGGTACAGGGATTGATTCAGAGCTTGCAAACCTCGGCAACCTGGATCTCGAAGATGCTGATTTGGTAACTAGATCCTAGTAGATGTTTATTATAGAACATTAAAACAATAATCTAAAAAAATTGCTGTGTATTAAAGGTCTTCTTCCCGATTATCAAAAATTCACATTTCTGGGTCATTTGCTTCAACTTCAACAATGATTCCATGGAGATAATGGACAACAAGCCTCTCCTCCCTGGATACACAGTTCATGATACATATGGGGTTGTTTGTGAGCAAGTGGTATATTTACTTATTATCTTTGGTTTTGGATATATTATATTTTTCATATGGGTGTGAGTATTTTGCGCAGTGGCTTTCTTTTCTTTTTTGTGTGGTATTCTTTTCTGTTTAATGTGGAATTCTTCTCAATTTCGCTGACCAAGGACTCATAACTTATTTATTGAATCACTCTTGCTTTGAAAACAGAATCTGAATTTTGCTGATTATCTGGAGAAAAAGAAGCTGAAACTGAACAAAAAAGTAGCCAACTACAAGATGATTATGCTCAAAATGAAATGGCGCGAGAAATCAAACTACAATGACTGTGGAATTTATTGCATGCGACATATGGAAACCTATAAAGGGAAAGGCGATGATTGGGAAAGTGGTTTCAAAAAGAACAAGGTACTTTTAAAATTTTATTATTACTATTGAACTTATCTCCAAATTCTGAACTTTGATGTAACGGTGTTTATTTCTATTGAACTTATTTCCAAAATTTTATGTTCTCCGTATCCTGACATTCTACCTTGTTTTTGTTTTTGGAAGTATTAGTTTCTGATTTACATCAATGACTTTGCGATGAATTTTTTGTATATTTAACTTTCTCTTTTTTGAACAGGATACAGATTTCATCAATGTTCTTCGGATCAAATATTGTTCATCAATCATAATGATGGATACTAATGAAAAGAAACACGAAGTTATGAAAAGAGCAAGAGAAAATTCAACGGTCGATGATGATAAAGTGAAATAGGGATTACATATTATGCAACAAAACGAATGAATGTATTGTTTAGATTCAACACATTGTCTGTGGGTAGAAATCATTTCTTTTAACAGAGTTGTACTGATTATATTCTCTATTTCGAACAAAATGATTGTATTCTCTATTGAATTCTTTTTACTAAATAATTCTTACTTCTCACATTATTACTGAATTCTTCTCACTTTGTCACTAAATTCTTCACCCTTTATAACTAAATTCTTCTCCCTTTTGTCACACTCACAATTTATGAATGCATTCTAAAACCTAACAGTAAATTCTTCTTCAATTTTTAATGCATTCTATTGTATATGTAACTATATTCTACTTTCTTTATTTAAAAAGATAGAAGAACGTTAATCCGAAATTAATATAAATATAGTTTGAATGCGATGACAAAATAAGAATCAAAACTGAATTTTCAACAAATGAATCCATATATCCTCTTAAAAAAACAATGTTGCCACAAATCTGAATTCCTAACAAATAGAAACATATATCATCAACCCAATGTTGCAACAAACTAAAAACAAAAATCATGGGGCAAAAACTGAATTTCCAACATATGAATCCATATATCCTCTTAAAAACACAATGTTGCCACAAATCTGAATTCCTAACCAATAGAACCATATATCATCAACCCAATGTTGCCACAAAATAAAAACAAAAATCATGGGGCAGGATCACATAAAACTGGTGGAAATGTCGAACTTGTATTCGGAGAAACAACTTCTAGTCCTTAATTTTCAGAAACAGGGTGCACAACGTAACTACCCTCGCCATCCTAAAAAAACACATCATATAAGTATTTAAAACAGAGTAGAACTCAATATAAAACAGAGTAGAACTTAGTAATAAAGACAGAAGAATTTAAAAAAAAAAATTTAAGAAAAATTTGATAAGTAGAATATAAACATTATTACCTTTAAATTCTGAACAGCCATCCTGTTTTTTAACTCAACAGTATTCGATATCTTCTTTCTCCCTCTTACTTTATTGCATATCTTCTCCATTGTAGGCTTCTCCCTCCTTCGTCGCTTATACTTCAAGCTCGTACTTTTTGGATTTTGAACAATGTCACTTCTTGAAGAAGTGTCGTCCAAACATCCCTCATCGGTAACTGGCCCAACAGCACGAATAACATCCTTTTTAATACTCTCAAAACCTGTGTCCCAAATCAGCCGAGCATCCTTATTACATTCAATAGTTGAAATAAAATTCACAGCCTTCCTATTTGCTTGTGTTCTCCACAAAGATGCTGCGGTCGAATCTTCAGATCGAGAGGTCGCTGAAGGAACATCACTCTCCATTTCACGACCCTTAACAACATCTTTACGCCACCTCTTCAATATGTAGAACTCAGGAATGGTAGAAACACAATGGATGTTCATTATTCTCAAGGAATGCGAGCACAAGATACCAACTTCAGAAAATAACTTGCATGTGCAACTCACATTTTGATCAGTAAGACCATAAGACACAGTGTGCTTTATTTTATCACGACCTTCTCGCCACACATAGTATGTAACACTGAAAGAATTAACACTAACGACAGACTGAAAATAACTAGAACCTTTCTTGTATTCATCCTCAAACATGTCGTAAGCCTTCAGTGTATAAACATCTCTAGCATGCAAAAGCATTTGAGGCTCATCTGTAGACATTGTTCGCTTACCGATAAGGCAAGCCACATCAAGGGCTTTCTCATTGCTCCTCCATTCTGCAACAACACCCTCAAAGCAATGATAAAAGTCACAAAGGTCGGAAGTCTTTGAGAATTTCTTAGAGATTGCTTGATTAGTACTCTCGCTTCTTTGCGAAGACAATGCACCGCCGGAGAAATAATCCTTATTGAAGGCAGGACACCATCTGTCTCTAATCCCATATAGCCTCAGTAACCATTTGTCGCTTGCACAATCATACTTGGAAATCATCCTATACAAAAAAACAAAATATGGTAAGTAAAAAGTACTGAGTAATTCTGTTAGTAAATAGAGAAGAATTGCATTCAAAACAGAGAAGAATGATACATATCTCGCAGAAGAATTCAACATAACACACGAAAAACATACAATACATATTGTTTCAAAACAGAAAAGAATCTAACATAAAACAGATAAAATATCCTAGAAAAAAACATAACAATAGAGAAGTCATCCTAGAAAAAAAATATAGTAAATATCCATTAAAAAAATATAGCAATAGAGAAGTCATTCTAGAAAAAAATATAGTAAATACATATAGCAAGCTGAATGTCCATAGAAGTAGAGAATAAATCCACAAAAAACATAACATAACTCACAAACACATATCAGAATTACGTATATAACTACGCTTGAAAAATCCATGATATAATAAAAACTAAATAATTGGTTACAAACAGAGAAGAATCTCGCATACAACAGAGAAGAATTACGTCAGAAACAGAGCAGAATTTAGCACAAACAGAGCATAATTCCATATAAAATAATCAAAAGATCAAAACGAAAAATAATACTTGAATAATAAAAACTTACTCCACCCATTTTTTCTCAAACTCAGCAATCGTATCACAACACTTTAGCAAGTAATTGAAATCGTCCATGAATCCTTGTTTGTTCCGAAGCCCAGCGATGCGATTCTTTGAATTCTCCCCAATATGCCAGATGCAAAGACGATGGCGGGCAAGAGGAAATATCTTCGAAATAGCAGCAGCCATAGCAGCAGACTGATCGGTCATGATAGTGACAGGATGAACATAGTTCATGGATCTCAAGAAGGCACTGAACAACCACTCAAAAGACTCGGTAGTCTCGTTCATCAAAAACCCACAACCAAACATAACATTCAGTCCGTGGTGGTTCATACCGACAAACGGACCACAAATCATATCATACTTGTTCGTGCGATAAGTCGTGTCATGAACCACCAAATCACCAAAGAGCATGTAGTCGTCCTTCATCCGTCCATCCCTCCAGAAAAAACTACACAACCTGGATTGGCTATCAAGCTGAAAATCAAAGAAAAAGTCCTTTTCGATAGCCTGCCTATTCCTAAAAATGTCTATCAACTTGCTCGAGTCCGTCCCATCGAGAATCTTTGGGTTGTTCAATGCATTATAAGCATCTCTAAGGCCAAACCCTAAACACGGTGATCCACCAGACTGATGCTTTAAAACCCTAACAGCATCAGCAACCCCGACTCCACTTTTCTTCAACTCCTCCAAGTAAGCAATATGGTTTTGGGAAATCCTTCGATGCGATCTCAAAAGGTGGCTAGAGGATGGCGGACATAATTCATGATTGTGTTCTTTCACATGCTTTGAAATGACCCAAATACCATTTGTATCAATGTGAAACTGTACTTGAGCTTGACAATTAGATCTCACATCGAGCTTAGAAAAGGATGCATCGGGATTGGTATTCTTCTGCTTCAACCCCGCATGAGAGCACAAATACCGTTTCATCGATATAGAGCCATCTACTCTACGCCTTGCTTTTGACTTCCGAACACTAAAACCCACCTTAAAAGCGTAATCATTGTATATGTCAAAAGCTTCTTTCTCTGACTTAGCAATCACACCAATTAATCATAAACATCTTTATCAAATGATTCCCCTGTAAACAAAGAATCCTGAATTCAGACTAAACCATAACAGAGAAGAAAACAGTATCCCATGGAGAAGAATGCATCATTAAAATGAGAAGAATACAAAATACATGTCCAAAAAAGGAAAATCAATATTGAATTATAACACAAGCATGAAGTATCAAATGGAGCATAAATAAGCATTAAATGGGCAGAAAAATCAGCATACAAGTGAAATTGAAGAAAAAGGATGAATAATCCAGAATTCAGATTCAACCAAAACAGAGAAGAAACAGTATCATTAGAAGAAGAATACATCATTCAATGGAGAAGAATACAGAAATCAAGTTAAACATGGATTATCAAATTGAGCAGAAATAAGAATTAAAGTGGAAAAAACAACTTAAAAGTGAGAATAATGAAGAAAATTATTAATAAGATGAGAATAAATTATTACCTTTTTCAACATTATCATTAAGAATGACTTCAGAATTTGGAGGAACGACACCAATATCTTTCAAAACATTAGGTGAAACTACAACGACAAAATTTAGAGTCAGTCAAAGGGAGAAGAATGCATTATTAAAGTAAGAAGAATACATAAATCAAGTTCTAAAAATGAAACTAAAAAATAACCATTAATGTGGAAAGAAAAATGGCATAAAAGTGAGAACAATGAAGAGAAATGATGAATAAGATGGGAATAAATTATTACATTTTTCGGCATCATCATTATTGACTTCAGAATTTGGAGGAACACCAATATCTCTCAAAACATCAGGAGCAACTACAACGACAAATGTCAAAATACAAACATTAAAAAAAGTACACAAAACTAAGAATTCAAATATGAAATTAATAACTTATCACAAGACCTGAAACGGAAGCATTAGCTCCAGAATTAATATCCACAAAAGTAGCAACAACTAAATTTAAGAGTAAATCAAATCAATATAATGAGAAGAACTCTGTATACACCAGAGAAGAACTCAGTATTAAACACAGAAGAATTCAAAAAACAATTTTCAGACCATCACTGTTGTCATCTCCAGAATCAATATTGATTACTTCAACACCATCTGTAAAATCCACTGAAAAAGCCCATACAAACCACGTAAGAACAAAGACGAATTAACTGAGCTTTATTGAAAAATTCAATTGCAAAAGACTGATGAAAAGATTCTCCCTACCATCAAAAGTATAATCATCCAGATCAATGTCCTCAATCTGAGGTAAATCCATCATCCAAACCTATTATTTAAAATTCTGAAAACATAGAAAAATTACATATCAAATAGAGAAGAATGTCACAGACAACAGAGCGGAATTCTAATACTGAAAACACACAAAATTCAAATCCGAAAATGTACAGAAATCAATGAAAACGAACAAATTATGAGATCAAATCCTAATCATGTGATCGAATTTGCCGCCTTCGAATAGAAATTATGAGAGGAAGTACAAAATTAGGATTCTTACACGTCCAATCGAAACTGTGCTTGGCCCAACGAAATACGCCGCTGCCGCCCGTCTCCGAATAATCGTCACAACAACAGAATTATGTCCGATCGAAGTTTTAGATGCAACGCCGTTCGTCGTCGAATTCACCGCTCGGAATTTGTTCAACAGAATTACGTTCGATCGAAGTTCTAGATGCAACGCCGTTCGTCGTCGAATTCACCGCTGGGAAGAATTACACCGTCGCCGGAGTTTTGGATGCGTCGTCGAATTCGCTGTCTTCCATTGAATCGGTAGTTTGTTGGTTTCGTGAATCGTGAGTAGAGAGTGGTAAGGTAGAGAGATCGAGAAGTAAAAAAGAAAAAGAAAAAAAAATAGGGTTAAAAAAATAAAATGTTTAAATATAAAAAAAAGGAACCATGTAGATGGTGTGGTACCCGATACCACCTAATAAATTGCCCATGGAATTACCCATATTAGAATATGTTTGCTAACATGAGATATACTCTATTGACCTCTAATTTCAAATCTTGACATATGCATTAGAATATGTTTGATTACGTGAGATCTAATTTAAAAGAATTGAAAAAAAAAAGTAAACACAGACTTTAAAAAAAGTAATGCCAGTCTACATTTCTAGCTATTTGTTTCAAACACCACCAACTCCGCAAAATATACGTGTTGTTATGAAGACTAATATATGCACATTTTATGCTAATTAATCATAGGAATTGACTATACTCACAATCATTATTCATAGGGATTGACTATACTCACAACCGATCACGTAGATGCTATTCATGAATTATTACATTGTTTGATGTGTTAATTGTATATGCATATATTATAAACGTCGTACATTTGATTATTTGTGCATGTATGTGCACTTATAAATAATTATATTAATTTTACGATAATTATATGCATTGTGTATTCCACCTGTTATAGGAGTATAAAACTTTCACCATTAAATTAACCATACCTACTTATTTGAAATAAATTGGAAAAAAAAAAATAAAAAAAATAAGAAAATTGAAAGGGGATCAAGTGTAGTGAATTGGTCTTTCTTAATTGTCAATTGCACTAAATGAAAATTTACAAATCTAGGTTGAACTAAAACTTTTACCTATTAAAACAAATTTTCGTTTCCCTATGTATTGAATATCATTTTCATTCACTTTACCTATTTTCGTTTCAGTTATGTGACGAATTGTTATACACTTATACTTACTTGATATGACGAATTGTTGGGTATTGATATACGCAGAAGCTAATCGGAGTTATAAACATTGCATAGGCACTAAACCATAACATTTGTAGTTCAAATGATACTGTTGAAACTTGAAAGAGTTAATAAATAATTTCAAACAAATGTATTTGAATTAGATGTGCTGATTTTACAGTGGAAAATAAATTCATCAACTGTATTAACAAATGACATAATAAAAAAATCATATTAAGAAACCTCTCTTTGATTGAATTAATACAAGAATCTTCTTACAATCCAGTCTTCGACTGCTTCATTGTTCGCTCGGAGACGGAAGAGCCACAGACTATTGCACCCGTGCTGTCCACCTCCAAAGATTGAACGACTATAGCAAACTCTACAACAACCAGAACTCGAAAAGACTTTGAAAACAAATGCGCAATCCCATCATCTCTTATGATGTGATTGCTAAACTCGATCCATCAGATAATTTACTCGAGTTAGACCCTCTGTTCTTAACATCCCCGAGCACAAACGCTCGAATGTCAGCCCTCCTTTCAGCTGATCTTTCGATTTCAAATCTCAGACTCGTCACCCCCTTTACTCCCAATCCACCATCATCATCCTCACCACAAGTTCCCCACTCGCTGTGAGCAGGGCTGGCCATCAATTCCTTCAAATTCCTCCGAAACCCCAAATCCGAATAAACCCTCCCCGGATTCCTCAACACGCCCGCGTTCTTCACGTTCCTGTAATCAAGATTCGAGTGAACTGGTCTGCCCACACTCTCCACCATCAAACAAGGATTGGGCAAACCGTTCCAAGAATGCAGCGGAACCATCGTGCTCAGCTCAGCCAAACACCCGACAACCTCCTCCATCGAGGGCCTTTTCTCTCTGCAAGACCTCACGCATTTCGCTGCCACGACGGCCAACATTTTCCTGACCATCGGATCCTTCGGGGGCAAAACCCTAGGATCAAACACAGATAACAATTTCCCTTTCCTTATCAAGGGGATAGCCCAATCAACAACGGAAGGGGGCGAATTCCCCATATCCAAAGCCTTCCTTCCACTGATGATTTCCAG
Organism: Euphrasia confusa; assembly: GCA_954870475.1. Taxonomy (NCBI): domain Eukaryota; kingdom Viridiplantae; phylum Streptophyta; class Magnoliopsida; order Lamiales; family Orobanchaceae; genus Euphrasia; species Euphrasia confusa. Next base: position 11,422,070 of record OX940954.1, on the reverse strand, counting down.
GAGCAGTATCCCGAAGCTGAACACGTCGGTCTTCGTGCTCAGGTTATCGGGGGTTACGTAGCACGGATCCAGGTAGCCCATGGTCCCAGCCGGCGGCGGGGTAGATCTCGAGCTGTAACCGTCCGCGATCCTCACCGCCAAGCCGAAATCGCCCAGCCGCGCGTTCGAATTTCCGTCGATCAAGACGTTGGCGGACTTGATGTCGCGGTGGATCACCGGCGGGTTCGAGGAATGGAGGGTGTGCACGGCTCGGGCGGTCTGCAGGGAGAGCTTCACCCGCCGCCCCCAGGTGAGGGGGCGGGGGTTCGATTCGGAATGCAGCACGTCGTAGAGAGTGCCCTTGCTCATGAACTCGACCACGAGGAGGCGATCTCGGGATTTGCATCTGGTGACGCCGACGAGATTGACGATCTCGGGGCTGCGGAGCTTGGAGAGGATGTCGATTTCGTTTTCGAACTCGTTGGGGTTTTTCTCGGAGGCGGAGGGCTTGCGGGAGGGTTTTTTGACGGCGACGAGGCGGCCGCCGCGGAGGACGGCCTTGTAGACGAGGCCGTGGCTGCCTCTGCCTAAGAGCTTAGCTGCTGAGAATTGGTCGGTGGCGGATTCGAGATCTTCGTAATTGAATTCTTCGATTTTGATGGGATTGACTGCTTTCGTCTTCGTTTTCTTCTTCGTCTTGATGTTTGAGGAGGGATGGGAATCGACGGTTGAGATTGAAGAATCGGCTTTGCAGGATAGATAACCCATCAAGAGAGAGAGGGAGAGACTGAAAAATGGGAAGCTAATAATAAGATTTTGGTGATTTACTGAAGAAGACGTTTTTTCGTAATAAATGCTACCGTCGGGGGTATAAACAAGAAATTGCATATCCCTCATTTATGTCTCTCCCTACCAAAACGAAGTAGTCACGTACTTACATCTATATTTTATTTAAAATAGTATTCCCTCTCTCCGTTAGAAGTTGTCCCTTTTTTTTTCGGTGGTTCTATAGTTATCACACCGGAGACAAAATTATTCTTACATTTTATACCTTTAGGGCTTGTTTGGTGTCCTTGATAAATTATTGGGCTGATAACTTAACTTAGTTAAGTTATCTTGACTTGGCCCAATAAGATAGAGTTGAGGTTGTTTGATTCACTTATTTTATCTCAAGATACCATTTATGAATCAGAGCAATAGCATCTCACTTCTCTTTCTACTAAAGTCTACATCGATGCTTTTTTTCCATCAAATTCGAATACAAAAATATGATGAAATTATAAATAATTTGTTGTAAAAGGGCAGAGATTTGGAGAGCATGAAGCTCGAGGATGGGCACATGAATTTGAAAAACAAGGAGAAGCAAATTTGAAAAATCATGAACAAGATGAACAAGAGGGACGAGCAGATTTTAGAAATCGAAATATTGCGAGGAATCTAAAAAGGTGGGTTGAGATCTCACATGAATTAATTTTTTGTGAGATAATTCGGTTTGATACTTCCAATTATTATTATTATTATTTTAATTTTGTGTTGCACGTGAATCTTGAATGTAGATCTGAGGAAGAATGTGAGAGTGAAGATAATTTTGCAACTTTTTTTAAGATTTATTTTATTTATAAATAAAAAAATGATTAATTTTGTGATTTAATATCAATTACTGTTTAGATGAGATTTCTCAACACCCCGCAACGGACGGATAACTCTTCAGAAGAGGAATAAGAATTATGACCGGGTCTGTTATCTATCATGGGCCCAAAAAAATAACACCAAACACTGGATAAGTAAGTTAACTAAACTATCATGCATTTAACATGGATACCAAACATGACCTTAGGCGTTGTTTGGTGTCCAAGATAACTCCATGATAGTGGAGATAACAATTATTTAGTGTTTGGTTTAGTTTTTTAAGGCCCAAATTAAAAAATAGGTCCGCTACTAATTACTATTCCACTTCAATGGAGTTAACACCCCAAACCGGTATGTTGGGCTATCTGACATGAACAATAACTCAAAATTTACAAATTTTCAAAAGAAAAAAAAAATGTGTTCTTCACTTCTTCCTGCTCTGTTATTGCATTTAAATTTTTACTCTCAATAACCATTGACAAACCAAAACTGAAAGAAGATTTTAAAATCCAAATAAATAAATGATTTTTTCATTCATAAATTCAGCACTTAAGAAAACTATTAAAAAAATAATTTAGGTTTAAAACTTGAAAAAGAATCAAAATCGTAGATTATCAAATTCGTTGTTGGCCGCTCGATAGTTGTGGCGATGGTTGTGGCTCGCCGTTGAGGAGCTAGATAGCGGTGACGATGATTGTGGCCCGCCATTGAGGAGCTCGATAGCGATGGCGATGGTGGTGCCCCGCCTTTGAGGAGCTCGATAGCGGCGATGGTGGTGGCCCTCAGTTGAGGAGATCTGAACATAGCATCCCAATTCCCAAATGGATTTATATGAATTTCATTTTTTTTTTCTGGATCTCAATATGTGCTCATACAATTATTGCAAAGGGAATGAGGAAAGAGAGAAAAAAAATTGAGTGAATCTCACCCACAACCGTGTTTCCTTTTTTATTTATCTAAACTAACCAAACACAAGATTAAAATATCACGTTAGGTTAACTTGTGAAGTTAACTTAACTATTTTATAAGCCCAATAAGAATATGGGCTACCAAACACGGCCTTAGGCCTTGTTTGGTGTCCAAGATAACTCTATGATAGTGGAGATAACTTAATTATTTAGTGTTTGGTTTAGTTTTTTAAGGCCCAAGTTAAAAAATAGGCCCGCTACTAATTACTATTCCACTTCAATGGAGTTAACACCCCAAACCGATATGTTGGGCTATCTGACATGAACAGTAACTCAAAATTTACAGATTTTCAAGAGAAAAAAAAATGTGTTCTTCACTTCTTCCTGCTCTGTTATTGCATTTAAATTTTTACTCCCAATAAGGCAATAACCATTGACAAATCAAAACTGAAAGAAGATTTTAAAATCCAAATAAATAAATGATTTTTTCATTCATAAATTCAGCACTTAAGAAAACTATTAAAAAAATGATTTAGGTTTAAAACTTGAAAAAGAATCAAAATCGTAGATTTTCAAATTCGTTGTTGGCCGCTCGATAGCTGTGGCGATGGTTGTGGCTCGCCGTTGAGGAGCTAGATAGCGGTGACGATGATTGTGGCCCGCCATTGAGGAGCTCGATAGCGATGGCAATGGTGGTGCCCCGCCTTTGAGGAGCACGATAGCGGCGATGGTGGTGGCCCTCAGTTGAGGAGATCTGAACATAGCATCCCAATTCCCAAATGAATTTATATCGAATTTCATTTTTTTTTTCTGGATCTCAATATGTGCTCATACAATTATTGCAGAGGGAATGAGGAAAGAGAGAAAAAATATTGAGTGAATCTCACCCACAACTGTGTTTCCTTTTTTATTTATCTAAACTAACCAAACACAAGATTAAAATATCACGTTGGGTTAACTTGTGAAGTTAACTTAACTATTTTATAAGCCCGATAAGAATATGGGCTACCAAACACGGCCTTACAAAACAATATCACTACAATAACATTATATTTACACCTGTTAACGAGCGAAAAAAACGGGCAGGATGGTCTTTCCTCTCTCGTAAACTCAAGAATGTTTTTGAGGACTGAGCCAACAATAAATTCTTCTTCAAAAAGGGAAATAAAAGCTTAAGCTGAAAAAGGAAATAACTCTATTTTTGGGGGCTTAAGATCTGCCTTTTTTGGTATGAGTACTAGTGTATTTATAGAGCTACAATTAGGGTTTTTCCCTCTTTTGACCTAATGGGCCTAACTACCATAATACATGGGCTTTACACGTGGGCCGGCCCAAACTTCCGCCGCCTTTCCAGATGAGCAACCCGGTATGGTGAAAAGGTTCTTCCCGGCTCCACCGACCGATCCTTGCTCGGCTCGGGTTAGCTTCTAGGCTCTCAACGGCCCTTTTGGCCCCCGGCGATCCGCGCGAAATGTTATTCTCGGGGTTAGGCGCTGACTCCCTCGTGTCTGCGGCATCCTTGGCGAGAGATGGCGTTTCTGCTCGGTGAATGATCCCCGACGCTCGAGCGACATCTCGCTCCTCGGACCTCCGTGGAGGGTTAACCAGTCGAGCTCTCTCTGCGCATGAGTCCCTCCGAGCAGCTATCTGGATGAACAAAAATAGTGATATAACAAATGCCCCTCGGGAGAGGCATGATCGGCCGAGGTCGAGTAGGCCTCTCCCGATCAGGATAAAACCTATTTTTAGGTCGTTTGCTATTTCTTAGGTGACCTCCTCGCCGCCATCATTGATAACCACTGTGATGGGACTCTTTGGGGGCCACACGTCCTTTACAATTAAAAATCGGGTACATTTTTTGAAATTTGAAAACATACGGAAACCGCTTGGAATTCCCCATATATAAGGTTTGGAGAAACCGCCTCTCCACTCACAATTCTCATTCTAGCTTTTCGAAAAAACTCAGAGAGAGAAAGAGAGAGAAAGAAGGGAACAAATTCCGGCGACCCAAACTTTTCCGGCGGCTCTTCCATATTCCTCCACTATCCAGGTACGTGAACCCCTCTTCTCCTTACTTTTGTTTAGCGCGTTGTGATCTGGGGCCCTAACGGGGCGTTACTCTGGGTATCGTTTAGGTTTTTTCAAATTTCCGGCGGTGGCTCCGGCTTAAGCTCCGTCCATAGGGTTTGGGGGCGTAGAAACTAGATTAAGTCTCCTGAACATTTCCTCTTCTGTCTATTGGGAATGAGTAACGAACAAAATCCTCAACCTGACCCTTTATCTCAGTCCCTGCGCCCGTCCTCGGATGCCGCTTCTTCTAACCCTCTCGTTCCTCCACCGGGCTCAAGTGCCACCCCGGTGCCGCCATCTGCAGTTGAATGGAGGATGACTAAATTCCATTTCTCAGAGGAGGAGAAACGAGATATGTTGGGCGGGCAGGCTGACGAAGCGTACAAACTCCTCTGCGAGATTCTCGCTGACTCGCGGGGTCCCCCTTCCTCTTTTAATTATGCTCGATATTCCCGCGATCACCCTTACAAATTCGTTCCGCGGAAGAGATTCCATTACGTCAAAGAACGCCGCGGCACACCGTTTGACGCAAGCTGGCGAAAGAGCACGGTGGCCGAGGAGGAACTACAGGGGATGAGGGAGAAATGGTGCATCCCGAACGATGTTCATCTGTACGCTCCGGAGAATGATGAGTTCGCGGATTCTCCCCCATCGGGCATGGTGGTCGTGAACTACTCGATGATGGAAAGCGGGCTCCGCTTTCCTTTGCATCCCTCGGTGGCCCATTTCCTTCAGTTGCAAGAGATCGTTCCGATGCAAATAACTCCGAATGGATGGGTGATGATATACGTCTATTGCATCATGCTCGGCTTCTACGGGCTATATAGAGGGCCGACCGGCCACGAGCTCATCTATCTCCTCTACATGAGTTCCACGAGCGGCGGGGATTACTATCTAAAGCAGCGACATCAAATTATAAAAGAGCTACCGAGCAAACAAGCTGAGTGGACTGAGAAGTGGTTCTTCGTTGCGGGGGAATGGGACGCAAAGGGCCTTCTCATCAACACGGAATATTGAGTGACACCGAACCGTTAGTTCCTTTGACCCCTCTCGTAACTTTTCCCTTGTTCTCTTAAATGGCCTACCTTGCGTTTCTTGACTTGTCCCCCTGTCCTGTTAGGCTTTAAAGCTCCGGAGGAAGACAAATTGGGGTGGGATTTCTTGACGATCTGGGAGAGGATAAAATCCCTCCCCGGTGACGATCGTAAGTACAAACTCTGGTTGACCGACGAGAGGCGGGCCCGAGCTCGTTTTATCACCGTTCCCCGTGATGTTGAGAGTTCTTATCCGCATGAGTGATATAGTGAGTCTTCTTATCGCGGTGACCACAATAATTTTTAATCCTGACTTTTATTTTTTATTTTTCCAGGTCATCGTTATCCTCGGATCATCCGTCCTGCGAGGTTTGACATGGAGAATCCAAGGGACAAAGCAAGACGTGAGAGGGAGAAATTAAACAAGGTCAAGTCTGGTGCCAAAAGTCAGAAAGGCTTGGGCCGGGGAAAACAAAACGAGGTGTCGATGGCATTTTCCCCTCCTCCGACCATTACTCCTTCGGTGTTTCCCTCCCCTCAGCCCCTGAACAAGATTCCTCCTGAGGCGCCTGTGGTGGATCTGGAAGAAGAAAAGACTGTCGGGGAGAAACGACCACGCGAGGAGGAGATCCCGAGCTCGGGAGACCATGGGGTGAAGTTCGGCTCGCCCATCATGGACGTCGTCCTGAAGACTCGGGTTGTCCGCCCGCGAAGGACAAAAGGTTCTCGTCCCGTAGAGGAGGGGAAGTCAGATGAGTCGAGGCTCAGCGAGCCTATCTTCGGCATTGAGACCGAGAAACTTCAAAGGTAATTTAATCCCACTTTGATCTCCTCATGTGTAAATCTGTCTTTCCTGCTCTGAGTTCTCTTCCCTTTGTTCAGCATATATGAGGCGGAATCGGAAATCCCCATTGCTGCGGCCTATATGCAAGCTGCTCGGGATCCCTACGAGGACGACACGATTCCCCCGCACGTTCAAGACGCTGTTGACAATGTCGTCGGATCCTGGACTCACCGGATGGAAAGCTACACCGCCCGGCCCGATTTTATGCTGGAGATGCTCAAAGTCCAAGCTGCTCGCGTCCCGGTGATGGTTAACCAGCTTGGTCGTCTCTTGGAGGACCAAAAAGGTAAGGGTATCGCCGTCCCCTCTGACCCGCCGAGCGAGGTGGCCAACCTCCGGGAACGTCTCTCCGAGCTCCAGGAGGCATACGAACTTGAGATCGGTCTGAAACGATCCCTAGAGGCCGAGCTCGAGGATGTGAAAGGGAAACTTGCAGCGCAGCAGTCGAAAGCGGAAGAGTACAAGAAACTGCTTGGAGAGTGTGAGACCGCGATGTATGAAAGGGATTCGGATGTGGCAAAGATAGCTAGCAAGGTGGCCGAGATGGCGAACCAAACCGTGGAGGCCGAGAAACAGGCTAGAGAGGCCGTGTAGGTTGCCAAACTGCAACTCAAAGAGATGAAAACTTCGTGGGCGAAAGAGCGTCTCGAGTTGGAGCAAGCTGCTAGCGAGCAGAAAAAGGCCCAGGAGGATGAGATCACCCGGCTCGCCGACCCTTGGGAGGATCTGAAAGAGTTCAGCAACTACTCCTATTACTGTGCATTTTTCGATGGTGTCCGAGGTTTGATCAAAGTCGGCCAGCCCGTGGATGCTATGATGTCTGTCATCCAAACTTATGCCTCTGCGAACGCTCTCCATCCGAGCATGAAATTGTCTATTTTGGACTTGGAAACCGAGCACAAAGTGGACCTTTCCTGGTGGCCAAACGAGGGCCAATTGTTCAATCCCAAGGACTTAGAGACCGACGAGGACGAAGTGGATGGGAACGAAGATGAAGCGGACGAGAAATTCGCGAACTCCCTGATTGGTGATGGGGATACTCCCGCTCAGGATGGTTAATGATCTCTGGTTTTGCCCTGGTCGGGCTTTCTTTTTAATTTTTAGTTGACTTTTTCCTTTGGCCCGTCTGGGTTCCTGAACAATATTTTAGTTTTGCACCTAGGATGATGTTATCATTTCTCTTCGTGGATTTTATTTCTCAGAACTCTAACGAAGTATAAAGTTTTGCCTATGTAGTTTATTCGTATTCGCCTGACTCTTAGCTTCTCAATTTTAGGGTTGTTTATTGGCGGGACTTCTTACCGCCAAATGAATATTTCACTTCCCTTTTTCAGCGAGGTTCCCGCTAAAAAACGAAATCTTTTGGGCGGGAAAGTCTTTGCCTCCGACCCTTATAAATAGGACCTGATCTGTGTATATTCCCTGACAAAAAATTCAGAAAAGAGGGAAAAATGAGCTCGAGTCAGGGAAAGGGGCTGGATAAGGGAAAACAGGTTCTCCAGGACGCGTCGGGATACGCGGACAGCCACTACGACATCATCGTCCACTCCGATGGCTGGCGCCGACTCTGCCAAAGGTTTGACGGCAAGTGGCATCGTAACAACTTTCCGCTTCCCAACGCGTTTGTGCAACCCTTGGAGAAATTTCTGGGCGAAGAGATCCCTTTTCATGATAATAACGAGCAAGCCTGGATAGCGACGAAGACGAAACTTCGGCGACAGGTGGCTTTCGGGGGCCCAGGTTGGGTTGACTTCGTTCAACATGCGGGCATTCAAGCGGGTTGGGAAGTTTGGTTGATCTGGAAACCTGGGTTCGGATTCCGCGTTAGTTTATTCGACAAGGACGGCCTCAACGTGTCGTTTCCCGGACAGACTCGAACGCGCGTTTCAGCAGTCTCCCCCGGATCCCCTGGCTCGGATTGACGTGTGCCAGGTCTCCCTTTTTCGGTCTTTTAGAATAAACGCCCTCTCGGGGGTTTGACTGTTACTTCTTGGGAATGATAGATAAGTTCTTTAATGTTTTCGAAAACTGTAATCACCTTTAATGTGGTTGAATAAATTGCATTTATTATTCTTCAATTCACGAGAAACTCTTCTTTATAAACGAGTTCTTACCGGTCTTTTCTTTTTATCTTTTCCCGTCTATCTGTGCAATACTACACTCGACGATTATGTCAACTCGGGTCGAGATTTCGCACGGCTTGCATTCGTTCGAAAACTCGTTTAATGGTTCCTGGCATAAAAATTCATTTCCGATTCCCGCGGCGTTTTTGCGTCATATCGCTGGACGGGCCGAGGAAAGTCTATGCCTGGTGGATCCTTTGGATCAAGAGTGGCATGTTTCGCTCGGTCGTTTCCAGAATCAGGTTGCTATCCGCGGACCAGAATGGGAAAGGTTCGTCAGCGGATTTGACATACAGGAGGGTTGGATCGTTCGCGTTACCTGGGCCGACGGGGAAGGCTTCTTTATCGATGTTTTCGATGGTGATCGTAATTCGATGGCGCGTCCAGTAGGGTCTCCTTCAAGGTCTCCCCGGGGCCGTTTTCCCGGGTCTCGAACTAGTCGCTGGCCTCCACGTCCAACTCATGACCGATGGGGCCGCCCCATTCGCTGATGTTCTATCCCATTATTCTTGTTTCCCTTGTGGTTTTGGGCTATCGTTGTGTTTGTATGGCCGTGGAATATTAAGATTTTCTTAGTAAACGAGTGTTCTTTATTAACTATGTTTGAGGAAGTTTGTATGCGGGATCACCTGGTAAAATTTTATGACCTTCGAACGTATCGATGATTCATGGCCGGGGACGGAGCTTATCCGGTCCTCGATATTGCTTTATATCTTTCCTGTTCGATCGGCCAGGTGACGGATCACCCGATTCATCTCAGGCCCGGGGAGAGCGGACTCATCCCCGGTTAAGTATTTGTGCTTCCCGACGTATCACGGAAGCGCGGCCGAGGATGGGACTTATCCAGTCCTCGGTCTTACTTTGATTCCTGTTCGATCGGCCAGGCGACGGATCACCCGACTCATCTCAGGCCCGGGGAGAGCGGGCTCATCCCCGGTTAAATATTCGTGCTTCCCGACGTATCAGGGAAGCGCGGCCGAGGATGGGACTTATCCTGTCCTCGGTCTTACTTTGATTCCTGTTCGATCGGCCAGGCGACGGATCACCCGGCTCATCTCAGGCCCGGGGAGAGCGGGCTCATCCCTGGTTAAATAGTCGTGCTTCCCGACGTATCAGGGAAGCGCGGCCGAGGATTGGACTTATCCTGTCCTCGGTCTTACTTTGATTCCTGTTCGATCGGCCAGGCGACGGATCACCCGGCTCATCTCAGGCCCGGGGAGAGCGGGCTCATCCCCGGTTAAATATTCGTGCTTCCCGACGTATCAGGGAAGCGCGGCCGAGGATGGGACTTATCCTGTCCTCGGTCTTACTTTGATTCCTGGTGCGAGGGGAAACTGCAATCTTATTCAAATATAAGTAGGTCATCCAAGTACAAACGTTACTGGTGGTACTTTTTTAAGTGGAGTGCATTCCAGAAATATTGATCGGCCACCCCGTCGAGGTGTTCCAGCTCGTACGACCCTTTTTCCACGTGTCTCCTCACTCGCATCGGGCCTTCCTAGTTCGAGCCCAATGCCCCAGTGTTGGGTCCGAGCACGCGCTTCAAAACCAGGTCCCCGGTTTGAAACTTTCTGACTTTGGCCTTGGAGTTGTAGAAACGCTCTGCCCTTTGTTTTGCTGCCGCGTTCTGGAAAACCGAATTCAGCCTCCGCTCTTCTAAAAAATCCAACTCCAGGCGCAAAGCTTTGTCGTTATTTTCATTCAGCTCCTGCGAAGTCCGATGGCTGGGGACTTCCACCTCGGAAGGTATCACTGCTTCGACTCCAAACGCCAAAGCGAAAGGGGTCTCCCCAGTGGCCGCTTTGCTAGTTGTCCGATATGACCATAGGACATCAGGTAACTCGGCCGCCCAACGCCCTTGCCGTTCCTCTAGTTTAGCTTTGATCGTGTGTTTCAGAATTTTGTTGACGACCTCTACCTGCCCGTTGGTCTGGGGGTGATAGGGGGTGGAAAAAGCCTTCTTGATTTTCCATTTGTCGAAAAAGTTCATGATGTTCTGTCCGTCAAATTGCTTTCCATTATCTGAAGTAATGGTATGAGGGATCCCGAAACGGCATATGATGTTTTTCCAGATGAATTTGACGATTGCCTTCTGATCGATAATCTTTAATGGTTCCGCTTCGGCCCACTTGGTAAAATAATCTACGGCCACAACTGCATATTTTACTCCGCCCGGCCCGGTGGGCAGAGGTCCGATCAGATCAATTCCCCACGACGCGAACGGCCAGGGACTGTAAATAGTTCAGATATTTGGGTGCGGTTCGAATGATCGGTGCCGTTACCTGACACCGATGGCACCTCCGGGCATAATTGATAGCATCTCTCCTCAGGGTGGGCCAGTAGTATCCCTGCCGGATTGTTTTGTGGGCCAGAGATTGCCCTCCCGCGTGGTTCCCGCATACGCCATCATGGATCTCGAAGAAAACTTTATTTCCTTCCTGCGGGGTGATGCATTTGAGCAAAGGTAAATATAGGCTTCTCCGATAAAGGGTTCCTCCGATCATAGTGTATCTGGCTACTCGTATCCTAAGCTGTTTGGCCTCGACCCTGTCCGGGGTAAGATTCCGTCCATCAAATAAGATTTAATCGGATCCATCCATGTTTCGCCCCGATCTACGAGGGTAATCATCCCCTCCGCTGTCGAGATGGCGGACCGACCCTGGCAAGTTAACATCACGTTAGTCATATCGGTCGTACCCTCCGAGGAGGCTAGTTTGGACAAAGCATCTGCCTGCGAGTTCAGCTCTCTCGGAATCTGTTCGATAAATACTCTTGGTATTTTCTCGCATAGGGAGATCACGTGTTCATAATATTTTGCCATCCGATCGCATCGAGTTTCGTAGCTTCCTTTGATCTGGTTCACCACCAGGAGCGAGTCCATAAAAATCTGTACATGTTCGGCGCCGACTGCAAGAGCGAGGTTCAGCCCGGCGATCAGCGCTTCGTATTCTGCCTCGTTGTTTGTTGCTTCGAACTCGAATTTTACTGCGTGCGCAAATGACTGTCCACCCGGTCCGACCAACACTATTCCAGCCCCGGCATGGGAGGAGTTCGAGGACCCGTCCACGTATAACTTCCATGGCGGGATTGAAAAGGACGGGGTGGAGCTGGGGAAAGTTAGCTCTACTATGAAATCTGCCAGGGCCTGTCATTTTATCGCCGTGCGGGGGGCGTAGGTGATATCGTATTGTCCTACCTCCAGACTCCACTTCAGTAACCGACCATTCGTATCCGGTCTCTGCAACACCTGTCGTAGCGGCATGGTCGTCAGGACCTCTACTGGGTGGTCGAAAAAATAAGATCTCAACTTCCGCACGCTCATTACGAGGGCATATGCCAGTTTCTCCAAAGGTGTGTATCGCGTCTCGGCGTCATGAAAGACTTGGCTGACGAAGTAGACCGGTTTATGTATCTGTCCGTCTGCCCGGACAAGAACTGAACTCATGGCATGCTCGGACGCAGCCAAGTAGAGGAGTAGCTTCTCTCCGACGACCGGTTTTGAGAGAATGGCGGGGTTACCGAGATGTTCCTTCAGGCGCAGGAAAGCCTCCTGGCTCCCTTTTCCCCATTTGAATTTTTGGTCTTTTATTGCTTTAAAGAAAGGACGGCTCTTATCTCCGAGCCGGGGAATGAATCGACTGAGGGCGGCCAAACAACCAGTCAACCTCTGCACATCTTTTAGGTTCCGGGGTTCCTTCAGATCTCGGATGGCCTGGAACTTTTCTGGGTTTATCTCGATTCCTCGGTAACTCACGATATGTCCGAGGAATTTAGTGGCATACACGCCGAAATGGCACTTCTTAGGATTGAGTTTCATGTTGTATACCTTTAAGATTTCGAAAGCGACCTTTAGATCCTTCACATGGTCATCCTCGGACTTACTCTTTATAATTATGTCGTCCACGTACACCTCCATGGTGTCTCCGATCTGGTCAGCGAACATTTTGTTCACCAACCTCTGATAGGTTGCCCCAGCGTTCTTCAGCCCGAAAGGCATTCTTTTCCAACACAACACCCCTTTCTCGGTATAAAACGAGGTGTGCTCTATGTCTTCGTCCGCCATGGGTATCTGATGGTAACCTGCGAAACAATCACATTTAGGAAAAATGGCGTGCCCGACAACGCTATCGACCAGGTGGTCGATGTAGGGAAGTGGGAAATGATCCTTCGGGCAGGCTTTATTTAAATCGGTAAAGTCGATGCAGAGGCGCCAAGCGTCGTTGGCCTTTTTAACGAGCACGACGTTGGCGATCCATTGAGGCTCCTCTTCGGCCTCCCGCACGAGGTCATTATCCACTAGCTTCTTAACCTCTACCGCCAGAGCAGCGTACTTCTCGGGTCCCATCTTCCTTCTCTTCTTGGCGATAGGCTTCCTTCCCGGATCGATATTCAGGTGGTGGCAAGCGTGCTTCGGATCAATACCGACCATGTCCTTGTGAGACCAGGCGAAAGCGTCTGTGTTCTGCCTCAAAAAATCGACCAACTCGTCCCTCAACCGCTCGGGGATCCTCTTTCCTATAAAAACCTCCAACTCTGGTCTGTTCGGATCCAAACTCACCTTTTCAACCTCATCCACTGCTGCACACGTTGACGGTCCCCGCGGATCGGGTATGTCGTTTGGTTCGAAACCGATCCGTGGATCGAGATCTTCGGACTCTATTGTTTGTATGCTTGGTGCGGGTTCATCATCCCGATCATCAGGAATTTCATCGATGAGTATGTGGAGGAACTGCGCTTCGAGATCGTGGAGTGTTTCCTCGGAGTTCTGATCTCTGCTAGGTCCTTCTTCCCAGAGGGTGTTCAGGTAATTTTGGTCGTCCACATCCATCTGCCTCGTGCGGTCGATTTCCCTGACCTCGACCGAAAAACACTCGGCTTCCTTTTCTCGAGGTCCCTCACTCTCCTGAATGGACTCCGGGGCAGCCATTTGGGGGTCGACGCCCCCAAATGCCCCAGTGTTCGTTGCTGTCACATCAATGTTTTTTTATTGTTCATTCGCAGAAAAACACGAGGAATAATTAAAACATTTCCTTGTCATATATTGATCACCCCGGAGGGTGCCGACCACACCGCTCAGGGTGGGAAATTTGATACAATAATAGTGGGAGGACGCCACTGCCTCGAAGGCATCTAGGAATGGCCTCCCGAAAAAAGCGTTATAAATATTGTCACCATCAACTATAACAAAGTTCAACATTCGAGTCATATTGACGCTCGAGTCCTGCCAATCTTTCAACTCCACCGCCATCCTGATCCATCCCCGGGGGCGCACCACCACATCTCCAAATCCTTTCAAAACCCCATCATATGGCTGGACGTAGCTGGAAAGGTCGCCGAGCTGGTCCAATGCCGACTTGAAGATGAGGTTGCAATGGGCCCCGTTGTCCACCAAAATCCTGGCCACTTCGATTCCGAGGATCCTCGCGGTAATTACCAGTGCGTCTTCCTTGGGATATCTTATCCCTTCCCTATCCTTTTCGGAGAAAGAGATGGTAATTCTGCGGGCGATAGTCGACTCAGCTTGGGGAATTACTACGTTCACGCCCTCAAACTCGCGCAACTCTTCCTTCTTCTGCCTTTTCGATTTGTGGACGATCGGCGTCAGACCCCCCGATCATGTTGACACGTGCTCCTCCGCGAATGGGGGGATCCTCTTCTCCGACCTCGAAGGCCGGGGGTGGAGGCAAAACCAACTGATTTTGCCCGGGATGATCCTGCTCGCGCCTCTGCTGTTGGTGGGGTCGATGATTCTGATCATCCTGAAATCCTCGGCCTCGGCCTCTTCCTCCTCTTCCTCGGCCACCTCCTCCGCGACCGGCGCCTCCCCGGCCGGCGGCTGGGCGGCCTCGCGGCATTCATCAGTCCTATGCCCGTTCTCTTGGTGGAAAGAGCACCACTTGCGCGGATTCCTCTCATCGGGGCGGCTCCTCATGGCCGGGGGAGGAGTAAGGACGTTGATGTCTCGCTCGTAGAAGATCTGGAGGATCCGAGTAGGGGTTTGCCCCAGGAATGTCCCGTCCTCGGGGTACTCTTCTACGATCTCAACCTTCTTCGGCGCTTGGAAAACTCCCTGGTGAGGTCTGTAGTTGGGCTTCTTCTTTCCACTTTCATGATATTTCACCGTTGGAGGCGGTTCCGTCCAGTAATCCACGGTTGCCGGATTGGCGGATTTCTTCTCGGCGGAGGGTTTTTCTTCCTTCTCTAGCTCCTTCATTCGCTGGTCGTATATGCGCTGTTGGGCGATCTCCGCACCTGCTCTTCTTCGGAAATCAGTGTATGATTTTGGGTATTCCTTCATCATTGGCATGAATAATCCGGACGTTGCTCGCAAACCGCCTACCACAGCGTGGACGAGGATCTCATCGCTCACCCGATCTCCTTGTTTCGAGATCTGCTCCACTCGATCTATGTAGCTCTCATCGGTTTCGTCTTTCCCTTGTTTGACCCCCATCAGACGTTGGCGGCCCTCCGAGTATTTTACTTTGGCCGCGAAGTAAGAGACGAACTCGTCACCTAGCTCCTCGAAACTGTCGATCGACCTCGGTGGCAGGCTCGTGTACCAGCGATGAGCCATGTCGCCAAGGGTCAACGGGAAAAGACGGCACTTGGTTGCTTCCGTCGCCCCTCGGCCAACCATGTAGATGTTGTATTTGTTTAGGTGGACGTCGGGGTCGGAAGCTCCGTCGTAAATGAAAGTCAGCAGCGGGGCGATGTCGGGTTGTGACCGGGCTCGCTCGATTCTCAAACTGAGCGGCTCGGCGAGAGCAGATCTTTTCTTGGGTTCGTTGTCCTGTTCGGCCAGCCTTCTTTCTACCTCCTCCAAACGTCTCGCGAGGCCGGAGTCGGTCACGACGACTGTCCGGGAGCTCGCCGCGGCGCGGTTTTGGTAAGCCATCTGTTTCTTCTGGAACGCTGCTCGGACGGTCTCCTCTCGAGCCTCCGCTTCGAACTCCTCTCCTAGACGGCGGGCGTTGGGGTTTGGTTTCTCGATGGCCGGCCTTTTCTCCAAAAAACGGGACCGGGTCTCCAGCTTCTGTATGGTCCGTTTGATCTCTTCAGGGGTGTTAACTTGCCCGAGGTCCAGATCTGGCTCTTCCTCTACGGCGGGCGACATCAGCTTTTCGGCCTCCGCTACTTGCTCGTGGAGAATCCTTTGCCTCTCCCTTGCTTCGGCCTCCTCCGCGCGTAGGGTTTCTATCCATGCTAGCTGGCGAGCGATCTCTTCGGGGACCTATGGAATCGCCGTTTCATGGCCGCTCTGTGTCACGGGTGTCTTGCCCGTCTCCTTCGTGTGCTGGTGGGTGTCGCCCTCGGGATCGGCGGCGGCGGTACCTGAAACACCAATAATATCCATTATCGAGAAGAGAAGTGTTAGCTCAACGCTCGAGGTATCCCCCTCCTTCTAGCGCCACTTGTTAACGAGCGAAAAAACCAGGCAGGATGGTCTTTCCTCTCTCGTAAACTCAAGAATGTTTTTGAGGATTGAGCCAACAATAAATTCTTCTTCAAAAAGGGAAATAAGAGCTTAAGCTCAAAAAGGAAATAACTCTATTTTTTGGGGCTGAAGATCTGCCTTTTTTGATATGAGTATTAGTGTATTTATAGAGCTACAATTAGGGGTTTTCCCTCTTTTGACCTAATGGGCCTATCTACCATAATACATGGGCTTTACACGTGGGCCGGCTCAAACTTCCGCCGCCTTTCCAAATGAGCAACTCGGTATGGTGAAAAGGTTCTTCCCGGCTCCACCGACCGATCCTTGCTCGGCTCGGGTCAGCTTCTAGGCTCTCAACGTCCCTTTTGGCCCCCGGCGATCCGCGGGAAATGTTATTCTCGGGGGTAGGCGCTGACTCCCTCGTGTCTGCGGCATCCTTGGCGAGAGATGGCGTTTCTGCTCGGTGAATGATCCCCGACGCTCGGGCGACATCTCGCTCCTCGGACCTCCGTGGAGGGTTAACCAGTCGAGCTCTCTCTGCGCATGAGTCCCTCCGAGCAGCTATCTGGATGAACAAAAATAGTGATATAACAACACCTAACAAAAGTAAATCTTTTAAGTCTCCATGCATTGCCAAAGATTTGTGATAATGTGGGTGGAATTTTCTAGGAATTTTTTAGGATTCCCACTTCGAGTAGGACAAATTTTCATTGAAATATTTATTTTCTGCAAAATTATGTTCACGAATGGCAAAATGTCTAGTTTTTTTTGCCACGAAAGAGTTCACACAGTCCAAACACAGATTAAGATTACATTTTTTTTGTTGATGGAATGATAATTTTTTTTTAAATTTAAAAGTAAAGTATAAAATAAATGGCAAGTATTTAAAGATACAATGAGTATTATAACAAGAAGACATAAGTATCTAAGTACTAAATTACTAATATGAAATATCTATTGAATTGAAAAACAGAAGTAAATTGCTAATTTATGTCCTACAAATATTTGTCAGTCTCATTTGTAAATACTCTCTCTATTTCATAATAAAAGAACTGTTTTTCATAAATTGATGTTTCATAATAATAAAAAAAAAATTACTTTTTTACTTTAAAATACAATTTTATCACTACTTTCAACTTACTTTTTCAATTTTAGTCACAATTACATTAATTTTTAACTTAAAAATATATTTATATCCTTCATTTTTTAGTCAAAAATCAAAAACAATATTTTTCTTAATTTTATTGTCAAAAAAAGTGATCCTATATTCTGAGACATAAAAAAAAGGCTGAAACATAAATTAAAATTGTACTGATATTGAAAAAAGGCTGAACTTGAGGCTATAAAACATAAATTAAAATTGTACTGATATTGGGCAGGGGCGGAAGGCTGAACTTGAGGCTATACAACATAAATTAAAATTGTACTGATATTGGGCAGGGGCATTATGACGTAGGTTCGACCACTTGAGTCGACCTTAGGCTAGCACACCTCTCCCAGGTGCAATGGAGGTCACCAACCTAGGCCATAAGCCTACTTGATCACTCATCGACCCCATCCAGGTAAGTAAGTAACTCGATGAAACCCCTCCTTGTTATATTCTTTGCTTGTACATTTTAGAAAACATTTACATTCGATGTGGGATTTACATTTGTCATCTTCCTCAAAGGCATGAAATTAAAGTTAATTATTTTGTACATATTAATTACTTTTTTGGATTTCATAACACCTCTCGACAAACAACTAAATTCAATTCGGTAATATTGTAATTTAAAAATTAGCAAAATCAGTATAACGTGTGGCACGTGAGTCCAAAAAATTGTCATCTATCTATACATATATAATTCTTGAATTTCTAAATTCCACGTGGACCAATAGAAAAGATTTAATATTATTGTATTCACACTATAAATTATAAATAAAAACAATAAAAATAGTTATAAATTCTAAATTTTAAAAAGTTTTTATTTTCGATAATTCTAAAAAAAATCATAATTATTTAATTTATATTTATTTATATTTGGTAGTAATATTCATAATAATCAGTTAATTTACATTTATTTATATTTGGTAGTACAAAATAATTTTTTAATCTCTTAATCCCACGTTGATCAATTTGAAACTACAAATTATTTAAATTATTTTATACTGTAGGTTAGATTAATAGGATGGTGTCCAATGAGATATAGTTTAACAACAAAAAATAATAATCATTTTCTCATTCAAGTATCAAACAAGACTTAGAGGCAATTGTATACTTATATATGCATACTTGCTCCAGTTTTCAAATAAAGACGAATGAAAATTTACCAACTACTCCTTCTTTTCTTCTAACATACGGGAGCCCGAGAATTAAGCGTTATGGACAGCTAGCCTCACAAGTCCATGTTCCGATGATAAAGATTCTAAATGCTGCAATTCACTTTAAAATGCCCGTGTTTTTTCTATACAAGTTTGGGGCCTCAATTTGTAATGACTTTGAGGCTTGCTACAATGTGCGTCTTACCACTTCTTCGAAAATATTAAAAATTATTATTCAAAAACAATTTTAAAACATATTTTTTAGTTTTATATTAGTCTTAATACTACTATAATGGATAAATTCCTAACAACTTAATTAATTTTTTTTTATATTGTTCATTTATAATTATTAATAATTGTCAAAAATAAATATTATGCACTTATCATAATTAACAAATATACATGTGTAAAATACGAAAATATATATGTAATTAAATTTTAATAATATTTTTTATAAGATCATTATATATTATTAATTTTTTTTAATTTTTTTATGTTGCAATGAAAATGAAATATTCACAAATAAAATTATGCTATCGTATGTTAGAAGACCTGTTTTTACTCATGGACAATTTTATGTTTCGGTTTCAAAAGTCACTAACAGGACTGAATTGCAAATTTTATATTGCTATGAGAATGGTAACTAACTAATAAAACCGAATGTTGATGAGAATCTTATGTTGCTACGAGAATGGTAGAGAATGGTAACTCAGTAATAAAACCAAGAATGTTGTTTATTAGGAAATATTTCGCAATTTGCAATGAGAATATTTGATTTCATAATTCTCTTTATGTTTTATAATTGGCTTTACATATTAAATATTACTTAAAACATGCATAATTTTTCAGCTTTAATAAACATTTCATATTTGAGATAACGATTGATAATGATATTCAATAAAAATTTACAAATTAGTAAGGGTGAAACATTTATCTCGGAATCCCGATCCTACCCCGAAAGTTAGGGTGATTGAAAGTGATAAATTTTAAAAATGGCAATCCCGTTTCGTCACGTCCCGATTTATTTTTTTCATAATGCATGCGATGCGATGGGATCGGGACGATCCGGTTCTATTCCGTTCCGTCACACAAATTTATTAATATACATATAAATATTTTTTTTTACATAAATTAATAAAATATCAAAATATTAATCACAATTTCAATTAAATTTATTACTTAATTGGTATATTTTCACAAATCTCATAATAATTTTTTTAATTATTTGTTCTGAAAATACATAAATACTTTTATTTTAAAATTTGTAAAAAGTCTTTTAAATTGAATAGTTTAACTTATTTCTCTTAAAAATGAGAATTTTTATTTTATTTGTATTTAAATTATTTTATAAATCGATAATATTTATTTTAATTTTAATTTTTAATTTTATTGTTAATTTTATTTAAATTTTGGGGACGTCCCGATCTTGTCTCGATCTTGACCCGAACTCTGCGGAGCAAAAAATTTAAACGTCAATCCCGTTCCAAATATAAATTATCGGGACGAGACGAGATTCCCCTAATCCCGTCTCATGCCCACTTCTACAAATTAGAGTCAGAGTTCGATTATTAAATAAAATAAAAAATTTATGTGGATTAATTTTCAGAAAAATATCACGTGCATCGCACGGACAGTGGTACTAGTTGAATTAATTAATTGATTTTTCCGACATTTTTTCTAATGCTACAACACAAACAACATCAAACTGTTGCAGTAGTATTGTCACATATCTTCTCATTATTGAATGACTTCAATCACATCTGAGTGTCTATTTGGAAGATGTGATCAGTGGCCATTATGATACAATTCAATTCTTTTGTCTCAACGTTAATGTTGTCACGCTGTTTGTTGTATATGACTCGAATCTGGCCAAGCAAAGGCGTCGGCCGGCACCATGGGACTGTCGGCCGACATCAAGAGAATTTTTGCGCAGGTTTGCGCAAAGTATTTTCGCGTGAGAAAGGAGTTTTGCGTGGGTTTTTTGTTTTAATTAGGGAATAAGAATTATATGGAATATAATTCTATTCCTTAATAATTTAGGAGTCGTAAATTAGGAAAAAAATTTATTCCTAATTCTAATTGTTTCCAATTTGATAGGTCTTCTACACCTATAAATTGGGGTTCTCCAGTAGACGAAAATCAGAGACTAGACTAGACGAGTTATTGTAAGCCTCAACGATATAGTATTGTTTCTTTCTTCCCGTGGTTTTTTCCGTGTTTTGGGTTTCCACGTAAATTCTGTGTTCGTTCTTTTACGCATATCTTTTTCTTGTGTCATCTCGTGATTATATTCGCGAGTGCCGTGCGCGATTTGTGCTTTAAATCGCAACAAGTGGTATCAGAGCCTGAGGTCGCGACTTGGGTTTCCGTTTTCCGGTGGTGCTCGTGAATATTCTGGGAGATGTCGGCGAAATTTGATATTCCGTTGTTAGATCGGAGCATGTGGTTCTCTACATGGCAGTTCAAGGTGGAGTCGGTTCTCACCAACATGGACCTTGATGATGCGTTGCTGGGCATGGACAATATGGCAAGCACGATGAAGCCAGAAGAGAAGGCTCGGAAGGACAGAAAGGCAAGGTGTATAATTTCGGTCTACGTCTCTAGTCCTTTGCTCGAAGAGGTGATCAAGGAGAAGACGGCGGGAGAGATGTGGTCGAAGTTGAAGGATCTGTGTATGACGAAGACTTTGACCACAAAGTTGCATCTAAAGCAAAGGTTGTACGGGCATCGTATGGTGGAGGGTACAAACCTGCAAGAGCATATGTCTACCTTCATGGAGATCGTGTCCGATCTTGAGGCCATGGAGTTAAAGTATGATACATAAGATCTTGCTTTGATTTTGCTTTGTTCATTGCCATCTTCGTATGATTCGTTTAGGGATACTATTCTTTATAGTAGTAAGACCATAAAGCTTGGAGACTTGGTCGATGCTTTGAGATCAAAGGAGACGATGAAGAAGGTTGTAAGTGATGAAAATCCAGGTGAAGGTCTTAATGTCCAGGGCGGGGCAAAGAAGAAGAGATTTAAGGGGATTTGTCACTACTGCAAGAAAGAAGGCCACATGAAGAGGGACTGTCAGGCCCTGAAAAATCGGAGAGAGGAATCGAACGTGGTCGATTTCGGAGGAGGTTCACTTGATGGGGAACTATCCGATTTGGGAACGAGTGAGGGGTGGATCTTGGATTCAGGATGTTCATATCACATGTGTCACAACAGAGATATGTTTGACACGTTTGATGAGAGTGTCGGTGGAACGGTGGTCATGGGTAATGACTCATCGTATGAGATACGCGACACGGGAACGATGAGAATCAAGATGGTCGATGGGAATATTCGAACCCTCGGTAATGTAAGGTACGTTCCAGACCTGAGGAGGAATCTTATCTCTCTTAGCACCTTAGATCAGAAAGGGTACCGGTACTTCTGTAAAGGTGGAGTGTTGAAAGTAAGTCGGGGTAGACGACTTATTTTGCGAGGCGAGAGAAAGATTGGTGGATTGTATGAGCTGTGCGGCAACACAATTACCACGAGGGCAACTGCCTCTGCCCAAGAAAGTCATTCGTTGGAAAGTGAGTCGGGATCACTTTTGGTTGAAAATTCATGCATGTGTGATGGTGTCGGGGACATCGGGAATACTAACCCGAATAGTATTCAAAAATCGAAGATCGAGCCTAGGCGTACTATGGATAGCACTGAAGCAATGGCGAATGCAGGGGGTGCTGATAATAGTGGGAAGGCGAGACTTGAGAATGGAGATTGCGTGATGGTCATGGAGCTTGGCGGTACCCAAGGGATGATCGGTGCAACTTCGCGTTCTTGTACTAAGTTTGGGTGTGGCTCAAACTTAGGTTGCTCATGCTTTGAGTGAGCCCTACACGGCTGGGTGGAGGGAAGAAAAATTGGTCTATGATCGTTGAAGGATGGTGCGGCTTGGAGTCGCGGGGATTCTCGTCAAGGTGGAGATTTGTTGTATATGACTCGAATCTGGCCCAGCAAAGGCGTCGGCCGACAGCAAGGAGTGTCGGCCGACAACTCCTGTATTTTTGCAGCGTTCGCGCCAATCTTCAGAGGGTGTGGCGCGAATGCGCCAGACATGTCGGTCGACACCATGACATGTCGGCCGACACCATGGGACTGTCGGCCGACATCAAGAGGATTTTTGCGCAGGTTTGCGCAAAGTATTTTCGCGTGAAAAAAGAGTTTTTGCGTGAGTTTTTTGTTTTAATTAGGAAATAAGAATTATATAGAATATAAGAGTCATAAATTAGGAAAATTATTTATTTCTATTTCTAATTGTTTCCAATTTGATAAGTCTTCTACACCTATAAATTGGGGTTCTCCGGTAGACGAAAATCAGAGACTAAACTAGACGAGTTATTGTAATCCTCAACGATATAGTATTGTTTCTTCCTTTCCGTATTTTTTCCCGTATTTTGGGTTTTCACGTAAATTCTGTGTTCGTTCTTTTACGCATATCTTTTTCTTGTGTCATCTCGTTATTATATTCGCGAGTGTCGTGCGCGATTTGTGCTTTAAATCGCAACACTGTTTAACACGCACGCAGTGATTGTTTGATCGAGTGAATATTTACTTATAATTACTGATGAGTCACGTTTTCTAAGAATGTTCAAAACAACCCGAGTCAAAAATTGAAGTGTCTTTGCTCACTAACAAATTTGAATCTTTGAAAGATTTGACACAACACGCGTATACAATCCCCAATGAATGGATCACTCACAAATGGGTCGAATGGCGGACCCAGCTAAGGACAAGGGTGGGCCTAGGCCCACCCTGAAAATAAAAATAAAAA
The DNA here is from genome assembly GCA_954870475.1 of Euphrasia confusa. Lineage (NCBI taxonomy): Eukaryota > Viridiplantae > Streptophyta > Magnoliopsida > Lamiales > Orobanchaceae > Euphrasia > Euphrasia confusa. Next base: position 11,398,937 of record OX940954.1, on the reverse strand, counting down.
TGCCTTATATATATGTTGTGCACTTGTGCATAGTTAGCCACACGTTTAATTCTTTGTTGAATAATATATAGTTGGGCACCAATCACAATTAAAATGAAAAATACTGTACTTCCTAATAACTTTAATGTTTGCATGCGTTTGAGGGGTTCAATAAATCTATTAATTTATCTTTATATTATGTTTTTAAAATGTATATAATTTTAATGTATTTTTTTAACTTTTTGATGATTTTATTTTATTTTCATTTTGCTAAAAAAATATGATAAATTTATATTTTATTGTATGAATTTCTTTCATGGTTGTCAATTATATAATAATTAATATAGTAGTTATTTTATTATTATTCTATGTATGTTGATTTAAAATTTCAAAATGTATTCTATGGATATTTTAAAATTTAATCCATTTAATTAATTATAATTCTTTTTAGATTAGTGAATACTAATTTAAATAATATATATTTTATCATGTTAAAATATACAATCTTGTTTAAAATTTACAATCACATTTATTTTTTTTGTAATTTTTTTAAAAATTGTATATATCTGTAAATTTGAAAAACAAAAGGAGTATATATTTTTTCTATTTTACATATTTATATTAATGTAATATTAATACTTTCACCCATTGGCATATAATATTATATACTACATCCTTTTATATAAATATACACATTTTTTCTTACATCAATAATCATACTTCATCAAAATATTGCTCTAAAATTTTCATTTGAATGATCTTTACTTTTTTTTTTTTTTAAATTTTCGCCTATTTAAATAATTTAAAAATATATTATTACACTAAAATTTAAATCAAAAAATTAATAAAATAATATATTTTTACGAATATAACTATATAAGTATGTCTATTAATCCACACCAAAAATAATAGTGCTTTATTTATCTTATTAAATTTAGGCCCACACTGACTCACAATGTTGGGTCCGCTCCAGGGTCGAAGAGTGGAAATAACCTTTAAACAACATCGGATGACTTGGTCGACAAATAGGGTGTGCGACAAATAGGGTGTGCGAATCGATCACGGGATGACTTGGTCGACAAATAGGGTGTGCGACAAATAGGGTGTGCGAATCGATCACGAGCTTCCTCGTAAGAAGTCACAATGGGTAACTAGAAACAAACCTTGAGGAATTGAATACTAGACTGGGAAGATGGTTAAGTTGAAAGAAATTATGAACGGAGCTCCAAGCCGACTGGTTAAGTTTGGACTCGAGAACTTTTGGCTCGGGAAGTACAAACATGTTCATTGAATAACATTCAACTCTATGCTCACAATAATAGCAAGGGTAACCGAGTTAGTGGAGTAAAAAATGGTGAGACTGAAAGATCTAGGGGTGGATTGGTAGGTATACCAATTCTATTTTCGAAATACCATTAATATATAATAAGTATGAAATTTTTTCCGTTTCTACTAACCAATTACGTTGGTATACCAACTAATTGGTACGGTAGGTACTCGGTAGGTACGGTTGGTATCAAAGTTATACCAACTTATTTCTAAATTATAAATTTTAATAGCAAATTTTAAGTAACAATAAATAAAAATACAAAATTATTGCTTTTAAATCAATTATCAAGTAAAAAGTGCAAAATAAATGTTGAAATCTAAAGAGACAAACTTTGAAAATATTATCAAGTAGTAATATATTCTCAAAAAATAATTAGAAAAACAAAAAAATATTATTGTTAATTTTTTTTAGATTATGAAATAAATTATTGAAATTATAAAGATAAATTTTTAAAAGAATAATTTTATATATTTTTATTTATTTGTAAAAATTCATAAGTTTTTATATTATTTATAGAAAAGAGTAAAATATTATTTTAATTATTATTATTATATATATTTAAGTATTTAATAATTTATACTAAGATTAAACATGTAAATAATTATCATGGATGAAAACTTAACTAATAATTTAATCTTAAATATTTATCAATTTATTATTCTATTTATTTTATTTTATTTGATGGAAATAACGTAAATAAAAAATAAAAAATATATGTATTAATTTTTTGGTATAAGTTAGTATGTACAGTATAGTATACCAATATATAGTATACCAATATGGTTAGTACGTTTAGTACACGAATTGGTTGGAATAGAATGTTCCCGATTAGATTTATCTTGAGAATTTGTCCTACTAACCCTATCTCAATTTAAATGAATTTTAATTAACACTCTATCTCAATTTGAATGAATTTTAATTTTTTTCAAAAAATTAAACGTAGAAACAATCCAAATGTCTTATATATTTGAAATAAAAGAAAGAAAATATAAAATCCATATTTAAAAATATACATAGGTATATAAAAAAAATATATTGAAAATATATAATTTTAATGTGTATGAAAATATGATAATCCTACACTCATTGAGATTTGAGAATGTTAGATTATGAATTTTAAAATAAAAATGCTTAAAGGTTAACAACAAATGATAAAAAGACTACAAAAATTCTTAAGAATATAAATTAAAAATCAAGACACGTTATGGATGTAGAGGGAAGTTACCAGGCAACACAGTAAACCACTACCAAAATAAAAACAGGATATTGTGAGTTTCCAATGTCACACTCAAGGGGAAAATTACAACACTGCAGGGTCATATTGAAAGAGAAAAAATAAATAAAAAATCTACCTCAACACTAAATACTCCTATGTAAAGAAAATAATGAGCAAAAACTCTGTCCTCGGAAATCTCTCTCATTGGACTGTCCCTTGAGAATTCAAATGATATTAAAGCAAAAAGTGTATAATGAAAAAAGGTAATATAAGGAGCTGCCTTGTATTCAACTATGTATAAATTCTTGTGTACAATTGTCCCTTGAACATGATTCCACAACCAGGGGCTCAGAGTTGATTGACAATTTATCTGAAGTTTTGCCTCGTCTTGATCATTCTTTTGAGTGTTGCCAACCAGAAGTTGCACTCATCCCATTCACTTGTCGTCAGAAGCACCTATATATACCAAGAAAATAGTCTGCAGTCAACCATGCACAAAAATAGTTCCTATTTTTGTGCAAGATATTTCAATTTCATATGCATACCTGAATTTGAAGGGCAGTCCCAAAATCACCGATGTTAAGTGCCTGGCAGAGTTGAACAAGCTTTTCTGCTGCATTTTTAGATATGTCTCCACTATTGAGCTTTGCAAACAAGGCACCTAATTTCTTTGAGTTGTCCTCTATTTCCCGCTTCTTAGCTGGATTTGCCCGTGATCCTCCCAATGCTTCACTTGTGTCGTTAAAAAGTTTTGTTAAGGTCGCAATAACGGGCTTCTGAGATGCTGTATCAAGTTTGAGGAAAAGAGGTCAGGCAGCTGAATGAATGGAATAGACTGTTATATACAACAAGTAAATTAAACTTCAGAAATCAAAATACAGAGGCAGTGATATAGCTATATGGTGTATCATGTGATTATTTGTTTAGGTCTCAAGCCCAAAGAAAAAACACAAGTAAGAAATGAATTTAGGAATGAAGTGATAATATGTATAAAGGAATGCTATATGATTACTCCTCACTCAATTCCAGTCATTTGATTGGTAACTAAATATAAACAATACAGATGCACAGACTATTATAGACAGTATCAAACTAGTACACCTTTTTTATTTTGGATAAAAATAGCAAATACTCAACGAGAATACCCTACATCTCTTGTAATATGCATTAGAGTTTAAATGTTTGCCAACTTTATTAAAAACATGAATGACAAAAGAACGAAAAGTGAAAGATGAGGAAGAGGACTCCGTACAGAGTGGTCGTGCAGGTAGGAGAGTTGAAGAGGTGGAGCCAAATTATAAATGTTTGTGTTTCTCAAGGCAACAAAATTGGAATTAAGTAGAATCAGAAGCCATTATGCTAGTGCTTAGAGCAAGTTCTCAAAATACAGAAAGGTTTAGGCAACAAAATTGGAATCAAGTAGAATCAGAAGGCCATTATCCTAGTGCTTAGAGCAAGTTCTCGAAATACAGAAAGGTTTTGGAACAGGTATTGGTGTTTATATTTCAAAATTATCAAAAGGAGAAAACATATAAATTAATCTTATAAACATAAAAATACTCCTTCCTATCTTTTTTAATTGACGTTTTAATATTTTGCAAACTTATTAATAAATAAATAAATTACCTTCTTTAACCTTATTTAGTGCTATAAATTTATTATTATTTATATAACTTTATCTCTTAATCTTCTCATTATCTTTTCAAAAATAACAAAAAATTATTTTTTGTCTTTTACAAAAATAGATACATGTAAATTCTTAAATATATTATTTATGCCATTATTTTCCCATAGTATGAAAATTGATAAGAATGCTTTTATTAAAAAAAATGTTCACATGTGTGTAAACGTGTCTAGCTACTTGGATTGAGTTTGGTCTGCTGTGGCCTGTGTGGGCTCAAGTCCGAGCCCAATAAAACCTTACAACAACCAAGGTTTTAGGTTGTGTGAAACTAGCCTACAACCTAATTCATTATATCATCCCCATTTTTTATCAATCATTTGATGAGTTTTGTAATGATCTCTACAAAAACAAATAGTTTGTTCGAACTGATGGAAGCTTGGTGAAACTCACTAGGGAATGAACAGTGCATGTTTATACAAATGATCATCCTAATACAACAAATCGCACATCAAGCATTTGCACACTTAAATTTCTATGATTACCAAATCTCATCCTAAGGAACACATTATTGAGAGACTCCTTCACTTGAAAGGGAAAGAAAGAAAACAAGCAAACAAGAAAGCAAATCCCCAAACATATTTTCAGTTCACTAAATTGATATTGACCAACTAAAATAACCTATTTTTGGAATGATAAATATTTAATCAAGCAAAATATAGAGATCTGCAACTCCTTGAAAACAGAGCTATAATGCCCAAAAGATAAAAAGAAGGGAACAGTTTACCAGGTACATTTGAAGTATCAACCGTCTGTACAGTAGGAGGAGGCACAGCTGCTGGGGAAGCTGGTGTCTGCAATGGAGCAGGCTGAGTAGGACTAGGAGGTTGCACTGGGTTCATCCCTGGTCTTTGAACCCCTGAACCACTCACAGGCATGAACCCTCTAGATGGTGGAGCAGGAGTGAAGACCTGTGGCATCTTTTGCCCAGGAGCTGGGACAGCTTGCGATGTGTTGGCACCATATGCAGGAACCCCCGGAGGAGCAGGACCCTAATTAATAAAATTAAGTCAAAGTTAAGAGCTCTGATCAAAATTTTACAAGAACCAAAAATTTAAAAGGTGGGAGGTATCATACTGGATACAACTGGGAACCCAAAGTCGATGGCTGCTGATATTGCTCTGCGTTTCTTAAGAGAGGAGGGTTTGTGGGGACAAATTTTGCAGCAGGCTGATTATTATCTGAGGGCAGCTGATGAAAGTTGCCCTGGAAGGATCATATAAACACATGTCTCGTAATCAGATTCTAACATTGTCTCACGAGTCCAAACCGAAATACGGAAACGTGTCAACAAAAGAATAAAAAAATGGGAAACATTACCATCGGAGCTGGGGGTGCAGGGGAAGGAACAAACATGGAAAGCTGTGGAGTGTTGGCCTGTGAGACTGCCTGATATGTAGAAGGGGCATTGTAACCCCTTCCATATGAGGGAGCAGGTTGCTGTGTATAATTTTCACCATAAGGAGTGCTGGGAACAGTTGGTTGGAACTGGGATGCTGCAGTATTCTGAGGATCAAAAAAGTGAGGAAAATATACAAAAGTAAGAATTGGGAACCAACATATCATTCATTTTAAATGCTGTGAATCGGGAAAAAAATACCGAGTAATAATGTTGAGAGGCATCAACAACACCATAACTCGACTGATCACCGTAAGTAGGTCCAGCTTCTAATTGACTATTTTCATAAGTCACAGTCTTCTCGATCACTTCCTCTGCGAAAGGAAAAAAATGGAACATAAATCATATAGACTAAAAAATAGATAAGATATATCAAGTAATTCATCCATTTTAACAAAAATATATGTACAAGTTGCCACATAAAGAATGAGCTCAAAATATATAACAAAGTTTGACTGTGCAACTTCATAAGGAATAATAATATAAAAGATTGCACAAAGCCGCACCTTGCTCAGTTGACTGAGCAATACGATCACGCAAGATAATAAGTTCAGCAGGCAATTCTTCTGTTCCGAGGAGATTCAAATAATCCATCGCTGTAGTTAAAAGTCCTAGACTTGCTAAAATTTCAGCATACTTCTCAACTAGTTTACACAATGAAGCACTAAATTGCTTCTGTCCAGTAGCCAAAGCAAAGATGACAGTCTTCTCCATTAGATCCTTCAGAACATAATAAATACATATAAGTCCATAATCCATCAAGCATAAGTCACCAGATATATCATATATTGATTCAATGTATGCTTACCTGGAGTCGTTCTACATATGGCTTTTCATCCTGTTCTGTCGACAAACTTCTTGACCAAATTCCCACATTTTTGTCAATATTTCCAGCACATATGTAACACAGAGTTGCAGCGGTAGCATTACCAGCAGCTAACAGCCTAGCACCAAGTGTGTCACATAATTGTGCCCACTCATCTGATTGACCAAACTGAATTGACAGTAAACTAAGTGTAGAATTACAGAAAGTTGCATTAATCCCACTACCAACACAAATGGATATATCTTGTATGCAAGATTCAATCTCTTTAAAATCAATGAGAATACAAACACATACAGACTCAAGCAAAATTCGACATTGAAAGTACCAATCGAAGAAGAACATAAATAGTCAGTATAGCATTGCAACTACTAGTCTACTAGCATCAAAACTACATGCAACTAACTTAAGGCTTAAGAGGTCCTTCAAATCATTTTTGAATGAAACGAGATCAGAGAGCATAGTCTACTTTAATGACAACGCATTCTGCAACAAAGTATTAACTAAATGCTTTAGTTCACAACATTTCTTCAGTTTACAGACAAATCTCCGAAGGCATTGAGGAAAAATCAAACCCAGCTCTCTGATCTTGTATAATGTTGTTTCAGATTCAGCATTTAGGTCATGACCCAGTTTAAGAGTTACACAGTTCAGGCATGGACCAAAAATTAGTGCTATAACATAAAACACAAACAAGCATACAAGCACTAGACACTAGTACATATACTCATACACCTTTGTATAGAGATACCATCCATCATAAAGGGGAACCCATATAGTTCTATAATAGAAATCGACAATAGATCTAGAAAAAACTTAGCAGGAGATAGGATTATATGTAGGATGTCTCACATGCTAGGTCATTAATATATCCAGTGACAAGTACCAATGCAGTCAGCAAGTAGAGCTATTGGGCCCTTAAGTCTTAAAAGAAGTGAAACTACTGTACATGTTAACTCTTACCAAATTTTGAAACATTATCACGGTTCAGGGGAGAACGGTACTTACAGTACAGAAGAGGGCAAGAGTTTCCTTCCATGATTTTAAAGGTCTGGTTTTTGCTATGCTCATTAAGTCATTGTTTACCATGGCAGAGACAACCTGAAGCAATAAGAAAAAATGAGGAAAAAAAATGTAGGCAGTCGGCAACTAGAATGGGGACTCAAATTCACAAAAATAATAGGGAAAAAGGCTTAAATTTTGTGATGTTCCACCTTTAGGTAGGGAGAACTACTTCTCTTGAGGTACTGATCACGTGTGTTATCCCATAGAGAACCACTACCGACATGAGCAATGACTAAAGCATCTGCTAATCTATTTGCAGAAATACATTGTGCAACTGCCCCCTTGTAGTCTCCAACAACCAAAGCACGTTGAACAGCGTCATCAAATGAAGGATCAGAACTCTCCTCATGTCCATCAATTTCTGGTTGGGATTCATTTACAGAGTCTTCGGTGACAAATTCATCCTTAGAATTGGCCACCGGCGTATCTGCTTTGGGACTTGGAAGATTATTAAAGAAATCTTCCCCGTTGTCAGTTGCAAACAAGGCAGTTTCTTTATACCCTGAAACTCCTTCTTTATTAGTTGTATTCTCATCAAGACCAAGAGCATCTATCTGCTCAGAGACTTCATTCTCTACAGTATCACTTTCTACATTAGGCACACTGAAACCGAGATGGGATAACATCTTTGACCTTGCAGTCCCATCCTCATTGAACAACACCTTCATGAAGCCCCATGTTTCCTTTTCCTCGTCAGTTCTGAAAAATAAATATAATATGTTAAAGTCAAGTTGGAGATAACCATGAATACTGTTATACCATGTCAAATGAATCAACTATGGAATAAAGGCGACATACTCAGATTCTTGAGATTTTCTTTCGCAAAAAAGTTTCAGTGCTGATCTGTCCCTATTTTGTATCGCATTTTCAAATTCAGAAGACCGACTGATCAAACCATGCTCAGTAACTAAATTGCGCACATAAACCTGGAAATGGTAAATTTAGTCAAATAAGTGTTAAATGTCAGAGGCAATCACCAAATGAGCCCTTCAGTGTACCTCTGAAGATCCAGAAGGAGATTCAGCCGAATGAAATGAAACAAGCTTTCCTCCAAAACCAAAGGAAACTCCAGCTTTTCGCTTGTACCACTTAGGGGCCTTCAATGGTGCTACAGAAAACATAAAAATGAGATCTCTTAAACCTAAATTAACACAACCGCGTGGACACTTTTTATAAATATTTCCTCTCTGATACCAAAATAGCTCTATAAAGTAACATCTGGGAAAGAACGTTTCCTGAAATACACAACTATTCCAGTCTTTAATGTATCTTTTCTGGTCCTGTTTATTGAACTCCAAAGTCCAAACACAGTGCTATAATATAACCTTCACTATACACTTGAAGACCAGTCATACACACAAAAACAACAGGCAACAGAAATATACTTATGAGTTATGATACTGGTAATCATATACACTAACATCCGAATTTTAACTCAATAGGCAGGGCAGTTGATTTTGAACGAGTGAGCAATATCTAAATTTTAAAACTAGGGTCATCAAGTATCTCCCATGATAAATATTGGTGAAGAAAATGAGATGGCTTGATGGAGGACCAAACAATATAATACTTATGAAATGATCAAGCAATGCATTTAAAAAGATGCTAAGAGCTTTCTCCAATCACTCAATGTTGTCCAAGTGAAGATGGATGAAGTTCTTTACATTTACAAGATGCAACCATACCTGCTTCAAAAGCACCCTCTTCAACACCATATCGACCAGTACCCTGAAATCAAAGTGTACAAGCCAGTGGGCGAAAAATCAAAAACCACAATTGTTAGGACAGATATAAAACACACCCAAAAAGATGAAAAGGAGACAGATTTTGCATTATGAATCTGTTAAAAGCAATTGTATGCTGCATTTATTCCAGAAACATTAGGAAGGTTGTACAAAAACATTAGAAAAGCTCATGTACACCTCTTGCAGGTCTCAGAACGCTAAAAACTACCAGTAGTTAACCATTGAGGTTCTCAAGTTGCACATGTTGATCTAAATACATTAGGAGAAAATATAATAAAATTGCATGTAACATGCAGTACTAAATAAAACTCTCATCACTGATTGATAAATAATGATCTACGAAAGACTCTTTTTTCATATCAAGAAACATTTACAGAAAAAGGTAGATCATGAAAGACTCTTTTTTCATTCACTCCATTAATAACAAACAATCATTGAAGACTGAAAGATTTCTATGCAATAGGAAATAACCTCTATATTATAGATGCCAACTTTCCCATCATATGAAGATGCTGATATGACTCCAGGTATCTTAGAATACCAGTGCACATCAAAATTACAGTTGGTTCCAGCAGGCAATTCAGCCACAATCTACAAAAATAACTTGTGTCATCCCTATCTGATGAGAAGACTCAAAGAACAATGTTTAATAAAACAACAGTCCGATAAAAGAAATCTGCATACATATGGAAATGATAAAACTTATACGTCAAGGGAAATATGAGAAATCAATATATTCACCTCTCCAGAGACAGTGTCCCAGCAAATAGTACGGTTATCTTTGGCACAGGTAAGCAGATACGAGCTGTCGATAGGGCACCAAGACATAGCAACCACACCTGATGCACACACAGCACTCAATGAAACTCCATCGTATTAATGAAACTATTAGCATTAAGGCAAATTAATCATAATTTAAAAGACAAAATTTCCCATGAATGGGTCGGAAAAGTAACAAATGTTAAACATGAAAGAATCTTGTCTTGACAGTAGAGTTTGCATAGAAAAAGAGAGGATAACAAGAAGAAATTACTCCCTGGTGCAGAAAGCACACTGTATAATATTTTAACTTATATGCGGCTGATTTTATGATTATCCATTTATATTAATTTATTTTACTGCAAAAGAACACAAGTGCATAACATAATCATCAAATGATGCTTGACCCCAGCACACATTTACGGTAGCAAATAAAGATACAAGTGTTCGCTATCAAAAGGTATGGAAAGCACGCAAACCATCTCTTTGATTGATAAGCCATAAGTAATCTCTCACCTTACCATATAATATATACATTTCAAGCCCAACCAGAATTTCTTTCCCCTTGGAGCGGCTATGCTTAATTATTTGAAAGTTTCCCCACGTAAAACAGCTCTAGATTCTGACCAAACAATCAATTGTCTAGTCTATAATTTTAAAGAAATGAATTTCATCGAGAGATAGACCAAGACAGTATCATACACGAACAATTTATATAACTTCCTATGAGTAACAATCAACCTAGATCTTTCAATCATACATGGTACATAATGCCTTGATTTTGAAAGCTTGATCATTGCCACGAGAACAAGTGGAATTTTATTAAAAAATCTTTTGCAACTCAATCACTCCCCAATCATTATTCTCACGGAATATTAAGTGTAACTTTCCCGTGTACGCCTTTTTGAGAAAATGAAGTTAAGCAATTCAGGTAACCCATGAATAAACTTTAACTTGTACAATATTCGTAATGCAAAAATATGTGCGGATAGATCTTTGCCGGGGGAAATTATGAGTTCAATATAGGAGAATGATAAGAGTCAAGAGATCATCAGACAATAGCTATCACCAACTGAAAGATATCAGAATATTTAATCAGAGCATCTGTGAGCTCTTCGCCTTAAAATATTGATAATCCACTTAAGGAATCAGAGAGAAAGTCAACAAGAAACATATTGAAAACAATAATTTAACTTTTGTTTTTAAAAATACTTTAAACGTGCTCCAGAAATATAACATACCTTTGGTGTGCCCAACAAATTCTTTTACTGGAGTCATTATATTGCGCATATCCCACAACTGAGATGATCATGGGCCAATTACAAAGATTATAAGCTACACAGACTTGAGAAATAATATGCATTCTAATAAACTAAGGGCATATGAATTATACCCTGAGAGAGGGTGAACTGTCTTCATCTGAAGCAACAATGAGTTGAGTAGCAACATCAGGGTGCCACTGCAAAACAGAGCATCTCCTTCGAACTGAATCCGAGAAACTGCAAAGACAGCATGTTTGAGATCAGTGGTAGGGAGAATCCTACGTCATTAGTCCATTGATGCAAAGGTGTCAATTTACCTAATAACTGGCTTTTGCTTCTTCAGATCCCACACCACTGAAATTACATAACTGCTTATTATTACAATGCAAATGTAACACTTTTAAGAGCGGAAAATCCCATTATTTATTAACATTCATACCTGTTGTCCCGTTATATGAAGTGGATGCCAGTATGTGCTGGACCTTGCTGTTCCAGGATAAAAATGAAATTTCACCTTGTGTTGCAGATCCACTGCCCTGAAAAAGAGTTCAAAAGTTTTTGAGTTTTCCTCCTAGGAAGACACAAGGTAAGAGCCTCTACTGAGTGCAAAGAGGCTGTGATGTTAGATATGTACAGATTGATCTACAGCCCTTCATCAGTCTCATGAGAAATAATTATAAAAACAAAGAATTTGGGTGGGATTTTTGGAGCAGAGATGTAAATCATGTGATGAATGGAAGATCAAAATGTAATCATCAATAGTGTCTCACCGCCTTCTTATCTTCTCTCTCATTCTTTGATTCCCTAGTAAATCTACAATTTTTTTATCTTTAAGAAGACCGGTTTTGGGCAAGGTTTCGGCAGAACTCGATTACCGTCTAAAACATCTAGTTGTTCCACCGTGGAACTGAGATTAACGACTTACCGACGTGATAACAATGTTCTTGATATAAAGTATCCATAGAGTTATAATAGTTTAAAAGGCTTCATGCTTGCAGGATGGTACTAGATTTATTGATGGATGCATACCTTGAGTGGTGGAAAATGAATTGGCTCTGATGGTATTGCAACATCCCATATGCAAATCTCACCTTCATCAGCGCCAGAAGCAAGAAGGTTTGGGGTTAGAGAATTGAACTCCAAGCCCCGAACCTGAAGCAGTATTAGAAAAAGAAATCACTTCATCATCAATCATTAATACAATAAAAAAGGCATAAAATCAAATAATATACAAATCAATGCCAGATGCTTACAGGTCCCTTGTGTCGTGATAGATTCGCAACAAAAGCATTCTCAATTGCATCAGAGCCCTTTTTACTGGGGTCAGGACAAAAGGCAAGAAAAACATTAAAACAACTGAATTTGTATTAACGAAAACTAAAACGTAGATGCATAATATTAATTAAAAGCTAACTGGATTAAACTAAGTCGAACAAAAATGGTTATTATTGGTCATCAAAGATATAAAATCATCTTATAATCCATCAGACACAACAAAGCACAAATACATTACTATAGACTACTACAAGCCACAACTCTGGAAATGAAAAGCAAAATCATAGTACTATTTGACAACACAGTAGCCTATTGAAAAGTTAAAAGTGCATAAAGCATCTTTAAATTAATTTCATAGGCGCACAAGCAGCACTTAATCACACTAAAAGAGATTCAGTTAAACCAAAGCATACAACACCACTTGTCAGTATACGCACTAAAAGGAACAATCTTGACAGTATGTTATCAATTAAAGACTGAATACTAAAGTCTAATAATATATTCAGGCCCCAGAATATCAGATTTGCTCTAGATAAATCCAATTGGAGTTTGGTTTGTAATAGAAGTTTATATTATTCAACCAATACTATCTATGAGCTCTTCAATATAGGGTATAATGGCACAGTTAATCAATTATAACAAATTGATTAGTTTGAACTTACAGATAATTATCGTCTCAATTTTTTATAATTGATTGAGACGATAATTATTTGTAAGTTCAAACTAATCAATTATACAAAATTATGCATTCATTAAAAAAATAGGACAACAAGAGAATTAGAAAAACAGTGCCGAGTAATTAAAATTCACCAGATCACGTGCTTAGGATTCCAAAGACCAATGTTGCCATCGACAAGGCCACCGGCGATGAGTCCAAGCGGATAGTCCTCCGAATTCGCAGGAGCCTTGCTCCAAGAAATCCGATTGAAACGCTCAGAGCTCGGAACAGTGCCCGCCAGGGTCAGTTGTCGATCTTCGGATACAAAATCAAGCTCGAATACATCGAGATTGGCGGAGGAGCTGAATTGCAGATCCACCGCCCCTGCCATCGTTCCAGCGGCGATGTATGCCCCGTCCGGCGAAAACGCCGTGGACGCCGATCGGTTGACCCCCTTTATACAACCCGCCATTATAATACCTACAAATATTAGTTTGATGTATATATGTATCCGAAAGAGATTAAAACATGAACAGGTGAATTTGGTTCGTAGATCTGGGTATCGAGAATTCGAAGTAGATCGAGGGAAAGACCTGATCGCTTTCTCTCTCTCTCTAAAATGGTTTTTTTTTTGTTTTTCTATTTGCTGTATCTTTCCGTTACTGTACAATCAGTCGGTTATTCACAGGCGAAAACGGGAATGGTGTCACAAATCGAAAGAGTCTAACGATCCGAGTTGGCCAGAGCACTAGCACGATTAGTGTCACAATTCACAATACTATGATTCATTTTATATACTCACTCTATCCCATCGAAATAGGTTGATAAATACATATGATAAATAATGTAAAAAATTATGAAAAAAATATTAAAATAAAATTTAATAGTTAATTTTATTTTAATATTTTTTTCATAATTTTTGTAAACTATTTATTATATATATTTGAGGTACAAAAAAAGTTGATAAATACATATGATAAATAATGTAAAAAATTATAAAAAAAATATTAAAATAAAATTTAATAGTTAAATTTTATTTTAATATTTTTTTCATAATTTTTGTAAACTATTTATCATATATATTTGAGGTACAAAAAAAAATCAACGTTGACCATATGTGACTATTTTGGTGGGACGATTGAGTATATTAAAATAAAAGTTTTAACTAATTAAAAATTAAAGTTATTTGGAAAAATTGTATTTTGATATATATATTTAAATTTTAATATATCATCAGTTACATTTTTTAATTAAGTATTTTAATGCTTTATTTTAATTAGTTTTTTAAGATAGTAACTTTTATGTTATTATAATAAAAAAAATATATTATTAAAAAGTTAATCATCACTATGTAGTATTTGGTTGCATAATTAAAATTTTAAGCATGTAGTATTTGGTTGCATAATTAAAAATTTTAGCAGTTTAAATTTTATAACTATTATTATTAATATTAAATGTAACATTTCATTTTATGAAATAATTTAAACATATAATGTTTAAACATAATACTTAATTTTGTATTAATAATTATTTTGTTAAACAAATCTGTTTTGTGTCATAATTTAATTTAAATTTTGAATCAAGCCAGAAATTTCAATTAGAATGAAATAAAAAAAAATCAAAATTAGAGCTACCAATTGACAAGCCTGAAATTTCTACTCGAACAAAAACAGGACGACAATTCGAGTGAGAATGATCGAAACTGAATGAACTGGTCGATCAGCATCCCGAGTCTTCATACATGGTTAAAATTCAATCTGAAATATTGAGTAAAGTAAGAGTTGTTCTTAACATAATGTTTAAATGTATACAAAATATAATTGCAATTGTATTTGTAGCCAAACCATTGCCATAGTCCCAACTCCCAACTGACAATATGCTCAAACACATCATTTGAAATAAAAGTGCGGAATATAGATGCACGGTTGCACTTACACACCCATCTCTATTCTACAGAGTCAAAAAGAAGATTAAAAAAAATGTGTTTTTTTTCCAATCTGACCATAATCTAGGCTAAACACCAATCCCCGAGTAAGATGATACTAACTTGTACATTACAAAATGAAAATATTTTTCATATCGAAGTTACACCTATTCTGTTGTTGATGAATTCACGTTCTTTCTCACAAACAACTTGTTTATGTCTTCTGTCACAACATTGCTCCTGCAAAATGTCATGTAATAACATGAGCAAATCCATGTAAGAATGAAAATGTCTGGAGTTGAAAAAACAAGAAAATGCAACAATGCCAGCGACCAAGGAAATCATAACAATGGTGATTTTAATGCAGACTTGTAAAAATTCAAAAGATGGTAGGGTTTCTGGGTTTCACAATAGAAATTGAAAATTGATTTATTTTAGAGTGTTTGGTTGTGATATTAAGTACTGTTTTATTGTGTGTAAAAGTAAAACCAGAAGAGGAATTGCATTAGTGTTTTATTGTGTGTTTGTGATACAACCTAAATCACGCTCACACCGTAACAGATATTACTTTAAATTGTAAGGACGAAAACATATAGTAGAAGATTTTGACTATGAGATGTCAAAGATAAACCGTAGAATATTCTATCAAGAAAAAACACTAATGCAACGAAAAAGGTCCACTTAGATCTTATACATAACAGATGCAACCTCATCTTTACATGGGTGCAGTTTGCCATCAAAAGTACCAACTAATCTGGGAGGCTGGGACCTAAGTTATCAATGTGACTTGCATATAGAAGATAATAGTAGGGTAAAGGAGCTCTTTGAAGTTTAAAAAATAGTATATAGGATCCCAAAGATTTTCAGACACCAAAACGATGCTGTATAAAAAAGGATGATGTTTGGATTTCACGACTAACACTATTATATCATTGAGTATTTCCAAAAGATGATTGTTGGAATATCTCTGAATGTTATTATATCATTGCAGAAAATAAATATTCACTCGAAAACAACGCAAAAATACAACAAAGCAATGTCTAATATATTTTGAATTCTGATTTCAGTTAGTGGAAATATCTAAACACTCATGAACCCAACCATTTATATAGAAAAACAATCAATGTTTAGCTTCATTCGACAATAGGTAGATAGAGTAAGCTTGCGCAAAATAAAAAAAAGCATGGAAAACAACACACCTTCCAGCCAGCTGAGGGGGAAGTAAATGACTGCCAACAGTATCTGGGACACTCCTTGAGTGGGGCAAGTCCCCTTTTGGCACTTTTTTACGAGGATAACTAGCAGTGGGTCCATTTGATTCTCTCTTTCTTGCAGCACTTTCAGCCATAGCAACTGCAACTCGAGATGAGTGATCTGAAGCATTCAGTAGATTAGACGGCACAAAAGCTGAATTCAAGAGGAATGAGGCATCAGGAAGTTTGATTTCAGAAACTGTTTCTGCTTGTTTACTTGAAGGAGTTCTCACATTCCCAGAGACCCTAGATAATAAATGTATTAAATAACGAAAAAGGGAGAATTTCATTGAAAAATAAAAATTAATAATCCGTAAAACAGTATTATATGTACCCAAAAAACATACATGGGTCATAACGCATCAATTAACAACTTATTAAGAATAAAAATGGTATTCACAGTGGAGAGAAGTCTAAAATAGTGTCTTCTAATGTTTCACAAAGGATTTCGTTGATTCCTACAATATAGAGAGCCAATCAAACTAAAGAACAATTCATATCTTATTACTTCTCCTAAGAATTCTCTGTTCGGATTCACGATATACAAAATATTCCATCCTATATCAACCAAGCAAAGGCGAATTGAAGAAAAAGAAAACCAACTAATAATTTCTTTCTTTATTTCTTTCCCGTCCTTTTTTCTAAAAAAAACTGTAAAAGGATCTAAGGCAGAGGAAGACACATTATTCCATTTGTGCTAAGGCTATTCTCATTGAACCTTCTTCCATTTTTAGGCTCTGATACCAACCCCAAAAACCATAGTGTAAGCTTACCCGTTGTAAGGGTGTTGACTGTTGATCATGTCTGAGCCCTAAATCTAACATTCCCCTCCTACCAGTAACCCTTGCCCAACTAAATAAATGAATTCAGTTCAGAACCATAAATTACATTTGAAGCTGTGATTCAAATATCACGTTTTCTTAAAGAACTTTACGGTGCAATTAATACTTCAAAAAACAGTTCAAATCAAATCAATACTCTAAAATTAAAAATTAGGCCAAACACATGTTAACAGGAATCTTTGTTGATTTGAGCTCAGCACAAAATCAACCAGAGAATATGGAAAGGAATCCCTGAGGAATTACCTGTTGCGGGAATGGAGTGGGTCGTCGTTCGATGATGGGCCCGGCGGAGGAACCTCAAAACGTTGTCGTTTCTCAGAGTTTTCCTCTACTTGCCCGCCGGAAGGGACATGTGGCTCGTCTTCTTCATCTGAAGAAGCAGCGTAATCCACCAGCGACATGGGTGCGGGATAAGAAGTTTGATTTCTTTCTCTCTTCAGAATATCTCTATCATCAGCGAACTAGGTTTTACACTTCAAATAAATTTACCCAAACTTTTACGGTACGTTTGTACGAACAACCCTTTTTTTTATCGTTATCGCTCACACTTTAAAAATTATTTTTTTTACACAAAAAAATAGGCAATAGAATCAATCAATTTTTATTCGGAACCAATATAATTTAATTCAACTTTCACAATCATATTAATTTATGAATAATTCGAAACACCTTATTGGTTAGAGAGTGTATTGAATTTTTTAAAATTTTTAAAGTCTAGCATGTATGATTTATGAGCAATCAAATTAATTTATGGATAATTCAAAATAAGTAATTCAACAATGTATAATTTATGAGTGTGTATTAGTTAGAGAATTTATTGGATTTTTTAGAAACTTTTAAAAGTCATGTATGATTTTGTATTGATTAGATAGTCTATTGGATTTTTTAAGACTTTAAAATCTAGCGTTATTCAATCAGGATTTTGAAAAGTCCAAAAAAATGTTGAGGTTTTACAGATTTTATAAAGTATTAAAAACATTAATATTTTTCACTCTTTAAAATCTCTTATAATAAGAAGAGATTTCCATTGATTTCACTTTTAATAAATTAAATTAATATTAAAAATAATAAAGTTTAAAAATTAAATAAGAAATTATATTTAGACGAGTCTAGCTGAGAAGCTCATAAAAAGCTTTTATAGTAGAAATACCCTATAATTATACATACAAAGCATTTATACGTGAATCTTTTTATGATGATACTATTATACACTTCATTTGCGTAAAAATATAAATTGCTTCTAAACACCTCTTACTGTCATTTTGTCTATTATGTATATATATTTGTCAAATATACATCTCTCAAAACATAGAATTGCATGGGTATATATTTAGATGGAACAATTGCAGCGTTTCTTTCAATTCCTCCACGCTCATGCAATTCTCTACGATTAATAGGATTTTTCTATATAAATGGATAACCAACTGTCATTAGACACACTTTTCACACACACTATACTACTATGGCTTCTTTCTCTCTCCACACAAAGATGAGCATAACTCTTTTAACATTTTCACCACTATTGCGCATCGCTCTCATTCCCGGCGTGTGATCTTGAGGCACTTACCACGCTGCCCCACCCAAAGGCGGATCTAGAAAAAAAATTGAGGTAGGGCTAAATATTTGAAGTAAATAAAATTTTCTGACTTGTTTATTAAAAAAATAATAAAATATAGGTGATAACATAATTTTTATTTAATTTAAAAAGCACTAATAATAAAATATAGGTGATAACATAATTTTTATTTAATTTAAAAAGCACACATGAAACAAAAGAAAGTAAAATGAATAATACTTTAAAAACATGAAAAGAAAATAAAAAATTGAATATAAGAAAGTAAAATGAATAATACTTTAAAAACATGAAAAGAAAATGAAAAATTGAATATAAGATAAACGAAAAGCTGTTTAAAATAGAAAAATAGGTGAGGGGAGGATTCGATCTCCAGACATTTAGCTGAAAAGGTGTTTAAAATAAAAAAATGGGTGAGGAGAGGGTTCGAACCCCAGACATTTCGCTGAGAGGAGCTTTAAGAGTGGTGGGCTAGCCACTTGACTCACTGATAGTAGATGCAAGATTTAACTATAAAGTTAGTATAAATATTTATATTAGGGCGGGCTAAAGCCCGGCCCAGCCCCTGAATAGATCCGCCCTTGGCCCCACCTTCATTTTATCCTACGTCTTCGGCGAAGTTTTACCGACCATTCGCCCTCGCATGTGGCTGCTTGAAGATCTAGCTTTTCCTTGAAAGGATTAGCTACCTCGCTTCAAAATTGAGGGTTTAGTTGTAGAAGTCGACCACTCGGATTATCAATCTGAGGGAAAGCTAAGAGTGAGCGGTCCAGAAGTCATACTCATTTGCATTTAAAAACAACAAGTAACAAACGTAAATCAATAAGAGAAAGACGGAGATGATAGCTAAGGAGCTTAACAATAAGGTGAATGGCTCAATACTCGAGTGATTTCGGAAGTTCTCGTGACTAGAGTCGAACCTCCAAGTATCTAAGTTCAAGAAACGACCATGGAAGAAAAGACTCCGCACAACGGTGGTCAATCAATTTAATTCCCCAATGTAGCACCCCAAAAGGTAATGAGTACAATAGTTGTCAATTTCCATTCCTTAGGTTATTGCATTTTGTTGTTTATGACTCGAATCGGAATGCAAAAGAGGTCAAAATCGCCGAAGGAGGTTTCGGCGGGCGCCGGAGAGGTTTCGGCGCCCGCCGGAAAAGAAGAATCGGGACTGCCAGTTTTCGGGGGTTTCGGCGCCCGCCGAATGAGATTCGGCGCCCGCCGAATGTATTCCGCGATCGCCAAATGAAAATGGCGGTCGCCGTTTTCCCAGGCAGCGGGATTTTTCTCTGCGCGCGATTGCGCTGGGATTTTTGCGTGGATTTTTGCACTGGGATTTTTGCGTGGGTTTATTTAATTAGGGAATTAGAATTATATGAATTATAATTCTATTCCTTAATTATTTAGGAGTTATAAATTAGGAAAAGGATTTATTCCTAATTCTAATTGTTACCAATTTGATAGGTTTGCTACACCTATAAATTGAGGTTCTCCGGTAGACGAAAATCATAGAGTGAATTGTAATCCTCAACGATGTAGTGGATTTGTTCTTTCTTCCCGTGGTTTTTTCCCGTGTTTTGGGTTTCCACGTAAATTCGTGTGTTCGTTCTTTTCGTTTATCTTTTCTTCGCATCTCATATATATTTCGAGAGTCGTGAGTGATTTAGTTTCAATATCGCAACAAGTGGTGTCACAGCATCGTAAAGAGCACAACACATTTAATTGTGAAAAATCGGACAACGGTAAGAAAGACTCCGCACAACGGTGTTTGGAATAAACCAAGTCTCTGACCGAGCGATAGCAGTTAATTCCGTGAAGTTGCTTCACTTTTCAGGTTCGCACTTCGTCTCATTTTGGTCGTTTTTCCTGCATTTTCACATAAAAACTCGATCATACCGCGTGTAAGCTCCGCCATAACAATAATAAGCAATCTCTCAATAATCATACACATATATATACAAAAGTGAACACAAACGCATCCAAAAACATTACGACAAAACGAGCAAAACTACGACACTTCACTGTTCCATGCGTTACTCCGCACAACCACTATGGAGCTATGAAGCCGACCATCAAGATGTCGTCGCTATGAAGCATATGATGGAGTAGTATAGATTTCCAACTGCATCAATGCCCATATTGTCTCGCATACTTGCGAATCGACGAAGAAATGAAGTATGAGAACTTGTGGCAATTTCGTTTCCGTGTCAACCGTCTATACGATAGATTTTGTGTTTGCTGACATTGTAGTTATTGATATAATTTCGCGACCTCACCGTCAATACCCGTCAGCCGCATTCGCGCCACCGCCTGCACGCACTGCCAGACTTAAACAAATGATAAGAATTTGAACAATATTTAACCTGAAATCATATCAATGTTAACGAATTGTAGTATAGTGGTGAGTATTCCCGTTTGTCACGCAGGTGGCCCGGGTTCGATCCCCGGCAACGGCGCCTGTTTGAAGAAGTACTTTTCGATCACTAGGAAAGAGAAAGCGTTTTACCTCGCTTCAAAACCGAGGATACATTATAATTCGACCGCTCGGAATATCAATTCCAGGGAGGGCTATGAGTGAGAGGTTCAAAAGTCCAATCTAATGTCATGTTTGTCAAGCAAATAAAAGCAAGAAAGGAAATGAAAGCATGTAATAAATGTGTAGTCAAGTAGAGAAAAACGGAGATAATGTATTAGCCAACCTACAAATTGAGTTATAAAACGCATGAGAGATTAATCCGGTCGTAATACTCTTTCAAATCATACAACTTTGTATTTAGGTTCGAGAATTGGTCCGAAAAGAAGAGCAATGCTCACCTTATGCTAATCAATTTTAATTCCCTAGTGAAACACCCTTTGATGGTGATGAATCCACTAGTCGACCACTCTCTTTCCCTAAGTTTTGAACACTAATTGCTTATAATCGAACCTTGAGAAGAAAGCCCTCGTTCCCGGTGATAGCAATCATTTTAATTCCCGATTGGTTCTAACCCCGATCACCGGTGATTAGCCTCAATTGTGGAAAAAAATAAAGTAATTAGGTCTACTAAAGCTCTCTCAAGTAGTTTATCAAATACCTTGTAAACATGACTTTTACTTCATCTCCTAATGCAAATCTAGCTAAGTAAATTCATGACAATCAAAGCAAAGATGAAATAACAAGTAAATGAAAGCATAACTCTGATCAAAATCAGCAAATCCAACTCTAAAATCTCAATCACAAAGTAGATCCAACAATATCTCATTCTTTACTCATAAAATTCCATTATATTTCAAAAATACCATCACAAGCTTAAATTCAAACTTAATTTTTTTTAAATTCTAGTATAGATAGAGAACTTCAGGACAGACTCCGTTTGAGTCCACCATATTGAGTGAAACGATGGTTCTTCTAGCATAAAAAGTGCACTCGACTGCATCAAAACATGAATCTAACAAAAAAAATCAAAATCTCAATTACCATTATCCAGCTCAACCCTTTATTTTATAATTATAAAAATAAAAAATAAAACTAAAATAAAATCGAAAATTAACTCAATTGAGTATGATTTAAAGCTTCTTCAATGCTCATGTTACATACATGATTTCTACAACCCAAAAAATATAAATTATCAATTACTGTATTTATTATTTTTGTCTTCCAAGTATTTACTCCCTCCTATTTTTTATAAGTCTTTTTAGATTTCCTATTTATTTCATCTTATAAGTCTTTTTGGCTTTATTAAATTACTTAATAATATTAATTTATAATTTTTTCAATTTACTATACAAATGTTTTTTCTTTCCACCAATCACTTTTCATTATTTTTGTCATTTTAATTTTTTCAATAAATATTAATTGAATTTAAACACTTTCTTAATTTATGTGTCAAAAATTAGAAAGTCTTATAAAAAAATAGAAGGGAGTATTACTTTTGTGTTTTATTTTCCACACATAATTATATTTTTTTAATAATTTAGTCAATTCAAATTAATTAAACTATGTTTATTGATTATTTTATATAGATATTATCCCTACGTTTTCTACTATGGCAGAGGTTTCGTTTTCTTTGCGCCAGAAAATCAAAACCTAATTTATTTTAGTGTGTTTGTTGTGTTGATGTGTTGACATGTAAGAGGGCATCATCTTGAATTCTCTGGAGAGATTTTCACCTCTGCAGTTATTAATCAGGGAGATATGAGTATGTGTTCTAATTTCCCCTAATTTATTTATGTATTCTTAGATGATTTTTGCAAAATATTTTTATTATGTAATTTCTAAATAATTTAAAATATTCAAAATCTCAATATCAGTTCAACCCTTTATTTCCAGAACACCAAAAATATAAAAATATATAAATTATTAATTATTTATTATTTTTGTGTTTATTATTTTTGTGTTTTATTTTTAATAATTTAGTCAATTCAAACTACACCATTCCTGCCAATTGATGGAGAAAAGATTTTGTTAGGTAAACACAACTACTTACATAAATTTAATTGTCTTACTTCCCGTAATCCTCTTCTCCTAATTCAAATATTTATATACGTACCCCGTGTTTAGCCTAACAAGATTTTTTTCACATTCAATATATGGAATATGTAAAATGATTATTATTTTATTCTCAATTTATTTTACCAAAATAATTATTAAGTAAAATGCTCCACACATATTTATTGTTTTTTTACTTATATATAATTTACTTTTATATTAATATTTAAAATTATTGTTATTTTAATCATTTTTAAAATATATAATTATATTATATTTTTGATTTATTATTCACTTTTGTCGTTTCTCTTCGTTTTCTTCATTGTCACATTATTCTCTCTTCTTCCTCTGCCGCGGCTAAAATGTCAATGTTATGCTCGATTTTATTGTTGTTTTCGAGGTACTTTTAGGTATATTTTGTGTATATATGTGTGTGTGATAATTGAGGAATTGCTTATTATTGATATGACGGAGCTTACACACGGTATGATCGAGTTTTTATATAATAATGCAGGAGAAACGACCAAAATAAGACAAAGAGTCGAGCCTGGAATTGCAGCAACTTCAAGTTAAAAACTGCCATTGCTCGTTTGGAATTATAGTACGTGACGTATAGTGGCGCGAAGATCCTGAAATCTAGTTTTTGGGGAATTTTAAGTCAAGAGGATCGGAGTTCGGACGAAGAAGTTATTATAAGAATCGAAAAGTTGCGCAAGAGCACGGGGGAAGAGCTGAAGAGAATTAAAGATTGGGCGCGACTGCGCCCAAACGGGAACAATCGCTCCCGATGCATTTCTAGCTTCGATATTCCGGCGCGACCGCGCCCAAATGGGAGCGATCATTCCCGATGCATACATACCTTCAATCTTCCGGCGCGACCGCACTCAAAACTAGAACGACCGCTCCCGTCACAAGCTGAAATGTTGACTTTTCCGTTTACTATCTTGGCATTTGGTGTTTGAGGGCATTTTTGAACTTTTGAAGACCCACATGCTCCTTGAAGGCTATAAATAGGTGAGGAACACTCTTAAAACACAACTTTGACTCTACGAAAACATACTTAGAAATTCTAGAGAAAGAAAATACCAAATTGAGAGTTCAGGCTCATCTTCTCCAAATCGAAACACGGATTCAAGCTCAATCAAGGACCACGGAGTCGATAATTCCTCTTCAAACTTGGCTATCTCTAAATCTCTACTTTTCCTTTTGTTGTGTAGAAACCTCTTATATGCATATTGATTTTTGTTAGGAATTTGACTTGGATCTTTGTGAATCATTGGATTTGATCACTATGGGAAAATGTCACATAGACACCAGTTCATAGACACCGGGCGCCTTTGGGAACGGTGTTAAAAATGTTTATAACACCTGTCGCGGAAAAAGAGGATGTTAAACTATTTTTAACACCGGATTTTGTAAAAATTGGTGTTAAATGTTCCATTTCAAATTTTAAATTTCATTTATAACACCATTTTTTCTTTCGACCGATTTTAATAATATTTATATTTTTTTAATAAAATTATAAGTTTTTTTAACACCGGTCCTATGTCCTATTAGTTAAGACCGGTGTTAAAAAAACTACTAATTTTTGTTTATGTATCTATATCCATACTTATATAGAAAATATGTTTTTTTGCTCTAAGGGAGCCACGTCTCTTTAAAATCCTTACAATTTACGTACTATATAAATTACATACCGATTAATTACTTTTATATTTTGTTTTTTTTTCACCCTCACCGGTTTTATTTCCTTATCGTCGTTCCCAGAAAGTAAAAGGGTTTCTGTCTTCTCCGCGGTACAGCCCTGCAAACGAAGCAAATCAGGTAAACCCTAAAGCAAATCACAATCAATATCAAGTACTCGCCTCCTTCTCGTACCTCAATTTATTTCTCTTTCGTCGCTCATCACTTGCCTAAATTAGGGTTATTGCTTCTTCGATTCCTTCTTCCCAATTTCCTCGGTGAGCCTGGCTTTTATTCTTTCTCTGTTCTTCCTTTATTTCGGCAGAATGATTCTTGATCTAAAGGGTTGCAAAAAAGATTTGTGCGAAGAGGAGCAGCAGGTAGCCTTGGCAATGAGCGCCTTCGTCTTCTCCTGTGAATTCCCAGATCTCATCTTTTGCATACTCTATTTTTTACCGTTAATATTTTCACACATTATTATAGCGTCTCTTTTTTTGATTCTATATGTATATTTTTTCTCTCTGATCTCGATGACGAAGGATGATTTTTCGTAGTTTTTTCTGGGCGTTTTTTGTTCTCTTCGGTTATGATGATCTGAGTTTTGTTTATCCGAAATTCACTCAGTTTAATTTAACTTGATTGATTTGATTGTAATAAGTATGGGTGCGGCATATGGGCATCTAGGAGTGGTGTACGTGTTGTGTCAATGGGGGTAATGAGGCCTGAGCTGGTGATGAAATCGATTGTGTTGGTGGTATGGCCAGTGTTTTGGGTATTTACGGCTTGATCATTTCTGTAATTATCAGCACCAGAATTAACCCTAAAGCCAAGTCTTATTACCTCTTTGACGGCTACGCCCATCTCTCTTCTAGACTATCGTGTGGGACTGCTGGGCTCGCAGCTAGGATGGCTATCGGGATCGTGGGTGATGCTGATGTCAGGTATATCTTACTAAATTTCATTTATCCATTATAAAAGAAAATTCAATTTGTCCAAAGTGTGCTTTTGTGGATTTTGTAGTATTGGATTACTATCTACCTTTGCTATTGCTATTGATATTGCTACTGCTACTGCCTCTACCTTTATTTTTGAAAAGAAACTCAATGGCTTACATCAGTCTTTAGCTATTAGTGTTAAGTTGTACAGTACATAATATGTCGACCTCCTTTGGGAGAAAAACAGTTGAGGCATAATTTTAAATTTTATCCGAGAGATATATTTTTAGGGTTGATTATTTTGGGGCTCCTTTTAATTTTCAGCAATTTGGTATTGTGTGGTTACCTGATTCATTTCGATCGACAAGGACACGTGCTGATGAGCACAAGTCATGTGTGTATACATAGACATTCGCCTTTTTTTGGTATATGTTTTGAGTAAAAACCTAAGTGTTGAAGAGTTCAATGTTTTCTTATCTTCAATTATTATCGTAGTTAATTGTTATTGTTAATTTTTTTTATTTGCTTCATTTTATTTTGATCTTTTTTTTTATCTTTCTTTGTTTCGACTTAAGATAATTATTTATAGGATAATCAATTCCATTTTCTTATATTAGGAAACATGCCATTAGAGTTTGTGGAAGAAATACACGCTCTTCGACCTTAAGGAAGCAACCAACAACTTTAGCTTAGGTATATATGCATGCTGCATGAACTTGAGATGCTTTTCGCACTGTCACAGGATACAGCATGCAAAGTGCCTAGGGTTCAACTTGAGTGTAAGGTACTGTATTATTATTACTATCAATATTCAGTAGTAGTAGTGTTAATTAATTGTCTTGCAACATATCAAAATCCTCTGTCTACATTTTTAAAAATATTAAACTTGCCACCAAAAATAGATCTAAAGTGTGTTTTTGTAATTGTGAACGTTTTCGAATCTTGTATTTTGTCATCCCTGAACTGAAATTTTTTCCAACTCTGATTTTTTTTTAATTCCAGGTACAAATTGATGTTGAGAATTTCGTGAGCTCCTTCAGACAGGATGTAATGGAGGTTGTTTATGCGTGGACAATATGAGCTAAATTCAACGAAATCATGGAAATAACTCATGTTCTCGAGGGCAGTTTGATCCGAGCAATATGGAGACTGGAGGATTATCTTCAGCAGTTAATAGAAGCAGTTAAGTCGATTGGCGAGTCGGATCTTGAAGCAAAATTTGAGGATGTTGAATATTGTATTTGTATTCGGAGATTTTGGTATTTTGGATATTGTATTTTGATTCCAAAATTTAATATAATTTTAATTATTTGCAATAATAAAATTATATTTTTTTATTTTAATTATTATCAACGACACCGGTCCTATAATTTAAAACTGATGTTAAAATTAATTATAGACACTGGTAGTATATGAAAAAGACCGGTGTTATTAATTTTCACACCGGACCGGTCTAGGTCACAAAACCCGGTGTTATAAATTATTTTTAACACCGGTCAATAACCGATGTTAAAACATAGTTGATCTTTAACACCACGCACAAAGACACCGGACATAATTTTTTTAACACCGGTCAATGCCCGGTGTCTATGAGACATTTTCCCATAGTGGATCATGATTATGAATATTTTGAATGTTTCTTATATGAATATGATTGCTAATTGTACCGTTATAAGCGGGCGTACAATTTTCCTCGTCCCCATTCCAGCGGTGCAAATAGCTTTAAAGCAGAATAGACCCATAATTCATTAAAGATTTTTCATAATAAGGAATTGAGCTCACTAAGAGTACTCTCTCCATATATACTTTACCATCACAAGAGATTTGACGTTGTTTAAGAAAATCACTTTTGTAAATGTATATAGGCCTTCAACTTTATCTTTCTCATATAGTGTATTTTTTATTTTATTTTTAAAAGAATGAGCAATATATTAATAATATTTTTGTACTTTTGTGTTTAATTATATTACATGAGAATGTGTATCATTTAATTGTATTTTTAGTTACGTACTGTGTTTATTTTTGTTTTCTTTATCTTCGTTCCAGCGCTGCAAATAGCTTTAAGGGCAACATTAATCAGAGAGTAGGTGCATAATCCCATCAAATATTTTCATAATAAAGATGAGCTCACTAAGTGTACACATCGTCTCCAAACTAGGCTATGCATCATAGTGGTCGGTTACTAAAGATTTTTCATAATAAGGAGTTGAGCTCACTAAGAGTACACATGTCTCCAAACTAGGCTATGCATCATAGATGGTAATCCCATGACATTTCACATTGCATTCAAAACTAGGTAATGTAGGAGCATACTCATAACAAAGAGCAACAATTTAATAATTTTTTTTTTCTTCCACACATTTATTAATTTTGTACTCAATTTATAATTTATTTTTATTTAAATATTGAATAGAAATATTAAGAAATATTTAAGAAAATGGGTAATTTTAGTTTACTAATTTACATCTCAAGCATCATTAATTAAACTTTTTAATTAAGGATAACATTTTATAACCGTTTTTATTAATAGAGGTATTATTAATTTTGTTATTATAAAAAAAAGCAAAATTAATTACTTTAATACCCTTATAATAACTACCCACCATGTATAATAATCAAGGGTAATTTTGGAACATTACTCAAATTTATAATTACAAAAACTAATATTCTAAATTACATACTAACTTTTAAAACTACCCTTTTATAAAAATCACCCAAATATTAATTATAAAATTATTATAACTCAACTATATTTAACACAAAATTATCTTATATTCAATTTATTTTCACCTCAAAATTATTATTTTTGAAATTCTTATATGATTTATTATTCATATATAATTTATTTAGGCTCTCCTTTGAATTTAGAGTATGTTTTGAGTGTTAAAGTAGGTCACGTCAACTCATATTTTTTATATTTTTACCTAAAAAAACTTCTACTAAATCCAATAATTTTACCCAAAAAATAAATTTTATAAGTCCCACCACTTATTTACTTTATACTTTTTATTTATTATTTATATTTAAATAATAATAATAGTAAAAGTTAAAAAAATGATTTTTAGATAAAATAAAATAAATATTTAATATTTCATATAATTATTGATTAAAATAAAAATATCAGAACAAATATATTGACTTTTAAAATTTAACTATTTCAAAATTCTTATGTTTAATTAATTTTTTTATAAATACAAAATAATTCGTAAAATTATAAATTTAACTATTTCAAAATTCTTATTTTTAATTAATTTTTATATAAATACAAAAATAATCGTAACTAAAAATTTAACTATTTCAAAATTCTTATTTTTATTAATTTTTATATAAAATAAATTCGCCAACATTAAAATTTTAACTATTTCAAAAAATTTAATTTTAGTAAACGTTAAAAATTTAATTAGTTCAAAATTTTTATTGTTTTATTAATTTTTATATAAAATACAGAATAACCCTAAAATATAAAATAATTTTTCACGTTAAAATTTTAACTATTTCAAAAATTAAAGCGAAAATATTGATTTTGTTAATTAATAATACTAAATTATAATAATAAAATAATATTATTTTCATTTTTACCCGTAGAAATTCTTCTACCCTAGAACTTTTAGAAAATTCTAATTTTTACACATTAGCATACCTCCAATAATTTCTGCCTCGTTTTTGGGTGAGAGGTAAAACTATACATAGACTTCTACCTCTTAATTGGACATTTATTTGAGCAAAATTTGCACAAGACAAGAATTTTTTTAAACAATTATTTTATTAATTTAAATAATAGTTTGTTTATATTTAGATATGAATTAATATATATTATACTATTATTAATTTATATAATGTAAAAAAAAACAAAAAATATAATTTTTTAATTAAAATATTACATATTTTATTATTTTAAATAAAACAAGACAGTTAAATAAAAATAAATGTTTTAATATAAAAAAAAAAGTAAAAATAGTATTATTTTTACATATATATTAAGTAAATTATATTGTTAACGGTATAAAAAAAATAAAAACAAAAAAAAAATATCACAAAATTAAAATTCTGCCATAAAAAATTACCGGTAATTTATTTAATCTTTGTTGGAGATCATGACCCCTGTTTGTGAGGGCATAAAATATAATTTATTTAAACCTTGTTGGAGATCATGAGTCTGCCCCTGTTTGTGAGGACATAAATTCAAGGTTCGCCCCCTATTTGTGGTGGCAGCATATAATATAAGCATATATACTCATTGTCCCACAACAATAGTCAATGGTCAATCTTCACTTTTTTG
The DNA here is from genome assembly GCA_954870475.1 of Euphrasia confusa. NCBI lineage: Eukaryota > Viridiplantae > Streptophyta > Magnoliopsida > Lamiales > Orobanchaceae > Euphrasia > Euphrasia confusa. Next base: position 11,368,788 of record OX940954.1, on the reverse strand, counting down.
GTGGACTTTTTTAGTAATTTTTCTCATAATTTTTGTACAGTATTTATTATATGTATTGGACAGATAAAAAAAAAGTAACGTTAACCACGTGTGACGATTTATGTGAGACGAAAGGAGTAAGTTTTTATGGACGGTGATTGTTCAAATCGTTTTGAGTATTGAAGCATTAGTTTTTTTTATTTTTTCAATTTAAGAATTAGGTTTTTTTATTTCCTCATCTTAAAATTTTCACTATGTTGATAGCCTTTTGATTTCATTCGCCAGTCATATTTTATTTCTCTTTTTTCAGCTTTTTTATTCAATTTTTGATTTCAGAAAAAACACAAGGATAAATCAAAACCCCTCAAAAAACGAATAAACCAAAAACCGAGGGTTTTCGATTACGGATAAAGTTTTCATTCTTTGATGTTTTGATTGTTTCCAGTTTTGGTCAACAGTTTCAGTCAACCAAAAAATTTTGTTCGACCCAAAGCCACCTCTACTCATTCTGTTCCAAAGAAGTTGCAAATACTTCATTCTGTATTTTGCAAATAAAGTGTTGCAACTTATAACAGAGGAAGAATTATCCATATTATGTTATATTTTTATATTTAAATATGCATATTTAACATATATTTTTAGAATGCATATACTTTAAAAATGTTCTAAATATATAGATTGAACACATGGCCGTTTCAACATTTAAAAGTCTTAAAAATAGGTATGTATCTAAAATAATACAACTCTTAGATCCACTCCAAAACTCAAAACAACACATATTTCAAAGTCTTCCCGCAATCTGAATGGGATGTCAGCCTCTAGTGCTTCAAACTGTGTTTTCTTTTCCCACTTTCGATTAATCGAGCAAAGACAAATTAAGAGAATGCGATGAAGTAAATCACATCTTTTGAACTGCCCACATCCAATTCTCTCTCCACCACAACTTACTGTTTTACGAGTAGAGAAGGTCTGTAGATGGCGTAGCTTTGTGCTATCTCAATACGCTCTCGTGGGTCGTTCATGGTTTCATCTCGCAAGGCTTGAAGAATCCCCTCAAACGACATCTCCCTGACGAATAATTCATTTCAACAACAAAGCATAACTTCAGACTTTTATTTAACGCAAAAGCTGTAGTAAAACATTATTTCTTGTTAAGTACCTCAGAATCAGTATTTTATACAATGTCTGCAAGATTGGGCACAACTCAACTGGCGCAATGTTCTTGTTTTCATTAGGATGATGAACATTCAGACGAGCTTGACTGAGCAACTCGTAGAAAGCTTTTACAGCAGAAACACCCTGCAATCATACATACAAAGCAGTTATGCGTGAACCATTTAACTCTTACTCTCATTTTGTTTAATATGTATATATTAAATTATTTCATTTAGTTGACTTATACCGTTATTCTTCCGAGATTTGTAAAGTAACCATGAAATGCATATAATATACCTGAATCATTCCCTTGCCTTTGATGCTGTCACCCATATCAAGGCTTATTTCCCCTTTGGCCAACTTGTGACCATACCATGAATTACGGCCCTTCAGCAAGGTTACATAAGTGTCCGCTAATAGAGGGCCCGCAAGCTTCTCAGGCTCCTCCGCCAAGAGATGGGTAATAAATATCATCTCCGATGTGCAATGAGCAAAGTATACTGACTTGCTTGTCGCGCTCTCATTGGTTAGAGCAGCCACCATTCCTGTAGTATATTTCGCATTAAAATTATTTCTAAGCTCTTTGGCCCAGATAAGAAAAGACATCCGTACGTGTGTTCAATAGAAACTTACCAGCTCCAATAGCATAAACATTTTTCAAACCTCCCATGACTTCATGAGTAACAAGGTCACCGTTATCCCAAACAATAAAATGCGGCTGTCTAAGAAATCTGGCCAGGGGTTTCCTCCATTTCTCAGCACCACATATACGAGCATTGGCATATTCTCTGTTGTAAATTTCTGATGCAATATTAGGTCCTCCAAGATAGAGAATATTTTCCATAGGGACACCAGCTGAAAACACAAAAGTGTGCTTGAGAAAGTTAGAGAAATGCATCAAACAAGATTTTCCTTTTTCTATTTTTATTTTTTCAGTTTATATTCTAGTTTCTTAGTAACAAGACGAAGAAGGACAAAGTGCTTGCAATAGGAAGTTGAGTGTTCGGGTAAGGATCTTTTGCAATAAGCAAAACAAGACACTTCAGGACAGGGTAATGTTAAAAAACACAGGTTATATGTGTTTTCTTAATATCCCAATAAACTCTGACATGTATGGATTACAGTGCACATATTAAAAAGTACTAACAACAACTACAAAAGGGTTCCAACAGGAATTGTTATCGAAAACAGGAAAACAGAGTGGTTGAAAAAAAAACTATAATTCCCGTAAAATACAGACTACTCAGTTCTGGACAATGGACAACACGGATTGATGGAAGCAAATAGCAAATAATATAGCCAAAACAAGAAATAAAATCAGAAGTTGCATAAATTGTCATGATAAATTCACTAGATGAAGCTGATTCTGATCGGGATATATACACAAGAAAAAACGGATTCTATTAGTACCCAAAAGTGAAAAACAAATAAAAGAAACCAAATCCTAAAATACTTCAAAAACTAAGATTATGAGATTTCCAATTTTAACATGTGGATAGTAAATCGAGTGCACATTTTGAAAAAAAGATATGAGCAGGACACAAACAAACAAGCACACAGCAAGTTTGGAAGCCAGAACACAAACTTTAGATAGGAAATGACAATTATATAAATGGAACCCTTCATTGAATGAAAACAAACATATAAATTAAACCCTTCTTTGAATGCTAAATATAATTGCCGGAAAAATAATAACATTTTCTAGGTTGCATTTAGATGGGCTGATTTAGACTTAACAGGGGGTCGGGAAGACTTTCAAATAATGCATTATGATTGGATGTGAAATCCACCGCAATTGCTAAAAACATATTCTTATTATTTGAAATTCCACAGCTCAATAAACTTGTTATTAAATTGGCCCCTAAGATATGGAAGAAAGAAAACTTACTAGCCCGATTAATCATCTGAGTCGGAGTAACTATACGTGGCTCGGGCTCCAATTCAGCTTCAATCCCTTTCGCCAGAGAAATAATAACCGGCGCAGTAATCCTTTCTTTCCAATACTGACTAATCTCCTCAAAAACCTCCCAAGTCTCTGTCGACGGCAGTCCATTGATCACAACATCGGCATCCCAAACAGCCTCCTGCAGGTTAGTCACGACCTTCAAGGGGCAAAGTGGGGTTTCAATCATGTTCAAGCAAAACCCATCTTTCAAAATCTCGTCAGCATACAGAATACGATCGCCCAGCCTTCCCTCCACGTACTTGAGATAAGCACACCTCCTTATCAGCCTCCTCAGCACGTCCTCTCTGGAGTTGATGACCTCGAAAAGATGCTCGGCTGTGGATCTATCCACGGCCCTCCCGGGTCTCCTCCATATCCGGATCTGGACCTTGTCTCGATGGGCCCCGTACGCGTCTTGGAGCATTGCCGTGAAGACGCTGCCCCACGCGCCGGCGCCGACGCCGACGATCCGCAGCGGGTCGCCGCTGGATTTCCCGAGTAATAGTCGGAGCTCGTCGATTTTGTCTTCGGGAGAACCATTGGAGTTCCGGGCCGACACGTTCGCGAACAAGTCGACCTCCTCGGCATTTCCAACCATTTTCGTGTGGAACCGAAAATCAAGCTTCAAATATTACGGCAATTCAATGATCTGAAACAATTTGAAAGGCCTGTTTATCACTGTAACACACCTTCCCCAATCAGCAATACGAACAACTTAGAAAGGGTTTTGCACCAAGAAAAACCTGATAATACGGCGTCGCATTGAACTCAGAAAGAAATCGATTTGTCCAGGCAATATCTACGACTATTGATCATGCATTTCACACCTGCGGCGGGTTGAATTGCCGTCGCCGTCGCCGACTCGAGGAAAATTCAGGACCTCGTGAAATCCGCCAAAGCAAAAGGGCTCCGATATCAATAGTTTCGGGTTGAATATTTATTGTGTCATTGTGATGATGAAGAAGAAGAATTAAACGGCGCGTTAATTGACGAGAGATGAGGATTCTTGAAACATGTGCTTAGAAAGGGATGGGGTTTTAAATATACTGTATTTCTATCTTATTGATATAAACATTTCATTCGAAAATATTAAAAAATATATATATTTAATTTATCAAAATAATATAAATTCAACATCACTTTGATTTATTTTAGTGATATAACATATTTTCGTATTTGTAAAGTATAAATTTTTAACTTTTAAAAAAATAACAATTTCAACGTATAAATTATTGCCAATCATTGACTAATTAAAATTTATTGAGTCCATTATTTATTAAATTTTAATTATTAAATGGGATGACTCTTATAAATAATATTAACAAAATGTATTTTTCAGATAAAAAATAAAATAATTGTAAATAAAATTTAAAAATTAATTATTGTAAAATTGTATTTTAATAAAGTGAAAAAATAAAAATTTTATTTCAATTATTTTGAGGTAGTACAAAGTATATCATTATTTTTGGATTTCAAGAAAATTTTGTAAAAAAATTCAAATTTAGTAAAAAAATAAATAAATTTAGCAATTTTTGACTTTTTGTACTCCATTCCATGTAAAAAAAAATTCAAATTTAGTAAAAAATAAAAAACGAATTTAGCAATTTTGTACCCCATTCCATTTATACGCGAAATAATTTTGAACATTGTTGCTCCCAAAACCCTAATCCTCAACTCAAAACCATCATCATCAATGGCGGACGTGAAAGCAGTTGATGGAAGAGCTGAATTACCCGACAAGCGCAAGGCGAATCTCCCAAGCCCCGTCAATCAATCCTCAGACGAAACCAAGGACGAACTCGAATCCAACAAGAGGCAGAAATTCGAAGTCCCCTCCGAGAAAAACGGCTCCATTTCACCCACCGTCGGTGAAAATGTGGAAAAGGAAAATGCAGACGGAGACGAGAAAGTCAAAATTGTCGACATACGAGGGAAAGGAATTATGGTCGACCACAAGGGAAAGGGGAAAATGCTCGAGGACTCTGAAGACGATGATGATTCAAGTGATGATGATGATTCAAGTGATGATGATGATGATTCCAGTGATGATTCTGACAGTGGTTTCTCAGATGATTTTGATGCGAGTGATTCTGAAGAAGATCCGCTTGCTGAGGTTGACTTAGACAACATTTTTCCGTCCAGAACCAGGCGGAGTCAGGCGCAGCCCGGGCTCCACATTTTAGGTGATTCGGAAAAGGGTACTGATGTTTAATTGAAATTCTTTCGAGGTTAGTTTCTTTTGTTAAACAGAGTTAAGTGTGTAGCTTTAATTCTATCCAGTGCTTCGCATTGATTAATTTTTGAGAAAGGAAACTCATTGTTGTATCTTGTGTAATCCAGTTGAGATGTTGTTTTGAGCAGTTAATGGGATATGATGGTTTTCGTAACATTATTAATTATGTATCTTGTGTTTGATATGTGGTATGATGTTAACTACTATATATGTTATGAATTCGGTTTTTGTTTTGCCGGACTTTGAGGTTCATTAATTACCAAAGTGTAGTCTTCAGGCTACACATAGTAGCATTTGGTTGTGCTCGAATAATGTGATTTTTGGAACATTTCCGAATTGAATAGTGTCTTAAAAGGCCTTTTCGAGCTATGTGCCCCGTTAGGGTCACTGACATCAATGAACTCATTAATAGAGAGATTATCACTCCTGGTAATTACTGACTTTTGCGGAAGAAGGATGGCTGTTGCCTGTTATTGCAGCTCATGTGTCTTAAGTAATTATGTTGGTTTAAGTGCCTTTCTGTATGAATTCCTAACCTGAAAGTTGGAAGAGATACTTAAACATCCATTACATGGATGAGTATATTTATCCTATTTGTTTAAAAATTGACTTAAAAAAACAAATATTTTGAATATTTCAATTTAGAGAGACTATTACATAAGACAAGTATAAATTTTAACAGTGGTCAGGGGTCCTGACTTCTCTTCGTACGTTTATTTGCCTATATATACATCTAATATCCTGCACAACCCATTTATATAGACTGCGACTAATGATAAATTGGCATTCCATACTTGCTCTCCCAGCTATGCGTCTCTTGCTATTAATGTTACCACATGGTGTATTTTGTTTACTAAGAGAGTCAGAGTTTCATGTCAGCATAAATTAGCCAGAAACATTATTTGCTCAGATTCTCTTTCTATGCAAGAAACGAATGAACAAGTTCCTCTTTTCCCCTCGGTTGTCCCTTGTAGAGTAATACTGTAGATTCATCTTATTATTAATTACGTAGAATTTATTTTACTATAATACCTGAGCCTCTTTCTCATGGATGTCTTAACTAATGTTGGACTTTTGATTCAGTTGTAGAGCGAGAACATCCTTTCTTCATGTGCAAATTTTCAACAAGAAATTGATCTTTGTGATGAATGAATTCCTCGCAGTATATATATCTTGAGGACTGGCAGTCATGTCATGTCAATGGATGCTTCACATTATACTAAGAGATCATGTTGAAATTGTGAAAACATCCCAGATAAAGGCGAATCCTTACCTTTAATTACTATCCTGTTTAACTTTATATTCATGGATATTGTGGCAATTATTTTCTTGATATGGAACATTTGACAATGGTTGACAACCCATGCAATTGAACCAACGAGGAAAAAATGGGAACCCAAAAGTTGCTGCATTCTGGCCTACTGTCAATAAAAGCTGTCTCAGCTTTCATGACTTTAATCCACAAATACAGCTTCAATATTTTAACCTCGCGAATTGTTTCTTATTTGCTGGCATGAGTCGGACTCTACTCATCTATGCTTTTAGGTTTTGATAAACATTTTGACCCATCTATTTTTCTTACGCTATTAAGCATATTATTTTCAAGATGTTTTACTTGCAGCAAAAGGCACTAATATATCCTATCTAGAAACAAAACATCACCCTTCATTACTGATGGATAAATACCGTCATCTGTTACCTTGGAGTTGTCCGTCAGTAAGTTCCAAATCCCTGACCTTTATTTTCAGTTTGTAAGTTTGGTATCGCTTCTGAACTAAACTTTGATTAGCAGCTTTTTATCTTCTCTTCAACATTTGATTAGATATGCAAAACCAGTGCTTGTCTTAGTTGTCTATTAATCTTTCAAAAGTAGAAAGATTTTTCCTGGGGATATTATGGGTTTAGTTAGGAGTTATGATAAGGTGGTGATTTGAAGCAATAGTAAATTTCGAGATGGAGAAAGGACTTGGATGGGTTTGATCAGTTTGTGTCTTATCATATCTCGATAATTCCTGTTTAATACCTATTTGTACAGTTTGTAAGTGCATTCTACTAATAGACTAGGAATACTTGCGTGATCTTTTTGCCATTCTAGACAACACACATTCAGTTTGAAAGTGCATCTCAAGTGTCTTCTGGTAGTGGAACTTTTGTGGTTCTGATGAGAAGTTTTTTTTTTTTGGTGCATGAATCGTCACTTTGTTTGTATTGTGATTCGTTCGTTAAATGACTGATGACACAGTTCTCCCCTGTTCTGATAAATGTTTTCCACAAGATTCCTATGTGCCATTGTCACCATAAAGTGAACACGAAGACAGCCACGAAAACAAGTAGCTATGGCCCATCGCTTGCCATGTTACTTTTTTTTTTCTTTTCGTGTGTTCCCTTTCGGTTTTGCAATTATAAAAGACTTTGAATTGTTGCTATTGTAGTGAGAGGTTTGTTGACTTGGTTGTTGGTGTCCATTTCACCAACATGGTCTTGATACTGTCAACCGCAAAAGTAGCAGCTTCTTTAGAGATTCTCTCCACAGGTATCCTGCAATAGTATAATGCACTAATAGTTTTGGGTATGATGTTGCTTGCATATTCTTGTAGTGTTGTCTGTGTGCAGGTTCCATCTTCAATAAACAAAATGATAGTATAGTATTATTCTTCGTTCGTGTTATTATATCTTCGTTAACTGCCTAGCTAATTAGATGTTTCATGATTTCGAATTTTGTCACTAATCCTATGTCGGCTCTATGCTTAGATTTTCGCCCAATGTTTTTGTAGAAAATGAATGCGATACACATTACTTTTGGAAAAGCAATTTCCATGTAGTTGTGGAAAATGTGCAAAATTAGGAAGTGGTCCTAAAAATAGGCCTTTGGTAACTGCTGTTTGCAAACAGTGGCTGAAAAGATTTCTGATGCTCCCAAAGGTCATGCAAATGAAAATAGGGTGCTATCCTCTTTTAGTTTAATTTTGGTCAAATTTATTTTATTGTTTGGTCAAATTTAAATTTATTTTATAGTATGTTTAACATGAATTAATTTTTTTAATATAAATAGTTTTTTTTAATTAATGTATTGAATTTAAATTTACCAAACAATAAAATAAATTCAACTACATTATAAGAATTTAAATTATAGTATCTTTAATATGAATTAATTTTTTTAATATAAATAGTTTTTTTAATACATTATTGAAATATTAATTTTTATAGTATGTTTAATATGAATTAATTTTTTTTAATATAAATAGTTTTTTAATACATTATTGAAATAGTTTTTTAATTGTAACTTTTGCCATCAACTACAGATCATACCATTTTTAGAAATTTATTGAAGCTGTATATCTAAATAACTTTTTTAAATTTGTCATTCACTTTTTAAAGCTTGATAAATGGTTTGGATTATGTTTGAGTTGGTGGTTTGGATAATGTTTGATTTTATTAGAATGTTCTATTCAAACATATTCTTCTACGACGCTTTAGTATTTGTTGCAATGATCTCAACTATAGCTTAAAATAACATTATTACAAATATTTTATTTTAATATATAAATTGTAAGAAGAAAGAAGAAAGAAGAAAGAAAAGAGAAAGAAAAAAGGCAAAGAGAAAATGACAATAATAAAATATTGATATTTGCTATTTATCCTTTTTAAAATACGACAATACTACTACTAATAATAATAAATTTAAAATGCTAAGTAAAAATTAAGAAGTCGGGCCGTGCGTCACAAAACGGATACGGGCTTTTGAAAAATCCTCTGGCCCGGAGCGAGGATGGCGAGCGGATCATAATCCGATTTCAACCGCCGAAAGGACTCCCACCTCCTCGGCCCGAAATGGGCCCGCCACTCCTCCTCCGTAGTGTAGTGCGGCAGATACTGCTTCACTCCTAACCTGCCAGAATCGCAGAAGCTCAGAATCCTCTGGTTCAGACTCACCAAATCCCGCAACACCTCATCGTCCGTTGCATGATGAAGAAACGCAACCAAGTAGAACACGTCTTCGTCCGGCGTCACGAACGAACTCCGATTCTCCCACCTGAAATCAAAATCAAACATTTACTACTTAATTACTCTGTGTAGTAATATTTTCTCGAATCAAGGGCATTTACGTACTTTGATTTGTCGACCGGGTATACAAGCACCGGCCCGTTGTTGGTGTCCTTCAACATATTCCCGAAAACGCCCTCAGCGAACGCGTGTATTTTGCTCCTCGGGACGAGGAGGTTGAGCCAGGGGTGCGGCAAATCCCACAGCCCCTTCGACCTCAGCTTCTCCTCGGCCGAATGGACCCTGTCCAAGAACTCCACGTACGAGACCTCCGTCGACAGCATCGTCGACGGGATGTAGCTCAATCCCGACAACAACAACTCGACTTCCTCGTCTACTTTTTCATCTTCGTCCGGATCGAAGTTCTTCGTCAGCTCCAAGCAAAATAGAGTCTTCCCCTCCGACACGAACCGACGGGCTTGCTCGGGGTCTTGCGCTTCGAAAGAGGACCTCCAATTGCTCATCAAGTCGGTTCGGTTCACTATCACGAGGCCTTCTATGTAGTCGAACGTGTTGTCGAGAGATATCAATCGCTCCTGGTCCCGTACGAAAGTCGAGAAGTCCGAGTAAACAACTCTGATCCATTTCACCTGCATCAGTAAATTAATACTCGATAAATTAATACTCGATAAATTAATGTATATATATAAACATGTAACATACCATCTTCGGTGCCGGCTCTAACGAGATTCGAGCTCTCGTAATTATCCCGAACTGGCCGAGCCCGCCTAGCACGCCGTGGAACAAATCGGGGCTCGTTTGCTTAGAGCAAATGACGACTTCGCCCTTCCCCGTGACGACCTCGAGGCGGAGCACGTTCTCGATCTGCGGGCCGTGCCTGAAGGCCTGGCCGCTGATGCCGGCGTTGGAGAGGGTCCCGCCGACGGACAGGTGGAGGTAGTCGGTCCACGACTTGGGAGCCAGGCCGTGCTTCAGGCACTCGTTCAGGACGTCGATCCACAGCTCCCCTGCCCACACGTCCACGTAATTAGCTCCCTCTGGGCCCACCACCCGCCCCCTGAGGGACCCCATGTGGACCACGATCCCCCCTCGAGGGGCTTGAGACTGCCCCTGGACGGAATGGCCGCTGCCCCGGGCAGCTACGGTCAGCCCTGAGGTGGGGCCCATCTGCCAGATGTGCTTGAGGGTGAGGGCGATATCGGAAGTTGACTTGGGGTGGAGGACGGCGGAAGGGAGGGAGTGGAGCTGGTGGCCGAAGTCGGAGGCGGCAAACTCGTTGTCTCGGAAGGTGAAGTGGCCGTGGAGGTGGAGGGAGTCGAGGGAGGAGGAGGTGGAGAGGCAGGGGATTAGGGTGATGGCCATGCAGCTTAAGGACAAGGGGAGGACAAGGAGAAGGATGTTGTTGTATTGTTGTTGTTGTTGTTGTTTCACAAAGGATCTCATGCTCATGCTTATGCTTGGTTTAATTTTATTTTGGAGGCAGGGTTCTAGAAGTTAATTTGTTGTTATGGTACTACTACTTTTACTACTTTGTGTGGTTTATGAGTTGAAAAGTGTTTTGAGGTTTGGGTGAAAGAGTAGTTGAAGAAGGGGGGGAATTTAAAGAGAATTTTTTTGATGATTCTTTTTTGTGGTGGTGGTGGTGGTGGTGGGGATATTTGGTGCAAGAGTCAACCTCTTGAGAATCCGTATGAAGATTGCCTACATGCTATGTAATGTATGGGAGTTCAGTTTTCGAGGATGCTGAGCGACAAGAATGACAACAAAAACTAAGTGACGAATGTCGAGGGAATTAGGTCACCACTATTCTACTATTGTTATTGTGAATGTTAAATCATAGCTTGATGTGATGAATTGATCTTCAACATAATATGTGAAATCATATCGAAATGAATTTGATCAATATAGATGATACTTAAATTAGGTTGATTTGATCAATTGATTGTCGATTTGAATTTCAATTTGACAAAAACGCAAACAAATTAAAGCATATATTTGCAAGTTGAGGGGAGAAAAGGGAAGAACAGACAACTCACAAGAAAGGAAGAGATTTTGGTAGATTTTGTTGCTTTTATCACCATATTTGTTTTGCCCATCTTTTTCCAATCAAAGAGACAGCAAGATTTGTCCTAAATCCTTCCAAATTTCATCATGGTATGGATGGTATTGCCATATATGGAATGTCCCCAATTTTTTTTGTTCACTTTCATTGCTTGCTTTATTAGGTTGTAATCCACTAAAAATATACACTAAATATATTCCTTAATATAGGAAACAAATAATATACTGTTATTTGTTAAGAAAAAAAGGTGAATAAAAGAGGGGAATTGAAGAAGATCTTGGAGATCTTCCTTGTACATAATGCACGTGAACTTGCCACAAACAAAAAAGAAAAACAAAGATCCAAAAGAAAAGGCAAATAATAGTACAATAGTAATTTTTATTAATTTGTTAGTGCCTAATTAATGCCAATGGCGGCCTAAGCTACTCCTATATAGCTAGGAAAGTTGAAGTCCTTGAAAGTATATTAAAATACCTAAATGATGACATGCTTATTTGTTAATTTTACGTTTCATTCCTAATTTTACATATTTTATGTGTTCCATCATAATTTTTACGTTTTATTAATTAACAAAAATAATAACTCCTTTTGTTTCATTATAATAATATCTTTTTCTTTGCATTTTACAAATATCCTATATTATATAACAGAAGGAGAGATTATCAATTAAAAAAACAAAAAATACTATTAATTTTTTTTATAGTAATAATTAATAGATTTCACAATACATAACTCTATTTTAAATAGTAATAAAATGTTATAAATGGGAGAATTCTCATAACAAGATCAAATCAACTTAATAAATCGATATAAACGTGAATTCAAAACCAAACAAATACAAAATGATTTTACTTTTAAATTTCAGAATCACACTATACAAGAATTTTTGAACTTCATTGAGTTAGTTGAGCTGGTCCAGTTGAGTTGTGAAACTCTTTCAGTTTCTGTTGAAAGTATTTTTAGTCATAGTCTTTTGTTTTAGGTTGTTCGAACCAGTCCACCAATTTTAAGGATGAATTGACATTTGTTCTCATGCTCATCAATCAAGGTAATGTTTCATTAGAATCATCCATTAGATGCAAACGAAAATAGAATGTATAGAATCATCCCGTCAAGGGTTGTTAGCTCAGTTGGTTGAGCACTTGAATTGGGGACTTGAGGTCCTTGGTTCGAATCCCAAGACATTGCAATTGATATATACCAAAAAAAAAAAAAAAAAAATAGAATGTATTATCATAAGTTCGAAATTAAGTATTTGTTTCATAAAATTAATCACATTTTTTTTATAAATTATAAAAAAATTGTGATTATTCTTATAGCACCGAGAGAATATCTTTTTTTATTAAATTGAAAATTGCATATTTTTTTAGTGATATATGTTTAGATTGTCAGGTTGGAGAGCTAGTTTGTTAGCTCGGTGATGCGATTCCATATGCTCACTGTTTCATACTCCCATTTTTTTTTATATGTGATTGATCTTTACCAAAAAAATTAAATTAATATCTCTAATTTTATTATATGAAATATACAAATTTTAGTCACTTTCCAAACTACGCAAATTCTATCATATTTCAAAATTAGTTAAGAAATATACGCAAATTAAGCAAATTATGCCATATTTCAATATTAGTTAAATGAACTACTATGAAAACTCTTACTACTATTGTTTTATGCTTCCAAAAAAATGTTATGTGTCAAGTACAAACTCTACCATAATTACTACCAATTGTTAAAATTTAAATATATCTTTGATAAATAGAAAAGTATTACTACATTGTTTTGTTGATAAAAGTAAAATTTTAAAAGCTTTTAAAGAAAAGTTTAAATAGAAAAAATAGGCTTTACAACAAAGAAAGAAAATACGATCTGCAACACTTCATTTGAGTGCTTAAATAGTCTTCTGTTTTGCACATATATGACAAAATCCCATTATCAGAAGATCTTGCAGCGATTTGTCTCCCACGATGGTTTGGCTATGAGAATTTGAAAATAAACTTTAAACATAAAAATTTATGTTCCAAATACATCATCTATCTATCTGATCTCATAACTAAAATAAATATAATACTAGTATTGTCTCTAGATAAATAAAATACAAAAAAAATCTTAATTTTATAAGAGAGACAAAGTGTTATTTAAATGTATATTAATTTTTGATTTATTAGAATTATTTAATACTATATTTCAAATTATTAAAAAAACAATACAGTAGAAACTCTATATAGTAATACTCTATATAGGAATAAACTCCCTATAGTAATAAAAAATTGAAGTCTCAACTTTGGGACCAGTTATAAATAAGAATAAACTCCACATTGTCATAAGTCATACATTTTTCAAATCCCTTCTTAAGGATTTATATATAAGAATAAATGATTAATATATAATAAAAATATTTATTAATAATGTTTTTATATATTGTAATCAATAACATGTTTAAGATGACTTAATATTTATCAAAATCAATATGATCAAAGTTTATAGTCCTTAGATTCATTAATATTTTATTCAATTTGTATGTTAAACACAATTTTTACACATATATGGTTAAATTTTATTATTCAAAATTATTAAATTAATTTTGTGAATTTAAATATACATAATATTGTTTGTATATTATTTTTATATTTATATTATTTTTTATAGAAAAAATTATTTTTATTTTGTAAAACTCTGTATAAGAATAACTCTCTATAGTAATATTTTTTCTCAGTCCCAACGATATGACTGTACGGAGTTTCTACTGTAATACTTTTTAAAGTTAATCGTCTCAGTTATAAGTTTATAAGATACACTCCTTTCGTTTCATTTATATCTTCACATTTTCTTACGCTCATTTATTTTTACACCTCATAGGTCCTTGACGTGTGCTCAGTGTTATTCCTCTAACAATAGCAATATTAATTTTTATTACAATGTGTTGAGTTTGCCACGAAACCGAGCGAGGAGGAAAACGGCGCCCGCCGTTAGGGAATCGGCGCCCGCCGAATGGAAACGGCGACCGTCGTTTATGGACCCGCGACCGCCGAAAATGTCGATTTGACGAAGTCGAGACTGCACGGTTTTGAGGGGGTTCGGCGACCGCCGAAAGGGTTTCGGCGACCGTCGAAATAGTCATGCGACCGCCAGTTTGGAAACGGTGGTCGCCGAATGTGCCAGGCGCGGGGGACTTTTGGAAAGTCCTATTTTTGGTCCGTTTTGGTTTCCTTCTCCTACAAGGCATGCTATGGGCGATAATTAATGTTTCCATACATTAATTAGGTATCTCCCCTATATAAAGAGAGCTTCTCCATAGGCTTAGACACACCGATTATAATTCTATAGCTATTGCGTGAGATTTGAGGGTTTAGAGCGTATATCATCCTTGTAATCGTGAAACAATATTATAGTGAATTGTTCGTCGTTCCTCCCGTGTTTTTTCTCAATTGGGTTTCCACGTAAATTCTTGTCTTCTCTATTTTCTTGTTGATTTCTTTTCTTCGGTATTCTTGTTTTCTTCATACTATACATCGTCCCGATCGTCAACAAGTTGTATCAGAGCTAAGGATCTATGACGAGCGTGAAGTATGACATACCGATGCTGGATCTCAACACAAGGTTCCCAATTTGGCAATACAAGATGAGGTTAGTTCTACGATCCCTGAAGCAAGAGATCGCTCTCAATGGTATTGACAACATGCCGGTTCATATGGAGCATGACGAGCGTGTGTCGCTCGATCAGATGGCTATGGCGACCATAGGGCTCCATGTATCGAACAGTTTGGCGGAGGACATCATGGAGATGAAGACAACGAAAGAATTGTGGGAGAAGCTTGAAGAGATGTGCATTACCAAGACGGTGTCAAGTAAGCATAATTTGAAGAGGAGTCTATATTTCCTCAAGATGGCGGAGGGATCTTCTATCCCCGCGCACGTAGCGAAGTTCAAGGAGAAAGTCGCCGACCTCGGCAACATTGGCGTGAAGATCGAAGATGATGATCTTGCGTTTTGGCTCCTAATTTCTCTACCCCTTCTATGGCGACCTTCCGTGATACTCTCCTATATTCCGCTCGAGATAGTCTCGCGTTTAAAGACGTTGTTTCGGCTCTCTCATCTAGAGAGAATATTTTGATGATGGAGAATCCTAATTCGGGAGAGACGCCAAGTGAAGGATTGAATGTCCGTGGACGGACCAACCAGAGATCGACGGGGCAAGATAGGTCTCGATCGAAGTCACGACATAGTAACAAGGTTTGCAACTATTGCAAGAAGAAGGGTCACATCAAAGCCGATTGCTATTCCTTGAAGAATAGGAAGGAGAGAGAAGGCGGCAGCAACAACAACAACAATAATTCCGGTAAGAGTTCCGGTGAAGTTGGTGTAGCCGAGAATTATTGTGATCTCCTTATGGCTTTGGGTGAGGTCTCCGAATCAAGCGAGGAATGGATTCTAGACTCGGGATGTACGTTCCACATGTGCCCGAATCGTGAGTGGTTCGAGTCTTTTGAGAAGGTGGAGCAAAGTGCGGTGACTATAGGAAACAACGCGTCATGCAAGATCGAAGGGATAGGAAGCATCCGGATCAAGATGTTTGACGGCGCGATCCGCACCCTAAGCGAGGTTAGATACGTCCCCGACTTAAAGCGAAATTTAATTTCGCTTAGTACTTTGGAGCTTAAGGGTTACTCGTTCACCGGAGAAGGTGGAGTCGTGAAGGTTGCCAACGGCTCTTTGGTTGTTATGAGAGGTGAACGTAAGTCAAATAGGCTTTACGTTCTTGAAGGTACCACGGTGAAAGGTGAAGTAGCCGTGGGCGATTCCAAAGTCCCGGATGTCGATACGACGAGACTTTGGCATATGCGTCTAGGGCATATGAGTGATTCCAGAATGGCCGAGTTGAGTAGACAAGGGCTTCTTGGGGATAAGGGCTTGTCGAAGTTGGAGTTCTGTGAGCAGTGCGTCTATGGGAAGCAAACGCGAGTGAAGTTCACTACCGGCGCTCACACGACGAAGGAAATACTCGGGTATGTCCATTCCGATCTATGGGGACCATCCCCGGTCCCCTCCACTGGAGGTTCTTCCTACATGCTTACCATCATCGATGACTATTCCCGAAAGGTTTGGTCGTTCTTCTTGAAGCACAAAAGCGACGTGTTTTCTACCTTAAGAGATTGGAAGGTGATGATAGAGAAACAAACCGGGAAAGTCGTGAAGAACCTACGTACGGACAATGGCCTAGAATTTGTGTCCGAAGAATGCAACCAATTTTGTAAGGGTTCGGGAATTGTGAGGCACTGTGAGATACACCCCTCAGCAAAATGGAGTAGCCGAGAGGATGAATCACACAATTATGGACAAGGTACGTTGCTTGCTAGCAACTTCGGGGTTGAGTAAAGGTTTTTGGGCTGAAGCGGCTTCTTTAGCATGTTACCTTATCAACCGTTCTCCGTCCATGGCGATTAATAAGAAGACTCCACAAGAATTGTGGAGGGATCTCCGGCGAATTATGAGGACTTGAGGGTGTTTGGGTGTCCGGCCTACATGCATGTCAACGATGGGAAATTGAGTGCACGTTCTTAGAAGTGCATATTCGTTGGCTTTGAGGAAGGAGTTAAAGGATACAAGCTTTGGTGTCCAGAGACGAGAAAGATCATACTAAGCCGTGATGTAGTCTTCGATGAGGCTTCTATGATGGGTGATCGGTCGTCTAAAGGGAATCTCGAGGTTCCAAGTACTCCTATTGAGGTGGAGCCGGACAGGGTGCAAGAGGAAGATGATGGGTCAAGTTCCCCGACCGATATGGCGAGTAGTTCGACTACTCCGGAAGATCCAAAAGAGATGGAGCCGCAATGCATAGCTAGAGATAGGCCAAGGCGAGAGACTCGACCACCTAGAAGGTTAGCCGAGTATGAGTTAGTCGCTTATGCTTTGAGTGTAGCCGATGATGTTGATTCATATGAGGAGCCTTCCTCATATGATGAGGCGGTTACTTGTGAGGACTCAAGCAAGTGGATGCTAGCTATGTAAGAAGAGATGTAGTCTCTTCATAAGAATGACACTTGGGAGTTGGTTGATCTCCCTAAAGGCAAGAAGGCCATCAAGTGCAAGTGGATCTTCAAAAAGAAGGAGGGCATCCCTAGGGTTGAGGACGAGAGATATAAGGCGAGATTGGTGGCTAAAGGTTTTAGTCAAATTCCCGGAGTAGATTTCAATGATGTGTTTTCACCGGTGGTCAAGCATAGCTCGATTCGGGCGATTCTAGGAATTGTGGCAATACATGATTTGGAGCTTGATTAAATGGATGTGAAGACGGCCTTTCTACATGGGGAGCTCGATGAAGATATCTACATGGTCCAACCCGAGGGGTTCGAGGGTTCAAGTCAAGAGAACAAGGTTTGTTTTCTCAAGAAGTCCTTATATGGCTTGAAACAGTCTCCTAGACAATGGTATAAACGTTTCGACACGTTTATGATTAAGAATGGTTTACGAAGGAGCTCCTATGATAGTTGTGTGTATTTCCGGAAAGGCCGAGATGGGTCTTTAGTTTATCTTCTCCTCTACGTCGACGATATGTTGATAGCGGCTAAGGATAAGTCGGAGGTGGAGAGAGTCAAGGCACAACTTAGTAAGGAGTTCGAGATGAAGGATCTTGGTGCGGCAAAGAAGATCCTAGGAATGGAAATCACAAGAGATCGAAGAGATGTCAAGTTGTATCTTGGCCAAAAGGGGTACATAGAGAAGGTGCTACGTCGGTTCAACCTTGAAAATTCGAACCCGGTAAGTACTCCTCTTGGAACACAATTTAGACTTACCTCTGCTTACTCTCCGACTACGGAGAAGGACATCGAGGATATGGCTCGAGTCCCTTATTCCAATGCCGTGGGCTCTTTGATGTATGCCATGGTGTGTACACGTCCGGATTTGGCCCACACCGTGAGTGCCGTAAGTCGTTATATGGAGAATCCCGAAAGAGAGCATTGGAAGGTGGTGCAATGGGTGTTGCGCTATTTGAGAGGTACGTCTAACAAGAAGTTGGTGTTCGGGAGGAATCAAGATGATGTGCAAGGGTTCGTGGATTCCGACTATGGCGGTGATCTAGATAAAAGAAGATCTTTTACCGGGTATGTTTTTACCATTGGTGGGTGTGCTATAAGTTGGAAAGCTATTTTGCAAAGTACGGTGGCCTTATCAACTACCGAGGCGGAGTATATGGCGGTCACCGAGGCTTGCAAGGAGGCGTTATGGTTGAGAGGTTGGTTTAGAGATCTCTTGAAGAGTTCTAAGACGACGTCCATCTTTTGTGATAGTTAAAGTGCTATTTGTGATGTAGCCCCAGAGTCGTCGATGATTTAAGACCCTGTGCATCTTCCAGCTGGACCAGTGACGCGCCCGAGAGCTAAGAAGTTCAAGGCAAGCTTGTTGACATTGATCGAGGAAGTATGGGCGCAAGAGCTATTGAAGAAACCCATTGGTGATGTGGAGAAGCCGAGCCTTATTAACATGATTACGTACGAGGAGTCTATCCCAACAGAGGACTTTGAGTTTCAGACCGGAATGGCAAGGAAAACGCTGGAACGGAGGTCAGACGTGAGCCGAGGGCGCGCCGCGAAGTTCAGCCAAGAAATTGGCCTGGTGTCGGCCGACACCATATACCCGTCGGCCGACATCTTCAGAAAAGGTGCGCCAGACAGATTTGTGAGCCTGCCGTCGAAGGAAAATCCTGCGAACGAAGGTCCGATGTCGGGCGACAGCCTTTTACTGGCGTGCGACATTTGAATGTCTGCCGACACCCTTTTCCTGTCGGCCGACACGGACTGCAGAATCGTAACTTTTCCAGCGTCGCGACTTTTGTGACGTTTTTAATGTTTTGTTCCTTTTCCTTTATTTTTTAGGTCAGCCTATATAAAGGCTTTTGAACCCTATTGTTGAACACAACTTGATATTCAATATAATTTTCGTGAGTTAATTCTCTCTCGTTTTCGTTCTCTTTTCGATTGTGCCAAAAGAGTTCACTTGACGAATCTACGAGACAGTCCAATCTCGTCGTGTGTCGTTCATCGATTTCCGAGTTGCTGCGTCGATCACGTGTTGGGGTTTAGGGTTTCGTCCCTAAATTATTTCTCGAATCAAATTCAGAGGTTTGGGATCATCCGCCGGTATCCAATTTCGTATTTCTTCCTTCTTTTTCGTTCAATCTTCAACGAGGTACGTATCAATTTGTCTCACAAAAGATCAAGTGTTCCATGAGAGAACAAAGCACATTGATATTCGGTATCATTTTGTCCGTGAGGTGATCGCCCGAGGCGATATTAAGGTGAGTAAGATTAGTACTCACGACAATCCGGCGGACATGTTGACGAAGAGTTTACCCGCAACCAAGTTTGAGCTTTGCTCTAGCTTGGTTGGACTTCGATCGAGAGATTAAGCCCTTAGGGGCTTTTGGAGGAAGACGGACGGCGAAGGAAGTTCGCGGTTTAGTGCCAAGGTGGAGATTTGTTGAGTTTGCCACGAAACCGAGCGAGGAGGAAAACGGCGCCCGCCGTTAGGGAATCGGCGCCCGCCGAATGGAAACGGCGACCGTCGTTTATGGACCCGCGACCACCGAAAAGGTTGATTTGACGAAGTCGGGACTGCACGTTTTTTAGGGGGTTCGGCGACCGCCGAAAGTGTTTCGGCGACCGCCGAAATAGTCCTGCGACCGCCGGTTTGGAAACGGCGGTCGCCGAATGTGCCAGGCGCGGGGGACTTTTGGAAAGTCCTATTTTTGGTCTGTTTTGGTTTCCTTCTCCTACAAGGCATGCTATGGGCGAGAATTAATATTTTCATACATTAATTAGGTCTCTCCCCTATATAAAGAGAGCTTCTCCATAGGCTTAGACACACCGATTATAATTCTATAGCTATTGCGTGAGATTTGAGGGTTTAGAGCGTATATCATCCTTGTAATCGTGAAGCAATATTATACTGAATTGTTCGTCGTTCCTCCCGTGGTTTTTCCCAATTGGGTTTCCACGTAAATTCTTGTCTTCTCTATTTTCTTGTTGATTTCTTTTTTTCGGTATTCTTGTTTTCTTCATACTATACATCGTCCCGATCGTCAACACATTGACAATGTCCTTGAACAATAAGGTGTTTCTCATGAAAAAAAGTTGTTACAATCGAAGATGGAAGACAAATTTTATCATTGCGGCTCATATGAACGAGCTCGATCAACACGATTGTTAACCTGTTGTTGAAATTGAGTTTGATGATGAGGATTAGACCTTGATTTTATTGCCATCTCTACCGAGTAGTTGAGGGAAAATGAGAGCGACAATGAATAATTTCGTTAGATTGTACGTTGAAGTTTTCAATGTGAAATATCATATCCTTTTTGAAGCTGTTCGGAAGTTAGATTTTGGAGATAAATTGATAGATTTGGCGTTACATGTGGAGAATCAAGAAAAACCACAAAGTAAGTTTCAATAACATTTTTTTAATTCGCGTCTTAATCAAAGGCAAAATACATCAAGAAAGAAACACATATTATTTTGTTCATTAAATTTCTTGTTCAACAAAAAAAGTAGGGGCATAACAAATTATATATCATCAAATCAAATCAAATCTAGTTATAATCTCAAACCAATTCCACAAACGGGGTCTATGAGATGCTACTCTTTGAGCATTACTCTTGGTGGCATCTTAACCGTAGATGCATACACTATACACGTCGGGTGTGGGTGATTACGTGTGTATTTAATATAATAATATTAAATCTACGGTTAAGATGTACATGATGTACTCCACTTGGAGTAGCATAGACAAAACCCACAAACGGGACCACAAATGTGAGAAAGCAAAAGCCATTCACTTAAGTATAGACAACAAATTTAGCATATAATATATATATACACACTAATATATATGCTAACCTCAAATGGATCTACATCAACATATCAATCAAGATTCTGATAATTCAAATTGATTTAAGACCACAATTTTGTAGTTAGGTTAAGGGTTCTTTCTAATCCATTCCTTTGACTAACACACCCTTAGGATGGGACATGCGAATACATGCAAGATCAATGTTGTTCACATCCTAAAAACTAGTGTAGAATTTAACCCAAGGATGCACGGATGCACGGCACAAAATATTTTATTGTAATTATTTAAATAAATGGATAATTATAGTTTAGTACCTGAACTTAGGATACTTTTATACTTTTATAACCGATTTTTTTTTAAACTTTAGTGGCTGACCTAACCAAATAACTCAATGAATGGTTCACCGATTAACAAACCTAATCAATTTTATTTTTCATATATAGTCAATGTTGTGATTTTTACGATGATTTGATACCACTTGTTGCGATATTGAAACTAAATCGCTCACGGCTCTCGAAATATATATGAGATGCGAAGAAAACGATAAACGAAAAGAACGAACACACAATTTAAGTGAAAACCCAAAACACGGGAAAAAATCACGGGAAGAAAGAACCAATCCACTACATGCTTACAATAATCCACTCTATAATCTTACAATTAAAATTAGGAATAAATTATTTTCCTAATTTATGACTTCTAAATTAATAAAAAATAGAATTATATTCCTTATAACTAATTCTCTAATTAAATAAAACTACCAATTAGAATTAGGAATAAATCATTTTCCTAATTTATGACTCCTAAATTAATAAGAAATAGAATTATATTCCTTATAACTAATTCCCTAATTAAATAAAACTACCAAATAAAATCGGACAATAAGAAATCCGCATATAATTCTAATTCTCTAATTAAATAAACCTACACAAATAAAATAAATAAGAATTCCGCATATAATTCTAATTCCCTAATTAAATAAACCTAAATAAAATCGGACAATAAGAAATCCACATATAATTCTAATTCTCTAATTAAATAAACCTACACAAATAAAATAAATAAGAAATCCGCATATAATTCTAATTCCCTAATTAAATAAACCTACGCAAATAAAATCAAATAAAAAATAGGCACAGTGCGCACAGAAAAAACTTGTCAGGACACAAACAGCGACCGATGTTAGCCAGGACACAAACAGCGACCGATGTTAGCGACCGTTGTTTTGTGCTCGTACCGAATCTAACCCTTTTCTCCATTTTCAGCTCTCGCCGATCTTCTCCCGAAACTTTTCAGGACACAAACAGCGACTGATGTTAGCGACCGTTAGGGATGTCAATCCAACCCGAAACGGTGGGCTAGCCCGAAGCTCGCCCGAAAAAATGTAGGGTTAGGACCGAATATTTTTTACCCGAAAAATTCCAGCCCGGTCAACCCGAACCGAAGTAACCCGATAGCCCGAGTGGGCTAGCCCGATAAACCGTGGGCTAGCCCGACAACCCGATTTATTTAAATATATTAGAATTCATTTTATTTATTTATACAAATATTTTAAATAAATAACAAATAATAAATTCAAATAAAAGAAAATTGCCAACTAAAATTACAATTTTAAATACTATTGAATGAACATTTGATAATTTGGACAATTTAAATATTAGATTTATAATAATAATTATTAAATTTTAATATTTTATTAATATTAAATTTAATTTGGTATTAAAAATTATTTTTTTATTATATAATATTATTTTTTCCAGCCCAACGGGTTAGCCCGAGACTGAAGATTTTAGGGTTAGGGTTACAAATTTACAGCCCGAAAAAATATCAGCCCGATCAGCCCGAACCGAAGTAACCCGATAGCCCGAGTGGGCTGGACCGAAACCGAGTGGGCTGGCCAGATTGACATCCCTAGCGACCGTTGTTTTGTGCTCGTACCGAATCTAACCCTTTTCTCCATTTTCAGCTCTCGCCAATCTTCTCCCGCGCCCGCTGGAACCTTCCAGCGGCGATTTTGACCTCTTTTGAGTTTAGTCATATACAACAGTCAAAATCGCCCTTTTCTCCATTTTCAGCTCTCGCCGATCTTCTCCCGCGCCCGCTGGTCACCTCCAGCGGCGATTTTGACCTCTTTTGAGTTTAGTCATATACAACAGTCAAAATCGACACAAACAGCGACCGATGTTAGCCAGGACACAAACAAAGACCGATGTTAGCGACCGTTGTTTTGCGCTCGTACTGAATCTAACCCTTTTCTCCATTTTCAGCTCTCGCCGATCTTCTCCCGAAACTTGTCAGGACACAAACAGCGACCGATGTTAGCGATCGTTGTTTTGTGCTCGTACCGAATCTAACCCTTTTCTCCATTTTCAGCTCTCGCCAATCTTCTCCCGCGCCCGCTGGAACCTTCCAGCGGCGATTTTGACCTCTTTTGAGTTTAGTCATATACAACAGTCAAAATCGCCCTTTTCTCCATTTTCAGCTCTCGCCGATCTTCTCCCGCGCCCGCTGGTCACCTCTAGCGGCGATTTTGACCTCTTTTGAGTTTAGTCATATACAACAGTCGATTTTGACCTCTTTTGAGTTTAGTCATATACAACAGTCAAAATTGCCCTTTTCTCCATTTTCAGCTCTCGCCGATCTTCTCCCGCGCCCGCTGGTCACCTCCAGCGGCGATTTTGACCTCTTTTGAGTTTAGTCATATACAACAGTCAAAATCGTGGACACAGTGCCATCTTTGGGCAAGCCGGAAATTTCATCGGCCGGGGCACTCATCATCGTGTTGGGCCCGCTCTGATACCATGTCAAAGTTGGGCCAATAACACCTTAAAAGACCTTGTTAAGGTATTAAGGTTGTCCAACTTATATTTGAGCTTTAGGAACTTTTGCCAAAGGATGTGTGATACTTAACAAGAATACAAGATAATCCGATTACATTCAAATTTCGACACACGTGATGTCATAACTCAACAAACTCCTACTTGGAGTTGTAGTTGCAAGTGCGGTAACTGTGAGTGACGTGGCGCGGTTGAGAATGAGGACAACAACAATAATAATTGCAAGTGCGAAATAATTAGTTGTAACCTCCATTTGTGTGATTTGTGGCAGTGTGAACCTATTCTTTAATCCATTCTTTCTAGAAGGAACCGACCGCAATGGTAAAAAGGTTAAACATGAAATCCATATATTATTATTTTTATTTAATCCAATTAGGGCATCCTATATCACACGTACGTAAGCCAAGTTTTATGGGATATAATTAATATCACACGTTGTACGAATGGGATTTAGGTGACATGATCATTTTTGTTTTACCACACTAATAAAATCGAATCTATATATGTGTAATATTATAATATGATTAGTGGTTATTTTAGGACATAAGTATGTGACAAGAACAGGTGAAGTCCCACACAGCCGACCTCACTATATATCCAAAATCATTATGCCTTGAGACAACCTCTAATGCGCATCCCTTGGTTGTTAAGGGGCATTGTGATTTGGGATTTTTGACAAGAACTTGTGAACTAATATATCATTTTTATTATTATTTGTGTAGATTTGATATGAATTTTAGGTGAATTTTGTGAGCGAAATTATTTTCTTAAGATGGAGTTACGTTAAGTGGTGCCTTGCCAGCCTTGGTGGAATTGAATTCCTACTGATATATGATTTGTTTTCTTAATTTTATTGGTTATTTCTCTTATAAGTGGAAAATTAAAAGTATAATTGTATTTTTAATGAAAAAGTAACCAATATTTTTTTTGAATGTGAATGAAAATATTTAGTGAGATTTTGGATAAAGATGAATTTTTATAGTTTGGTTAGAATTAAATATTTTAACTTGTTTTTTTAACTTAATTTCAATCTTTAGCTTAGTTCAGTTTAGTTCAAATCTCTTCCGTTCAGTTTTCAAAATAAATTGAAATAAAATAAATAAAAAATAATTTCAATCTATAATTTTCAATATACAATCTATTTATTGTCATAATATTATTAATAATTTTTTTTTAAAAATATTTAATAATTTATAATAATTATTATTATTTTTATAAAAAATCAATTGTTCAAGTTCAGTTCAATTCATTCGGTTTCAGTCCAAAAAAACAGGTCCTTAATTACATGTAGTTTAATTAAATTTATTACAATTTTATAAATTAAATGACATTTATTAATTATTATGATTATACGGTTATTACATTATTTTATAATTAAAATTTTAAAACTATTCTTATTAATAAAACAGTTAAAATAATTGAATATTAAATTATAAATTAAAATTTATGGGGTGTAAATTAAAATATATATCATAAAACCTTTTACACTTCTTTCTAAAAATTTCAAATATTTACATATTAAGCAACAGATGGAGTATTTTTTTTTAATCTCCATTTAACAACTCTCTTAATCTTAACCAGGATTACAAAACATATCCTAAATCTAATTAATAGTCTGTTGATTGTTTTTAGTCGTGCGCGGCTGAAAGAGGACAAACTTAAATTGCCGTTATAAATGATTAAATAAAGGTATTTTTATGGAATATGATCTATTAATTTTTAATATTAAATAAAACTCCTAATGTTTAAAAATAATATTTACATTTTGTTAATTAGAAATGAAGTTTGAATATATACTACATTGAAACGTAATGAAGAATTGATTATTATCACTTGTCATTATCACTTGATTATTACTCTTATTATTAGGGAGATTTTTAATATTATTATCATCATCAATGAATGAATTGTACGTAGTTATATATCTAAATTAAAATGTCCTTAAGTTGACCATTAGTACTCCATAAATATTTGGTTGGTCCAAATCTCAAATTTTAATTTAAAGAATAAATGGATATAGTATACGAAAATTAAATGACATTTAATTCATCTCTTATATTGATTAATTCCAAAGTTATAATAAGATGCAAATTGCAGTCATTCATATTTTTCCAAATTCATTATTGGGCAATCTCATTGAAGTCTATAAAATCCCTTCCATTAATCAAGCACATGAAAAGAAACATGGTCACTCCCAGCAGTACCCTTGTTAGGGTGGTGCTAACCCTTCTGGTGGTCGGAATCGTGGCTACAAACGCTCAATTGGCCGTCGTTCAAGCTCCTTCTTCAAAACCAGGTTTCGGACAAAATTGCAGGAACACTCTCGATTTCATCAAGTATTGCGCCAAATACATGCATAGGTTTTCTCCGAGATTCCACAAACCCAACAAAAAATGCTGCGAGCATGCTCGTAAGATCAACATCTCGCTCTTTCGCACAATTTTTCTTATTCCGGAGACGCACATGATATTTAACCCCGTTAAACTAAAGGTCATTGCAAAAGTATGTGCAAAACCCCGATCGATCAGTACCTGTAAAGAATGTGACAATTAGTGACTTTATATCATTATATGTATCTTCAAATCTTGTTGTACAATTTTATTTTATTTTATTTTATTTTATTTTATTTTATTTTTTTTGTAGTATCTACAAATATTGTAGATCGAATACAATTGAACATTCATTATGTTTATTGTAGTCCGCCCAACCAACGCATTCTCAGCTCAATAATATCTATCTATAAAAATATAATTCCTGAATTTAAGTTTTAATATTATTGTGTTCACACTATAAATTATAAATAAAAACAATAAATATATTTATAAATTCTAAATTTTAAAAAGTTTTTATTTTCAATAATTCTAAAAGATTTCATAATTAGTTAATTTATATTTATTTATATTTGATAGTAATATTCATAATAATCAGTTAATTTACATTTATTTATATTTGGTAGTACAAAATAAATCCTTAATAATATAGTAAAATCTCTAAAAATTAATACTACATACATTAACACTACTAGAAAAAAAGGTTTTTAGCGACCACATATTTTTTTTTATAAATTCTTAATTTAAAAGTCTTCTCATTTTATGAGAATTTTATAAAATTTCATAATTAGCTTATTTACATTTATTTTTGGAAATAGTAATTATTCATCCTCAATATTTGATATTAACGAGAAATATATTTGCGTTCCACCTCCAGTCTCGCATTGATCCTATGTGCTTTCTTCCCTACTTCAAGATTCACCCATCGTCGATGCACGTCAATACTTAGCGGATCTTTACCTAGCGAATAACTTACGAAATCGCATGACTGTAATATGTAGTTGTTCAGTTCATTAATTTAAAGAGGGGATGACGACGACGAATGTTTGTCGTGGAACAAACGCCGGTCAAAATAAATTTGTAAGTTTCCTAAACCTTTCACCAACAACGAGTATTAGTGGCAAGTATATGGTCGATCCCACGAGGAGTTTATTGTTACTTTCCCCCGGCTTTGCCCAGAGGGTTGTCACGTTTAAAAATGATTTTTTTTGTGTTCGCTGTGGGCACAGCGGTTCCGTGATCTCCTTAATACATTTACTGAAATAAAACAAAAACAAAATAAAAACGAATTAAAAACATTTAGGCAAGTCGTTACCTTGATCACACTGGTCAAGTGTTTACTGTTCACTGACACATATATCATTTTGCTAACAGCTTCATCTTCCGGTTATAGGCCCTAAATATTAACATCCCTATAATGTCACGCATATTAATACCCCTGACACTCATTCACTCTTATGTTTAAAGTCATATTAGATCTCTCTCAATAGGTCTCCTGACATTGACCAATTCGACACTATGTGACCGCATGAGTCTAAGTTGATCAAGCCGCTTTCATCCTCCAAGCAAACCCAGAATGGCCAATAGCATGCCCGGACAGACCCGAGTCATACGACCACATCTCCAGCAACATGTTGTACTTCGCGGACGCCCAGTCTCCCGGTCGCGTTGATCCACGTACTTGTGTGTTAGGCAAGTCGGGGTTCCAACTGGTCATTGTAGGATTGCCCAAGTCCCTAACATCCTCGATATACTACCTTGTTGAATCGGGAACAAAGCTAAGCTAGTTCCTGTCATCAAGAAGCCTCACAGTATTTTACACAGCAGTCTGATCAGGATAAGAACTTGACCAAACGATGTTAATTCAGCAACACATAATTAAAACAAATAACGAAAGCAAAAAAACGAAATTAAATAACTGAAACAAAAGGGAAATAAATTAAAGAAAAACATAATATACAATTTCGCCCAAAAGGGCTGCCCAAAAGGGTGGTGTTCCTCCTTTACTCGACTCTCAAAACAAATACATATAAACTCTCATGAATTTCGTGTGTTGTTTTGCGGAGCTCGGGTTGTGTGTTGTTGCATTCGACTCTCTTTTTCGTGGCTCCTTGTGTTCTTCACGTCCTCATATATTTATAGATGATAGGAGTCTTGGGTAGCAAGTAAAAAATCGCTGATCTTGATTGGATAAGGATTCTCTTGAAGACTCCTAGATTTTCAGGATTCTGGACAGCTGCCTGCCCATGCTGACGTCTTGACAGACTCGTGTGTATATAGGACTCTGATTTGATAGAGACGTGTTGGACAATGACTCTAAGGTTGGATGAGAGTCCTTCTTTGATACTTCTCTGAATCTGGTCGCCTTTGAGGACTCCATGATTCCCAGGACTCTTTCGTACACTACTTGCTCAACGTCCGTCTCTGATCAATTGTCGCTCTTGCCCAATTGCTTTATCTTCGATAGCCTTCTTTACGAGGTAGCAGATCATGCGCAATACTTGGTCGTGCGTCAGTCTTGCTCCACTTTCTGACTCTGTCCGAACTTGCTCAACGGGACCTGGATGTTCCAGTCAGACCAGCTTGCTCAACCTGCACCCTTGACCACGAAGGTGATTTCCTTTCCTCTTTTACGCCTCGGTCTTTTCTTTGCCTTGGTTAAATCATGGATTACGTGTGAGACTTTGGAAGTTGGGAATCTCCGCAAAGTGCCTTCGCCCATAATTGTTGCTTGCCCAAGTAGGCCCAAGTGTTTGAGTCACTGTTGCTTTGATTCCTTGATTTTGGTCCAAGGGACTGGTTCCCTTCATGCTTGCGGTGTATGCCCATAGTGGTTGCTTGCTCAACTGTCAGTGATCAGTCGAAAGTGAGTGTTTTGCCTAAAGTGGGTGATCAGGCCAAAGTAGGTGTTATGCCAAAACCCCCAGCTTGTGCTGTCTTTTGCCCAATTGCCAGGGCTTCTTCATATTTCACGTAATTCACTCCAATTATGCCCAAGGTGTCACCTGCTATGCCCTGCATCACTCTTACTCAAAATTTGTCCTCCCAGATATAATAAAATAATATAAAGAAAATAAAAACTCGATTACTTGACTCAAAAGAACATAAAATGAGCCAAAAAATTTGACTCATCACACACACACACTTTACTACGCTTGTCCTCAAGCGTGCGGTATGAATTGCCTGCTCAATTAGAAATCAAAGGGAGGTAGAGATAGAAAAAAGATAACAGAAGACTCAAACATGCTTATCAAAATACAGAAGTTGATCAAGTGAACAGACAGTCAAAATCATAGTCAATGTAATGCATAAAGACCGGTCAAGAGTTTGCAACAAGATTTTGGGTGCTCTCTCAAGTGTTTCTCTCTCATAGTGTATGGGTAGTGTTTCGCTAAATGCTGTTTTAAAAGAAGCTTTGCTTTGGGTTTGACCAAGTTCTATCCTGTGAATGTTTTCAGTTGAGTTGGGCAATATCCTTAGGGCTTTCTAGGGTTGACTGTATAGGCTATCTTGGGCAATGCCCAAAATTGATCTTAGGTAGGGTTGCGTTTTACTTAGCAACTTGTTCCTCCTAATCTCTTCTCTTTTTCTTACGGGCCTTAGCACAACCTTTTATTCATGGATCTTTTTTTTTTTTTTTTTAGAAGACATTGCCCTGACCTGCCCCTTTTATGGACTTGGGTGTTTTTGCAGTTTTGTCAGGGCTTTGGGAGTTTTCCCCCAAGTGATCAAGAAAATAGGCTCGGCTCAAGGGGCTAACAAGGGTCTTCTTTTTATTATAACAGAACAGAACAAACTGCCTAAGTCATTTACTACCTCAACTCAATTTCAAATAATCACAATGGTCAGAACATGAGCAAGCTTCAACATCACAAAATTTTTAAACAGCTACTCTCAAGAAATATATATATCACACAAATGTAGGCTCAAATTCTCACAGCTTACCTAGATGCAATTCCATCGTCCCTAATATTTTTCATGCATAGACTATTAATTTTGAAAACTCTTCAAATTGACCAAGTATTTATCAAGCATGTGACTCGATCAGACTATGGGGTTGCTCTTGCCGTGCCCCCACTCACACACTTTGCCTCCGGCAAAGTGTGCAAATAGTAATAAGATGGGCAAGCATCTCCCCTGACTATAAACTGAAACTCCAAACGATGTTGGCGCACCTTCCCACATACACACTTTGCCTTGGGCAAAGTGTGCAAATAAGGAGGTCGACCCCATCGACCAAGGTCTTCAGAATTAAAAAAAATATGTCAATGGGAGGAACGCATTCAAGAGGAGGAATCAACAAGGTACCATTGCCCAGTGTGGGCATCGTGTGCAGGCAATACCTCTGGGCTTAGTCAAGGTCCTTCCGAAAATCTTTAATTGTTTGACCTCAGCTGGCTTGCCCATACGATTCTGTCTATTCTGGTTATGGCACTTGCCCAAGGTCTCTGTTCTTGCTCAACGCGCATCTTTCTCCTTCTGCTCAGGCTCCTTGCCCATGATCTGCAACACAAAACACACTACCTTTCGAGGAGGACACTGCTCAAGGCTTATTTATTGAATAAAATTAAAAAGGGAAAAGATACTACCAGGTTGCCTCCTGGCCAGCGCCTTAGTTATCGTCATGGGCATGACGTTTGTTTTTGGGTTGCACGTGCAGTTTGCCTTGCTCTCCCTATTCTGCCTTCAATTGCCCTGTATGGTCAAGCTAAAGCAAAACAAAAATCACAAGTTAAATAGCACGGAGAAATTAACTGGAATTTAAACTCCCCGGCAACGGCGCCAATTTTGACGACGACGAATGTTTGTCGTGGAACAAACGCCGGTCAAAATAAATTTGTAAGTTTCCTAAACCTTTCACCAACAACGAGTATTAGTGGCAAGTATAAGGTCGATCCCACGAGGAGTTTATTGTTACTTTCCCCCGGCTTTGCCCAGAGGGTTGTCACGTTTAAAAAGGATTTTTTTGTGTTCCCTGTGGGCACAACTGTTCCGTGATCTCCTTACTACATTTACTGAAATAAAACAAAAACAAAATAAAAACGAATTAAAAACATTTGGGCAAGTCGTTACCTTGATCAC
This sequence comes from Euphrasia confusa, assembly GCA_954870475.1. Classification (NCBI taxonomy): domain Eukaryota; kingdom Viridiplantae; phylum Streptophyta; class Magnoliopsida; order Lamiales; family Orobanchaceae; genus Euphrasia; species Euphrasia confusa. The sequence goes on along the minus strand of OX940954.1, from coordinate 11,337,317 downwards.
ACTGGTCAAGTGTTTACTGTTCACTGACACATATATCTTTTTGCTAACAGCTTCATCTTCCGGTTATAGGCCCTAAATATTAACATCCCTATAATGTCACGCATATTAATACCCCTGACCCTCATTCGCTCTTATGTTTAAAGTCCTATTCGATCTCTCTCAATAGGTCTCCTGACATTGACCAATTCGACACTATGTGACCGCATGAGTCTAAGTTGATCAAGTCGCTTTCATCCTCCAAGCAAACCCAGAATGGCCAATAGCATGCCCGGACAGACCCGAGTCATACGACCACATCTCCAGCAACATGTTGTACTTCGCGGACGCCCAGTCTCCCGGTCGCGTTGATCCACGTACTTGTGTGTTAGGCAAGTCGGGGTTCCCACTGGTCATTGTAGGATTAACCAAGTCCCTAACATCCTCGATATACTACCTTGTTGAATCGGGAACAAACCTAAGCTAGTTGCTGTCATCAAGAAGCCTCACAGTATTTTACACAGCAGCCTGATCAGGATAAGAACTTGACCAAACGATGTTAATTCAGCAACACATAATTAAAACAAATAACGAAAGCAAAAAAACGAAATTAAATAACTGAAACAAAAGGGAAATAAATTAAAGAAAAACATAATATACAATTTCGCCCAAAAGGGCTGCCCAAAAGGGCGGTGTTCCTCCTCACTCGACTCTCAAAACAAATAAATATAATCTCTCATAAATTTCGTGTGTTGTTTTGTGGAGCTCGGGTTGTGTGTTGTTGCGTTCGGCTCTCTTTTTCGTGGCTCCTTGTGTTCTTCACGTCCTCATATATTTATAGATGATAGGAGTCTTGGGTAGCAAGTAAAAAATCGCTGATCTTGATTGGATAAGGATTCTCTTGAAGACTCCTAGATTTTCAGGATTCTGGACAGCTGCCTGCCCATGCTGACGTCTTGACAGACTCGTGTTTATATAGGACTTTGATTTGATAGAGACGTGTTGGACAATGACTCTAAGTTTGGATGAGAGTCCTTCTTTGATAATTCTCTGAATCTGGTCGCCTTTGAGGACTCCATGATTCCCAGGACTCTTTCGTACACTACTTGCTCAACGTCCGTTTCTGATCAATTGTCGCTCTTGCCAATTGCTTTATCTTCGATAGCCTTCTTTACGAGGTAGCAGATCATGCGCAATACTTGGCAGTGCGTCAGTCTTGCTCCACTTTTTGACTCTGTCCCAACTTGCTCAACGGGACCTGGATGTTCCAGTCAGACCAGTTTGCTCAACCTGCACCCTTGACCACGAAGGTGATTTCCTTGCCTCTTTTACGCCTCGGTCTTTTCTTTGCCTTGGTTAAGTAATGGATTACGTGTGAGACTTTGGAAGTTGGGAATCTCTGCAAAGTGACTTCGCCCATAATTGTTGCCTTGCCCAAGTAGGCCCAAGTGTTTGAGTCACTGTTGCTTTGATTCCTTGATTTTGGTCGAAGGGACTGGTTCCCTTCATGCTTGCGGTGTATGCCCATAGTGGTTGCTTGCTCAACTGTCGGTGATCAGTCGAGAGTGAGTGTTTTGCCTAAAGTGGGTGATCAGGCCAAAGTAGGTGTTATGCCCAAACCGCCAGCCTGTGCTGTCTTTTGCCCAATTATCAGGACTTCTTCATCTTTCACGTAATTCACTCCAATTATGCCCAATGTGTCACCTGCTATGCCCTGCATCACTCTTACTCCAAATGTGTCCTCCCAGACATAATAAAATAATATAATGAAAATAAAGACTCGATTACTTGACTCAAAAGAACAAAAAATGAGCTAAAAAATATGGCTCATCAGGGGAGAACTAGGAAATGTAGGAACCAGGATAGCTAAAAAGTTTTTTTATCGATGCTATGTGGGTGTGATTTCTGCCGGTGTCTTCAGAACGGTCTATTTGCCTCTTGATTTTAGTAAAAGATAAATTAAATATGATGTTAGACTCATCAATTGTTTATGCGGTTTTTGGTTGTTTATGACAATCAGGGTTAGTATTTAATGAAATATATTTTTAGGCGGTCGTTAGTCTACACGGAGATTTCCTTGGGCCCATTTCTTAGTAGTCCGAGCCAGAGGCGATTTATATTGCTTTAGTGGTGTGCTGAGGACAGTTGTTTTAGATTGTGTATCTGAACTTTATTGGTATAGTTTGTTGGCTTTTGGTCCGTATTTTTGTATCGAATTTGTGTCAAGAGGCTTTATATCTTGCATTTAAACTTATACTAATCAATGAAATTTCATTGTGACATTATCTTATGCTTATAAAAAAAATTTGGCATCCAAAATGTGTTTTTAAGACTTTTTAACATCATTGCCCTCTATTTTTTTAAAAACAGTATATAAATAACTCTCAATTGACATATATAATGTAATTTTTTTAGTTGGAGTTTAAAATTTTTCAGGGTAGTTTTTGTAGTTCATTCTTCAAACTCATCCATGTTTTAAATATTTATTCTTACTTTTAGATTTTAAATATTTAAATATGAATATATAGTTGATAATTAAAATTTATTTAAATATTTACGTTAAATACTTGAATACGACACTAAATATTAAAATAAAATTAAAAGAAAAATATTTTTGTTTTTTGATGATAAACTAATAAATTAATTGAATACAATTAGTCATAAGAGAGAAAATACTAAGAAAATGCATTTCTACAAGTAATTTAATTTTAGTAGTTATAAAATTGTTCAATTTTTATATTTCATCGGGCTATATAATCACTCACTCTTTATAAGTATTCGATACAAGTTAGTATGATTCAAGTGAACGATGAAAATGAAACACCCCAAATAAAATTATAGTATCATATGACTATAACCATTAATCAAAGCCATGAGTAATCTTTATCAAACGTTGGAATCTTTCAATTTTAATAAACATTTTATATTATCGATTACTTCAAACAGACATAACCTTTTAATTTTAATAAGTATTTCATAGATTGATAATGAGATTTAATACGACTTTACAAATTTGAGTGAGGTTTCGATTATAAAATAAAATAAACTTTTAAAAAATTAATAAACTTTTAATCGAATAAATTGCGAATCGAATAAAATTAATAGATTATTTCATACTTATTAATTAAAAAATAAATAAAAAAATACCACGTGGGGGCAGTGGTACTAGTTATTCCAATGCCCAAATCTCACAGCCCAGGCCAATATCCACTACTGAAATTACGTCTTCGACGTAAGATACCAACTTTTCGCGAAGTCGGTCTTAAACACTTAACACTTCAGCAACTTCGTTCGCACACACTCAGCAAAAGTAAAGTAAAGTTGTGAAGACAAAGTTATGTAATATTTTTCATTTCATTGATCACAAAACGAAAGCTATTACACGTGGAGAGAAAGGTAGACGGAATGATCAAAGGTCGTATCCCAAGTGACGCAGCACTCCAACGAACCAGAGACCTAGTACTACTACACCTAGAGCTAAATCACATAACCCTACTAGTGGTGCACAGCACAAAACAACTACCAAAACTCTTAAAGCTATAAGCCGTAAACAACGATAGCGATACTCGAATATCAGATTTCGTTCTCTCAAAATCGTCAAGTGAAGTCTTCAGCTTCCATGGGTTTATATAGGAGTGCCGCACATGTGGAGCGCTGATGTGGAGCAATCTCACTGGTCACATGCTTGGCTGACATCACGGATCCATGGATGACATCACTTTTTGTACTTGGATTCTAGAATCTTGGAATCTTGAATCTTTGATTCTTGAATCTTCGAATCTTGAATCTTTAATTTCTTCAACTTCAAACTTCAACTCTATCTTGACTCCATCGATCTCAATACTTCGTCTTCAACTTCATCGTGATGAACACTCGTCGTTGAGGCTTCAACATTTCATCGTCTTCATGGTCGTCGATAGTATTGAAGTAGTAAAAACCCATTCATGTTGCAAAAGATAGAGGAGGCATGAAAATGCGACTCCATTCGCAACAACGGAGAGGTGCAAGAATTGCGACTCCGTTCGCAATTGTGGGTGAAGCATGAATTGCGAACCCGTTCGCAAAAGGAGGGCGCTGAAAAATGCGAACCCATTCGCATTAGTTGGAGTGGCATGAATTTGCGAACCTGTTCGCACAAGATGGGCAGGCAGGATTTGCGAATCCATTCGCAATAGTCAATGGGGCCAGATTTGCGAGTCCGTTCGCATAAAGTGGAGTGCAATAAATTGCGACTCCATTCGCAAAACATGGAGAGGCGAGATTTGCGAATGCGTTCGCACATGAAGGGGAGGCGTGATTTGCGAATGCGTTCGCACATGAAGGGGAGGCGTGATTTGCGAATCCGTTCGCAAATGAAGGGGAGCCAGGGAATTGCGAACCGGTTCGCAATTGTTGGGAGGGGGCACGAGATTTGCGAACTGGTTCGCAATTGTTGATGGATGAGGAATTTGCGACTCCAGTCGCATGTGTTCACAATGGTCAAGAAATGCGAACCCGTTCGCATGTAATTATCTTTCTTGAGTTCCAACTTGTGTCCATTCACTCAATCACCTGAAATCCAATCAACAATAAAAATCATATGTTGTCGTCAAAACTCAACATTTACAATCTCTCCCTTTTTGGCACAACTCATATGAATTAGAGTTAGAAAGAAGAATCACACAAACTCCTCCTCAACAAAGCATATCAAAAATAAACTAAGTAAAAACGGAAAAACAACCAATCAATCAACCATCAGAGATAAGATATGAAAAACCAAAGACTTAGTCGATAGATAAAACATTCAAAACTTCAAGAACTGAGTTCAACAAACGAGATATGAAAAACATGCATGATGGAAAATTATCAAGTCTTATGCATGCAGGTAGAGAATCAAAAACACAAATAAGTAAAAAGTTCAAGTCTCAAAAATAGAAAAACAAACATAACAACAGCATCACTGAGATGCAAACTCAGAGTCCCTGGGAGAGCCAACTGGAGTGGGTGAGCGCATGGGAGTAGTTGCTGGTGAAGCATCATCGGACTTTTCTTCATCATCTTCATCATCGACTTCAGCTGCATCATCGTCAGTGTCTGAGTCATGGTCTTGATGGCCATAAATTTCATACTCCCCAAACTCATCTTCACCGACCTTGATTCTCTCATCATCATCTTCATCATCCAACTCTTCAACATCAACTTCTTCATCAACATCCTTCAAACCGTCAGACGGCATCGCGGGCGATACCTCTGGATGTGTGGTACTCGTACTCTCAACTTTCTTCTTTTCAACAGTCTGTTCTTCTTCAATCACTTTGCCTTTGCCCTTTCTGAGCAACTCAAAAACTTCTCCAGCCATCATCTCTCTAACACCCTCATCATCAGTGTCAACAGCCTTAGATTTGGCCAACTCAGCAACCGCCTCCTTGAGTCCATCCTTGATGAGTTCAAACATAAAAGTATTGCTCAGACTCTTTACAGATGAGCCAGCACTTGATCCACTTGATCCACCCAAACCTCCCCCTTGATGGGTTATCTGATAGAGAGCATCGAGGGCCTCCTTCTGCTCGATCTGAGCATCAACCATCTCGTTGTAAGCAAGGGCATGAGCAGCCTGCTTACGTTCCAAGTTTTTCGTTGTTGTGAAACAACGATGAACAATAGCAGAGGGAACAACAGAGCGGAAGTTGTGCATCGGATGAAAGGGGTTCTTATGCGGAGGCAAGCCAGACTTGGGACCAAACTTTTGTGGAACCACCTTCGGAGCAGGAGTAGGTGTAGTCTTCGTACGCTTGGCACTCGGATTCTCAAGTTTGAGGACAGGTGTCCTTTTCTTGGATGACTTTGGGGACAAGGGTGGAGTGATAGGATCAGGAACATCCTCACGCTTAGTATACTTTGTCCACGGAAGATCATTCACTCTATTATTGAGGAAGGTAGGGGTGATGTTGATATGAGAATTTTTCTATGTCTTCCTTTCGGTTTCCGTCATCGGAATGAACTTCTGATCGATCAAAATCCCATAAATCAAGCATGGGTGAGTGAGATGAATTCTTCGTACTTCCTCGAGATCAGGCTGCTGACGGAGAACATCATTTGAAGCCTTAGCCACCCTGCATATATCAGCGAAAATGATCTCACCCAGATCAACTTGCTCACCACAACCCAGACGAAACAGAATGTGCATGAGTTTCGGAGAGAGATAGTTCTCGTCAGGGTGTGCTGCCCAATTTGTCATGCCGAGTCTATGCAGCGCACCATAGAAGGCAGAGAGTTTATTTGGTGTAGGAAGGGGAGTTCGAGCCTTGCCATTGGTTAAGAAAGAACCGATTTTCAGAGCGTTCATCCTATCATCATCAGTGGGGAACTTCCAAGATCCATCAATCTCTAACCTCTTCAAGAAATTGTTAATGTTCAGAGGACAGAAGGTGTAGAGTTTTTCACGAAAAACAAAACGTCCACACATCTTGTGTGACGGATCGGCGAACTCAGGAGTCAAGTTGGCGTAAAACTTTTGAATGATAGGCAGAGAGAATCTGTAGGTTTGAGTCACAGACTCAAGGATGTGCATATCATTGAAAAACTTCGAAAGTCCATATTTGTCATAGTCAGCGACACGGACCTGACGATCCTCAAGTATTGGTAGATTCTTAATCAAGGTGAGACGACGTTCTGCCTTCTCAGTAAAGAAATCAGGTTTATAGTGAGGTCCACAGTCCTCAACTTTCATCACATAGATTTGTTCAGCAGTGGCTCCTGTTGAGCCTGAAGAGTGTGGGACAATCGGAGGTATGAAGGAGCCAGGAACAACAGGCTTTGCTCCACCAGAGCCAGATGCTCGTTGTTTGGACTTAGACGAGTCAGTAGAGACAGAGGGTTTAGACCTCTTAGGTTCAACAACCACGTCAGATGACGGTGATTTCTTGGGTATGTTAGCTGACCCAGAGACAGACGGTTTAACCACTTCAGCAGTGGAGGGAAGTTTGATGATTTTCTTTCCATCAACAGTCATCTCGCCTGCAGCGATCATACGTTCATACTCTTTGCGAGAGACAGTGCCTTTGTAGGTACGAAGGAAACCAGATTTAGGGTCCTTAGTTTGCTTGCCAGCACCATGCGACACAGAGTGTGCCGGTTTGGCAGAGAGATCAACAGTTGGAGTATCAGAGATGGATTTGCCAGAGCGACGATCCATCTTGTCCATGTGCTTTTGTAAGGCGTGAAGAGCCTTCTTCTTCGAGTCAGGTGAGGGTGCATTCTTCCAAGTGTCGCGAAGAGATTCTAACACTTCCTTATCGAGGTCATCGAACAGAGTACCAGTGGAAGATGACATAGTAAGAGTAGGAAGAGAGCGAGATTGAAGATCTAAGAGTCCTAAGTAACGATCACATGCACCTGAAGTGCGAAGCAAGAGTAGCAGAGATCCAACACGTAGAGAAGTAGAGAATCGAGAGTAACAACGTCGAACGCCGGTTGCGTGAACGAAGAACCTCAAACACAGAAACTTCGAGCTCAAACTTCAATCTCAAGGATGCACGAGTGTAAGACTTAGAGAATTTTAGGATGCAAGTAACCCTAATCCAAGTTTTCAAGGCCCTTTATATAGGAAAAGTTTGGGCCTGCTCGTCTTGGAAGAAAAGACCTGCGAAAAAGCCCAATAAACAGTACAAAATTGGCCCATCAGTATAAAAATTAAATAAATAATAAAAAAAATATTAAAATAATAAAAAAATAAAACGAAAATCTTGAAAAATTTTCTAAGTAAAAAAAATTTTTCAAAACTTTTTCGAAATTTTTCAAGGATTTTCGGCGTCGAGCAAGGATCACAAGGTCGTTTATCGTTGCAAGGCAGGGTGGACGGGGATGAAGTGTGTTGTAGCATTTGTGTTGAACAGCAGAGGTGAGGCGAGGTGTGAGACTTGTGTTGCATGCGAACGATCGCATTGTGCGAATGAAGTCGCAAAAACAGGCTTCTTCCTCATGTGCGACTAGAGTCGCAAGAGACGGCGTGCGACTAGGTTCGCAATTCCTGGCGTGCGACTAGGTTCGCATGAGATGTTGTGCGCCTAGTGTTTCAAGACTTCTTTCATGACCATCATGCATGAGGAGTTATGCACTGGAAGCCACTAGACTCAAAATTCGCCTTAAGGATTTGAACTCCACGAGATGTTGAACATGAACTATAGGAATACCAAACAAAATAGCACATCCCGAGTTAGTATTCAAGCGTTCAACACACTGCACACATTCAAAAACATTTTAGTGGAGATTTAAGCGGTGATACGAGGCAGTGAAGAGCAAATATTTTCCCAGAAAAGAATTCACAATTTTCATCATTTTCCGAAAACCAAAAAATTTCACCCGAGGTGATGAAAACTTTGAGGTATAAGAAAAACTCTCATATTAAAAACCGGTGAGTCAGACCGAAGTATATTGATAGACATGTTTACTTGTCCTTCGTCACCATCACAAGGTTGCAGTCGTGTTTCGTCGAAACATATTGGTTGAGTTTGCACTGCACAAGAGATTTTAATTCATGAATGCAAGGTGAACTTTTAAGGCACTCCACTTGGGACTAGCGTATTACTTCAATCAGAGGGGAGCCGGGGGAACCGGCGACCTCCAGACGAGTTTATAGCTTTTAAATGAAATGCAGCAGACACTCATTACAGCAGTCAGAGGGGAGCAAGGTGTACTTGCGTCCTCCAAAGTGTGAGGTAGAGTGTCTTAAAGAACAGCGTCCATGTGCTACCTTTCGAAGAGGGGAGCCGACGGACAAAGTGATCCGGCGTCCTCCGTTACTTGGTATTATGGATCTATGCAAATGATAGCTTATGGGAGTTTAATGCCAAGTTCACATGTTTGCATTCAGCGGAATAAACACACTTGGGTCCGAAGACTAAAGCGGCCTCGAATCCATGTTTGTCTGACTAGACTAATCCACGACAATTCCGAGTGCGTATTCAGAAGTAAAGAAACTACTCTTTCAGACTTCAAAAATTTCATGAACTCTTAGAGAGAACACATGCAGAGAGAATTTCTTAGAGTTTGAAATCTCTCAAAGTCAAGAGGTTTGGTAAAGATGTCAGCGAGCTGTTTTTCTGTTGAAATATGCTGTAGACTGACTATATCACGATCAACCAAATCTCTAATGAAATGATGTCGAATGTCGATGTGTTTAGTGCGAGAATGCTGGACAGGATTTTCGCTGATTTTGATAGCACTTTGGTTATCACAGTACAGCACCAAGGGAGCACTCTCGATAAGATAATCATTCAACATCTGTTTCAGCCAAAGAAATTGAGTGCATCAACTTCCGGCTGCAACATACTCAGACTCAGCAGTCGATAGAGCGATGCAATTTTGCTTCCGACTATGCCATGACACTAAATTGTTGCCAAGGAAGCAGCAGCATCCAGATGTGCTCTTTCGTTCATCAGTGTCGCTTGCCCAATCCGCATCGGAGTAACCGACGAGATTTGATGAAGTGTCGCATGCATACCAAAGACCTAAATCAGAAGTCCCTGAGACATAACGGAGAATCCGTTTGACAGCTCGTAGATGATCTTCTTTCGGATCCGCCTGGTACCTGGCACACATACAAACACTAAACATGATGTCAGGGCGAGTAGCGGTTAGATAAAGTAAACTACCAATCATGGAACGATAAAGAGTTTGATCAACACTCCGACTTTTAGTTGATTTAGATAACCGTTCAGTCGTCGCCATGGGAGTTTTGGCAGGCTTAGCATGGTGCATCTCAAATCTTTCGACCATATTTTTCGCATATTTGCTTTGAGATACGAAGATTCCATCCGGTCGTTGAGATATCTGAAGTCCCAAGAATTGATGTAGCTCTCCTTCTAGACTCATCTGGAATGTTGAAGACATAGATTCCATGAAGGCTTTCACGAGTTTAGAGCTGGTAGCACCAAAGACAATGTCATCAACGTAAATCTGGGCCACCATCATATGTTTGCCATCACGTTTCAAGAAGAGAGTCTTGTCGACTGAGCCACGTACAAACCCAAACTTCAGCAAGTAGTCCGTTAAGCATCCATACCAAGCGCGAGGAGCTTGCTTCAACCCATAGAGTGCTTTGTGAAGCTTATAAACATGATTTGGCTTCTTGGGATCCTCGAAGCCTTTCGGTTGAGCAACATACACCTCTTCTTCTAGTACTCCATTTAGGAATGCAGCTTTGACATCCATTTGTCTAAGTTTAATGCCGAGATGGCATGCAATAGCAATCAGAAGACGAATAGATTCAATGCGAGCAACTGGAGCAAAGGTTTCATCAAAATCTATCCCTTCCACTTGGGCATAGCCTTGTGCAACGAGACGAGCTTTATTTCGTACAACCTGATTATGCTCATCCGTTTTGTTCTTAAAAATCCATTTTGTTCCAACAACATTAATATTTGACGTTCGGGGAACCAAAGACCAGACATTGTTTCTAGTAAACTCATTTAACTCTTCCTGCATGGCCATGATCCAGCAATCATCCTTCAGAGCTTCCTTATAGTTTTTCGGTTCTGATTGAGATAAGAAGCAAGAGATCCCGATATCAAGACATACAGCAGAAGTGCAGATGTTGTAGAGTTCATTCTGAGATGCAGTAGGTTTCTTTGAGCGTGTAGTGCGCTCATTCAGGCTTCCAATCATCTGAGTCGGAGGATGTCGTTTTTGAATATGTCCAGGAGCTTCTCTTGGAGCATCAGCAGGGTTGTCAACATCTTCACTCTCTTCACCATCAGATGATGAAGTATCATTGTTATGATGGCTAGAATCTCCATTTTCAGGTGAAGTGTTAGGAGTTACATTTTCAGGAGCCACGTCAGTCGGTGTAGATGGAAAAGTTCTATATTCCAAAATTCCTTCTTTAACCCAGTCTTCATCCACATCTTTTCCTAGGAAGTCTTGTTCATCAAAATTTATGTTCACAGTTTCCATGACCTTCCTGGTTCTGAGATTGTAAGCACGGTAGGCATGACTATTCTGACTATAGCCAACAAAGATACCACGATCGGCTTTAGCTTCAAATTTCTTCAGTGGATCACGATCCCTCAAGATATAGCAAGTGCAGCCAAAGACACGAAGGTGAGCTACAGATGGCTTTTTGCCATTCACAAGTTCATATGCAGTAGCCTTTGTGCCAGAACGAATACTAATTCGATTCAGAATGTATCCAGCAGTAGAGACGGCTTCTGCCCAAAAATTTCGTGCAAGATTTTTCGAGATCAGCATCACGCGAGCCATCTCTTGCAGTGTTCGATTCTTTCGTTCGGCGATTCCATTTTGTTGAGGCGTCTTTGGGGCCGAGTATTCATGATGAATTCCTTTCATCATACAAAATTCATTGAAGCTAGCGTTCTCAAATTCAGTCCCGTGATCACTTCTGATCCTCTTCACTTTCGCTTCATGATTTGTTCTTATCCATTTCACAATGCCTCTGAAAGCATCAAAAGTCTCATCCTTGGTTGCCAGAAATCTTGTCCAAGTATAGCGAGAATAGTCATCAACCACAACCAGCACATACTCTTTCTTAGCAATACTCTTCACTTCCATTGGACCCATGAGATCCATATGAAGTAGTTCAAAAGGGGCTGTAGTGCTCATCAGTGTTGGTAGTGCAGGATGAGATGATCTTGTTAACTTTCCCTTCTGACAGTCTCCACACACTCTTTTCTCTATTTTGGGGAGTTGAGAGATTCCTCGAACTATCTCCCCCTTAACAAGTTTACTCAGATTTCGAGACCCAGTGTGTCCAAGGCGTTGATGCCATAAATCAACTTCATCAGCAACGGTCACAGAGAAACAACTATACTCAGTAGTATAACAGTTGTTTTTAGCACGTGGACCTTCCATGATGCACTTCCCTTCTACATCAAAAACTTTGCAAGAATCTCTATCAAAACTAACATTTAGCCCTTCATCACACAGTTGGCTGATGCTGATAAGATTTGCCACGAGACCCTTCACATGAATAACATTGCGAATTGGTGGCAATCCTTTAATGTGAAGTGTTCCTTTTCCCATAACCATGCCTTTAGCTCCCCCTCCAAACACCACGGGAGAGCCAGTCATCGGCTCGTAATCTTTCAAGAATTTTTTAGTCCCGGTCATGTGTCGGGAACATCCACTATCAAAATACCAAATGCCTTTGTTTCCAGAATCGGAAGCATTCAGTGCAACATTGCAAAAAATAAGTTCTCTTGGTCTCCAGGTAGTTGAAGTGGTGGAGTTAAGCTTAAGTTCACTCTTTTGGGACTTAGGTACCCACTTCTTCATACCGAGACTTCTAGGCTTAGACTCAGTCACAAGCTTTACATTCTGTTGAACCTTAGGCACTGGGGATGTGTGTTTCTGTTCAGTCAAGAAATCCCGATTCATGTCATCTCTCAGCTTAAAGCAGAAAGGTCTGATGTGTCCGGGTTCATTGCAATAGTGACACACATACTTTCTCTTTTGACGAACTTCAACATTCTTTGAAGTCTTAACCACGACAGGTTTCGAGCGAGAGAGTTTAGTGTTCGGTTTTACGTTCTGAGGATTGCTCAACTTCTTCAGTAACGTCTTTTCGTAAGGTAAGATGCCACGAGGATATTTTACAATGAACTTAGGAAATTGATATGTCTCCGCCTTCACATTAGTAGTCGAGTTCGACTTTTGTGATTCTTCTTCCGGAAATGTCATAACTTTCTTTCCTTCAGCAATTTCCTTTCGCCTCTGAGTTACAGAATCATCTTTGGTCATACCCTCAGAAGAGTCAGTAGAAGCTTTGACAAAGGTCACTTCTCTCTTTTCTGGTGTAGTATAGATAGATTCAAAAACTTTTTGAAATCCAAGTCCAACACGACTTGGGTTCATGTACGAGGCAGCATTGTCAAACACGGAAGAGTTAGTATTCATTTTCTTTAGAAGTTCATCAGTCATATGAAGCTTCTCCTTTAGGACATAACGTTCCTTGTCACACATAGCTAGATCAGTTTGAGCTTTCATCAAGGAAGACTTTAGCTCATCATTCTCAGCATCAGTGTTTTTAAAGAGAGTTTGGAGTTTCTTCACTTCAGATGTTTCCTTCTTCAGACTAGCCTTCAGTTTAGAATTTTCAGAGTTCAACTTCTCAGATGAGTCTCTCAGTTCAACAACTTCTTTGTAGTATTTGTGCTTCTCTTCGAAGAGGTTATCAAATTTGATTTTGAGAATAGTTAGAGAGTTGTTCAGCCTCTTTTTCTCGTCCGTTGTCTTTTCAACTGAGTTTTTCAACTCTACGGCCTCGTCATACATCTTCCGGTTAGCAGTCGAGAGTTCGTTACAAGATTCTGTAAGAACTTTTAAAGACACTTCAAGTGCACCATTCTCAGCGATAACTGAGTCATAGGATTTTGAGAGTTCAGAGTGACTCTCGTGCAAGGCAAGCAGCTCAGCATTTGCACATTCAGTTTGAGATACTTTAGGTGTCATCTCATTTTCCATAGACTCAGTCACGGATTCAACATCTGAAAAAATATCGTCGTCACAGAAGTTTCGGTTAGCTGAAGCAACACGAAAGATATTGTCTGCAGTTGCAGTATCCTTCAGAAAACCATCAAACACAAAGTTTTCAACCTCCACGTTCTCGAGGTCGAAGTTCTCACCAAAAGTGACAACTAGAGCGTTGTCCTCATCATTATCAGAATTTTCATTCTCAGACTCCTCGCTTTCTGAGATTACATTCTCATCATCAAAAACTACATAGCTCACGGGCAGTTTCTTTTTGCGATGTAAATTAGGACACTCGTTCTTGACATGTCCAAATCCTTTGCATTCAAAGCACTGCAATTTAGAAACATCCTTGCTAGTTGAAGAATATGGAGATAATTTTGTCTCCTTAAATTTTCTGTCAGAGAATGAGATTTGATTTCTATTGTCGGGGTTTCTCTGAAAGGAGTTAGAATTTTTCTGAAATTTTCGAAAATTTCGTGCACGATTCTTTCTCTTAAACTCTTGCTTCACAAGATACGTGACGATCTCGGTCAGTGCAGCAAGTTTGTCTGGATTGTTTGAATTCATCAAACGTTCAATATCCTCAGCTTCATCGTCATCAGAATCATTTACATCAGCTGAGAAACTACATTCAGATTTCTCGATCTTCGAGGGAGTTTTCTGAGGTTTCGAGCTTCTTGAACTCTTACCCTTCTCAGAAATTTTTAGAGCAGTCATCGGCTCATAAACAAGAGACATTTCAGGATTGCTACGCACTTTTAGAGTCAAGTCGTAGTTTCTCAAATCTGCCATCAAATCAGCATAATCCCAGTTTTGATTTTCATCATTGCGAGCTTCAATAGTTAGCACCTTGCTTTCGAACCTAGTGCTCACACTGGATAGAACTTTCTCATAAACCATAGGAGCAGGAAAGACTTCTCCCAGTTCAAATGCCTCGTTGACATATCTCATGATCTTGTCTAAGTAGTCATTGATGTCTTCATCTTCTCTCATGCGGAGTTGATGGAATTGTGCAGTGATAGTTCGGATTTTGGAGCGCTTAACAGCATGACTTCCTTCACAAGTTCTCTGTAGAGTCTCCCACGCGTCCTTGGCAGAGATGCAATTTTTTACTAACTGATACATGCTGAGATCAAGCCATTCACAAATAAGTAGAAGTGCTTTGCTGTTTGCCGTTGATAAGTCATGCTCTTCTTTTGTCCAACTATGTTCTGGTTTTGGAATTCTCAGACCATCCTGATCTTGTGTATACGGACGTTCCCATCCTTCTAGCACAGCCATCCAAGATCTAGAGTCAAATCCTTTAATTCTAGCAGAAACTTTAGCTTTCCAATTTGAGTAGTTCTGATGAGTAAGCATAATCGGTTTCTGGACAAACATTGGCGACTCCATTATAGCGGAAAATATGAAGTCAAGATTCGGATCACGTCGTATACGTATGACGTCCCGCTCTGATACCAATTGAAATTACGTCTTCGACGTAAGATACCAACTTTTCGCGAAGTCGGTCTTAAACACTTAACACTTCAGCAACTTCGTTCGCACACACTCAGCAAAAGTAAAGTAAAGTTGTGAAGACAAAGTTATGTAATATTTTTCATTTTATTGATCACAAAACGAAAGCTATTACACGTGGAGAGAAAGGTAGACGGAATGATCAAAGGTCGTATCTGTTGGAATTCGATATCCCGGGTTATTTAAATTTGCGGAAACCAATAACCCGAACGAACCCTTCGCCGGAGATCACATGAACGTCGACTCATCCGCCGAAGTCCGGGCTTTGGAGACCACGCGCCCGAAGGCGCGCAATCCGCCCCCACCCGAACCCCCGCGAGCCGGGTTCACGCGATCGAACATCGCGTTCGATGGGGCTGCATCCGGCAGCCCCCAGCAGCAGGTCCGGCGACCTGCTGCCCGCCGTCGAGGAGCCCCCACCGTCGCGGTGGGGAGGTGACGGCACCAGCCCGTCACCGCCGGCGATCGCTCCCAGCGATCGCCCCCTCGGCCGAGGCCGAGGGTTCTCCTTCGCGCGCCGAACCCTAGGCGTGCGGTCCACGCGGTCCGGTGGCTTCGCCACCACCGCGTGGTCCCTCGTCTAATCCGGGTTCGATCCTTCGGATCTTGTTTTTCGATAATTGATCAATAAACTAGAATTAAATTGCGGAAATTTAATTCACCTTTCGATTCGTTGTGCGGAGAAACGAGATCTTATGATGACCTTGAGATCTTCCCACGTATTCCTTGCACTAGCCCGGACGTCGTGTGGGCGACGATCTACCGAACTCCATGGATCCTCCTCTCTACTTTCTCTCTCTAGAATTGTGATCTTCAAGTTATGAGAATAGAGAAGACCATGTAGTGCTTTTATAGGCTACGTAGGGGATCTTAAGGAGGTGGAATATTGGGCTTCCAATATTAATGATTAAATTGAGCCCAAGCCCAAATCTATTAATCCATTAATATTAATTAATTCTATTTTCCACTATATAAAATTAATTGCACTCCCAATATTAAACCATATTATATCAAATAATATTTCTCCGGTAGTATTATTTATTCCGTGTATTTAAGATAGAAATATCCATGAATAAAATTAATTTATTGCTAATTAATTTATTCATCTCTTATATCCGAGACTAGTACCATTCAACCTTAATTATTATGCGGAACGAATCCACCTGCAGGGTTTACATAATAATTCCTTATGAACTCATCTCGGGGATATTATCAACCCTTCCGGGATACACTGTCCGGTCAATCATTCACGGCATGCCATATATGAAATATAGTGACCCAACTTAACCGGTAATTAACCCAATAATT
This sequence comes from Euphrasia confusa, assembly GCA_954870475.1. Taxonomy (NCBI): domain Eukaryota; kingdom Viridiplantae; phylum Streptophyta; class Magnoliopsida; order Lamiales; family Orobanchaceae; genus Euphrasia; species Euphrasia confusa. Next base: position 11,321,051 of record OX940954.1, on the reverse strand, counting down.
AAATCGGTTAATTTCTTTGGTAAATCAAATTCACTTATATTAAATATACACACCCGCAATAATATCGGGGATTAAGAATAAAATACACTGAGACTCGAATCGATTATCGCCGGCAATCCTAATCGATGAATCTCAACGATCCGCTCAATACACCAAGTGTACAAGTATGATAAAATAATCAAGACAGATTATTTTCTCCCTCATACAACGACTATACCGATGGATTGGTCCGTGTCCATCTAGGTCGTGAGCAACTGTTCGATTAAATACGAGTAACCGATAGTATGATCTTCTGTGTGGGCCCGACACACCATACTAACTACAACGTATAGAATCCAGGACTATAATTTGCATATATTTAATTATAAATAATTAAACGCAAATAATTGTTTATTTAGTTAAATAGATTAATGGCAATGGATCGTGAGTTTCCGTTCCTTAAATCTAGACATTAAGTACACAACTCCAACAATCTCCCACTTGTACTAAGGTTTAGTCATTTTCTCCAAACTCCCGACTCCCATACTCATCACGTGCTTAAGTTGTACTTCCAAGAAGTACTATGTGAATGAGCACTCTAGGTTGTCGCTCTGAAGTTATCTTGGTGACAACAGCGTCGTCTCCCTCGACGATGACTCGTATCAGGTGGTACTTGCACTATGTGTTATCTTACACTTATGGACTTGTGATTTCTTACCATTTGCCATTGCACCGCTATTTACATAGCCTTTGGCAAATTAAGAATCACGTCTAAGTCCCAGAGATTATCCCGGAGTTATACCAAAACCTCCGCTGCCTCTGAGGCCGCTATTTGGTTACCCATGGCAGAGTCCGAAAAGCATCGTGCTTATCACTCTTCCATGTTAAAACTCCTTCTCCTTTAATAGTGAAACACATAGCCTGATCGACTTACACCGGTCCTCATTCGATTAGAAATCTAAGAGAATGTAATCCAAAGGAAATGCTCGTCTGCTCCGTAGTCTAGAACAGTACTTCGAAAGTACTTTTACAGCAGTCGAATATTCCTTTCCAGGATTACCTTGATATCCTCCCACTATGCTCACCGCATAGCCGATATCAGGTTCTCGTTTTTCAACATTGCATTTATTAAGCTTTCCATACTCAAAGTGTAGGAATCTGCTTTCATTGCTTCTATCTCCTTTTGTGTTCTAAAACACATATCCTTAGATAGATGCATTCCGTCTCTGAAAGGTAACGAACCTTTCTCGGAATTTTGCATGTTAAAACGAACCATAATCGTACAAGATATCTAGAGAAGTACAATGTTCTTTCCTTGAGATCCTAGATCTTAAGAACATGCTCTAACTTCTTCTTTATCTCATATATCGATTTTTCTAGACAACCATCATTTTATGTCTGACAACATCTTTACATTGTTGCCAATGATAAAATGTTATCTACATAAAACCCCCGAGAAACACCACCTTGTTTCCATCACGTTTCCCATACACACGATTCGTCAATGCCTTTTGATGAATCCATCAAATGGACTATCTCATCAATGCGCAAGTTCCACGAACTCTAGCTTTGTCACAATCCATAAATGGATCAACTAAGCTTGTATTCTAAATGATCTCGCCTCTTAACAATAATCCTTATTGTTCTCCAAGAAGGCACATTTAGATCTAGTACCGCCTCTATGTAGATCCAGGGATTGATTTCATGTATACTAGGTCCAGAGTTCGAAACTCTCTTAGTTTCATGAATATCTCCGGTTGTTATACAACCTCCCACTACAACGGCATTCCGGTGTATAAACAGTGATAACAGTAGGTGCAGTTAGTGGTGTACCGCTACTCGGTTTGGCTGGTTCTAAGTCTTAATCTTTCTCTCTCATTTCAAAGTATTACGTCACTTTGGGCTTGTGGTTCATTATATAGTCTTTCTCTAAGAACCGGGCGTTAGAACTTATAACGTCCTTCTGGTTCATAGTACTATTGAACACACATCTTTTGTTCTTCTAGGATATTCTACAACCGCATTTAAATGCGCCTTTGTTTCCAGATATATCCATAGAACATAGGTAGTTCCGTACAACTCATCTTTTACTATCTCTATAAGAGTTCCATTTCTTATTTACGACACACCATTTCTTACACAAAAGTGTATGGTGTAGTCATTTGGGATCAAATCCCAATCTCTGATCAGTATGCCATGCATTCCTCAGACAGGTACTTGCCTCCGCGATCAAATCGCAGGCTACAAATGGATATACCTTGATGGTTCTCCACAATTGCTTAGTGTCCATTGACTTGTCAAAACACTTGCTTCTGTGGCACATCAGGTATTCTAATCCATTTTTCGAGTAATCATAAAATGAAGCACTCGTACCTTAATTGTCTGAGTAGGCATAGGTCTGCATACATCAGAGTCAATCAATTCTTATACTTGTCCGGATCTTACATCTTATATCCATAAAGGATTGCTTAGTTATGTTATTTTCCAAATTAGATTCATAGGTCGGAAGGTCCACTCCTTCAACTTAATTGATCAAATATCAATTTTCGACCTTTGAACTTCTTATTTGAATAAACATGACTCAGCATAAGAATCCACAAGTATAATTGATAAAGAAATCTCTTATTAGTAAAACGAGTTTCATACAACGGTTCGTTGCATCGTGGTGGACTTAGGATTCATCATTTATATATTGCTAGCTAATGTACCAGAATAGATACTATCTTTATTTCTTCTCATAACCATCAAATGATTAAAAGAAATAAAATATCCATTCATTAGAAATCCAGAACAAAGTTCTTTTTAATATGAAAGGTACATAAAAGCAATAACTCAAAATGAAATCCTATAAAATGTCCTCCACTGCAACTGCTGCCTCCTCCACAGCATTGCCCATGTAGACTACGATCTTTTCTTTTCTAAGTCGTTTAGGTTTCCTGGAACCTCTTGCATTTAAAATGCACATACCGTCAGTGGCTCCATATCTACACACCAGGTTCCGGTAGATAATACCACTGACTATGTTTTTACGACTAAAGAAAATTTCGTACTTTCTTTGAGAGGATAATCAGACTTCCAGTACCCAGACTGTTTGCATCGAGAACTCTTGCCTCATGGCTTTCTCGTCCCATCTCGTGGTCTAAGCAACTTAGGACCACTGGGATTCTTTGCTTGCTTTTCCTTTCCCCCGATTTTGCCCTTAGGTTCGAAACCTTTGGTATTGGCTACAAGAGCTTGCGATTTCCGTCTCAACTCGTCCAAAAGGTCAATCATCTCAAAAACGTGTTTAAGCGTTTCCTCGAATGACTGGCCTTTATGAGTATCCTCATCGCTTCTTGTCTAGCCGCCTATATCAATAGGCTCGGGAGGACAAAGCTCACTGAGTACAACCTTGCACTCTTTAACAGTTTGGGTAATGTCTAGATCTCTATTCCAATCATTACATTTAGGGACCAGTGAGTTTAAAATCCTTACGTATCACAGAAAGTGGGTTCAAGGCCATATCCTAATCTATGAGCACATATAACAACAAACAATCGATTTAATCTCCGATATTATCTCCCTTAAATAATATCATTAAACCACTAATCACATCTAAAATCCCATCAGATATGGCAAGCCACGTTCGTGTGGACGTTTACCTATCCAAATGATTTAGCAATTAGATTTCCTTCGGTCGTACATCAATTATAGCGTTACTTCGTTGGGAAGAATACTATAAAGCGTACCTAAGTGTAAACCATTACTCAGTATCTAAGAAGATTGTTTGGGACACGTATATTCACCGCAAGCCACGTTCGTGTGGACGTTTACGTTAACATACGCTCCTTTACTCCCTTCTATAACTGTCTACATCAATCGTTCCAAAATCCCATTCAATGTAGCAAGCCACGTTCGTGTGGACGTTTACTACACCAAAAGACTTTTACAATTGACTCCCAATTACTTGAATCATTTAATCTTGTAAATGAAGACGCGGAGAATCATAAGTGAAACTCGAAGTTTCTAACCAGTGATTCACCATGCGAACGACCCTATCTCTCATAGAATGAGGGAGCCGAGCAGACAATCGATCTAGTCATCAAATGACACGAAAGTCTCTAATTTGTGTCCTCGACATGACCAAGTGACTTTGGCTCCATTCCACTCCCCGGGGTGAGAATGAGTCGACTTGAAATCAGTTTCGGAAAGACAAATTAGGCATTGTTCGATAAACTTAATCAATGTTTCTCGTAAAAGGAATTACAAGAATTCTCCTCCAATGACTTGTCTATACGAACTTCAAAAGTTCATAAAAGTCACCAAGAGAACAGCAATGGAGACCGTGGATATGTTTCCATACCCTCTCCCACTTAGCTTTTTATAACAAAGGGATACGCTATCTAATGCATAATTAAATACAAATAAGCATAATAACAAACATACATTTCATGCAAGTACGTTCACAAATAATCAAATAATTACTCAAGTAAAATTATTTCTCGACTATTCGTACCTTGATGAATTCCAGCATGCTTGTCTTGAGCCTCCATTCTACGTCTTGAATACTTTGCCGAGCGACGGAAAAATTCTTTGATTCTCATATTTAATTTATTTTAAATAAAATCCAAGATTCCAATTCAAAAAAAATTTGAATCAATCTAATGATTTTAAATAAAATACTCCAATTAAATAAAATCAATTCCATTGATTTCCATATTTAATTCTATTTTAAATAAAATCCAAGATTTTCCAATCCAAAATAAATTTTGAATTAATCTAATGATTTTAAATAAAATACTTAAATTAAATAAAATCAATATTATTAAAATCCATTGATCTCCATATTTAATTCTATTCTAAATAAAATCCAAGATTTTCCAATCCAAAATAAATTTTGAATTAATCTAATGATTTTAAATAAAATACTTAAATTAAATAAAATCAATATTATTAAAATCCATTGATTTCCATATTTAATTCTATTCTAAATAAAATCCAAGATTTTCCAATCCAAAATAAATTTTGAATTAATCTAATGATTTTAAATAAAATACTTAAATTAAATAAAATCAATATTTTAATAATTTCTCAATCCTATTTAAATTAGATCTCAAGAATCCTAATCAAAATCGAATTTTGATTCTTCTCAAGACTTCTAATCCAAGTAGGTATAGGATATCTAGAGAAACTAGGATTTTCTTTCCTAATTTAACTCTCCATCTAATTCCATTATTTAATTCCATAATTAAGAAATCTAATCCAAATAGAATTTGAATTAATTCCAAAATTAAATTAAATAAAATTAGAAAGATTAAATTATTTCCGGAAAGATCGGATTTACCGGGACGAACCGAAATAAATTCCGGTCATCCCAATCGAACCCATGAACATGTAGTACATACGTGTATCTCACCATGCCCATGCAATGCATGCTCAATTAACCCATGATTATTAATTAATTAGCACATGCATATCTAGCATGCATCAAAAGAGACGTACAGCAATATGAATCATGCAATTGGACATTCAGCGTAGCCTTCGCACCAATTCACATTCACGACTAAAACCGATCGTCTACTTCGGCGAGACTTGTGCACGAACCCGGTCGATATCCGGCATGGCGTCTCCACCGACGACACACGCCATCAACCTCGTCACAGCCCACGCACGAGCAGCCCGCCCCGAGTATGCAGCCGAAGCCGCGACCCACGAGCACAACCGCCGGCTGCCGGCGAACCACCACCGCTGGTGGCACACGCCGACGTCCGAGCCCAGCAGCAGCCCGCTCCGAGCCCGTACAGCCCGCAGCCCGCTCCGAGCCCCCGACAGCCCGCTCCGAGCTCACGTTCGATCTCCTCCGGTTCGATATTTCCGAAATCCCTCGATTTTAATAATTAATTTTTCCGTCGATTTTTAATTTAATAAAAATTCACAAGATTCATACGAGAGAGAATACAAAGACGTAGAACAATATAGCACAATAATTTAACAAATTAAATTAATCTATGGCCATATATATCGAGAATCGATTATCGAAACAATTAACGAAAAACGTAACCGTACGCTCTGATACCAATTGTTGGAATTCGATATCCCGGGTTATTTAAATTTGCGGAAACCAATAACCCGAACGAACCCTTCGCCGGAGATCACATGAACGTCGACTCATCCGCCGAAGTCCGGGCTTTGGAGACCACGCGCCCGAAGGCGCGCAATCCGCCCCCACCCGAACCCCCGCGAGCCGGGTTCACGCGATCGAACATCGCGTTCGATGGGGCTGCATCCGGCAGCCCCCAGCAGCAGGTCCGGCGACCTGCTGCCCGCCGTCGAGGAGCCCCCACCGTCGCGGTGGGGAGGTGACGGCACCAGCCCGTCACCGCCGGCGATCGCTCCCAGCGATCGCCCCCTCGGCCGAGGCCGAGGGTTCTCCTTCGCGCGCCGAACCCTAGGCGTGCGGTCCACGCGGTCCGGTGGCTTCGCCACCACTGCGTGGTCCCTCGTCTAATCCGGGTTCGATCCTTCGGATCTTGTTTTTCGATAATTGATCAATAAACTAGAATTAAATTGCGGAAATTTAATTCACCTTTCGATTCGTTGTGCGGAGAAACGAGATCTTATGATGACCTTGAGATCTTCCCACGTATTCCTTGCACTAGCCCGGACGTCGTGTGGGCGACGATCTACCGAACTCCATGGATCCTCCTCTCTACTTTCTCTCTCTAGAATTGTGATCTTCAAGTTATGAGAATAGAGAAGACCATGTAGTGCTTTTATAGGCTACGTAGGGGATCTTAAGGAGGTGGAATATTGGGCTTCCAATATTAATGATTAAATTGAGCCCAAGCCCAAATCTATTAATCCATTAATATTAATTAATTCTATTTTCCACTATATAAAATTAATTGCACTCCCAATATTAAACCATATTATATCAAATAATATTTCTCCGGTAGTATTATTTATTCCGTGTATTTAAGATAGAAATATCCATGAATAAAATTAATTTATTGCTAATTAATTTATTCATCTCTTATATCCGAGACTAGTACCATTCAACCTTAATTATTATGCGGAACGAATCCACCTGCAGGGTTTACATAATAATTCCTTATGAACTCATCTCGGGGATATTATCAACCCTTCCGGGATACACTGTCCGGTCAATCATTCACGGCATGCCATATATGAAATATAGTGACCCAACTTAACCGGTAATTAACCCAATAATTAAATCGGTTAATTCCTTTGGTAAATCAAAGTCACTTATATTAAATATACACACCCGCAATAATATCGGGGATTAAGAATAAAATACACTGAGACTCGAATCGATTATCGCCGGCAATCCTAATCGATGAATCTCAACGATCCGCTCAATACACCAAGTGTACAAGTATGATAAAATAATCAAGACAGATTATTTTCTCCCTCATACAACGACTATACCGATGGATTGGTCCGTGTCCATCTAGGTCGTGAGCAACTGTTCGATTAAATACGAGTAACCGATAGTATGATCTTCTGTGTGGGCCCGACACACCATACTAACTACAACGTATAGAATCCAGGACTATAATTTGCATATATTTAATTATAAATAATTAAACGCAAATAATTGTTTATTTAGTTAAATAGATTAATGGCAATGGATCGTGAGTTTCCGTTCCTTAAATCTAGACATTAAGTACACAACTCCAACAGTATCCCAAGTGACGCAGCACTCCAACGAACCAGAGACCTAGTACTACTACACCTAGAGCTAAATCACATAACCCTACTAGTGGTGCACATCACAAAACAACTACCAAAACTCTTAAAGCTATAAGCCGTAAACAACGATAGCGATACTCGAATATCAGATTTCGTTCTCTCAAAATCGTCAAGTGAAGTCTTCAGCTTCCATGGGTTTATATAGGAGTGCCGCACATGTGGAGCGCTGATGTGGAGCAATCTCACTGGTCACATGCTTGGCTGACATCACGGATCCATGGATGACATCACTTTTTGTACTTGGATTCTAGAATCTTGGAATCTTGAATCTTTGATTCTTGAATCTTCGAATCTTGAATCTTTAATTTCTTCAACTTCAAACTTCAACTCTATCTTGACTCCATCGATCTCAATACTTCGTCTTCAACTTCATCGTGATGAACACTCGTCGTTGAGGCTTCAGCATTTCATCGTCTTCATGGTCGTCGATAGTATTGAAGTAGTAAAAACCCATTCATGTTGCAAAAGATAGAGGAGGCATGAAAATGCGACTCCATTCGCAACAACGGAGAGGTGCAAGAATTGCGACTCCGTTCGCAATTGTGGGTGAAGCATGAATTGCGAACCCGTTCGCAAAAGGAGGGCGCTGAAAAATGCGAACCCATTCGCATTAGTTGGAGTGGCATGAATTTGCGAACCTGTTCGCACAAGATGGGCAGGCAGGATTTGCGAATCCATTCGCAATAGTCAATGGGGCCAGATTTGCGAGTCCGTTCGCATAAAGTGGAGTGCAATAAATTGCGACTCCATTCGCAAAACATGGAGAGGCGAGATTTGCGAATGCGTTCGCACATGAAGGGGAGGCGTGATTTGCGAATGCGTTCGCACATGAAGGGGAGGCGTGATTTGCGAATCCGTTCGCAAATGAAGGGGAGCCAGGGAATTGCGAACCGGTTCGCAATTGTTGGGAGGGGGCACGAGATTTGCGAACTGGTTCGCAATTGTTGATGGATGAGGAATTTGCGACTCCAGTCGCATGTGTTCACAATGGTCAAGAAATGCGAACCCGTTCGCATGTAATTATTTTTCTTGAGTTCCAACTTGTGTCCATTCACTCAATCACCTGAAATCCAATCAACAATAAAAATCATATGTTGTCGTCAAAACTCAACATTTACAACTACTCAAAAGTCATACACACTACAAATCTACAACCCAACAAATCTACAACCCAGCCCAGCCCGTCCAATTTTAATTTATATAAATAAAAATTAAAAAATAATTATTGAATTTATTTATATGCGTTTTTACTTAAAATTTTCCTTCTAACTTTGTTGATTTTATTAGTATACTAAAAGGATGTACTAATAAATTTATAAAATAAAATTTAAAAAAAAAGTGCGTTTTGTAAAAATAAAAGTTTAAATAAATTGATTCAAAAATAATGTTATCTCGCTTTATATTATAAGTATTAGAAATTTGGGAAAATTTGTAAATAAGGGTTTTTAAAAATATTTGTTTGAAGAATTTCAACTTATATTTTCCAAAATTGGTAAATTGACTAAATAAATGGTTAAATTTCCAAAATGTCATTATTTCTTTTAAAACCATTAAATAATGCTGGGGCATTTCCGTCATCCCACAACACAAAAAATAAGAAGACAAAAATTTCTCCGCATTCACGCGTCTTCTCTCTCGGCAAACTCACACGCAGCGCATGGGCCTCACACGCCCCTCCCTCAAAGGCCAAACATATTGAATGTTCAAATTTTATACTAAATGCCCAGACCTCAGAATACTACACTAGCGCGTGGGCCTCACACGCCCCTCCCTCAAAGGCCAAACATATTGAATGTTCAAATTTTATACTAAATGCCCAGACCTCAGAATACTACACTGAATATGTTATTATTACACTGAATGTCCCAAACCCTATAATACCTATTTTATGGGTTTGAAACATCTATAAATAGGAATCTCCATACTTGATTATTAGGATGATGCTATTGAGAGCATCAAGAGACGATCAATGTTATTAAGAGCATTGATTTGAGAGATCGATATTATTGAGAATATCATGAGACGCGGTGTTATTGAAAACATCGTTTTAAAATATCGTTTCTATAGAGAGAGATTTTCGTGAGATAGATCTATTGAGAGATCTATATTTGTAACCACGTTGATTCGATCATAGTGATATTTTCTCCTCCTCTCCTGGTTTTTCCCTATTTTGAGTTTCCATGTAAAATTCATGTTCTATCTTTTATATAATTTTCTTTCTCATCTATTCTTATATTTCAAGCTATTTTGTGTGGAGTAATTTTGGGAGCCGAAATTACAACAAGTGGTATCAGAGTCTGAGGTCGCGACTTGGGATTCCTGTGAGCTTGAGAATATTTTTCGGAGATGGCGATGAAGTACGATATTCCGATGTTGGATAGGAACACTCGGTTCTCGACGTGGCGGTTCAAGATGGAGGCGATCTTGGCGCAATTGGATCTAGACGAGACATTGTTGGGGCTCGATAAGACGCCAAGCACGTTGAAGACGAAGGAGAAAGAGAAGAAGGATCGAAAAGCAAGGGGAATTATTGGGCTACATCTTTCTACCTCTATATTGAAAGAGGTGATGCATGAGAAGACAGCGGCATACATGTGGAAGAAAATCGAGGAGCTTACATCTCAAACAAAAATTATTTCTTCACAAGATGCCCGAAGGAGGTAGTTTGCAAGATCAATTATCTGCTTTTAATGAGACGGTCTTGGATCTCAAGAATTTGGGTATAAAGTACGATAGTGAAGACTTGGCGTTGTGGTTATTATGTTTCTAGCCTCCTTCTCATGCAAATTTTAGGGATACGCTGGTCTATAGTCGGGAAACCCTTACTAGGCAGGATGTGGTGGAGGCGCTGCATTCTAAAGAGAGGATGAAATTTCTCGTTGATGGAAGGTCTGATGCAATAGGTGAAGGCCTTAACGTCCAAGGTGGGGCGAGAGGAAGGTCTAAGGGGTATTCTCGATCTAAGGGAGAACGAGAATGTTATTATTGCAAGAAGAAGGGCCATATCGTGAAATATTGTCCGAGATTGAAGGATAAGAATCGCAAGGACGATTCTGTTAATCAGAGCAGCAAACCGGAGGTAGGTTTTGCGGAAGAAGATTATGGAGATTTTCTTCTGGCGTCTGATTTGGGATCATGAGCGTCTGATATGTGTCATTTTAAGGGTTGGTTTTATACGTATGATGTCGTGGCCACGGGGACAGTGGCTATGGGGAATGGCGCACTGTGTGAGATACTTGGAATTGGGAGGATCTAGGTCAAGATGTTCGACGGAGTGATTCGAACACTTGACAATTTGAAGCACGTTCCTTGTTGTGTATTATTTTATATGTATAGGAAACAGAAATAAAGAAACTTGCGTGTTGATCACTATCCGAAAAACAATATTTTCACTATATAGAAATTTGTTAACAAGATACAACACAAAATTCATTTGAGAAACTAATAAGAGAATTCTGTACTTTTCTTGTAGGGTACTTTTTATGTGTTGGTTTGTGTTACTCTGTTTTTGTACTATTACTGTGTATTTTTTGTTTCTTAGCGTAAACACATATTTATACACAAAACACAGACTATAGAGGAGGGATGCAACGTTTAAGATTTGACATGTTTAAGCGTTAACTTTGTTGGAGACAATTTGTTAAGCAATAGCGTTAACTTTATTGGACACAACCTTTCAGCTTGTAACGTTAACTTATTTTGTTGTACACAATTTGTTAAGCAATAGCGTTAACTTTATTGGACACAACCTTTCAGCTTCTAACGTTAACGTTAATATTATTTCAGATTATACGCAACTATTATACACAACGTTTATACTAACGTTAACTTTTAATATTAAACTTTATCTGAAAATTAATTTATCTGTTTTATTAATTATTAATTTATATCTTTTGAACTGATATAATTAATTTGTTTACTTAAAATATTATATCTATTTTTAAACAAATATAATTTATTTTATTTATGTAAAATAAATACAAATTACTAACAATCCTCTAATTTGTATATTCTCCACTTTAAACATATTATGAATACAAGAAGATATCTTTCGATTTGGACCTCCAATTAGTGTATATACTTTAAAGTTTAACGAAACTATATGTATCTTTAAGATTTGAACCTTAGCACATAATATATTTATTATTATATTTCTCAAAAGATTTTAACTAACTTTAGCACTATGGCCATGTGCTAATCATGTCACATTCGTAAACATTAATAGAATATCAAAACTTATAATCGAAGCGGCACCACTTCTATGTTTACTTAGGTAAAGTCTTTAATTTTTCCCAATTGCTTTAGACATAAGACTTTATTAAGAACAATATGTTCATCCTCTTCTTCTGGCAATTGTCACCACTAGTTATGATAGTATTGTTTTGAAATACACTAGTGCTATCAATCACATTACTATGTTATTACCCATTGAACTTTATCATTAGTTGTTACTAATTCAAAGTTGGGTTCCCATACTTATTTTTTTTATTTTTTTTATTTTTAAATCCAATAATTTTGGTCGAATTAATCACTAATTGCTTTAATGAGATAGATCTGCGCAGATCTTATATAAATAATTGTAATTACAAATTAAATCTCTTACATATTAGTCTTTTAAACCAATATGTTTATTATATATGTTGCTATATATGCTCTTGTAATTACACACTTTGTAATTAAATTATATATGTCTATATGCTCTTTAATTTTAATTACACACTTTGTAATTAAATCTCTTACATATTACTGTTTTAACCCAATATGTTTTTTATATATATCAATAAACTCTTGAGCACGATATAAAGAAATAGCATAGATCTGCGCAGATCTTATATAAATAATTGTAATTACAAATTAAATCTTTTACATATTAGTCTTTTAAACCAATATGTTTATTATATATGTTGCTATATATGCTCTTGTAATTACACACTTTATAATTAAATCTCTTACATATTACTTTTTTAACCCAATATGTTTTTTTATATATATCAATATACTCTTGAGCGCAACTGTCACGGTATAAAGAAATAGCAGGGTTGTGCCCACAACCACAACTTTATATCAATTAACTATCTATCGATTAACTTTTTTTTTTAATCATTATGCAAGAGCTATAAACTCTGATTCTATTGTGGAATGTGATATTCAATTTTGCTATAAACTCTGATTCCATTGTGGAATGTGATATTCAATTTTGTTTCTTGGACGAGCAATTATAGCGCCCACCTATTGAGAATATCCATCCAGCGATAGATTATCCTTTATTAGTATTGGACATCCAATTTCATGACGCTAATATTTTGAATTTTTCTCCAGAAACTTCTACTAGAAAAGTGATTATATCAGTGAAATAAAATCAGACCAAAGTGATTATATCCAGTAAAATAAAATCAGACCAAAGTCCTTTTCTTTTCTTATTGGTTGCCTTCTTCTTGAATTTACACTTGGATCTTTTCACGGTTTTTCTTGCTTTTTATCATATTTGATAGGCCCTTACATATTTTATAAGAATCTATCTTTTTCACTTAAATGGATTTTGGATTCCACCATTATATTAGATTGTAAGTCCAACAACCTCCATGCTTCAGAATTTTGAGCATAACCAACAGAACATTTTTAATGTCCCTTGTTCTTAACTTGGATTTATTAGGACCAGTACCTTTATAATAACATATACAACGTATCAAAGATAGTAAATGTCACCTTATTTTATCTTGTCACCTTGTATAATTTGTGCCATCAATGATCGAGTTTGATGGAATCATTCTCCTTGGAATTGCACCTTCTTGTTGATTAATTCTGTCTCCATTATAGATATATTGTTTTTCGATTGTTGTGTATTTTTTATATGTATAGGAAACAGAAATAAAGAAACCTTGAGGCGTGTTGATCACTGTAGAATTTATAAAACCAGAAAAATAGAGGAGAGCTTCCTCTGTATAAAACGAAAGAAAAAATATATGTGTATTGAATAATTGAATTATAGTTGTGTACATCCGTAGGGTATTTATACACCAAGAAATATAAACCAAATATAAACCCTAATCCTAATAGAATTAGGAATCAATATCCCTGTACGAATTAAACACATGAATAAAATATGATGAGATCCTATTTCCATAAATAGATTAGGAACTCAAATATGGACATGCATACGTGAGCATGCATGCATGCATGTAGATCATCAATAGCCCCCCTCAAGATGGGAGTAAATGTCTATAACTCCCATCTTGGAGAGAAGCTAATGGAACACCTTGAAGCCGGGAGCCTTGGTTAATAATTCTGCAACTTGTTCTAAGGTCTTGAGGTAGAACATTTTGAACAATCCTTTGTGAAGCCATTCTCTGACAAGATGACAATCGATTTCAATGTGTTTAGTACGCTCATGAAATACTGGATTAGAGGCGATGTGCATGGCTGCAACGTTATCACAGTAAAGTAGAGCAGGTTGATTATGTGGAATATCAAAATCATGTAGCAACTTTTTGAACCAAATAAGTTCACATACACATGATGCCATTGAACGGTATTCTGACTCAGCTGATGACCTAGAAACCGTGGTTTTTTTCTTGGATCTCCAGGCAACCAAGGAATCACCTAAAAACACACAATATCCAGTGATTGATCTTCTGGTTTCGAGGTCAGCAGCCCAATCAGCATCACAATATGCCTTTAAGTGGATGACATTAGATGATGGATAAAACAGACCCTGTCCTGGTGAGCTTTTAAGATATCTAACAACCCTAAGAGCTGCTGAAAGATGAATATCAGTAGGACAATCAAGAAATTGACTGAGAACTTGAATTGAATATGAGATGTCAGGTCTGGTGAGGGTTAAATACAATAACCTCCCTATTAATCTTCTATACTCAGAGGGATTGGAAAGTGAAGTGCCTTCATCTTTAGTGAGTTTCAAACCTTGTTCAAAAGGGAACTTAATAGGCTTGCTATCAAGAAGATCACAGTCAGCTATAACATCAAGGGTGTATTGCCTTTGATTTATTGTCAGTCCAGTTTCATTTCTTGCTACTTCAAATGCCAAGAAAGAATCTGAGAGGACCTAGATCTTTGAGCTGAAAATGACTGGATAAATATGATTTCAACTGAGTGAGAGAACTGATGTCATTGCCTCCCAAAATAATGTCATCAACATAAATTAATAGAAAAGTCAATGATGATCCAGACTTCATAATGAACAAGGAAGAGTCAGCATTACTCTGAACAAAGCCATATGAAGTAATTACTGAACAAAGCTTCTCATTCCACTGTCTGGAGGCCTGCTTCAAACCATATAAATATTTATGGAGTTTGCAACACATGTTGGATGAAGTAGGTACAGAATATCCTTCTGGTAGAGTCATGTATACATCTTCATGCAGATCACCATAGAGAAAGGCATTATTTATGTCTAGTTGACTGAGGTGCCAATTAAATGAGGATGCCAAAGCCAAAACAGATCTCACAGTTGCAATTTTGGCAACTGGAGAGAAAGTCTCAAAGAAATCCAAGCCTTCTTGCTGTGTATACCCTTTTGCAACTAACCTTGCCTTGTATCTTTCAATTGATCCATCTGATTTTCTTTTAATTTTATATACCCACTTGCATCCAATCAATTTCTTACCGGGAGTAATAGGGATAACACTCCATGTATGATTTGATTCAAGAGCTGCAATTTCTCTATTCATGGCTTCCTGCCATTCTGGTTGTTTGGCTGCAAGTTTGAATGTTCTAGGCTCAGTGTGAAGAGCTGTAGACATAACATACTTCAGATATGGATCACTCAATTTTGCAAAGTTCAGATGATCAAAGAGAGGATAATTAGAAATCTCCACAAATGGGATACTAGTATGCTGGTGAACTTTGCTGATTAAGTGGCACTGATAATCTTTGAGGTATCCTGGAGGCTTGGTATTTCTGCTTGTTCTTCTCATTGGAGGTGTAGGTGATGATTCAACATTATCAACATCAGTTGGAGAGACTGGACTGGAAGTATCAATGCCCTCAGATTCTGAAATTACTTCTGTATTTTCTGATATTACTTCAGGTTCTTGTTCAGTGTTTGGAGATGAATCAGTATTGGGAATGACATAATCCTGTGAGCTATTGATGTTGACATAATCCAGCATATCAAAAGGTGTTGAATGCTGAGGCTGTGACTGATGATCATCATGGTTATGAAAAGGGAAAATCTCTTCATAAAATTTAACATCTCTTGAAGTGATGAGAGTATGATTCTCTATATCATATAAAATATATCCTTTGATTCCCTTTGGATACCCTACAAGGATGCATTTGTGAGCTCTAGATGTAAACTTGTCTTTTCTTGGATCAATTTTAGCAGCATAACACAAGCAACCAAAGGTTCTGATTGTGGACAGATCAGGATCTTTGCCATATAACACTGAATAAGGTGTCTGATTATGGATGGTTTTTGAAGGTGTTCTATTGATGAGGTAAGTGGCAGTTAGAATACACTCACCCCAGAGCTCAATAGGGGTATTTGACTGAAACCTGAGTGCTCGTGCAACTTCAAGTACATGTCTATGTTTTCTTTCAACCAATGAATTCTGTTGAGGAGTATAAACACAACTCCTCTGATGTTCAATGCCATGAGTACTGTAAAATTCATTAATTTCAAACTCTTTCCCTTGATCACTTCTCACTGTCTTAACATTGGTTGAAAACTGAGTTTTCACAGTTTGAATAAAATTTTCCAGTATTTCTCTGACCTCAGATTTTGAGTGCATCAAGTATATCCAAGTGAATCTGCTTTTATGTTCTACAATGGTGAGAAAATATTTGGAACCATTATGAGCAGTTACTGAGAAAGGACCCCAGATATCAACATGGATTAATTCAAACATATTCAAAGCTTGTTCAACATGATCAGGAAAGGGTAACCTTGTTTGTTTTGACTTATGGCAGATATCACAAGCATGATTAATAAACTTATCATTGACTGAAGGAAAATTCTTATTAATTTTGTGCATAAGCATCATTCTATGAACAGATTGATGACCCATCCTTTTATGCCAAATATCAATAGAAACACTGTTAACATAAATATTGGTTGATCTGATATCCCTCATTCCTTTACAATTATTGGTGATATGATCACTTGCTCCAGAATCCATTATCCACACCTTATTACTTAAACTCATCATACAATGGGAAGCAAGAGTATAAGAAGAATTACCTGTTGCCTTCTTTTCAGTTGATCCAACATTGATCCCTTGCAGTAGGCTGCATAGATGTTTATATTCCTTTGATGACATCTTTACTCCTGGATCCTCCTCTTCCTTTTCAACCTGGTTGACACTAGATTTCTGTGGAGTTTTAGGATCCTTATCTGGATAACCATGGAGTTTAAAACATCTATCAATAGTGTGACCAGATTTTCCACAGTGAGAGCAATTTCTATCCTGCCCTTGACCATCAGATGAACTTCTTGTGAAATATCCAGGTGGAAATCCATAAATCAAATAACACTTGTCAAGAGTGTGATTAGTCCTTTTGCACTTGGTACATATCATTGAGTTTTTATTATTAACCTGATTACCAGCCTTGCTCCAAGTTTGCTGCCCCACTCCCTTGTTGTCCTGCCTTGCTGCCATGGCATTGGATTGTGTATTACTTGAGCCAAAGTTTTTCAACTCAAGGTTAGATTCCTCTTGGGAAACCAGACTAAAATTTTGATCAAGTGAGGGTAATGGATCTTGTAGGAGAATCTGATTTCTGAGGTTTATATATTCATCATTGAGCCCCATTAGAAACTGGAGAACTTTCCTTTTATTGGCTTTCTGATAATTATCCTTCATAGCAGGACAATTACTCGTGGGACATGGACACAAAGGCTCATAAGCTGCTATTTCATCCCAAATACCTTTGAGTTTTGCAAAGTAAATACTCACCATATCTGCTTCTTGTTTTGTGCTGATCAGCTTCTGTTCAAGCATATAAACCATGTTGTTATTGGTTTTAGAAAATTTAGTATGGAGTTCCTTCCATACTTGTCTGGCCGAGGTTGCATATGCAGTGAAACCTGCCAACTCCGGGGATAAGTTGGATGAAATCCACGTAAGAACCATGATATTACACCTTCTCCAATAAATATATAGAGGATCTTCCGGTGGGGGTTCTGGGACGGATCCATCAACAAATCCATGTTTGTTCTTTGTCATGAAGGCATTCATCATGTTCCTGCTCCAGGTTTGATAATTCTTTGCATTCAATGGTTCACTAACCAGTTTTTGGCTTGGCGCCTCTCCATAGTGCAGGAAGTACGGGCTAGAAGGCTTTGTTGGATCCATGGGGTTTGAGGAGTCGCTACCAGATGGATTGCTTGCTTCTATTCTTGCTTGCTCTTCAGGATTAACCATGATTTGCGCGGAAACGCTTTGATACCATGTAGAATTTATAAAACCAGAAAAATAGAGGAGAGCTTCCTCAGTATAAAACGAAAGAAAAAATATGTGTATTGAATAATTGAATTATAGTTGTGTACATCTGTAGGGTATTTATACACCAAGAAATATAAACCAAATATAAACCCTAATCCTAATAGAATTAGGAATCAATATCCCTGTACGAATTAAACACATGAAAATATGATGAGATCCTATTTCCATAAATAGATTAGGAACTAAAATATGGACATGCATACGTGAGCATGCATGCATGCATGTAGATCATCAATAATCACTATCCGAAAAACAATATTTCAACTATGTAGAAATTTGTTAACAGGATACAACAAGACACAAAATTCATTTGAGAAACTTATAAGAGAATTATGTACTTTTCTTGTACAGTACTTTTTATGTGTTGGTTTGTGTCACTCTGTTTTTGTACTATTACTGTGTATTTTTTGTTTCTTAGCGTTAACACATATTTATACACAAAACACAGACTGTAGAGGAGGGATGCAACGTTTTAGATTTGACATGTTTGCTTTAACTTTGTTTGAGACAATTTGTTAAGCAATAGCGTTAACTTTATTGGACACAACTTTCAGCTTGTAACGTTAACTTATTTTGTTGTACACACGTTAACTTTATTGTACACAACCTTTCAGCTTCTAACGTTAACGTTAATATTATTTATACGCAACTATTATACGCAACTATTATACACCACGTTTATAATAACGTTAACTTTTGCGTTAATATTAAACTTTATCAGAAAATTAATTTATCTGTTTTATTAATTATCAGAAAATTAATTTATCTGTTTTATTAATTATTAATTTATATCGTTTGAACTGATATAATTAATTTGTTTACGTAAAATATTATATCTATTTTAAACCGATATAATTTATTTTATTTACGAAAAATAACAAATACAAATTACTAACAATAATATGTAAGAGATTTAATTATAAAGTGTGTAATTAAAATTAAAGAGCATATAGACATATATAATTTAATTACAAAGTGTGTAATTACAAGAGCATAGCGACATATATAATAAATATATTGGTTTAAAAGACTAATACCTAAGAGATTTAATTACAAAAGGTGTAATTACAATTATTTTAATACTATTATAACTTAACTAGTGGTGTCAATTGCCAGAAGAAGATGATGAACATATTGTTCTTAATAAAGTTAAGTCTAAAGCAATTGGGACAAATTAAAGACTTTACTTAAGTAAACATAGAAGTGGTGCTGCTTCGATTAGAATTTGTGATAAATATTAATGTTTACGAATGTGACAGGATTAGCACATGGCTATATATAGTAGTGCTAAGGTTAGTTAAAATCTATGGAGAAATATAATAATAAATATATTATGTGCGTTATACTTTCGGTTTAACATTTAAGAGATTAAGGTTCAAATCTTAAAGATAGCTATAGTTTCGTTAAACTTTAAAGTATATACACTAATTGTTGGAGGTCCAAATCGAAAGATACCTTATACAAATTAGTGGAGGATTGTTAGTAATTTGTATATGTTATTTTAAGTAAATAAAATAAATTATATCGGTTTAAAATAGATATAATATTTTACGTAAACAAATTAATTATATCAGTTTAAAAGATATAAATTAATAATTAATAAAACAAATAAATTAATTTTCAGATAAAGTTTAATATTAACGCAAAAATTAACGTTATTATAAACATTGTGTATAATAGTTGCGTATAATTTGAAATAATATTAACGTTAACTTTAGAAGCTGAAATGTTGTGTACAATAAAGTTAACGCTATTGCTTAACAAATTGTGTCCAACAAAATAAGTTAACGTTACAGGCTGAAAGGTTGTGTCCAATAAAGTTAACGCTATTTGCTTAACAAATTATCTCCAACAAAGTTAACGCTAAAACATGTCAAATCCGGTCTGTGTTTTGTGTATAAATATGTGTTTACGCTAAGAAACAAAAAATACACAGTAATAGTACAAAAACAGAGTAACACAAACCAACACATTAAAAGTATCGTACAAGAAAAGTACATAATTCTCTTATAAGTTTCTCAAATGAATTTTGTGTCTTGTTGTATCATGTTAACAAATTTCTACATAGTGGAAATATTGTTTTTCGAATAATGATCAACACGCCTCAAGGTTTCTTTATTTCTGTTTCCTATACATATAAAAAATACACAACATTCCTGACTTGAGGGTGGGTATTATTTCTCTCCGTGCCCTTGATGAGAAGGGTTATCACTACTCCGCTCGAGGTGGAGTTTTAGAGGTGAGCAGACGTGCTCCTATAGTGATTAGAGGAGAGAAAAAGACCGGAGGACTTTATGTCCTACAAGGATCTACGGTTACTCGGAGCGGCGTAATCGTACCCGCTGGTTCAAGCTGTCTTGGGGAAGCTGAGGATGCGATGCACGCTAAGGAGAAATCGATGACTTTCGTGATGGGTGGTGCAGTCACTCATATTAGTAAAAACGAGGGGGCTTGTTTTCGCGACTTGAGGGTGTCGAATTGTAGTGCTTTGTCTTGCGGGAATGCCGGGAATACACGCAAGAGGTTCAAAACTATTTGGGTGAGGAAATCACATTTGGGGACTAAGTTTCGACGAGGGTCGAACTTAGTCAATTTTAGATATTGAGGAGCCCGCGGGGGCCGGTGAAGGAGAAGATAGAGATTAATATAATCGACGTGTGAAGTCAAGGTAACTTTTGGGTTTTGGGGTTGTATGAGATTCTCGTCAAGGTGGAGATTTGTTGAGTAGTGACTCGAATCCAATCGAATTAAAAGAAACGAGGATTAAATTGGACGGACGAAATGAGACGTGGCGACCGATGGAGCTGAGCGCACATTGACTTCGTCTTAGTTAAGCTGTGGGCCTGGAACTTCGATCAGATTTATTGTCTTGTGAATTGAGATCACAAATTGAGTTCTGATATGGGCCAGGCCCATTAAGGGAATTGGGTGCTCACTGCCTTCACCGACGACCGATTCGAGAAATAGTTAATCGGGTCCGTATATTGTTTTTGTGGTAAAACAATGTATTGATGTTTCTTTTAATTAATGAATATAATTATATTGAAGATATTATTATTATATTATTTGGCGAATTAAGGAATATAATTATATTGAAGATATAATTATATTATTTGGCAAGAGGATTTGAGTTATATTTGAAATAGGAATAAAATGATTTTGTTCTTAATTTTATTGTTATCTATTTTATGGGTTTGAAACACCTATAAATAGGAATCTCCATACTTGATTACTAGGATGATGTTATTGAGAGCATCAAGAGACGATCAATGTTATTGAGAGTTGATTTATACGGTTTTGTGCCGTTTTTCTTAGTTTTCTTATGTGTGAATTGTGTCGTTTTGAGTCGTTCAATTGTGTCATTCTCTTGTTTTTGGTATGGTTTAATGTGTTGTGAAGTGTGCAGGTGTATGAGCATGTTCGATACGAAAAGAGAAAGAAAACGAGCAAAAAAGAGTTAAAATCGGTAAAAGTGATTTGGCCGACAAACGACCGAGATTGCGCTAGAAACTTGGAGAGCTCGGTTCTTCGAACTCCGACCACCTACATGCATGGTCTATACTTTGTCGGAAAGAAATCAAATAGGTGTACGAGGCCCTGCCCATTTATTATCATAGATCCCATTCATATAGTCGCAATCCTCGAGTTTCCATCCCAGTACGCAGCTGCCCCAGAGTGTATGCGCAACGAACTTGGAGAGCTTTGTTCTCCCAACTCCGACCACCTAAAGCGATGATATATACCTCTACGGAAAGATCTTGGAGTCCTCTACATTGCCCATCCAACCAAGCGCTCGCTTGCGGCAGTCACCAGGCGCCCGCCTGCTCCTGATTCCAGAATGAGCTGATTTCTGTGCAAGCGCTCGCCTTCCTCCCAGGCGCTTGCCCGCGACATCCTCCAGGCGCCCTCCTGACCCCCCAGGCACCCGCCCGGTGTGACTTCCAGCTTGACCGCGTTTTGACCGTCGATTTTCTTGTACTATAAGTAGGGTTTCGACCCGAATAAACAAACACGCTTGATTTCACTTTGTTTCACGCACGATTGGAGAACTCTTAGACGCTATTCCCTAGGTTTTAAACGTCGTTTTTATTTGCTTTGATTCGTGGATTCAATCGGGGTTAGCATCGATTTTGTTTTGATCTGGAACAAGTAACTAGTAAGTTGTTTTTACCTTTTCTTATTTATTATTTTAGTTTATTTCTTGTTTTATTTTAGCTTTATTTCTGGCCTCTATACAATCCATCATTGGATGACGTTTTTCAGGATTTCATGCAAACGGCCAACCAGATAATGAAATCAAATGAATAGTTGATCAAAGCGAATGAAGTGGCGATGACCAGAAATGCTGAAGCAAATTTTGAATACCCTCCACCGTATTTGATGCAACCAGATTCGTCATATAAGTCATCTTTGGGGGAAACTTTCCAGGATTTCATGCAGATGGCCCAACAAGTCACGAAAGCAAACGAAGCGTCAATGAAGGCGAATGAAGTTAGATTGGCAGAAAGTGTCGAAGCAGAAGCAAGGTCAAAGGTCATAGGAGATATGATTTATAAGATGTGCAATCAAAGCGAGTGGGTACACGAGGAAGAGAATCTCCAAAGTGACTACGACTATGATGAAGTTGAACCGAATGAGGTCGAGGCCAAAGTGGAGCATATGTACGACAATGAACTAAATTTTGGAGGAAGATGATGAAAAAGAGACGATTGAGAGTATGGTGTTAGAGGAGATTACACAAAAAGTGTCACATCAAGATGAAGACCCATACAAGTTGTCAATTCCACTCCCCAGAGAACTAGAGCAAGAGACATTGAGTATAAATATAGTAGTTGACAATCAAGAGGTAGTGCATTTACAAGAAGAGGAGTCATCGATGCTAGATATCTCTCTTGAGTCTCAAATCTCAAATTTCAATGACACGAGAGACGATGGCAAGGAGGTTGAGAATGTAGTTCCCAAGCGCACATGTATGATCAAATCACCTTCTTCCTCTATGAGTTGTCAAGTACATAACAAATTAGAGCTTCCTCGTTCCTCACTTGAGATGGTCGATCTTATTTATGATGAGGATTCAAATGTGATACATGCTCATCACCCACACAAGCCGCATGATCCATGTTTTTTAAAATTTAATTGTGCTTTGGGTTCGAATGTAAGAAGAGCGAATGAGATGGTTTGTGAGGTAGAAATTAATAATTTTGCTCAGTGTGCTATAAATTATTTTTACCCCTATGCTATTGATCTCTTGGTCGAGATGATGTTTTTGCAGGAAAGTAGCTCGATATTTTTATATCCTAGCGTTGAAGACAAGCAAGAAATGCACGTAAAGCAAAGTGTGGGGGTACTCAAGAGCGATGAAGAAAAAGAACCACCTCCACTTAAATTAGAACTGAAAGGGTTACATAAACAGTGGAAATATGTTTATATAAAAGAGATGGCACTTGAGAAGATGAGCCTCATTGAGGCTCCTTATTGATGAAAGATTGGTCAAGTTCGAGACGTTAAACAAGCGCCCCGTGGAGGCTAATCCACGAGTCGTAATGCTCATGAGTGATCACTCGGTTCCCAAAATGAGCGCCACGTGGAGGCCTTCCAATGAATTCTTACGGGCTTGATCGAGAAGACCAAAGGAGTCAACACCGCTGTTTGCACCTTCTTACCCTTCTTCTTTTAAACTTGCTTTTGTATATTATGATTTTTGTTTTTAATTTTTTTTTATTTGTGTCGTGCATGCTTTGATTCTTCCATGCTTGGGTTTGTGTGGTTCTTTGCATCACATTGGGACAATGTGTCTTTCATGTGTGGGGTAGCTTTGCATGTTCTTAGGGTAACTCGTTGTTTCGCGAGGTTTGTTGGAGTTATAGCAGTTTTCAAATTTCGCTTATGTTCTGTGTTTTTTTTCGCGTTGATCACCCTCCCCATTTGGCACAATTGCGGTATAGTTGTTAGAAGCATGTCTAGGCAATATAGGCTTCAGTTTACACATAATTGAATTCAGGGCTTCATCAAGAAGATAATGACGAGTTGATTAATTGTGGGTCCTACACTTATGATTTGCTACATAGAGAGAGTCATGATTTTCATGACATCGGTTAAGCCCGAGTATTAAGTAGATCGAGTTCATTGGTTGTTTGGCCAGGTTATACACGAGGATTCTACTTTGATCGTCTCTTTTATTAGTAGTGTGGTTTAGCTATATATATGTATTATTCGCAACCGGACGCAAAAACTGAAGAAGTTCGAAAAAGTTAGTTGCGTATGTGAAAAAAGGGTCGACAGCCGAACTAGTAAGAAAAAATAAATGGTTCGAAAAATCCCGATGCCGAGGAAAAAAATATATAAAAAGAAAACAAAAGGAAAAAAAAAAGAAAAAAAAATATTTGTATAAGTATTAATATTATTAGAGCAGCCACACTGCTTATACGAGAACAATTAGTATGAGAAACCACGCTAGGATACTCGAGTGACCCTCGACTGTTTACACCTGGCGAACATTGCCTCACTTGATTGACTTCGGCTACACATTTTGGTGGTTTTGTTTAATTTTGCTCGTTGTTGATTGTTGAGTTTGCCACGAAACCAAGCGAGGAGGAAAACGGCGCCCGCCGTTAGGGAATCGGCGCCAGCCGAATGGAAACGGCGACCGCCGTTTATGGACCCGCGACCGCCGAAAAGGTCGAGATTGACGAAGTCGTGACTGAACGCTTTTGAGGGGTTTTGGCGATCGCCGAAAGGGTATCGGCGCCCGCCGAAATCGTCCTGCGACCGCCGGTTTGGAAACGGCGGTCGCCAAATGTGCCAGGCGCTGGGATTTTTTGGAAAGTCCTATTTTTGGTCCGTTTTGGTTTCCTTCTCCTACAAGGCATGCTATGGGAGAGAATTAATGTTACCATACATTAATTAGGTCTCTCCCCTATATAAAGAGAGCTACTCCATAGGCATAAACACACCGATTATAATTTTATAGCTATTGCGTGAGATTTGAGGGTTTAGAGCATATATCATCCTTGTAATCGTGAAGCAATATTATAGTGAATTGTTCGTCGTTCCTCCCGTGGTTTTTCCCAATTGGGTTTCCACGTAAATTCTTGTCTTCTCTATTTTTCTTGTTGATTTCTTTTCTTCAGTATTCTTGTTTTCTTCATACTATACATCGTCCCGATCGTCAACAAGAGTATCAGAGCTAAGGATCTATGACGAACAAGTGGTATCAGAGCTAAGGATTTATTACGAGCGTGAAGTATGACATACCGATGCTGGATCTCAACACAAGGTTCCCTATTTGGCAATATAAGATGAGGTTAGTTCTACGATCCCTGAAGCAAGAGATCGCTCTCAATGGTATTGACAATATGCCGGTTCACATGGAGCATGGCTACCGCGTGACGCTCGATCAGATGGCTATGGCGACCATAGGGCTCCATGTCTCGAACAGTTTGGCGGAGGACATCATGGAGATGAAGACAGCGAAGGAGTTGTGGGAGAAGCTCGAAGAGATGTGCATCACCAAGACGGTGTCAAGTAAGTACAATTTGAAGAGGAGTTTATATTTCCTCAAGATGGCGGAGGGATCTTCTATCCCCGCGCACGTAGCGAAATTCAAGGAGAAAGTCGCCGACCTCGGCAACATTGGCGTGAAGATCGAAGATGATGATCTTGCGTTTTGGCTCCTAATTTCTCTACCCCCTTCTATGGCGACCTTCTGTTGGAGTTGTATACTTAATGTCTAGATTTAAGTGATATGAACTCCCGATCCATTGCCATTAATCTATTTAATTAAATAAACAATTATTTGCGTTTAATTATTTATAATTAAATATATGCAAATTATAGTCCTAGATTATATACGTTGTAGTTAGTATGGTGTGCGGGCCCACACAGAAGATCATACTATCGGTTACTCGTATTTAATCAAACAGTTGCTCACGACCTAGATGGACATGGACCAATCCATCGGTATAGTCGTTGTATGAGAGAGAAAATAATCTGTCTTGATTATTTTATCACACTTGTACACTTGGTGTATTGGGCGGATCGTTTGAGATTTATCGATTAGGATTGCCTTGGATAATCGATTTAAATTTCAGTGTATTTTATTCTTAATCCCCGATACTATTGCGGGTGTGTATATTTAATATAAGTGACTTTGATTTTCCAAAGGAATTGACCGGTTTAGTTATTAGGTCAATTACCGGTTAAGTTGGGTCGCTATATTTTATATATAACATGCCGTGAATTCTTGACGGGAAAGTGTATCCCTTAAGGGTTGATAATATCCCCGAGATGAGTTCATAAGGAATTATTATGTAAACCCTGCAGGTGGATTTGTTCCGCATAATAATTAAGGTTGAATGGTACTAT
Source organism: Euphrasia confusa (assembly GCA_954870475.1). Taxonomy (NCBI): domain Eukaryota; kingdom Viridiplantae; phylum Streptophyta; class Magnoliopsida; order Lamiales; family Orobanchaceae; genus Euphrasia; species Euphrasia confusa. Next base: position 11,294,493 of record OX940954.1, on the reverse strand, counting down.
TCTCGGATATAAGAGATGAATAAATTAATTAGCAATAAATTAATTTTATTCATGGATATTTATATCTTAAATACACGGAATAAATAATACTACCGGAGAAATATTATTTGATATAATATGATTTAATATTGGGAGTGCAATTAATTTATTTAGTGGAAAATAAATTAATTAATATTAATGGGATTAATAGATTTGGGTTTGAGCTCAATTTAATCATTAATATTGGAAGCTCAATATTCCACCTCCTTAAGATCCCCTACGTAGCCTATAAAAGCACTACATGGTCTTCTCTATTCTCATAACTTGAAGATCACAATTCAAGAGAGAGAAAGGAGAGAAGGAGATCCATAAGAGTTCGGAGGATCGTCGCCCAAACGACGTTCGAACGAAGTGCAAGGAATACGTGGGAAGGTCTCAAGGTCTTCAAAGATCTCGTTTCTCCGTACAACGAGAACAAAGGTAAAATCGTTGAACCCCATTCGATGATTTTAATGTTTAATTATCGTAAAAATAACGTGAACGTAAGATCCGAGGTTTGGGATCCTCACCGGGGTCGAGCTGGGTGGTGGTGATCGAAGATCACCGGACCACCGCGGCTGGAGCGACCCGACGGCGAAGGATCGCGCGTAGGGCTTGACTGCCCAGGTAAGCGGCCGCCTGGGGGGTCAAGCGGCCGCCTCGTATGCCCAGGCAGCTGGCTGCGGGATTTCCCGCAGCGGATCCGCGGGGCGTCGCTGGTTGCGTGCGGGGTCGCACGGCTGCAACCCTAGGGCTCGCCTGGACGCGAGTACGAGCCCCATCGAGCAGCAGCGGCTCGTCCGCGGCTAGGGCTCGATTGGGAGTTCCTTCGGGGATGGCTTCGGCTGTTCCGGCGAGGGTTCAAGGCACGTACAACGGGCTGTTTTGAACAGCCCCTCACGCCACGCATGAGATGCGATCGATCTCCTCGGGTACGCCTGTAGAGGGTGATCGATCGGGCTTCTCCCCGCGTCCGGTGACGTGGGATTTTTTCGGTGGCGGGATTTCGATCGGAGTTGTCCATTCCGCGTTTCCCGACGACTCTGGGATGTCGATTTCCAACAATTGGTATCAGAGCGTTGGTTTTCGTTCACGGTATTTTTCGATAAATTGTTCTACCTTACAGGGTTTCCGATTATTATGGCTAGATTTAATTTTGTTAATTAATGTCCATAATATTACTCTTGATTATTAAACTCTCGGTGATGCCGAGATTCGTTTTTGTGTGGTGGATGCCTGTTCTTATTTTTCCGGAAATTGTATGAGAATCGATACCGGACAGCGTAGTAATAAATTTGTAATTTATTTACGTTGGTTCGATGCCGAAACGACCGCCGGAGAAGAAGACGTGTGACGGATGTGAAGAAGAGAGGGAGGACGAGGGACGACCATCCCCATGGCTGATCCACGGGGATCGATCGACCGCGAAGGGCTGCCCCATGGTGACTCTCGGCCACGCCGGCCACCGGTGGTGGTGGCGCGTGAGCTGGGGTTGGCGGTGGTGATGCTCTCGGCCGGCGATGATGGTGGGGGGCGCGTGGTCCTCGTGATCTCGTGCTCTCCCGCCAAGATCCAACTTTCCTAAATTATTCGATTTTCCTATTTTGAGTATTTCTATTTTTGCAAATTCTCATGGAATAGGAAAAGAATAAATTTAGAATAAATTTATTTTTCCTTATTGATTATTCCTATTCTTGGGAATTTTTCATTGAATAGGAAAAGGAATAAATTTATAATTAATTTATTTTTCCTATTTAATTATTCCTTTATGGAATTTTTAATGTATTAAGAAAATAATTAATTTGGAAAGTTTTAAGAGTCCTTAATTAATTTTTCCTTATTTAATTATTCCTTTATGGAATTTTTAATAGAAAAGGAAAGTAATTAATTTGGAAGGATTAGGAGTCCTAAATTTATTTTATTTCCTTATTTTATTATAGAAATCTTCTAGAATATTCCAAGTTTGACTTGGATAAGTTCTAGAGATTTAATAGAATTAGAAAGGAAAATAAAAATAAATAAAAATATTAATAATATTTAATTTTATTTTTGATTTATTCGATTGACTTAATTTTCGAATTAAGTAACTTTTAGATTTATTAAAAATAAATAGATTTAAATATTGGAATTAATATTCCCGTCACATGGAGCATTCAAGAACGAAGACTGAAGACTAGAAGATGCGTACGGGGATGGAATAAAGCCATAATAGTTGGAAAATAATATTCTAGTATTATTTTGATTATGTGATAATATACTATGTGCTTTACTTCATGTATGCATGCTTATGTGTATTTAATTATGCATTAGATAGCGTATCCCTTTATTGTAAAAAGCTAAGTGGGAGAGGGATTGGAACAATGCCATGGTCTCCATTGTTGTTCTCTTGGTGACTTTTATGAACTTTCGAAGTTCATATAGATAAGTGATGAGCCATATTTTTGGCTCATTTTTAGTTCTTTTGAGTCAAGTTAATCGAGTCTTTTTATTTGTTTTCACCTTGTTTGTGTCTGGGAGGGCACATTTGGAGTCTATGGTCAAGTTATGCAGGTGAAATGTGAAAAGACGAACATTTGGAAAGAAATCGTCGCATTGAGCAAGTATGCTGGTTGAGCAAGTTAGCCTGACACGAGCACCAATGTCTGTAAATGTTGATTTTGGCGACAACGTATTTTTCCTTGTGTTTTTGTTTTTGTTGATTTTCAGGATTACAGGTTAAGAATCCGAAGTCAACTACCTTGCGCATGGAAATGGAGACTTGAGTCTCCACTTTTGGAACTACATGAAAACGGCGACCAGAGTCGCCACTTTTGGTGATGCAAGGAAACGGCGACTCCTGTCGCCGCTTTTGGTGCAAGGGTGAAGTGACATGAAAACGGCGACAGCAGTCGCCGCTTTTGGTGACGCGAGGAAAACGGCGACTCGTGTCGCCGCTTTTGGTTCAAGGCAGAGTTGCATGGAAACGGCGACTCAAGTCGCTGGATTTGAATGGTTGAGAAAACGGCGACTGTTGTCGCCGCTTTTGTGCATGCGTGAAAAACGGCGACTCCAGTCGCCACTTTTGGTGTGTTGAAGAAACGGCGACCAGAGTCGCCGGTTTTGGTACCTGTCCTTGAAAACGGCGACACATGCCCATGTCACATTTCCGGAGAATGGAGTCGCCGGTTTTGGAAGTTCTTGAAAAACGGCGACTCGAGCTTTTGTGTTTTTAATTCTAAGACTAAGTACTTACTACGTGTTTTCTTTCACCAGGTACTCAGTTCGAGGAAATGAAGAATTGTTCCAAGTTTGCAACTTCAACAAGATCGACGACCATGAAGACGATGAAATTCTGAGGCTTCAACACTAAGAGATTTTCACAAGAAAATGAAGATGAAGAATTGAGATCGATGGAGTCAAGATTGAAATTGAAGTTTGTTTTTGAAATTGAAGATTCAAGATTCAAGGATTCAAGAATCAAAGATTCAAGATTCCAAGATTCAAGAATCCAAGTTCTACAAAGATGATGTCATTCATGGAAAAGTGACATAGGCCAAGCATGCGACGAATGAGAACGTGCCACGTCATCACTCTCACATGTGCGGCTCTACTATAAATACCCATGGATGTTCATTTCATCATTTGACGATTTTGAGAGAACGAAATCTGATTTTTAGAATCATAGTCGAGCTTCGAGTTTGTGTAGTAGCTTTTGCGCCGTGTGCCAAGATTAGAGCTAGGAGATATAGCTTTAGGTACTCGTGTGCTAGATTGCAAGTTAGTGGGAGTTGTTGCGACACTCGGGAAACTTCTTGTAATCGTTTTGCCTACCATACTCTACAAGTGTAATAGTTTAAGTTTTGTGATCAATGAAATGAAAACTATTACATAACTTTGTCTCCACTTTTTGTACTTCAAATTTGTGCGAGTGTTTTGACAGACCGAAGCTGCTGTCTGTGTGTTCAAGACCAATTTCACGAAAAATTGGTATCCTACGCTGAAGGCGTAATTTCAATGTCATATTGTGCAAAGTCAGAAAGTGACCAAGAGCGAAGCTTGACCAAGTATCGTACGAAGTAAAGAGGTTGGACAAAGATCCGAGTTGACCAGAGAAGGACGTTGAGCAAGCAGTGTACGAAGAGTCCTAGGAGTTATGGAGTCTTAAAAGGCGACCAAATTCATAGAAGTATCAAAGATGGACTCTCATCCAACATTAGAGTCATTGTCCAACACGTCTCTACATCAATCAGAGTCCTATATATATACGGAATTGGTCAAGGACGCGGCAGGATCCCTATTTTTAAGGAAAGGATAAGGAAAGAATCTTTTATTTCCTTATCTCAATTAAACTGATCAAGGAAGCGATTTTACTTGGATCCCAAGACTTCCAACACCTATAAATATATATCATACCCTAGAAATCATGAGGATATGCACATATACACATCAGCCACCACATCAGCCATTCTGATGACGATGAGGACAACGCTCTAGTTGTCACGTTTGATGAAGGTTTTGATCTTGCAAACTTTGAAGTTGAAAATTTTCAAATTGCTGCCTTTCTTAAGGATACTGCTACCGCAGACAACATTTTCCGTGTGGCGTCTGAAAATCGAAATTTCTGTGATGATGATATTTTTTCGGATGTTGAATCTGTGACTGAGTCTGTGGAAAATGAGATGACCCCTAAAGTATCTCAAACTGAATGTGTAAGTGCTGAGTTGCTTGCCTTGAACGAGAGTCACACTGAACTCTCAAAATCCTATGACCTAGTTATCACTGAGAATGGTGCACTTGAAGTGTCTTTAAAAGTTCTTACAGATTCTTGTAACGAACTCTCAACTGCTAACCGGAAGATGTATGACGAGGCTGTAGAGTTGAAAAACTCAGTTGAAAAGACGACAGACGAGAAACGGAGGTTGAATAATTCTCTAACAATTCTGAAGATCAAGTTTGATACTCTCTTCGAAGAAAAACATAAATACTACAAAGAGGTTGTCGAACTAAGAGAATCTGTTAAGAAGTCGAATTCTGAAAATTCGAAACTGAAAGCTCTCCTGAAGAAGGAAACTGCAGAAGTTAAGAAACTTCAAACTTTGTTCAAAAACTCCGATGCTGAGAATGATGAACTAAAGTCATCCCTTCTGAAAGCTCAGACTGACCTTGCCATGACAGACAAGGAACGTTACGTTTTGAAGGAAAAACTTCACATGACTGACGAACTTTTGAGGAAGATGAATACGAATTCTTCTGTGTTTGATAATGATGCGTCCTACATGAATCCTAATCGCTATGGACTCGGCTTTCAAAAAGTTTTTGAGTCTATTTACTCTACACCAGTGAAGAAAGATGTGACATTTGTCAAAGCATCAAATGATCAACCAGAGGATGAACTTAAAGCTGAGTCTGAAATATTGAAACGGAAGGACATTGCTGACGGGAAGAAGATTGCTAAGTCTCCTGAAACCAAACCTCAGAAGTCGGCCTCGACTTCGAACTCTAAATCTGAGACATATCAATTCCCCAAAAATATTGTGAAACATCCTCGAGGGATCTTGCCATATGAGAAAACGTTGCTGAAAAAGTTGGATGAACCTCGGAACTTGAAACTTAACAGAAAATCTCCTCACTCAAATAATGATTTTGTCAAAACGCCTACAAAAGCTGAAACTCGTCAAAGACGTGAATATGTCTGTCACTACTGCAATGTGCTCGGACACATAAGACCGTTTTGCTACAAACTTAAAGCTGACATGAACCGTGAGTTGATGACTAAGGATGACAAATCACGAAATTCTCAAAAGTTGAGTGTTGAGAAAAATATGAAGTCTGTGGTTCGAACAAAGTTGCAAACTTTTGATGTGAAAAAGGTTGAGGTTGCTAAGGACTCAAAGAAAACCATTTCTCCAAACTTAAAAGTTAAAACAAATCTGCAGACTGTGACTGAGAGAAATGTACAAACATCAAATGACAAGAAGAAATGGGTGCCTAAGTCTCAAGAGAGTAAAGTTGAACTTAACTCTAACTCCGAAAAAGTCAGTTGGCAACCAAGAGAACTCATTTTCTGCAATGTTGCACTAAATGCTTCTGAAACCGGAACCAAAGGAATTTGGTATTTTGATAGTGGTTGTTCCCGCCATATGACTGGCACGAAAAAGTTTCTAAAAAATTACGAGCCTATGACTGGAGCTCCCGTAGTGTTTGGAGGGGGAGCGAAAGGCGTCGTAAAAGGAAAGGGGACTCTACAAATCAAAGGTTTACCTCCTATCAGAAATGTTGTCCATGTGAAGGGACTAGTTGCTAATCTTATCTCCATCAGTCAACTGTGTGATGAAGGACTGAACGTGAGTTTTGATAAGGAGTCTTGCAGAGTTTTTGATGTTGAAGGAAAGTGCATAATGGAAGGTCCACGAGCTAAAAATAATTGCTATACAACTGAGTATAGTTGTTTTTCTGTGACCGTTCCTGATGAAGTTGATTTGTGGCACCAACGACTTGGCCACACTGGCACTCGAAATTTGAGTAAATTGGTTAAGGGGGAGATAGTTCGAGGAATCTCTCAACTCCCCAAAATTGAAAAGCGAGTGTGCGGTGACTGTCAGAAGGGAAAGCTGACGAGAACTCCTCATCCTGCACTGCCAACATTAATGAGCACTTCGGCTCCATTTGAATTGCTGCATATGGACTTAATGGGTCCAATGGAAGTCAAAAGCATAGCAAAGAAAGAATATGTGTTGGTTGTAGTTGATGATTTTTCTCGTTACACTTGGACGAGATTTTTGGCCACCAAAGATGAAACTTTTGATGCCTTCAAAGGCATTGTGAAATGGATTAAGACAAATCATGAAGCTAAAGTAAAAAGGATCAGAAGTGATCACGGAACTGAATTTCAAAATGCTAGCTTCAATGAGTTCTGTATGATGAAGGGAATTCATCATGAATACTCGGCCCCAAAAACTCCTCAACAAAATGGGATTGCCGAACGTAAAAATCGAACGCTGCAAGAAATGGCACGTGTAATGCTTATCTCGAAAAATCTTGCGCGAACTTTTTGGGCAGAAGCCGTCTCCACTGCTGGATACATTTTGAATCGGATAAGTATTCGATCTGGGACGACCGCAACTGCCTATGAACTTGTGAATGGCAAGAAACCTTCAGTTGCACACTTTCGTGTCTTTGGCTGTACTTGCTATATTTTGAAGGATCGTGATCCTCTGAATAAATTTGAAGCCAAAGCTGATCGTGGAATTTTTGTTGGTTATAGTCAAAATAGCCATGCTTACCGTGCCTACAATCTTCGAACTAAGAAAGTCATCGAAACTGTGAACATAAATTTTGATGAACAAGACTTTCTGGGAAAAGATGCTGAGGAAGACTGGGTAAAAGAAGGAATTTTGGAATATCAAAATTTTCCATCGACATCCACAATTGCTGGTTCTGAGAATGTGTCTCCAGAAAATTTTACTCCAAACACTTCACCTGAAGTTGGAGATTCTAGCAATCGGAATAATGATACTTCATCGTCTGAAGATGAAGAAACTGAGCTAAACATTGAAAACCCAGCAAATGCTACGCGAGAAGCACCTGGTCATATTCAAAAACGTCATCCACCGAACCAAATGATCGGAAGCATGAATGAGCGAACTACACGCTCAAAGAAACCTATGAATTCTCCCGACGAACTCTACAACATCTGCACTTCTGCAATTTATAATGAGATCGGCATCTCTTGCTTTCTTTCTGAAAATGAGCCGAGAAATTACAAGGAAGCCTTGAAGGAAGATTTTTGGATCATGGCCATGCAGGAAGAGCTGAATGAGTTCACCAGAAACAATGTTTGGTCCTTAGTTCCCAGAACGTCAAACATGAATGTAGTTGGAACTAAATGGATCTTCAAAAATAAAACTGATGAACACAACCAAGTTGTTCGAAACAAAGCACGACTTGTCGCACAAGGCTATGCCCAAGTTGAGGGTATTGATTTTGATGAAACCTTTGCTCCAGTTGCACGAATTGAATCCATCAGACTCTTAATTGCTATTGCATGCCACCTCGGCATCAAACTCAGACAAATGGATGTCAAAGCTGCATTCCTAAATGGGGTATTGGAAGAAGAAGTTTATGTAGCTCAACCGAAAGGTTTTGAGGATCCTAAGAAACCAAATCATGTCTACAAACTTCACAAAGCTCTCTATGGGTTGAAACAGGCACCTCGCGCCTGGTATGGATATTTGACGGACTATCTTCTAAAGTTCGGTTTTGAACGTGGCTCTGTGGACAAAACTCTTTTCATTAAACGGGATGGGAAAAACATGATGGTTGCTCAGATTTACGTTGATGACATTGTCTTTGGCGCTACGTGCTCTAAACTCGTGAAAGCTTTCACGGAATCTATGTCTTCGACATTTCAGATGAGTCTTGAAGGAGAGCTACATCAGTTTCTTGGGCTACAAATTTCTCAACGACCGGATGGGATATTCGTTTCTCAAAGCAAATATGCGAAAAACATGGTCGAAAAATTTGAGATGCACCACGCTAAGCCCGCCAAAACTCCCATGGCGACGACTGAACGGTTATCTAAATCTACTAAAAGTCGAAGTGTTGATCAAACTCTTTTTCGTTCCATGATTGGCAGTTTACTTTATTTAACCGCTACTCGCCCTGACATTATGTTTAGTGTTTGTATGTGTGCTAGGTACCAAGCTGATCCAAAGGAGGACCATCTACGAGCTGTCAAAAGGATTCTCCGCTACATCTCTGGAACTTCTGAACTTGGCCTTTGGTATGCATGCGACACTTCATCAAATCTTGTCGGTTACTCCGATGCGGATTGGGCAAGCGATACTGATGAACGGAAAAGCACTTCTGGATGCTGCTGCTTCCTTGGAAATAATATTGTCTCGTGGCATAGTCGCAAACAAAATTGCATAGCTCTCTCGACTGCCGAGTCTGAATATGTTGCAGCTGGAAGTTGCTGCACTCAAATGCTTTGGTTGAAACAAATGTTGAATGACTATCTCATCGAGAGTGCTCCACTGGTGCTGTTTTGTGATAATCAAAGTGCTATCAAAATCAGCGAAAATCCTGTCCAGCATTCAAGAACTAAACACATCGACATTCGACATCATTTCATTAGAGATTTGGTTGATCGTGATATAGTCAGTCTACAGCATATTTCAACAGAAAAACAGCTCGCTGACATCTTTACCAAACCTCTTGACTTTGAGAGATTTCAAACTCTAAGAAATTCTCTCTGCATGTGTTCTCTTTAAGAGTTCACGAAAATTTTGAAGTCTGAAAGATTATTTTCTTTACTTCTGAATATGCACGCCGAATCGTCGTGGATTAGTCTAATAAAGTTGAACATGGATTAAAGGCCGCTTTAGTCTTCGGACCCAAGTGCATTTATTCCTCTGAGTGCGAACTTGTGAACTTGGCATATAACTCCCATAAGCTTTCATTTGCATAGATCCATAATACCAAGTAACGGAGGACGCCGGTTCCCCCGGCTCCCCTCTTCGAAAGGTGGCACATGGACGCTGTTCTTTAAGACACTCTCTATCACACTTTGGAGGACGCAAGTAAACCTTGCTCCCCTCTGACTGCTGTAATGAGTGTCTGTTGCATTTCATTTAAAGCTATAAACTCGTCTGGAGGTCGCCGGTTCCCCCGGCTCCCCTCTGATTGAAGTAAAAAGCTAGTCCCAAGTGGAGTGCCTTAAAAGTTCACCTTGTACTCATGAATTAAAATCTCTTGTGCGGTGCAAACTCTCAAATGTGTTCCGACGAAACACGGCATGTATTCTTGTGATTGTGACGAAGGACAAGTTCAATATCTATCAAATACTTCGGTCCATTCCACCGGTTTTTAATATGAGAGATTTTTCATATACCTCAAAGTTGATATCACCTCGTGTGAAAAATTTTTTGGTTTTGGAAACTGATGAAAATGTGGATTCTTTTCTGGGAAAATATTTGCTCTTCATTGCCTAATATCACCCCTCGAATCTCCACTAAAATGGTTTTGAATGTTTGTAGTGTGTTGAACACTTGAATGACTAACTCGGGATGTGTTGTTTTGATTTTGCATTTTTGTAGTTCATATCCAGCGCTACGTGGTTTACCATCTCTGAAGTCAAAATTTTGAGTGTAGCGACGGCCAACTCGCAAAATCCATATGACAAGTTTTTGGAGACTCAAACACGCAAAATAAACTAAGTCCAGAATGCAAAAACGGAGACACTCACCTGGACACAAATTCGGAGACTCAAACGTGCACAAAACCGGCGACTGCAGTCGCCGGATTTTCCGAAATCCTGAACTTAGACAAAAAACGGAGACTCGGCCAAAATGTCAAAACCGGAGACTCAGCTTGCATCCAAAACGGAGAATCTCCAATAACGGCGACTGATGTCAAAAGCGGCGACTCGCCTAAAACCGGAGACTCTAGTCTCCATTTTCTTGACATCACTGGATTGCAAAATTCCGGAGACTCTAGTCGCCGAAAGTGTGGCGACTCAAATTAGGCCACAAAACCGGCGACTCTCGTTCCGTGCCTTAGCCGATTTTCTGTGTCTACGGAAAAAATTGACATCTCAAGGTTTTCAACCAATGGCTCTCAACTTCGTTTCTCAACCGATGGTTCTCAACTTCGGTTCTCATGCCTTGGATTGATTTTCATTACTCTAATTTTTATTTTTTTATTATTTATTATTTTTGAAAATTATTATTTTAATAATATTTTCAAATTAATAAATTTTTGCTCGTCTTTTTAGACCTAATTTTCTTCTTGAGATGAGCTGTTTGCAGGTCTTGGACTGGGCTTTTTCATTCCGACGGGCGGCCCAAAATTTTCCTATATATAGGCCTTGGCGAAACCCTAACTCATTTGCGCTTTCATCAAAACTATCTAACTCTCGAATTCTCAAGTTCTCCAACTCTCGGCTATCAACTGCAAGTTCTGTGACAGATACTCTTAGTTCCTAGGTTCTTGCTTTCCGTTGCATCCGGCAACTCTAGCTTTGCGCATCCGGCGCCCTGTCCTAGTTTTCGTGGTTGAAAGTTTATTTTCGTGGTATCCAAAACTCGCAGCTGCTAACTGTCAGTTACTCTCCTTCTTCGAAATGGCCAAGAATTTCGACGACATGATGGCTGACATGACTGTCTACCTTAACGAACAATTTGAGAATGCCGCTTCTCCAGATTCCAAGAAGGCAGCATATCAAGAACTGAAAGCTCACTTGGACAAAGTTGAGCGACGCTCTGGCAAGACTGTATCTGCCGAACCTGACTTAACGAAAAATGCAACTCCTGCTCACTCGTCTGCTCGGAGCAAGGATTCAAAGTCAGGAACACCTGGCAAAGAAAGAGATACTTCCCTTCGCATCTACAAGGGAATCGTTTCCAGATCCGAATACAATCGGTTACTCGCAGTTGGCGAGATAACCAAGGATGGAAAGAAAGTTGTCAAAATCCCTTCGACTGCGACTGTGGCTGCAGACACTGATCCAAAGACAACGAACCCAAAGACTCCATCTGGGAGCACGTCTGTAAAGAAACCAGCAGTCAGTGGCAGTGGAGTCAAACCTGCGACTCCAAAGAATTCTGGTGGTGGGTCGATTGTAAAATCAAAAACCCATAGTTCCCAAAAACCACCTTTGGCACCTCATTCATCGGGATCAGCTGGATCCCAAGTCTCAACTGATGGTTTCAAATATATTTCGGAATACTCTGAGTGTCCGAAAGCTCACTCAAGAGAGTTTTTCACTGCGACTGCCGAACGTCGTCACAAGCTGATTGAGAAGCTACCCATCCACACTGATAGAACTATCCTCAAGGAGGACTATGAAAAGCATGGCATCACGGAGTTCCTGACTAAGATGCACATGCTCAAATCTGTGAATCTGACTTATCGCTACTCCATCCCCATCCTCTCCAAGTTTTACGCTAGCTTGTCTCCAGACTTTGCAAATCCGAAGAGTCGGATGTTCGGATGTTTTATTTTTCGTGAAAAATTATACAAGTTCCGTCCCTTCTCCATTAACGCCTTTTTGGAAAGATTGGAAATTGACTCTAGATGGACGACACCGACAGCTGCAGAACGAGCTGACGATCTAAAGATTGGCACTTTTCTCACCCAGAAAAAGGTGAAGTCCGAACTGCCACCGCCGTCCAAGCTTTCAGCCTTCTATGGCATTCTGCATCGTCTCGGGATGTCTAACTGGATTGCAAATCGGGATCCAACTGTTCTGGAACCTGAGCTGATGCACCTCATTTTTCGTCTCAGCTGCGGCGAACAAGTTAATCTCGGCAGAATTATTTTCGCTGACTTGTGCAAAATTGCCAAGCTCTCGGATGAGGCAATCATTAGGCAAGATGAGCTGCCTACAGAGAAAAAATTTCATCTCACGCATCCGTGTTTAATATACGGGATGCTTCATGACCAAGGATTTGTTCCTGACACTCCAGTTGAGAAAAAGATGAAGAAAAACGGGGCAGTCAAGATCACGGGCGAGTATCTGAAACCAAACAAAAGGGTCATTGACTTACCCTGGACTGGCTTGTTTGATAGAAATTCTCTTCCTGAAATTTTGACTCCACCTCCGTCGCCTCGGTCGTCAAGGAAGCGCAAGCCTGCAACTCCGAAAACTAAGTCACCAGCTGCAAAACGACAGAAGTCACAGGCGACAGCTGCTGGCAATGAAACTGAAACTGAGGGTGTTAAGTCACCAAGAGTTGTGCCCCAAGGCTTTGGCCCAACTTCTGGAATCCCACCTCATCAAAATCCTTATCATCCAATCCACAGTCACCGTGCTGTGGTTCCATCAGCTGTAGTTCAGGAGTTCTATGCCGCATCTCAGTTAGTTGAGAAACGTCAAGCTGAACACGTCACTGCTTATAACAAGATGGTTGAGGCGCAAGAACTTCAAAAACAAGCCTTTAAGAAACTTCAACGGGAAATCCAACAAGGGGGAGGACTTGGTGATGTTGGAGCCCCCGATGCAAGTTTAAAGGATACGTTCATTCTGAAGATGGTGAGGGATGCAATCCAGGAAGCTCACTCGCAACTGTCAAAAAGCAAACTGATAGAAGTTGTAAAGGATGATGCTGAGAAATCGGATGATGCCGAGAAGACTGACGACGATATCTTTGATGGTGTGTTTGATATTCGAGACAAAGGAAAGAAGAAAATGGAGGATTCTACAAATCCAGGGGCGTCGTTCGCGATGCCGTCTGATGGTCTCAAGGACGATGATGATGTCGACGTTGTTGATATTGACGACGATGCTGGAGATGGTTTGGGTGAGGACGAAATCTTCGGTGATCCGGAAACTGACTCTGACGAAAGTGACGACTCTAGCTCAGACGATGGTTTCAGCTATGAGGATGACGAAGAAGAGACGATTGGAAGTCCGGAGCGTGATCCAACTCAAGACTGAAGTTCCAAGCTCAAGTTCAAGTTTTTAATTTTTTTTTATGAACTTCTGAACTCGTTTTACTTGTTTTGTTTTGCATGCATCAAACTCTGAATTCGTTCATGCATTGGTTTTTCATATTTGCTTAACTCTGGGATTCTTGTTTTGAATTTGGTTTGAATTCTCTATCTTTGTTTTGATGATTGGTATGAAAAATTTTCTAAGTATTTTTATGGTTTTTCATTGATTGTATGATTGATGTTTTTCCATCTTTTTACTTAGTTACTTTTTGATGGTTTGTTTGGTTGAGGGGGAGATACTTGTATCTCGTTTTACTTAACTTGATTTTATGAGTTGTGCCAAAAAGGGGGAGATTGTAAATGTTGATTTTGGCGACAACGTATTTTTCCTTGTGTTTTTGTTTTTGTTGATTTTCAGGATTACAGGTTAAGAATCCGAAGTCAACTACCTTGCGCATGGAAATGGAGACTTGAGTCTCCACTTTTGGAACTACATGAAAACGGCGACCAGAGTCGCCACTTTTGGTGATGCAAGGAAACGGCGACTCCTGTCGCCGCTTTTGGTGCAAGGGTGAAGTGACATGAAAACGGCGACAGCAGTCGCCGCTTTTGGTGACGCGAGGAAAACGGCGACTCGTGTCGCCGCTTTTGGTTCAAGGCAGAGTTGCATGGAAACGGCGACTCAAGTCGCTGGATTTGAATGGTTGAGAAAACGGCGACTGTTGTCGCCGCTTTTGTGCATGCGTGAAAAACGGCGACTCCAGTCGCCACTTTTGGTGTGTTGAAGAAACGGCGACCAGAGTCGCCGGTTTTGGTACCTGTCCTTGAAAACGGCGACACATGCCCATGTCACATTTCCGGAGAATGGAGTCGCCGGTTTTGGAAGTTCTTGAAAAACGGCGACTCGAGCTTTTGTGTTTTTAATTCTAAGACTAAGTACTTACTACGTGTTTTCTTTCACCAGGTACTCAGTTCGAGGAAATGAAGAATTGTTCCAAGTTTGCAACTTCAACAAGATCGACGACCATGAAGACGATGAAATTCTGAGGCTTCAACACTTAGAGATTTTCACAAGAAAATGAAGATGAAGAATTGAGATCGATGGAGTCAAGATTGAAATTGAAGTTTGTTTTTGAAATTGAAGATTCAAGATTCAAGGATTCAAGAATCAAAGATTCAAGATTCCAAGATTCAAGAATCCAAGTTCTACAAAGATGATGTCATTCATGGAAAAGTGACATAGGCCAAGCATGCGACGAATGAGAACGTGCCACGTCATCACTCTCACATGTGCGGCTCTACTATAAATACCCATGGATGTTCATTTCATCATTTGACGATTTTGAGAGAACGAAATCTGATTTTTAGAATCATAGTCGAGCTTCGAGTTTGTGTAGTAGCTTTTGCGCCGTGTGCCAAGATTAGAGCTAGGAGATATAGCTTTAGGTACTCGTGTGCTAGATTGCAAGTTAGTGGGAGTTGTTGCGACACTCGGGAAACTTCTTGTAATCGTTTTGCCTACCATACTCTACAAGTGTAATAGTTTAAGTTTTGTGATCAATGAAATGAAAACTATTACATAACTTTGTCTCCACTTTTTGTACTTCAAATTTGTGCGAGTGTTTTGACAGACCGAAGCTGCTGTCTGTGTGTTCAAGACCAATTTCACGAAAAATTGGTATCCTACGCTGAAGGCGTAATTTCAATGTCATATTGTGCAAAGTCAGAAAGTGACCAAGAGCGAAGCTTGACCAAGTATCGTACGAAGTAAAGAGGTTGGACAAAGATCCGAGTTGACCAGAGAAGGACGTTGAGCAAGCAGTGTACGAAGAGTCCTAGGAGTTATGGAGTCTTAAAAGGCGACCAAATTCATAGAAGTATCAAAGATGGACTCTCATCCAACATTAGAGTCATTGTCCAACACGTCTCTACATCAATCAGAGTCCTATATATATACGGAATTGGTCAAGGACGCGGCAGGATCCCTATTTTTAAGGAAAGGATAAGGAAAGAATCTTTTATTTCCTTATCTCAATTAAACTGATCAAGGAAGCGATTTTACTTGGATCCCAAGACTTCCAACACCTATAAATATATATCATACCCTAGAAATCACGAGGATATGCACATATACACATCAGCCACCACATTAAAGAAGATCGGAGGAAGAAGAAGACGAGTTCTCGCCGGCTATCGCCTTCGGGCATAGCTGGGCAATTAGATTCGATCCTTTGTTTTTATTTTCGTCTTTTAATTTCTGTTAATTCAAGACAATTGTTTCTTTGATTTCTTAGTTTAATAAAAGCATGTTTGATTTCGTTTTTATTTTATTTATTTTATGTTTGTTCATGCGTAGCTAGAAATCTGCGCCTGGGCAAGGTCCGAACTTGGTCTGTCTGTTTTCTAAATTACTGAGAGGCTTTTGATTATAGCAACTAACTGAGTTTTATTCCCGATTCAACAGGGTAGTATCTACAGGCATGTTAGGGACTTGGGCAACGTACAGTAGCCAGTAGGAACCCCTTTTCACCTAACACACACATACGCGGATCAACGTGCCGGGAGACTGGGCGTCCGCATAGTATTACATGTTGCTGGAGATGTGGTCGTATGACTCGGGTCTGTACGGGCATGCTATTGGCCATTTCTGGTTCGCTTAGAGATTAAGGCAGTTTGGTCAACTTAGACTCATGTCGGCTAACATAGTGTCGAATTGATCAATACTAGAAGTTGTGCTTAGAGAGATCTAGTAAAACTTTAAACCGAAAGAGTGAATAAGGGTTGGGGTATTTGCGTGCGTGACATCATAGGGGCGTTTATACTTTAATTGGACAACCTATAACCGAAAGATAAAGCTGTTAGCAAAATCTTACGTGCCGATGAACAGTAGTAACTTGATCAGGTAGACAAGGTGACGACTGTGCCCAGATGCTCTGTTTTATATATTGGTCGAGTTCTGTAGTTGAGTAGTTTATTTTCGTATTGGTCAAGTTCAGTAGCTGAGTATTTTATTTTTTGTTATTTTATTTAGTTTGTTTATTATTTGTTTTTAGTTATTTTAGCTGGTCGGTTATTCACTCAAAACTCTTTCAAAAATCGTGACAACCCACATTGGGCAAAGCCGTGAGAAAATAACGATAAACTCCTCGTGGGATCGACACCTAATACTTACCACTAATACTTGTTGTTGGTGAAAGGTTTAGGTTTTATAAATTTATTTTGCTCGCTACTCAAACGACGGTAGCGTCAAAATTGGCGCCGTTGCCGGGGAGTTTAAATTCCAGTTACTTTCTCCGTGCTATTTGACTTGTGATTTTTTGTTTTGCTTTAGCTTGACCATACAGGGCAATTGAAGGCAGAACAGGGAGAGCAACGCAAACTGCACGTGCAACCCAACGCCATGCCCATGACGATAACTTAGGCGCTAGCCAGGAGGCAACCTGGTAGTATCTTTTCCCTTTTTTATTTTATTCAATAAATAAGCCTTGAGCAGTGTTCTCCTCGAAAGGTAGTGTGTTTTGTGTTGCAGATAATGGGCAAGGAGCCAAATCTGGAGGAGGAAGATGCGCGTTGAGAAGGAATAGAGACCTTGGGCAACTGCCATGACCAGAAAAGGCAGAATCGTATGGGCAAGCCAGCTGAGGTCAAACAATTAAAGATTTTGGGAAGGGCCTTGAATGAGACCAGAGGTATTGCCTGCACACAATGCCCACACTGGGCAAAGGTACCTTGCTGATCTCTCCTCTTGAATGCGTTCCTCCCATTGACATATTTTTATTTGAGTCTGAAGACCTTTGTTGATGGGGTCGACCTCTTTATTTGCACACTTTGCCCAAGGCAAAGTGTGTATGTGGGAAGGTGCGCCAACATCGTTTGAAATTTGAATTTAGAGTCAGGGTAGATGCTTGCCCTTCTTATTACTATTTGCACACTTTGCCGGAGGCAAAGTGTGTGAGTGGGGGCACGGCAAGAGCAACCCCATAGTCTGATCGTCGCATGCTTGATAAATACTTGGTGATATAGTCTATGCATGAAAAATATTAGGGACGATGGAATTGCATCTAGGTAAGCTGTGAGAATTTGAGCCTACATTTGTGTGATATATTTCTTTCTTGAGAGTAGCTGTTTAAAAATTTTGTGATGTTGAAGCTTGAGGTAGTAGATGACTTAGGCAGTGTTGGAGTAGTATACTTAATGTCTAGATTTGAGTATTCTGAACTCCTTGTACACTTTCATTTACCTATTAAATACAAACATTCATTTGCTTTTAATTATTGTTAATTAATATATGCAAATTATAGTCCTGGATTTTATACGTTGTAGTTAGTATGGTGTTGCATGGGCACACAGAAGATCATACTATCGGTTACTCGTATTTAATCGAACAGTTGCTCACGACCTAGATGGACACGGACCAATCCATCGGTATAGTCGTTGTGTGAGAGACAAAATAATTTATCTTGATTATTTTATCACACTTGTACACTTGGTGTATTGGGCAGATCGCTTGAGATTTATTGATTAGGATTGCCTTGGATAATCAATTTAAATCTCAGAGTATTTTATTCTTAATCCCCGATACAATTGCGGGTGTGTATATTTAGTATAAGTGACTTTGATTTTCCAAAGGAATTGACCGGTTTAATTATTGGGTCAATTACCGGTTAAGTTGGGTCACTATATTTTATATATGGCATGCCGTGAATTCTTGACGGGACAGTGTATCCCGTGAGGGTTGATAATATCCCCGAGATGAGCTCATAAGGATTTATTATGTAAACCTCGCGAGTGGATTTGTTCCCGCATAATAAATAAGGTTGAGTGGTACTATTCTCGGATAAAAGAGATGAAAAAATTTATTAAGCAATAAATAAATTTTATTCATGGATATTTAAATCTTAAATACACGGAATAAATAATACTACCGGAGAAATATTATTCGATATAATATGGGTAAATATTGGGAGTGCAATTTTATTTATATAGTGGAAAATAAATAAAATTAATATTGATAAGGATTAATGGACTTGAGCATTGGGCTCAATTTAATCTTCAATATTAGAAGCCCAATATTCCACCTCCTTTAGATCCCCTACGTAGCCTATAAAAGCACTACATGGCCTTCATAAAGAACAAGACAAGAATATCATTATTTGATAGTTCTAGAGAGTTGAAGGAGATCCATAGGAGTTCGATAGATCGTCGCCCACCCGACGTTCGAACGGAGTGCAAGGAATACGTGGGAAGATTCAAAGGTGTTTGATTTCGTTTCTCCGAACAACGAATCGAAGGTATAATATCTCAACTCCCTCGATATTATTTCGGTTTTGATTTATGGAAAATACCGTAGAACGAAGATCCGAAAGTTCGGACCCGGAGTAGACGGGCGATCACGCGGTGGTGGTGAAGCCACCGGACCGCGTGGGATCGCACGCCTAGGGTTCGGTGCGCAAAGAGGAACCCTCGGCTTCGGCCGAGGGGGCGATCGCTGCCATGGGCGCGATCGCCGGCGGTGGCGGGCTGGTGCCGTCACCACCCCACCTCGACGGTGGGGGCTCCTCCACGGCCGGACCTGCTGCTGGGGGCTGCCGGATGCAGCCCCATCGAACGCCATGTTCGATCACACGAACCCCGGCTCGCGGGGGTTCGGCTGGGGGCGGGCTACGCGTCTTCGGGCGCGTGGTCTCCAAAGGCCGGACTCCGGCGGATGAGTCGGTGTTCATGTGATCTCCAGCGAAGGGTTTGATCGGGTTATTGGTTTCCGCATAATTTTTAATAGCCCGGGATATCAAATTCCAACAATTGGTATCAGAGCGTGGTTTACGTTCGCGGTATTTTCGATAAAATTGTTCTACCTTGCAGGGTTCCGACTATTATGGCTTAATTTATTATTCGTTTAATTTATTTTGTCATGTATGTTGGTTTGATTAAACTCTCGGACATGTCGAGATTCGTTTTTGGTGGTGAATGCTTGTAATAGTAAAAATTCGGGGGTTGACCGAATTTAGGATTTATTATTACGTTCTACTTTTTTCCGGAAAATGTATAGGGTCGATTTCATGTATAGAATCGATACCGGATAGTGTAAAATTAATTTTGTAATTTATTTTGCGTTGGATCGATGCCGAAACGACCGCCGGAGAAGACACGTGACGAAGGAGATGATCGAGAGGGTGAACGGGACAAGGATCGATCAATCCCCATGATCGATCCATGAGGATCGATCGATCGCATGGTGAGGCGCCGAATTCGCGCCTCTCGGCGGCGATGCCACCGGTGGTGGTGGCGCGCCGGCTGGGCGGTGGCGGCGGCGGACCTCGAGCCGGCGATGGCGGTCCGGTGGGGGGCGCGGGGGTCCTTGTGATCTTCGTGCTCTCCCGGAAATTCACTTTCCTAATTGATTCGGGTTTTTCCTATTTGAGTATTCCTATTTTTGGGAATTCTCATGGATTAGGAAAAGAATTAATTGGAATTAATTTTATTTCCTTATTCTATTATGGAAGTCTTCTAGAGTATTCCGAGTTCTACTTGGAATAGGATCCTAGAGATTTAATAGAATTGGAAAGGAATAAAAGTTAATTTAGGATTGATTTATTTCCTAATTGATTATTCCTATTTTATGGGAGTTTTCATAGTAAATTTTTTTTTTTAATCTTGGAAAGTAGAAGAGTCCTAAATTATTTTATTTCCTTATTTCATTATGGAAATCATCTAGAATATTCCAAGTGGGTCTTGGATAGATTATTCTAGAGATTTAATGAAGTAGAAAGGGAAGATAAAATAAATAAAAATATTAATAATATTTAATTTTATTTTTTGATTTATTCGATTGACTTAATTATTATTAATTAAATATCTTTTGGATTTATTAAAAAATAAATAGATTTAAATATTGGAAATTAATATTCTCGTCACATGGAGCATTCAAGAACGAAGACTGAAGACTAGAAGATGCGTACGGAGATGGAGTAAAGCCATAATAGTCGGAAAATAATATTCTAGTATTATTTTGACTATGTGATAATACTATGTGCTTTATTACATGTATGTATGCTATATGTGTTTACTTTTATGCACTAGATAGCGTATCCCTTTATTGTAAAAAGCTAAGTGGGAGAGGGTATGGAAACATACCCATGGTCTCCATTGCTGCTCTCTTGGTTGTTGGAGTTGTGTACTTAATGTCTAGATTTAAGTAACGGTAAACTCCCGGTCATAGCATTTAATCTATTTAATTAATAAACAATTGTTTGCTTTTAATTATGATTAATTAAATATATGCAAATCATAGTCCTAGATTTTATACGTTGTAGTTAGTATGGTGTGTCGGGCCCCACACAGAAGATCATACTATCGGTTACTCGTATTTAATCAAACAGTGGCTCACGACCTAGATGGACCCGGACCAATCCATCGGTATAGTCGTTGTGTGAGAGAGAAAATAATTTGTCTTAATTATTTTATCACACTTGTACACTTGGTGTATTGAGCGGATCGTTGAGATTCATCGATTAGGATTGCCGGCGATAATCGATTCGAGTCTCGGTGTATTTTATTCTTAATCCCCGATATTGTTGCGGTGTATATTTAATATAAGTGACTTTGATTTACCAAAGGAATTAACCGATTTAATTATTGGGTTAATTACCGGTTAAGTTGGGTCACTATATTTTACATATGGCATGCCGTGAATGATTGACCGGACAGTGTATCCCGGAAGGGTTGATAATATCCCCGAGATGAGTTCATAAGGAATTATTGTGTAAACCTCATGAGTGGATACGTTCCGCACAATAATTAAGGTTGAATGGTACTAGTCTCGGATTAAAGAGATGAATAAATTAATTAGCAATAAATTAATTTTATTCATGGATATTTAAATCTTAAATACACGGAATAAATAATACTACCGGAGAAATATTATTTGATATAATATGGTTTGATATTGGGAGTGCAATTAAATTTATATAGTGGAAAATAAATTTAATTAATATTGATAAGGATTAATGGACTTGGGCAGTGGGCTCAATTTAATCTTCAATATTGGAAGCCCAATATTCCACCTCCTTTAGATCCCCTACGTAGCCTATAAAAGCACTACATGGTCTTCACTTTTTAATAAGACAAGATTATCATACTTGATATTCTAGAGAGTTGAAGAGGATCCATAAGCTTGGAGGATCGTCGCCCACCCGACGTTCAAGCTAGTGCAAGGAATACGTGGGAAGATCGTAAGGTCATCAATTTAGATTCGTTTCTCCGCACAACGAATTAAAAGGTAAAATCATATACTCCCTTCTATGATTTTATGTGAATTAATTGTGATACATACATGAACGCACGATCCGGGTAAAATGACGATCTTCGGGGACGGGGATTAGAGATCCCCGGCGAAGGATCGAGAGAACCCTCGGCTGGGAGCCGAGGGTGGCGGTCGGCCTACGGCACGACCGCCGGCGCGCACCAAGGGAAGGCCGCGGCTGGACGCCGCGGCTGGGGAGATCGAACCCTAGTTCGATCGCCGGGGACCGTCGCGGCTTCGCGCCGCGGCTGGTGGTCCCCCCTCCTCTCGGTGGTGGCGGTGAGTCGCCGGACTCACCGCCCAGGGCTGCCGGAGCAGCCCAGCAATCGGCGCACGATCGCGAGCCCCGGCGGGGGCTCGGCTAGGGTTTCGGCCGCGGGTTCATCCCGCGGCGATGCTCGGGTCGAGCCCGGTTCCGTCCGGTGGTTCGCGTGTTTCCGGCGAGAGGATTTCGGTCGGGTTGTCGGTTCCGCAATTTTCGATAACCCGGGACATCGAATTCCAACAATTGGTATCAGAGCGTTTGGTTTCGTGTTCATGTATGTGTTCAATTGTGTTCTACCTTGCAGGGATTCCGACTATCATGGTTTAATTAATTGTTAATTATTGGTTTAATTAATTGCTATTTAATTTACCATGATTGTTCGTTTATTAAACTCTCGGACATGTCGAGATTCGTTTTGTGTGGATGAATGCTTTTAATAGTAAAAATTCGGGGGTTGACCGAATTTAGATTTATTATTATTGTTCTATGTTTTCCGGAAAGTGTATAGGGTCGATTTCATGTATAGAATCGATACCGGAATTGTAAATTTATTTCTTGTAATTTATTTATGTTGGATCGATGCCGAGACGACCACCGGAGAACTCATGAGACGAAGAAGACGAAGAGGACGGAAACATTCCCATGGTCTCCATTACTGTTCTCTTGGTGACTCTTATGGACTTTTGAAGTTCGTATAGATGTGTCATTGGAGGAGAATTCTTGTAATTCCTTTTACAAGAGACATTGATTAAGTTTATCAAACAATGCCTAATTTGTCTTTCTGAAACTGACTTCAAGTCGACTCATTCTCACCCCGGGGAGTGGAATGGAGCCAAAGCCACTTGGTCATGTGGATGACACAAATTAGAGGCAGTCGTACCATTCTTTGATAGATGGATCGATTGTCTGCTCGGCTCCCTCATCTAATGAGAGATAGGGTTGTTCGCATGGTGAATCACTGGTTAGAAATTCGAGTTTCACTTATGATTCTCCGCGTCTTGATTTATGAAATCGAATGCCTCAAGTAATTGGATGTCAATTGTAAAAATCTTTTGGTGTAGTAAACGTCCACACTATCGTGGCTTGCTGCATTGAATGGGATTTTGGATCGATTGATGTAGACAGTTATAGAAGAAAGTGAAGGATCATGTATTAGCGTAAACGTCCACACTATCGTGGCTTGCGGTAATATACGAGTCCCAAACAATCTTCTTAGATACTGAGTAATGGTTTACACTTAGGTACGCTCTATAGTATTCTTCCCATCGAAGTAACGCTATAGTGATGTACGACCAAAGCAAATCTAATTGCTAAATCATTTGGATGGGTAAACGTCCACACTATCGTGGCTTGCCTTATCTGATGGGATTTTAGATGTGATTAGTGATTTAATGATATTATTTGAGGGAGATAATATCGGATATTAAATTAATTGTTTGTTTAAATGTGCTTATAGGTTTAGAGAATAGCTATGAACCCACTTTCTATGATACTCAAGGAGCATAAGCTCACTGGCCCCAACTATATTGATTGGAAGAGAAATTTAGACATTGTCCTAACTTCGGAGGAGTACAAGTTTGTACTCCATGAAGTGTGCCCTGCTGAGCCCACGACTGCCTCAACTGATGAGGAAAAACTGACATATCAGAAGTGGAAAAAGGCTGATGAAATGGCTAGGTGTTATATTTTGGCTTCCATGTCAAATGTACTCCAAACCCAACATGAGTCGATGGACACTGCCTATGATATGATGTTTAACCTCAAGGAGATGTTTGGGGAGCAAGATCGTGCGACAAGGCAAGAAGCCATGAGAGTCCTCATGACAACTACTCAGTCTGAAGGAACGCCCGTAGGGGAGCACGTTCTTAAGATGATGGGTCTGTTGAATGAGCTTGAGATCCTAGGAGCTCAAATTGATGCTGAGACGCAAGTCGACATCATACTCCAGTCTCTGACCCCTAGTTTTGAGCAGTTTCGCATGAGCTATAATATGGGTAAAACTATCTTATTCTCTTGCGCAACTCCTGACTGAACTGAAGGCGGCAGAGGGGATCTACAAGAAGGGCAAGTCTCAAGCGCTTGTAGCTACCAAGTCCAAAGGCTTTAAGCCTGGTGGAGGTAGGGGCAAGAGGAGGAAGCAAGCCTGGAAACCCAGTGGTGTCAAGAGGACTGTACCACGAGTGGGGGCTGCAAAGCCAAAGGGCAAGTGCTTCCGATGCAACAAGACTGGACACTGGAAGTCTGAATGTCCTCTCAAAGGTACGAATTTTTATTTAGTCGTAAAAACATAGTCAGCGGTATTATCTACCAGAATTCTGGAGTGTAGATATGGAACCACTGACGGTATGTGCATTTTTGAATGCAGGGGTTCCAGAAAACCCGGCGACTTAGAGAGGAAGAGTTCGAGTCTACACGGGCAAAGCTGTAGAGGAGGCAACGGTTGCGGTGGAAGACATTTATCTGCTTTAGTAGTTAAATAGGATTTCATTTCAAAGTTATTGCTTTATGTACCCCTTTATTTTAGAAAGAACGTTTTGTTCTGGATTTCTATTATTTATGAATGGATATTTTATTTCTTTAATCATTGGATGATTTTGATAAGAAATAATGGCGTTATCTATTCTGGTACATTAGATAGCAATATATAAATGATAAATCCTAAGTCTACCCCGATGCAACGAACCGTTCTATAACTTGTTTTACTTGTTAGATATTTCTTTACTAAATCATTATACTTGTGAATTCTTATGCTTAGTAGTATTTTTCAAATAAGATTCAAACGGTCGAAATTGATTAGATCAATTATAGTTGAAGGAATGGACCTTCCGACCTAAGGATTGAATTTGGAGGACAATACGTCTAAGCAAACCTTTCTGGATAAAGGATAGAATTCAGACAAGTATTGGAAATGATTAGATATGCAGACATATGTGTAAATTAGAAAGGTACGAGCAATTCTTTTAAGAATACTCGGTGATGGATTAGAATACTTGATGTGCCATAAAAGCAAAGTGTTTTGACTAGTCAATGGACACAAAGCTGTTATGGGGAACCATCAAAGTATATCCATTAGAAGCCTGCGACTCGGTCGCGGAGGCCATCACCTATCTGGTTAACACATAGCATAATCAAAGATTGGGATTCAATCCCAGAGGGGCACGCCATACACTTACGTGTAGAGATGGTGCGTTGTAAAGAAATGGAAATCTGATAGTAAAAGGACAAGTTGTTCGGAACTACCTATGTTCTATGGACATTCCTAGATACAACGGCATATTGAATATGGTTGTAGGATATCCTAGATGAACGAAGTATTGTGTGTTCTATAGTACTATGAACCAGAGGGACGTCTTGTCCGGTTCATAGAGGAAGACTATTAGATGAACCACAAAGCCTAAATTGACGTAATACCTTGGAATGAGAAGAAGGACAAAAGACTAGGAACCAGCCAAACCGAGTAGAAGTACACCACATACTGCACCTATTGTTATTACTGTTATACACCGGGACGCCATTGCAGTGGGAGGTTGTTGGACAACCAGAGATATTCATAAGACTAGAGGAGTTCGGACTCTGGATCTAGTAGAGATGAAATCGACCCCTAGCTCTGCATAAGGGTGGTACTAGATCTAAATGTGCCTGCTTGGAACAATAAGGATTATTGTTGAGAGGCTAGATCATTTAGAGTACAAGCTTAGTAAATCCATTTATGGATTGAAATAAAGTTATGAATCGTGGAACTTGCGAATTGATGGGATAGTCCATTTGATGGATTCATCAAAGGGCATAGACGAAAGGTGTATTGAAGACGTAATGGAAACAAGGTGGTGTTTCTCGGAGATTTTATGTAGATAACATTTCATCATTGGCAACAATGTAAAAATATTGTCATACATAAAATAATGGTTGTCTAAATAAATCGAGATATAAGATTGAGAAGAAGTTAGAGCATGTTCTTAAAGATCTTATGATCTAGAGATAAGAACATTGTACTTCTCCTAGACATCTTATACGATTAAGGTTTGTTTTAAACATGCATACTTCTGAGAAAGGTTATTGCCTTTCAGAGACAGAATATACATCTATCTAAAGGGTTTGTGTTTATACACATGAAGGAGATAGACAAAGCAGTTTCCTATACTTCAAGTATGGAAAGCTTTATAGATGCAATGTTGTAAAACAAGAACCTGATATCAACTATGTGGTTTGCGTAGTGGGAGGATATCAAGGTGATCTAGAAAAGAAATTTTCGGATGCTGTAAGCAAGACGAAATCTTCTTTGATTACAAATTCTCAGATCCTAAAAATCAAAAGAAGGACCAGTGTAAGTCGATATCAGGCTATGTGTTCACTTTTAGAAAGAGGTCGAACCATGAGATAAAAGAGTGATAAGCAAGACGCTTATCAGACTCTCTCATAACCGAATAGCAGCCTCAGAGGCAGCGGAAGTTTTGGTTAGGTTCCGGGATAACCTCTTGACTTGGATATGACTCTTAGTTTACCAAAGGCTATTGAATAGCAGTGCACGGTGAACTGGAAGAAGTCATAAGTCAAAAGTGATGTTAACACATAGAGCAAGTACCACCTGATACGAGTCATCGTCGAGGGAGACGACGTAGTAGTCACCAAGATAACTTCAGAGCGGCAACCTAGATTGCTCACTCACATAGTACTTCTCGGAAGTACACCTTAAGCACGTGATGAGTATGGGAACCGGAAGTTTGGAGGAAATGACTAGACCTTAGTACAAGTGGGAGATTGTTGGAGTTGTGTACTTAATGTCTAGATTTAAGTAACGGTAAACTCCCGGTCATAGCATTTAATCTATTTAATTAATAAACAATTGTTTGCTTTTAATTATGATTAATTAAATATATGCAAATCATAGTCCTAGATTTTATACGTTGTAGTTAGTATGGTGTGTCGGGCCCCACACAGAAGATCATACTATCGGTTACTCGTATTTAATCAAACAGTGGCTCACGACCTAGATGGACCCGGACCAATCCATCGGTATAGTCGTTGTGTGAGAGAGAAAATAATTTGTCTTAATTATTTTATCACACTTGTACACTTGGTGTATTGAGCGGATCGTTGAGATTCATCGATTAGGATTGCCGGCGATAATCGGTTCGAGTCTCGGTGTATTTTATTCTTAATCCCCGATATTGTTACGGGTGTGTATATTTAATATAAGTGACTTTGATTTACCAAAGGAATTAACCGATTTAATTATTGGGTTAATTACCGGTTAAGTTGGGTCACTATATTTTACATATGGCATGCCGTGAATGATTGACCGGACAGTGTATCCCGGAAGGGTTGATAATATCCCCGAGATGAGTTCATAAGGAATTATTGTGTAAACCTCATGAGTGGATACGTTCCGCACAATAATTAAGGTTGAATGGTACTAGTCTCGGATTAAAGAGATGAATAAATTAATTAGCAATAAATTAATTTTATTCATGGATATTTAAATCTTAAATACACGGAATAAATAATACTACCGGAGAAATATTATTTGATATAATATGGTTTGATATTGGGAGTGCAATTAAATTTATATAGTGGAAAATAAATTTAATTAATATTGATAAGGATTAATGGACTTGGGCAGTGGGCTCAATTTAATCTTCAATATTGGAAGCCCAATATTCCACCTCCTTTAGATCCCCTACGTAGCCTATAAAAGCACTACATGGTCTTCACTTTTTAATAAGACAAGATTATCATACTTGATATTCTAGAGAGTTGAAGAGGATCCATAAGCTTGGAGGATCGTCGCCCACCCGACGTTCAAGCTAGTGCAAGGAATACGTGGGAAGATCGTAAGGTCATCAATTTAGATTCGTTTCTCCGCACAACGAATTAAAAGGTAAAATCATATACTCCCTTCTATGATTTTATGTGAATTAATTGTGATACATACATGAACGCACGATCCGGGTAAAACGACGATCTTCGGGGACGGGGATTCGAGATCCCCGGCGAAGGATCGAGAGAACCCTCGGCTGGGAGCCGAGGGTGGCGGTCGTCCTACGGCACGACCGCCGGCGCGCACCAAGGGAAGGCCGCGGCTGGACGCCGCGGCTGGGGCGATCGAACCCTAGTTCGATCGCCGGGGACCGTCGCGGCTTCGCGCCGCGGCTGGTGGTCCCCCCTCCTCTCGGTGGTGGCGGTGAGTCGCCGGACTCACCGCCCAGGGCTGCCGGAGCAGCCCAGCGATCGGCGCACGATCGCGAGCCCCGGCGGGGGCTCGGCTAGGGTTTCGGCCGCGGGTTCATCCCGCGGCGATGCTCGGGTCGAGCCCGGTTCCGTCCGGTGGTTCGCGTGTTTCCGGCGAGAGGATTTAGGTCGGGTTGTCGGTTCCGCAATTTTCGATAACCCGGGACATCGAATTCCAACATTGGTGACTTTTATAAACTTTTGAAGTTTATATAGATAAGTTATTGGAGGAGAGTTCTTGTAATTCCTCTTACGAGAAACATTGATTAAGTTTATCAAACAATGCCTAATTTGTCTTTCCAAAGCTAATTTCAAGTCGACTCATTCTCACCCCGGGGAGTGGAATGGAGCCAGAGCCACTTGGTCATGTCGAGGACACAAATTAGAGGCAGTCGTACCATTCTTTGATAGATGGATCGATTGTCTGCTCGGCTCCCTCATTTATGAGAGATAGGGTTGTTCGCATGGTGAATCACTGGTTAGAAACTTCGAGTTTCACTTATGATTCTCCGCGTCTTGATTTACAAGATTAAATGGATCAAGTAATTGGGAGTCAATTATAAAAGTCTCTTGGTGTAGTAAACGTCCACACCACGTGGCTTGCTATGCCGACGGATTTTGGATTAATTGATGTAGACAGTTGTAAGTGATTGTGAAGAGTTGTGAAGTTCTCGTAAACGTCCACACCACGTGGCTTGCGGTAATGTAGCAATTCCAAGCGATTTGCTTTGGTGCTGAGTAATGGTTTACACTTAGATACGCCTTATAGTATTCCTCCCCATGAGGTTCCGCTATAAGTGATGTATGACCAAAGAAAATCTAATTGCTAAGTCGTTTGGGTGGGTAAACGTCCACACCACGTGGCTTGCCTTACCTGATTGGATTTTAGAGGCGATTAGTGATTTAATGATATTATTTAAGGGAGATAATATCGGATATTAAATTGTTTGTTTGTTTTATGTGCTTATAGGTTAAGAATGACTGTGACCCCACTTTGTGATATACTTAAGGATGAAAACTCACTGGTTCCATATAGTACTGATTGGAAAAGAAATCTAGACATTGTTCAAACTGTCAAGCTTTCTGAATCCACTGTTGTACCAACTACGTTGAGACATGGTGTGGAAGCTAGGCAAGAGGTGTTTAACATACCCACGGAATTGTTCCTTAATGAGTCCCTTAAAAACGGCTCGGCGAAGGCGATTTTTGTGCGTAAGTTAAGAGAAACACGAGCTCTTGTGGCTAGGCTAAAAGAAAAGCGTGCAAAGAGACCCAGTGGTTTAAAACCACAGATTGGGGAAAGCAAGCGGTTTCGCAGATGCTTTCGATGCAAACAGTTTGGGCACTGGAGGTCTGATTGTCCTCTCATCAAAGGTACGAAATTTTCCTTAGTCACCGAAACATTATCAGTGGTGTTATCTACCAGCACCTGGTGTGTAGATACGGGGGCCACTGATCATGTATGCAATTCATTGCAGGGGTTCCAGGAAACCCGGAGACTTAGAGAGGGAGAGATCGTGGTCTACATGGGCAATGCCGCGAGGGTGGCGGCTGTTGCAGTGGGAGACGTTCACTTACGCTTTAGTAGTGATAGGGTTTTAGTTTTACATAATTGTCTTTATGTACCCAACTTTAGAAAGAATTTAATTTCGGTTTCTAAACTAATTATGAATGGATATTCTGTTTCTTTTGACCACTCCGTGATCATAAGAAGAAACAGTGAGATTATCTGTTCTGGTGCATTGGTGGACGATTTGTATGTACTAAATCCTGAGTCTAACACGATGCAACTAACCGAGAGTAATAACACATCTACGAACACCAATAAGAGAAAGGAACCTTCTAGGATGAATCAATTATACTTGTGGCATCTAAGGCTAGGTCATATAAACTCAAATAGGCTTCAAAGGTTGAAAGCTGATGGTCTAATCAGCAATGTTGAAGGAGAGGACCTTCCAACCTGCGAATCCTGTTTAGAGGGTAAAATGACCAAGCGTCCTTTTTCTGGTAAAGGACGGAGAGCTGAACAAGTATTGGATTTGATTCACTCTGATGTATGCGGACCTATGTCTACTCAGGCAAGGGGAGGGTACGAGTATTTCATCACCTTTACTGATGATTACTCAAGGTATGGATATGTATACCTGATGCGCCACAAGAGTGATTCTTTTGACAAGTTCAAGGAATTCAAGGCTCTTGTGGAGAACCTTCGTGGTAAATCCATAAAATTCCTGCGATCTGATCGCGGAGGCGAGTACCTGTCTGGAGAATTCAAGGCATACTTGGCAGAGAATGGGATTGAATCCCAACTGACCTCACCATATACTCCTCAGCAGAATGGTGTGTCAGAAAGAAGGAATAGGAATCTTATGGAGATGGTGCGTTCAATGATGAGTTACTCGGATTTACCTGTTATGTTCTGGGGACTTGCCTTGGAAACAGCGGCGTACATTCTAAATAGGGTTCCGACCAAAACAGTACCAACTACACCCATGGAATTGTGGAGTGGGCGTAAGCCTAACTTGGGACACATTCGGATCTGGGGTTGTCCAGCACATGTGTTGCGACAAGGTGCTGATAAGTTAGAACCTAGATCAGAATTACGGCTGTTTGTAGGATACCCGAAAGGAACTAAAGGTGGCATGTTCTATAGTCCTACGGACCAGAAGATCGTTACAAGTACTAACGCTCGGTTCCTAGAGGAAGACTATATCATGGACCACAAGCCCAAGAGTGACCTAATACTCGATGAGTTAAGAGGAGACAAGGAAGACTTAGATACAGCCGAACCGAGTGTAGATACACCACTAGAACCTGCACCTAATACTGTCACTGTTAATACACCGGAACGCCGTCGTAGTGGGAGGGTTGTTAAACAACCAGATAGATGGATTGGACTGGGTGAGTCTTCGGACTCTGGACCTGGAGTTCATGAAATCGATCCCTGGACCTATGATGAGGCGGTACAAGATATAGATGCGCCTTCTTGGAAGAAAGCAATGAAATCCGAAATAGAGTCTATGGATTCTAATAAAGTCTGGGATCTTGTAGAACCACCAAGCGGCGTAAAGCCAATTGGGTGTAAATGGGTCTACAAGAGGAAGAGAGGATTTGACGGAAAGGTTGAAACCTTTAAAGCTCGGCTTGTTGCGAAAGGCTATACTCAGAAAGAAGGAATCGATTATGAGGAGACCTTTTCGCCGGTAGCCAAGATAAAGTCAATCCGGATTCTCTTATCCATAGCAGCTCATATAGATTATGAGGTGTGGCAAATGGATGTCAAGACAACTTTCCTAAATGGAAGTCTTGACGAGAAGATTTATATGAAACAACCAGAGGGATTCATTGCTAAGGGGCGAGATCATCTAGTGTGCAAGCTTAATCGATCCATTTATGGATTGAAACAAGCCTCGAGATCGTGGAACCTGCGGTTTGATGAAGTAGTCCAATCTTTTGGATTCATTCAAAGCATGGACGAATCGTGTGTGTATTGGAAACGTGATGGAAAGAAGGTGGTGTTCCTCGTGCTTTATGTAGATGACATTCTTCTCATTGGCAATAGTGTAAAGATGTTATCAGACATAAAGGGATGGTTGTCTAGACAATTCGATATGAAAGATTTGGGAGAAGTCGGGCATGTTCTAGGGATCAAGGTTATAAGGGATCGCCGGAGTAGAACATTGTACCTATCCCAGCAATCTTACATAGACACGATTCTGGCTCGTTTTAACATGCAAGATTCCAAGAAGGGTGAACTGCCCTTCAGTAAAGGAACTTATCTTTCTAAGGAGATGTGTCCTCGGACACAGAAGGAGAAAGATGAGATGAAAGCAGTTCCCTACGCTTCGGCTGTGGGAAGCTTAATGTATGCAATGTTATGCACGAGACTTGATATCTGTTATGCGGTTGGCATAGTAGCGAGATATCAGAGTAACCCTGGAAAGGCTCATTGGACTGCTGTAAAGAGCATTTTCAAGTATTTGCGAAATACTAGGGATTATGTTCTAAGTTACGGGGCAGACAATCTGATAAGGACCGGCGTAAGTCGACATCAGGTTATGTGTACACTTTGGGAGGTGGAGCCGTATCATGGAAGAGTGTTAAGCAAAAGTGCATTTCGGACTCTACCATGGAAGCTGAATATGTTGCAGCCTCAGAGGCAGCGAAAGAGTCAGTTTGGTTCCTTAATTTCCTCCAGGACTTAGATGTGATTCCGAGTTTGCCCAAGGCTATGACAATTTATTGTGATAATAGCGGTGCAGTGGCAAACAGTAAGGAACCACGGTCCCATAGTGCTACGAAACACATAGAGCGCAAGTACCACCTGATTCGAGACATCGTCAAGAGGGGCGATGCGATAGTCACCAAGATAGCTTCGGAGGACAACCTAGCGGACCCTTTTACCAAGATACTTCCTAAGGAAGTATATAACAAGCACTTGGAGGGTTTGGGAGTCAGAAGTTTGGAAGATAAGACTAGACCTTAGTATAAGTGGGAGATTATTGGAGTAGTATACTTAATGTCTAGATTTGAGTATTCTGAACTCCTTGTACACTTTCATTTACCTATTAAATACAAACATTCATTTGCTTTTAATTATTGTTAATTAATATATGCAAATTATAGTCCTGGATTTTATACGTTGTAGTTAGTATGGTGTTGCATGGGCACACAGAAGATCATACTATCGGTTACTCGTATTTAATCGAACAGTTGCTCACGACCTAGATGGACACGGACCAATCCATCGGTATAGTCGTTGTGTGAGAGACAAAATAATTTATCTTGATTATTTTATCACACTTGTACACTTGGTGTATTGGGCGGATCGCTTGAGATTTATTGATTAGGATTGCCTTGGATAATCAATTTAAATCTCAGAGTATTTTATTCTTAATCCCCGATACAATTGCGGGTGTGTATATTTAGTATAAGTGACTTTGATTTTCCAAAGGAATTGACCGGTTTAATTATTGGGTCAATTACCGGTTAAGTTGGGTCACTATATTTTATATATGGCATGCCGTGAATTCTTGACGGGACAGTGTATCCCGTGAGGGTTGATAATATCCCCGAGATGAGCTCATAAGGATTTATTATGTAAACCTCGCGAGTGGATTTGTTCCCGCATAATAAATAAGGTTGAGTGGTACTATTCTCGGATAAAAGAGATGAATAAATTTATTAAGCAATAAATAAATTTTATTCATGGATATTTAAATCTTAAATACACGCGGAGAAATATTATTCGATATAATATGGGTAAATATTGGGAGTGCAATTTTATTTATATAGTGGAAAATAAATAAAATTAATATTGATAAGGATTAATGGACTTGAGCATTGGGCTCAATTTAATCTTCAATATTAGAAGCCCAATATTCCACCTCCTTTAGATCCCCTATGTAGCCTATAAAAGCACTACATGGCCTTCATAAAGAACAAGACAAGAATATCATTATTTGATAGTTCTAGAGAGTTGAAGGAGATCCATAGGAGTTCGATAGATCGTCGCCCACCCGACGTTCGAACGGAGTGCAAGGAATACGTGGGAAGATTCAAAGGTGTTTGATTTCGTTTCTCCAAACAACGAATCGAAGGTATAATATCTCAACTCCCTCGATATTATTTCGGTTTTGATTTATTGAAAATACCGTAGAACGAAGATCCGAAAGTTCGGACCCGGAGTAGACGGGCGATCACGCGGTGGTGGCGAAGCCACCGGACCGCGTGGGATCGCACGCCTAGGGTTCGGCGCGCAAAGAGGAACCCTCGGCTTCGGCCGAGGGGGCGATCGCTGCCATGGGCGCGATCGCCGGCGGTGGCGGGCTGGTGCCGTCACCACCCCACCTCGACGGTGGGGGCTCCTCCACGGCGGGCAGCAGGTCGCCGGACCTGCTGCTGGGGGCTGCCGGATGCAGCCCCATCGAACGCCATGTTCGATCACACGAACCCCGGCTCGCGGGGGTTCGGCTGGGGGCGGGCTACGCGTCTTCGGGCGCGTGGTCTCCAAAGGCCGGACTCCGGCGGATGAGTCGGTGTTCATGTGATCTCCGGCGAAGGGTTTGATCGGGTTATTGGTTTCCGCATAATTTTTAATAGCCCGGGATATCAAATTCCAACAGGCAGTTTGTTCTGTTCTGTTATAATAAAAAGAAGACCCTTGTTAGCCCCTTGAGCCGAGCCTATTTTCTTGATCACCTGGGGGAAAACTCCCAAAGCCCTGACCAAACTGCAAAAATGCCCAAGTTCAAAAAAGGAGCAGGTCAGGGCAAAGTCTTCTAAAAAAAAAAAAAAAAAAAGCAAAAAAAAAAAAAAAAAAAAAAAACAGAAATAAAAGGGTGTGCTATGGCCCGTTATAAAAAGAGAAGAGATTAGGAGGAAAAAGTTGCTAAGTAAAATGCAGCCCTACCTAAGATCAATTCTGGGCATTGCCCAAGATAGCCTATACAGTCAACCCTTGAAAGCCCTAATGATATTGCCCAACTTAATTGAAAATATTCACAGGATAGAACTTGGTCAAGCCCAAAGCAAAACTTCTTTTAAAACAGCATTGAGCGAAACACTACCCATACACTATGAGAGAGAAACACTTGAGAGAGCACCCAAAATCCTGTTGCAAACTCTTGACCGTTTTTTATGCATTACATTGACTATGATTTTGTCTGTCTCTTCACTTGATCAACTTCTGTATTTTGATAAGCATGCTTGAGTCTTCTGTTATTTTTTCTATCTCTACCTCCCTTTGATTTCTAATTGAGCAGGCAAGTCATACCGCACGCTTGAGGACAAGCGTAGTAAAGTGTGTGTGTGTGATGAGCCATATTTTTTGGCTCATTTTTAGTTCTTTTGAGTCAAGTAATCGAGTCTTTATTTTCTCTTTTATTATTTTATTATGTCTGGGAGGACACATTTGGAGTAAGAGTGATGCAGGGCATAGCAGGAGACACATTGGGCATAATAGGAGTGAATTACGTGAAAGCTGAAGAAGTCCTGCCATCTGGGCAAAAGACATCACAAGCTGGCGGTTTGGGCATAACACCTACATTGGCCTGATCACCCACTGTGGGCAAAACACTCACTTTCGACTGATCACCGACAGTTGAGCAAGCAACCACTATGGGCATACACCGCAAGCATGAAGGGAACCAGTCCCTTGGACGAAAATCGAGGAATCAAAGCAACGGTGACTCAAACACTTGGGCCTACTTGGGCAAGCAACCATTATGGGCGAAGGCACCTTGCGGAGATTCCCAACTTTCAAAGTCTCACACGTGATCCATAACTTAACCAAAGCAAAGAAAAGACCGAGGCGTAAAAGAGGCAAGGAAATCACCTTCCTGGTCAAGGGTGCATGTTGAGCAAGCTGGTCTGACTGGAACATCCAGGTCCCGTTGAGCAAGTTGGGACAGAGTCAGAAAGTGGAGCAAGACCGATGCACGACCAAGTACCGCGCATGAACAACTACCTCGTAAATAAAGAAGGCTATCAGAGATAAAGCAATTGGGCAAGAGCGACAATTGATCAGAGACGGACATTGAGCAAGTAGTGTACGAAAGAGTCCTGAGAATCATGGAGTCCTCGAAGGCGACCAGATTCAGAGAAGTATCACAGAAGGACTCTCATCCAACCTTAGAGTCATTGTCCAACACGTCTCTAATCAAATCAGAGTCCTATATACACACGAGTCTGTCAAGACGTCAGCATGGGCAGGCAACTGTCCAGAATCCTAAAAATCTAGGAGTCTTCAAGAGAATCCTTATCCAATCAAGATCAGCGATTTTTACTTGCTTCCCAAGACTCCTATCATCTATAAATATATGAGGACGTGGAGACACGAAAAAGAGCAACGAAAAAGAGGACCGGACGCAACAACACACAACCCGAGCTCCACAAAACAACACAAAATTTATGAGAGATTATATGTATTTGTTTTGAGAGTCGAGTGAGGAGGAACACCGCCCTTTTGGGCAACCCGTTTGGGCGAAATTGTATATTATGTTTTTCTTAATTTATTTCCTTTTTGTTTCAGTTATTTAATTTCGTTTTTGCTTTCTTTATTTATTTTAATTATGTATTGTTGAATTAACATCGTTTGGTCAAGTTCTGATCCTGATTAGGCTGCTGTGTAAAATACTGTGAGGCTTCTTGATGACAGCAACTAGCTTAGCTTTGTTCCCGATTCAACAGGGTAGTATATAGAGGATGTTAGGGACTTGGGCAATCCTACAATGACCAGTGGGAACCCCGACTTGCCTAACACACAAGTACGTGGATCAACGCGACCGGGAGACTGGGCGTCCGCGAAGTACAACATGTTGCTGGAGATGTGGTCGTATGACTTGGGTCTATCCAGGCATGCTATTGGCCATTCTGGGTTTGCTTGGAGGATGAAAGCGGCTTGATCAACTTAGACTCATGCGATCACATAGTGTCGAATTGGTCAATGTCAGGAGACCTATTGAGAGAGATCTAATAGGACTTTAAACATAAGAGCGAATGAGGGTCAGGGGTATTGGCGTGCGTGATATCATAGGGACGTTAATATTTTGGGCCTATAACCGGAAGATGAAGCTGTTAGCAAAATGATATATGTGCCAGTGAACAGTAAACACTTGACCAGTGTGATCAAGGTAACGACTTGCCCAAATGTTTTTAATTCGTTTTTATTTTGTTTTTGTTTTATTTTAGTAAAGGTAGCAAGGAGATCACGGAACCGCTGTGCCCACAGCGAACACAAAACCCTTTTTAAACGTGACAACCCTTTGGGTAAAGCCGGGGGAAAGTAACAATAAACTCCTCGTGGGATCGACCCTATACTTGCCACTAATACTCGTTGTTGGTGAAAGGTCTAGGAAACTTACAAATTTATTTTGACCGGCGGTTGTTCCACGACAAACACTCGTCGTCGTCAAAATTGAACCACGCACACACTTTAAATACGCTTGTCCTCAAGCGTGTGGTATGACTCGCGCTGCTCAAGTAGAAAACAAGGGAGGGAGGGAAAGATATAAACATAAGACACTAGCATGCTTTTCAGAATACAACATTGATCAAGTAAACAAATAGTCAAAATCAATGTCCAGGGGATACATAAAAAATAGTCAAGACGCTGCAATAGGATTTTTGGTTCTCTCCCTAAGTGTTTCTCTCATATAGTGTATGGGTAGTGTATCACTCAATTTTGTTTTGGAATGCGCTCTGCCCTGGGCTTGACCAATTTCTGACCTATGACAATTCTCAGTTGATCTAGGCATATCATCAGGACTTTTTAGGGTGTTTGTGTAGGCTGTATTGGGCATATCTCCATGTTGACCGTATGCAGGTTGCTTATTCAGCAACTTTTTTTCGTACCTCTAATTCACTTCCCTTCTTACGGGCCTCAGCACAACCAATTTATTTTGGAGTTTTTTTTTTTTTTTTTTTTTTTTTTTTTTTTTTTACTTGGTCAACCAGTTCGCAGGATTTGCTTGCTAACATTGACAAGTTTTTTTTTCTTTTTTTTTTTTTTTTTTTTTTTTGCTGAAGATATTCTTTCTGACTTGCCCCTTTTATGTACTCGGGCATGTTTTAATGTTGGTCAGAGTTTTCCCCAGGTGATCAAAGAACAGGTTAGGCTCAAGGGGCTATCAAGGGTCTTCTTTATTTATTGACAAATATGAACAAAAATTGCCTAAGTCATCTAAAACCTTAACTCAACTTCAAATCACACAAACAGAAATAAGGCAAACCTCAGCATTACGGCATTCCAAACAAACTCTCAAGAAAGAAATAATTTCATAATGTTGGCTCAAATCTCACGGCTACCTAATTGCAGTTCCATCGTCCCAAATTTTGATGCATAGACTAAAAATTTTGAAAAATTGTTCAAATTGACCAAGTATTTCATCAAGCATACGACTCGACCAAGAACAGGGGTTGCTCCTACCCGTTCCCCCACTTACACACTTTGCCTCCGGCAAAGTGGGTGAAATAGTAATAAGATTGGGCAGAGACTTCCCTTGACACAAAACTCCGACTTCAAACGACGTTGGCGCACCTCTCCACTCACACACTTTGCCTTGGCAAAGTGTGTCAATGAATAGATCAACCCTTGACTCGAAAGAAAAGAAAAAAGAAAAGAAATAAAGACTAGTGGGAGGGCAAGTGAGGAGGAGGTAAAGTCAAGGTAGAACCTGAATTGAGCATGGGTGAACTGGACCATTAATGATTTCAGCAGCTCTACGAGGTCATCTTTGCATGTTGCCCTGATGCCTTAGGACTACGCCCTCAGTCAGTAACTTGGGCACGTCTACCCAGGCCTTGACTTCTCTCCAGTGGTCATCCTTGTGACTCCAGGGAACTCATCCATCTTCTAACGTATACTGCTGAAAGTTGACCAAGTAGCTTTGCGGTATGCTCAAGCAGCTACCTTTATGCCCTCCTTGACCTGCACATGAAAAACAAACAATCCCCTTTCTCCTTTTGGATTCAGACAAGTCAAAGTTCTCTATTCTATTATATTCAAAATAAAAGAAAAAAAAAATTAAAATAATATACAAAAAGATACCAGGTTGCCTCCTGGTCAGCGCCTTAGTTATCGTCATGGGCATGACGTGATGTATGCTCACCATTCTTCATGATGAAAGGGCTTTAGCTTCTCCTCGTTATGGCCATAGGAGGCCTTCAGGCACTTGAGTAAATATGTGAAGTTGCTCATCATCTATCCATGTAAAGGTGCCTGGTGGTTTGCCCAAACCAAATTGTACTTGCATGTTGGTCAGGGGCGACTTGCTCTTCTCTTCCGGATTTTGGGCGAACAACCCTTGTGTCTTCCTTTCTGAACCTTCTCTTAAAACATCACTATTGATCTCCCCGATAGTATTCGCTTGTCCAAAGTAGAGATATTTCGTGTGCTTGGGCAATATCTTCAATATTTCCTCGGGTGCCCGTTCAAAGGCTGGCTCCAATCTCTCTTTTCGGACATCATTCCCAGTTTGCCTTGTCTGGATTAAAATATCAGATGGTTGAAACATGCCAATATGAAATACCTCATGTTTCTTCACTTGGGTGATATTTACTTTCTGCTCTTGGGCAAGTTGCTCCTCTTGGGCAGGTTGCTCTTCTACTGCAGGTTGCTCATCTTGGGTAGGTTTCTCTTCTGCTGCAGGTTGCTCCTCTTGGTGGTTGTAATGCCCATAACCCAAATTACGTGTGTTGGTCAGGGCGTACTGGTCGTAGCAATTCTGTTCGCCTTGCTGATAACTGTGCATTGGCCAACCAGCGTGTCTTCTCTCATAGTGTAGTGGTGGGCGTTGGTCATGATCAACTTCTTTAAGTGGTCTTGGGGCCATGATATCCACGAGTTTCTTAATGGTGCCGCAAAGTTTATCAATTTTATCTTCGGCAGACATGGGCATATAAGTTGTCTGCTTGGGCAAGTAGTCTTCATCTTCACGGGATCCTTCGGCCAAGTCTTTCAATATGTTGAACGCCTCACTTGCAGTTTTATCGAGAATAGAACCTCCACATGCAGCAAAGATCATCATTCTTTCTTGTCCCCTTAGTCCAGATAAGAAGTATTGGATCAATTCATGATCCGGAAATAGACGATATGGGAATTGTGCTTGAATCTCATTGAATCGTACCCAATAATCATGGAAAGATTCTCCTGTGCCAATTTTGAGATTGTAAATGGTCCTCTTGATCTTCTGGATCCGAGATATAGGGAATTACTTCTTCAAGAATTGATGTTGGAGTTGCTGCCATGTTGTAATTTTGCCCCTGGTCAAGGTGTAT
This sequence comes from Euphrasia confusa, assembly GCA_954870475.1. Classification (NCBI taxonomy): domain Eukaryota; kingdom Viridiplantae; phylum Streptophyta; class Magnoliopsida; order Lamiales; family Orobanchaceae; genus Euphrasia; species Euphrasia confusa. The sequence goes on along the minus strand of OX940954.1, from coordinate 11,254,489 downwards.
AGCCATTCTCTTGCCTCATCAGCAAGGGAGAAGGGAAAAGCTAATAGTCGGATGTACTCTGCCAGGTTGCCCACAGCAGGTATAGTCCCACATGCTAGCTCAAAATTTCGTAAATGTACTTGAGGTTCCTCCCAGGGCATATCGCTGAACTTGGGCAACAGCTGCAGAAAACTGGGTTTCATTGACCAATCTGTAGCGATGTTGGGCAAAGTTATGCCAACAAGTCTAAAGTCCAAAAATTTAGGGAAACTTAATTCCCTTAATGTCTGCTCCACTCCTCGGTTGTTCAGGCCATCCATCTTTTTTTGCCCTCTGCTCAAGTCTGGATCTTGAGCAAAGGTGGGTCTCTGGGCTGCACGTGCTGCTTGACCTGCTTTCCTCGTCTTGCGCCTTGCTGACTTATTTGGTCAACCTGGAACAAAAACAAAAAAAATCGCAAGTCAAATAGCACAAAGAAAATAACTGGAATATAAACTCCCCGGCAACGGCACCAATTTTGACGACGACGAGTGTTTGTCGTGGAACAACCGTCGGTCAAAATAAATTTGTAAGTTTCCTAGACCTTTCACCAACAACGAGTATTAGTGGCAAGTATAGGGTCGATCCCACGAGGAGTTTATTGTTACTTTCCCCCGGCTTTACCCAAAGGATTGTCACGTTTAAAAAGGGTTTTGTGTTCGCTGTGGGCACAGCGGTTCCGTGATCTCCTTGCTACCTTTACTAAAATAAAACAAAAACAAAATAAAAACGAATTAAAAACATTTGGGCAAGTCGTTACCTTGATCACACTGGTCAAGTGTATACTGTTCACTGGCACATATATCATTTTGCTAACAGCTTCATCTTCCGGTTATAGGCCCAAAATATTAACGTCCCTATGATGTCACGCACGCCAATACCTCTGACCCTCATTCGCTCTTATGTTTAAAGTCCTATTAAATCTCTCTCAATAGGTCTCCTGACATTGACCAATTCGACACTATGTGACCGCATGAGTCTAAGTTGATCAAGCCGCTTTCATCCACCATGCAAACCCAGAATGGCCAATAACATGCCTGGACAGACCCAAGTCATACGACCACATCTCCAGCAACATGTTGTACTTCGCGGACGCCCAGTCTCCCGGTCGCGTTGATCCACGTACTTGTGTGTTAGGCAAGTCGGGGTTCCCACTGGTCATTGTAGGATTGCCCAAGTCCCTAACATCCTCTATATACTACCCTGTTGAATCGGGAACAAAGCTAAGCTAGTTGCTGTCATCAAGAAGCCTCACAGTATTTTACACAGCAGTCTGATCAGGATCAGAACTTGACCAAACGATGTTAATTCAACAATACATAATTAAAATAAATAAAGAAAGCAAAAACGAAATTAAATAACTGAAACAAAAGGGAAATAAATTAAGAAAAACATAATATACAATTTCGCCCAAACGGGCTGCCCAAAAGGGCGGTGTTCCTCCTCACTCGACTCTCAAAACAAATACATATAATCTCTCATAAATTTTGTGTTGTTTTGTGGAGCTCGGGTTGTGTGTTGTTGCGTCCGGTCCTCTTTTTCGTTGCTCTTTTTCGTGTCTCCACGTCCTCATATATTTATAGATGATAGGAGTCTTGGGAAGCAAGTAAAAATCGCTGATCTTGATTGGATAAGGATTCTCTTGAAGACTCCTAGATTTTCAGGATTCTGGACAGCTGCCTGCCCATGCTGACGTCTTGACAGACTCGTGTGTATATAGGACTCTGATTTGATTAGAGACGTGTTGGACAATGACTCTAAGGTTGGATGAGAGTCCTTCTGTGATACTTCTCTGAATCTGGTCGCCTTCGAGGACTCCATGATTCTCAGGACTCTTTCGTACACTACTTGCTCAACGTCCGTCTCTGATCAATTGTTGCTCTTGCCCAATTAATTTATCTCTGATAGCCTTCTTTATTTACGAGGTAGCTGTTCATGCGCGGTACTTGGTCGTGCATCGGTCTTGATCCACTTTCTGACTCTGTCCCAACTTGCTCAACGGGACCTGGATGTTCCAGTCAGACCAGCTTGCTCAACATGCACCCTTGACCAGGAAGGTGATTTCCTTGCCTCTTTTACGCCTCGGTCTTTTCTTTGCTTTGGTTAAGTTATGGATCACGTGTGAGACTTTGAAAGTTGGGAATCTCCGCAAGGTGCCTTCGCCCATAATGGTTGCTTGCCCAAGTAGGCCCAAGTGTTTGAGTCACCGTTGCTTTGATTCCTCGATTTTCGTCCAAGGGACTGGTTCCCTTCATGCTTGCGGTGTATGCCCATAGTGGTTGCTTGATCAACTGTCGATGATCAGTCGAAAGTGAGTGTTTTGCCCACAGTGGGTGATCTGGCCAATGTAGGTGTTATGGCCAAACCGCCAGCTTGTGATGTCTTTTGCCCAGATGGCAGGACTTCTTCAGCTTTCACGTAATTCACTCCTATTATGCCCAATGTGTCGCCTGCTATGCCCTGCATCACTCTTACTCCAAATGTGTCCTCCCAGACATAATAAAATAATAAAAGAGAAAATAAAGACTCGATTACTTGGCTCAAAAGAACTAAAAATGAGCCAAAAAATATGGCTCATCAATAAGCCATTGGAGGAGAATTCTTGTAATTCCTTTTACGAGAAACATTGATTAAGTTTATCAAACAATGCCTAATTTGTCTTTCTGAAACTGATTTCAAGTCGACTCATTCTCACCCCGGGGAGTGGAATGGAGCCAAAGCCACTTGGTCATGTCGAGGACACAAATTAGAGACTTTCGTGTCATTTTATGACTAGATCGATTGTCTGCTCGGCTCCCTCATTCTATGAGAGATAGAGTTGTTCGCATGGTGAATCACTGGTTAGAAACTTTGAGTTTCACTTATGATTCTCCGCGTCTTGATTTACAAGATCGAATGGATCAAGTAATTGGGAGTCAATTATAAAAGTCTCTTGGCGTAGTAAACGTCCACACCACGTGGCTTGCTATACTAACAGATTTTGGATTAATTGATGTAGACAGTTATAAGGAATTGTGAAGAATTGTGAAATCATCGTAAACGTCCACACCACGTGGCTTGCGGTGATGTAGCGGTTCCAAACGATTTACTTTAGTGCTGAGTAATGGTTTACACTTAGATACGCATTATAGTATTCTCCCCCACGAAGTTACGCTATAAGTGATGTATGACCGAAGCAAATCTAATTGCTAAATCATTTGGGTAGGTAAACGTCCACACCACGTGGCTTGCCATATCTGATGGGATTTTAGATGTGATTAGTGATTTAATGATATTATTTGAGGGAGATGATATCGGAGATTAAATCAATTGTTTGTTGTTATATGTGCTCATAGATTAGGAAATGGCTTTGAACCCACTTTCTGTGATACTTAAGGAATTTAACTCACTGGTCCCTAAATGTATTGATTGGAATAGAAATCTGGACATTGCCAGACTGTTAAAGAGTACAAGGTTGTACTCAGTGAGCTTTGTCCTCCCGAGCCTACTAATGTCTCAACTGATGAGGAAAGAACTGATTTTAAGAAGGGGAAAATGCTTATGCAATAACTACTGATTATGATATCATGTTCAAACTCAAGGAGATGTTTAGACATGATGTAGAGGCTAGACAAGAGGCGATGAGGATACTCATAAAGGCCAGTCGATTCGAGGAAACGCTTAAACACGTTTTTGAGATGATTGACCTTTTAGACGAGTTGAGACGGAAATCGCAAGCTCTTGTAGCCAATGCCAAAGGTTTCGAACCTAAGGGCAAGTTCGGGGAAAAAGGAAAAGCAAGCAAAGAAACCCAGTGGTCCTAAATTTCTTGGACCACGAGATGGGACGAGAAAGCCCAAACAGTCTAAAAGCTAGGAGGCAAGTGTTCTCTATACAAACAGTCTGGGTACTGGAAGTCTGATAATCCTCTCAAAGAAAGTACGAAATTTTCTTTAGTCGTAAAACATAGTCAGTGGTATTATCTACCGGAACCTGGTGTGTAGATATGGAACCACTGACGGTATGTGCATTTTAAATGCAAGGGTTCTAGGAAACCCGACGACTTGGAAAAGAAGAAATCGTAGTCTACATGGGCAATGCTGTAGAGGAGGCAGCTGTTGCAATGAAGGACATTTTATAGGATTTCATTTTGAGTTATTGCTTTTATGTACCTTTCATTTTAGAAAGAACTTTGTTCTGGATTTCTAATGAATGGATATTTTATTTCTTTAATCATTTGATGGTTATAAGAAGAAATAATGATATTATCTATTCTGGTACATTAGCTAGCAATATATAAATGATGAATCCTGAGTCCACCACGATGCAACGAACCGTAGTATGAAACTCGTTTTACTAATAAGAGATTTCTTTATCAATTATACTTGTGGATTCTTATGCTAAGTCATGTTTATTCAAATAAGAAGTTCAAAGGTCGAAAATTGATATTTTGATCAATTAAGTTGAAGGAGTGGACCTTCCGACCTAAGAATCTAATTTGGAAGATAATATGACTAAGCAATCCTTTATGGATATAAGATATAAAGATCCGGACAAGTATAAGAATTGATTGACTCTGATGTATGCAGACCTATGTCTACTCAGACAATAAGGTACGAGTACTTCATTTGATGATTACTCTAGAAATGGATTAGAATACCTGATGTACCACAAAAGCAAGTGTTTTGAAAAGTCAATGGACACAAAGCTATTGTGAAGAAGCATCAAGGTATATCCATTGAAAGCCTGCGATCTGATCGCGGAGGCAAGTACCTGTCTGAGGAATGCATAGCATACTGATCAGAGATTGGGATTTGATCCCAAATGACTACACCATACACTTTTGTGTAGAAATAGTGTGTCGGAAATAAGAAATGGAACTCTTATAGAAATGGTAAAAAGATGAGTTATTCGGAACTACCTGTGTTTTATGGATATATCTTGAAAACAACGGCACATTCAAATGCGATTGTAGAATATTCTGGAAGAACAAAAGATGTGTGTTCAATAGTACTATGAACCAGAAGGACGTTATAAGTTCTAACGCCCGGTTCTTAGAGAAAAACTATTAGACGAACCACGTGTTGGAGTTGTGTACTTAATGTCTAGATTTAAGTAACGGTAAACTCCCGATCATAGCATTTAATCTATTAAATTAATAAACAATTATTTGCATTAATTGATTATGCAAAATATAGTCCTGGATTTTATACGTTGTAGTTAGTATGGTGTTGCATGGGCGCACAGAAGATCATACTATCGGTTACTCGTATTTAATCAAACAGTTGCTCACGACCTAGATGGACATGGACCAATCCATCGGTATAGTCGTTGTGTGAGAGAGAAAATAATTTGTCTTAATTATTTTATCACACTTGTACACTTAGGTGTATTGGGCGGATCGCTTGAGATTTATTGATTAGGATTGCCTTGGATAATCAATTTAAATCTCAGAGTATTTTATTCTTAATCCCCGATACTATTGCGGGTGTATATATTTAATATAAGAGACTTTGATTTTCCAAAGGAATTAACCGATTTAATTATTGGGTTAATTACCGGTTAAGTTGGGTCGCTATATTTTATATATGACATGCCGTGAATACTTGACGGGAAAGTGTATCCCGGAAGGGTTGATAATATCCCCGAGATGAGTTCATAAGGAATTATTGTGTAAACCTCATGAGTGGAATTGTTCCGCACAATAATTAAGGTTGAATGGTACTAGTCTCGGATATAAGAGATGAATATAATTTATTGAGCAATAAATAAATTTATTCATGGATATTTGAATCTTAAATACACGGAATAAATAATACTACCGGAGAAATATTATTTGATATAATATGGTTTAATATTGGGAGTGCAATTAATTTATATAGTGGAAAATAAATTAATTAATATTGATAAGGATTAATGGACTTGAGCATTGGGCTCAATTTAATCTTCAATATTGGAAGCCCAATATTCCACCTCCTTATGATCCCCTACGTAGCCTATAAAAGCACTACATGGCCTTCATAATTAAAACAACATAAGAGAAGAATATCATACTTGATATTCTAGAGAGTTGAAGGAGATCCATAGGAGTTCGATAGATCGTCGCCCACACGACGTTCGAACGAGGTGCAAGGAATACGTAGGAAGATCGCAAGGTCATCAACGTTTGATTTCGTTTCTCCGCACAACGAATCGAGGTACATAATCATAAAACCCCTCTATGATTATTTGTTCATAATAATTGTGATATATACATGAACAAGACGATCCGGGAAAAACATCGAGACCTAGATACGGGGATCGTTGGATCCCCGTGGGGATCGAAGGAGGGGCGGTCGAACCCTAGGGTTTCGACCGCCGGTACCGCCGACAAAGGGGAGCCCCGGCTGGACGCCGGGGCACGCGATCGACTTCGGTCGATCGCTGGGGGTTCGCCGTGGGCTGGAGCCACGGCGGATGAACCCCCCGGCCACCCTTGCCGGCGGTGGCGTGCGCAAGGAGAGAAGCCGCGGCTGGACGCCGCGGCTGGGGGCGATCGAGCCCTTCGCTCGATCGCCGGGGGGATTGCCGCGGGCTGGTGCCGTGGCTGGTGGCTCCCCCCGCCTCCTGGTGGCGACGGCGGTGAAGTCGCCGGACTCACCGCCATCCGGGGGCTGCCGGAGCAGCCCCATGAGATCGCCATGCACGGCGATCGCGAGCCCCGGCGTGGGCATGGCTAGGGTTTAGCCGCGGGTTCGCCCGTGGCGACGCCTCGGTCATGTTCTAGCTCGCTCGGTGTTCGTGATCGGTTTCCGGCGACGGGGTTTCGGTCGGGTTATCGGTTCCGCAAAATTTTTGATAGCCCGGGACATCGAATCCCAGCAATTGGTATCAGAGCGTTTTGGTTTCGTGTTCATGTATATGTTCGATTATTGTTCTACCTTGCAGGGATTCCCGACTATCATGGTTGGATTTAATTATTGTGTTAATTAATTATCATGATTATTCGTTTATTAAACTCTCGGACATGTCGAGATTCGTTTTTGTGTGGTTGAATGCTTGTAATAGTAAAAATTCGGGGGTTGACCGAATTTAGGATTTATTATTACGTTCTATGTTTTCCGGAAAATGTATAGGGTCGATTTCATGTATAGAATCGATACCGGATAGTGTAATTTAAATTCTTGTAATTTATTTACGTTGGATCGATGCCGAGACGACCGCCGGAGAACTCATGTGACGAAGAAGACGAAGAGGACGAAGAACCGGGGATCGATCAAACCCCTTGATCGACCCCAAGCGATCGACCAAGGAGAGGGATCGATCGCCCTCGGCTAGGGCTGCCGCCGGCGACGGTGGCGGCTGGTGGCTGGGCGGCGGTGCTCCTCCCATGGAGGTGGTCGACGGTGGGGTGGCGTGGGGTCCTCCCGATCTCATGCTACTCCTACCAAGATTCACTTTCCTAAATTAATTCGGTTTTCCTATTTGAGTGTTCTTCCTTTAGGAAACTCTCATGGATTAGGAAAAGAATTAATTGGAATTAATTTTATTTCCTTATTCTATTATGGAAGTCTTCTAGAGTATTCCGAGTTCTACTTGGAATAGGATCCTAGAGATTTAATAGAATTGGAAAGGAATAAAAGTTAATTTAGGATTGATTTATTTCCTAATTGATTATTCCTATTTTATGGGAATTTTCATAGTAATGGAAATTAATTAATCTTGGAAAGTAGAAGAGTCCTAATTTATTTTATTTCCTTATTCTATTATAGAAGTCTTCTAGAATATTCCAAGTTTGACTTGGATAGATTATTCTAAAGATTTAATAGAATTAGATAGGAAAATAAATAAATAGAAATATTAATAATATTTAATTTTATTTTTGATTTATTCGATTGACTTAATTTTCGAATTAAGTATCTTTTGGATTCATTAAAAATAAATAGATTTAAATATTGGGATTAATATTCTCGTCACATGGAGCATTCAAGAACGAAGACTGAAGACTAGAAGATGCATATGAAGAAGGAGTAAAGCCATGATAGTCGGGAAAATAATTTCCTAGCATTATTTGACTATGTGATATGTGCTTTATTACTTGCATGCATGCTTATGTGTTTAATTATGCATTAGATAGCGTATCCCTTTGTTATAAAAAGCTAAGTGGGAGAGGGGATGGAAACATTCCCATGGTCTCCATTACTGTTCTCTTGGTGACATTTATGAACTTTTGAAGTTCATATAGGTATGTCATTGTAGGAGAATTCTTGTAATTCCTTTTACTAGAAACATTGATCAAGTTTATCAAACAATGCCTAATTTGTCTTTCTGAAACTGACTTCAAGTCGACTCATTCTCACCCCGGGGAGTGGAATGGAGCCAAAGCCACTTGGTCATGTGGATGACACAAATTAGAGGCAGTCGTACCATTCTTTGATAGATGGATCGATTGTCTGCTCGGCTCCCTCATTCATGAGAGATAGGGTCGTTCGCATGGTGAATCACTGGTTAGAAACTTCGAGTTTCACTTATGATTCTCCGCGTCTTGATCTATGAGAATCGAAATGGATCTTGTAACTGGGAGTCAATTATAAAAGTCTCTTAGTGTAGTAAACGTCCACACCACGTGGCTTGCTATACTGACGGATTTTGGATTAATTGATGTAGACAGTTGTAAGTAATTGTAAAGAGTTGTGAAGTTATCGTAAACGTCCACACCACGTGGCTTGCGGTGATGTAGCAATTCCAAACGATGTACTTTGGTGCTGAGTAATGGTTTACACTTAGATACGCGTTATAGTATTCTTCCCCACGAAGTCACGCTATAATTGATGTATGACCAAAGAAAATCTAATTGCTAAATCATTTGGGTGGGTAAACGTCCACACCACGTGGCTTGCCTTACCTGATGGGATTTTAGATGCAATTAGTAATTTAATGATATTATTTGAGGGAGATAATATCGGACATTAAATTAATTGTTTGTTTAAATGTGCTTATAGGTTTAGAGAATAGCTATGAACCCACTTTCTGTGATACTCAAGGAGCATAAGCTCACTGGTCCAAATTACATTGATTGGAAGAGAAATTTAGACATTGTCCTGACTTCTGAGGAGTACAAGTTCGTACTCCATGAAGTATGCCCTGCCGAGCCCACGGCTGCCTCGACTGATGAGGAAAAACTGACATATCGGAAGTGGAAAAAGGCTGATGAAATGGCTAGGTGTTATATTTTTGCTTCCATGTCAAATGTACTCCAAACCCAACATGAGTCGATGGAAACTGCCTATGATATGATGTTTAACCTCAAGGAGATGTTTGGGGAGCAAGATCGTGCGGCTAGGCAAGAAGCCATGAGAGTCCTCATGTCGACTACTCAGTCTGAAGGAACGCCCGTTGGGGACCACGTTCTTAAGATGATGAGTTTGTTGAATGAACTTGAGGTCCTAGGAGCTTCTATTGATGCTGAGACGCAAGTCGACATCATACTCCAGTCTCTGACCCCTAGTTTTGAGCAGTTTCGTATGAGTTATAATATGGGTAAACTATCTTATACTCTTGCGCAACTCCTGACTGAACTAAAGGCGGCAAAGGGGATCTACAAGAAGGGAAAGTCTCAAGCGCTTGTAGCTACCAAGTCCAAGGGCTTGAAGCCTGTTGGAGGTAGGGGCAAGAAAAGGAAGCAAGCCTGGAAACCCAGTGGTGCCAAGAGGAATGGACCACGAGTGGGGGCTGCAAAGCCAAGAGGCAAGTGCTTCCGATGCAACAAGTCTGGACACTGGAAGTCTGAATGTCCTCTCAAAGGTACGAATTTTTCTTTAGTCGTAAAAACATAGTCAGCGGTATTATCTACCAGAATTCTGGTGAGTAGATATGGAACCACTGACGGTATGTGCATTCTTGAATGCAGGGGTTCCAGAAAACCCGGCGACTTAGAGAAGAAGAGTTCGAGTCTACATGGGCGAAGCTGTTGGGGTAGCAGCGGTTGCAGTGGAAGACATTTATCTGTTTTCAGTAGTTTTAGGATTTCATTTCAAGTTATTGCTTTATGTACCCCTATTTTGAAAAGAACTTTTGTTCTGGATTTTCTTTATTAATGAATGGATATTTATTTCTTTAATCATTCAGTGATTTAGATAAGAAATAATGGTGTTATCTATTCTGGTACATTGGATAGCAATATATGAATGATAGATCCTTAGTCTACCACGATGCAACAATCCGTTATGTACAACTTGTTTTACATGTTAGATATTTCTCTATTAATCATTATACTTGTGAATTCTTATACTTAGTAGTATTTTCAAATAAGATTCAAATGGTCGAAATTGATTTGATCAATTATAGTTGAAGGAATGGACCTTCCGACCTAAGGATTGAATTTGGAGGATAATACGTCTAAGCAAACCTTTCTGGATAAAGGATAGAATTCAGACAAGTATTGGAAATGATTAGATATGCAGAGGTATGTGTAAATTAGAAAGGTACGAGTATTTCTTTCAAGAATACTCGATGATGGATTAGAATACTTAATGTGCCATAAAAGCAAAGTGTTTTGACTAGTCAATGGACACAAAGCTATTATCGGGAACCATCAAAGTATATCCATTAGGAGCCTGCGACTCGGTCGCGGAGGCCATCACCCATCTAAATAACACATAGCATAATCAAAGTTTGGGATTCAATCCAAAAGGACCGCGCCATACACTCACGTGTAGAGATGGTGCATTGTAAATAAGAAATGGAAATCTAATAGTAAAAGAACAAGTTATTCGGAACTACCTATGTTCTATGGATATTCCTAGAGACAACAGCATATTTAATATGGTTGTAGGATATCCTAGATGAACAAAGGTTTGTGTGTTCTATAGTACTATGAACCAGAAGGACGTGTAACGCCCGGTTCTTAGAGGAAGACTATTAGAAGAACCACAAAGCCCAAACTGACGTAGTACCTTGGAATGAGAAGAGGGACAGAAAACTAGGAACCAGCCAAACCGAGTAGAGGTACATCACATGCTGCACCTAATGTTATTACTATTATACACCGGCACGCCATTGCAGTGGGATGTTGTTAAGCAACCAGAGATGTTCATAAGACTAGAAGAGTTTTAACTCTGGATCTGGTAAAGATGAAATCGATCCCTAGCTCTGCATGAGGGCAGTACTAGATCTAAATGTGCCTGCTTAGAAAACAATAAGGATTATTGTTGAGAGGCAAGATCATTTAGAGTACAAGCTTAGTGAATCCATTATGGATTGAAACAAAGCTGTAAATCGTGGAACTTGCGAATTGATGGGATAGTCCATTTGATGGATTCATCAAAAGGCAAAGACGATAAGTGTGTTGGAGACGTAATGGAAACAAAGTGGTGTTTTCTCGGAGATCTTATGTAGATGACAATTTCATCATTGGCAACAATGTAGAAAATGTTGTCAGACATAAGATAATGGTTGTCTAAATGAATCGAGATATAAGATTGAGTAGAAGTTGGAGCATGTTCTTGAGATCTTTCGATCCAAAGATAAGAACATTGTACTTCTCCTAGATATCTTATACGATTATGTTTTGTTTTAAACATGCATACTTCTGAGAAAGGTTATTGCCTTTCAGAGACAGAATATACATCTATCTAAAGGGTATGTGTTTGAACACATGAAGGAGATAGATGAGGACAAAGCAATTTTCTATACTTCAAGTATGGAAAACATTATAGATGCAGTGTTATAAAAACAAGAACCTGATATCAACTATGCGGTTTGCGTAGTGGGAGGATATCAAGGAAATCTAGAAAAGAAATTTCGGATGCTGTAAAAGTACTTGCGAAGTGCTGGATTATTAAGCAAAACGAAATCTTCTTAGATTACAGTTTCTCAGATCCAAAAATCATAGAAAGACCAGTGTAAGTCGATATCAGGCTATGTGTTCACTTTTAGAAAGAGGTGGAACCATGAAATGAAAGAGTGATAAGCAGGACGCTTCTCAGACTCTCTCATAACCGAATAGCAGCCTCAGAGGCAGCGGAAGTTTTGGTTAGGTTCCAAGATAACCTCTTGGCTTGGATATGACTCTTAGTTTACTAAAAGCTATTGGATAGCGGTGCACGGTAAACTGGAAGAAGTCATAAGTCAAAAGTGATGTTAACACATAGAGCAAGTACCACCTGATACGAGTCATCGTCGAGGGAGACGATGTAGTAGTCACCAAGATAACTTCAGAGCGGCAACCTAGATTACTCACTCACATAGTACTTCTCGGAAGTACACTTTAAAGCACGTGATGAGTATGGGAACCGGGAGTTTGGAGGAAATGACTAGCCCTTAGTACAAGTGGGAGATTGTTGGAGTTGTGTACTTAATGTCTAGATTTAAGTAACGGTAAACTCCCAATCATAGCATTTAATCTATTAAATTAATAAACAATTATTTGCATTAATTGATTATGCAAAATATTGTTGGAGTTGTGTACTTAATGTCTAGATTTAAGTAACGATAAACTCCCGATCATAGCATTTAATCTATTAAATAAACAATTGTTTGCTTTTAATTATTATTAATGAAATATATGCAAATCATAGTCCTGGATTTTATACGTTGTAGTTAGTATGGTGTGTCGGGCCCCACACAGAAGATCATACTATCGGTTACTCGTATTTAATCAAACAGTGGCTCACGACCTAGATGGACCCGGACCAATCCATCGGTATAGTCGTTGTGTGAGAGAGAAAATAATTTGTCTTAATTATTTTATCACACTTGTACACTTGGTGTATTGAGCGGATCGTAGAGATTCATCGATTAGGATTGCCGGCGATAATCGATTCGAGTCTCAGTGTATTATATTCTTAATCCCCGATATCGTTGCGGGTGTGTATATTTAATATAAGTAACTTTGATTTACCAAAGGAATTAACCGATTTAATTATTGGGTTAATTACCGGTTAAGTTGGGTCACTATATTTTATATATGGCATGCCGTGAATGATTGACCGGACAGTGTATCCCGGAAGGGTTGATAATATCCCCGAGATGAGTTCAAAAGGAATTATTGTGTAAACCTCATGAGTGGATTCGTTCCGCACAATAATTAAGGTTGAATGGTACTAGTCTCGGATTCAAGAGATGAATAAATTAATTAGCAATAAATTAATTTTATTCATGGATATTTAAATCTTAAATACACGGAATAAATAATACTACCGGAGAAATATTATTTGATATAATATGGTTTAATATTGGGAGTGCAATTAATTTATATAGTGGAAAATAAATTAATTAATATTAATAGGAGATTAATAGATTTGGGCTTGGGCTCAATTTAATCATTAATATTGGAAGCCCAATATTCCACCTCCTTTAGATCCCCTACGTAGCCTATAAAAGCACTACATGGTCTTCACTTTCTTCATAACAATAAGACAAGATTATCATACTTGATATTCTAGAGAGTTGAAGAGGATCCATAAGCTTGGAGGATCGTCGCCCACCCGACGTTCAAGCTAGTGCAAGGAATACGTAGGAAGATTCAAAGGTCTTCAACTTAGATTCGTTTCTCCGCACAACGAATTAAAAGGTAAAATCACATACTCTCTTCTATGAATTTATGTGGATTAATTGTGATGCATACATGAACGGACGATCCGGGAAAACGACGAACTTCGAGGACGGGGATTCGAGATCCCCGGCGAAGCTCGAGAGAGCCCTCGGCTGGGAGCCGAGGGGGTGGCGGTCGGCCTAGGGCTCGACCGCCGGCAGCGGCCACGCGAGGGGAGCCCCGGCTGGACGCCGGGGCGAGCGATCGACCAAGGGTCGATCGCTGGGGGCTGCCGCGGCTTCGCGCCGCGGCTGGGCGCTCCCTCCCCGGCCGGTGGTGGCGGTGAGTCGCCGGACTCACCGCCGGGGGCTGCTAGGCAGCCCCACGCGATCGACGGCGATCGCGAGCCCCATGGTGGGGCTCGGCTAGGGTTTAGCCGCGGGTTCATCCCACGGCGATGCTCTTGTCGAGCCCGGTTCTTCGTGGTGTTCGTGATCGGTTTCCGGCGAGAGGATTTCGGTCGGGTTATTATGTTCCGCAATTTTTTTTAATGGCCCGGGATACCGAATTCCAACAACTGGTATCAGAGCGTTTGGTTTCGTGTTCATGTATGTGTTCAATTGCGTTCTACCTTGCAGGGATTCCGACTATCTTGGTTTAATTAATTGCTATTTAATTTACCATGATTGTTCGTTTATTAAACTCTCGGACATGTCGAGATTCGTTTTGTGTGGATGAATGCTTGTAATAGTAAAAATTCGGGGGTTGACCGAATTTAGGATTTATTATTACGTTCTATGTTTTCCGGAAAGTGTATAGGGTCGATTTCATGTATAGAATCGATACCGGAATTGTAAATTTATTTCTTGTAATTTATTTACGTTGGATCGATGCCGAGGCGACCGCCGGAGAACTCGTGTGACGAAGAAGACGAAGAGGACTAAGGACCGAAGGGGTCGATCACCCCATGATCGACCCCATGATCGATCAAAGGGGAGAGGGGCGTCGCCCCCTTCGGCCGTGGGCTGTCGCCGGCGACGGTGGCGGCTGGCCGGCTGGAGCGGCGGCGGCGGGTGCTCCCTCCCGGTGGTCGATCGGTGGTGGTGGTGGTGGTACGGGGATCCCCAACCCGTGCTACTCCTAATCCTACCAAGATACTACTTACCTAATTGATTCAAGTTTTCCTATTTTGAGTATTCCTAAGTAAGGGAACTCTCATGGAGATAGGAAAAGAATTAATTAATATTATTTATTTCCTTATTCTATTATGGAAGTCTTCTAGAATATTTCAAGTTCTACTTGGAATAGGAATCTAGAGATTTAATAGAATTAGATAGGAAAATAATTAATTGAAATTAATTTTATTCCTTATTCTATTATGGAAGTCTTCTAGAGTATTCCGAGTTCTACTTGGAATAGGATCCTAGAGATTTAATAGAATTGGAAAGGAATAAAAGTTAATTTAGGATTGATTTATTTCCTAATTGATTATTCCTATTTTATGGGAATTTTCATAGAAATGGAAATTAATTAATCTTGGAAAGTAGAAGAGTCCTAATTTATTTTATTTCCTTATTCTATTATAGAAGTCTTCTAGAATATTCCAAGTTTGACTTGGATAGATTATTCTAAAGATTTAATAGAATTAGAAAGGAAAATAAATAAATAGAAATATTAATAATATTTAATTTTATTTTTGATTTATTCGATTGACTTAATTTTCGAATTAAGTATCTTTTGGATTTATTAAAAATAAATAGACTTAAATATTGGGATTAATATTCTCGTCACATGGAGCATTCAAGAACGAAGACTGAAGACTAGAAGACGCATACGGAGATGGAATAAAGCCATGATAGTCGGAAAATAATTTTCTAGCTTATTTTGACTATGTGATATGTGCTTTATTACTTGTATGCATGCTTATGTGTTTAATTATGCATTAGATAGCGTATCCCTTTGTTATAAAAAGCTAAGTGGGAGCGGGGATGGAAACATTCCCATGGTCTCCATTACTGTTCTCTTGGTGACTCTTATGGACTTTTGAAGTTCGTATAGATGTGTCATTGGAGGAGAATTCTTGTAATTCCTTTTACAAGAAACATTGATTAAGTTTATCAAACAATGCCTAATTTGTCTTTCTGAAACTGACTTCAAGTCGACTCATTCTCACCCCGGGGAGTGGAATGGAGCCAAAGCCACTTGGTCATGTGGATGACACAAATTAGAGGCAGTCGTACCATTCTTTGATAGATGGATCGATTGTCTGCTCGGCTCCCTCATCTAATGAGAGATAGGGTCGTTCGCATGGTGAATCACTGGTTAGAAACTTCGAGTTTCACTTATGATTCTCCGCGTCTTGATTTATGAAATCGAATATCTCAAGTGATTGGATTTCAATTGTAAAAATCTTTTGGTGTAGTAAACGTCCACACTATCGTGGCTTGCTGCATTGAATGGGATTTTGGATCGATTGATGTAGACAGTTATAGGAGAAAGTGAAGGTTCATGTATTAACGTAAACGTCCACACTATCGTGGCTTGCGGTAATATACGAGTCCCAAACAATCTTCTTAGATACTGAGTAATGGTTTACGCTTAGGTACGCTCTATAGTATTCTTCCCATCGAAGTAACGCTATAGTGATGTACGACCAAAGCAAATCTAATTACTAAATCATTTGGATGGGTAAACGTCCACACTATCGTGGCTTGCCTTATCTGATGGGATTTTAGATGTGATTAGTGATTTAATGATATTATTTGAGGGAGATAATATCGGATATTAAATTAATTGTTTGTTTAAATGTGCTTATAGGTTTAGAGAATAGCTATGAACCCACTTTCTATGATACTCAAGGAGCATAAGCTCACTGGCCCCAACTATATTGATTGGAAGAGAAATTTAGACATTGTCCTAACTTCGGAAGAGTACAAGTATGTACTCCATGAAGTGTGCCCTGCTGAGCCCACGGCTGCCTCGACTGATGAGGAAAAACTGACATATCGGAAGTGGAAAAAGGCTGATGAAATGGCTAGGTGCTATATTTTGGCTTCCATGTCAAATGTACTCCAAACCCAACATGAGTCGATGGACACTGCCTATGATATGATGTTTAACCTCAAGGAGATGTTTGGGGAGCAGGATCGTGCGGCAAGGCAAGAAGCCATGAGAGTCCTCATGTCGACTACTCAATCTGAAGGAACGCCCGTAGGGGAGCACGTTCTTAAGATGATGAGTTTGTTGAATGAACTTGAGGTCCTAGGAGCTTCTATTGATGGTGAGACGCAAGTCGACATCATACTCCAGTCTCTGGCCCCTAGTTTTGAGCAGTTTCGTATGAGCTATAATATGGGTAAACTATCTTATACTCTTGCGCAACTCCTGACTGAACTAAAGGCGGCAGAGGGGATCTACAAGAAGGGCAAGTCTCAAGCGCTTGTAGCTACCAAGTCCAAAGGCTTTAAGCCTGGTGGAGGTAGGGGCAAGAAAAGGAAGCAAGCCTGGAAACCCAGTGGTGTCAAGAGGACTGTACCACGAGTGGGGGCTGCAAAGCCAAAGGGCAAGTGCTTCCGATGCAACAAGATGGGACACTGGAAGTCTGAATGTCCTCTCAATAGTACGAATTTTTCTTTAGTCGTAAAAACATAGTCAGCGGTATTATCTACCAGAATTCTGGTGTGTAGATATGGAACCACTGACGGTATGTGCATTTTGAATGCAGGGGTTCCAGAAAACCCGGCGACTTAGAGAGGAAGAATTCGAGTCTACACGGGCAAAGCTGTAGAGGAGGCAGCGGTTGCGGTGGAAGACATTTATCTGCTTTAGTAGTTAAATAGGATTTCATTTCAAAGTTATTGCTTTATGTACCCCTTTATTTTAGAAAGAACGTTTTGTTCTGGATTTATATTATTAATGAATGGATATTTTATTTCTTTAATCATTGGATGATTTTGATAAGAAATAATGGCATTATCTATTCTGGTACATTAGATAGCAATATATGAATGATAGATCCTAAGTCTACCCCAATGCAACAAACCGTTCTATAACTTGTTTTACTTGTTAGATATTTCTTTATTAATCATTATACTTGTGAATTCTTATACTTAGTAGTATTTTCAAATAAGATTCAAATGGTCGAAATTGATTTGATCAATTAAAGTTGAAGGAATGGACCTTCCGACCTAAGGATTGAATTTGGAGGATAATACATCTAAGCAAACCTTTCTGGAAAAAGGGATATAATTCAGACAAGTATTGGAAATGATTGGATATGCAGACATATGTGTTTATTAGAAAGGCACGAGTGATTCTTTCAAGAATACTCAAGTAATGGATTAGAATGCTTGATGTGCCATAAAAGCAAAGTGTTTTGACTAGTCAATGGACACAAAGCAATTATGGGGAACCATCGAAGCATATCCATTAGAAGCCTGCGACTCAGTCGCGGAGGCCATCACCTATCTGAAAAACACATAGCATAATCAAATATTGGGTTTAAATCCCAAAGGGCCGCACCATACACTTACGTGTAGAAATAGTGCGTTCTAAAGAAATGGAAATCTGATAGTAAAGGGACAAGTTGTTCGGAACTACCTATGTTCTATGGATATTCCTAGATACAACGGCATATTGAATATGGTTGTAGGATATCCTAGATGAACGAAGTATTGTGTATTCTATAGTACTATGAACCAGAGGGACGTCCTGTCCGGTTCATAGAGGAAGACTATTAGATGGACCACAAAGCCTAAATTGACGTAATACCTTGAAATGAGAGAAAGGACAAAAGACTAAGAACCAGCCAAACCGAGTAGAAGTACACCACATAATGCACCTATTGTTATTACTGTTATACACCGGGACGCCATTGCAGTGGGAGGTTGTTGGACAACCAGAGATATTCATAAAGACTAGAGGAGTTCGGACTCTGGATCTAGTAAAGATGAAATCGACCCCTAGATCTGCATAAGGGCAGTACTAGACCTAAATGTGCCTGCTTGGAACAATAAGGATTATTGTTGAGAGGCTAGATCATTTAGAGTAGAAGCTTAGTAAATCCATTTGTGGATTGAAATGAAGCTATGAATCGTGGAACTTGCGAATTGATGGGAGAGTCCATTTGATGGATTCATCAAAAGGCATAGACGAAAGGTGTATTAGAGAAGTGATGGAAACAAGGTGGTGTTTCTCGGAGATTTTATGTAGATAACATTTCATCATTGGCAACAATGTAAGAAAATGCTGTCAGACATAAAATAATGGTTGTCTAAATAAATCGAGATATAAGATTAAGAAGAAGTTCTTAAGATCTTGTGATCTAGAGATAAGAACATTGTACTTCTCCTAGATATCTTATACGATTAAGGTTTGTTTTAACATGCATACTTCTGAGAAAGGTTATTGCCTTTCAGAGACAGAATATACATCTATCTAAAGGGTATGTGTTCGAACACATGAAGAAGATAGATGAGGACAAAGCAGTTTCCTATACTTCTAGTATGGAAAGCTTTATAGATGCAATGTTGTAAAACAAGAACCTGATATCAACTATGCGGTTTGCGTAGTGGGAGGATATCAAAGTAATCTGGATAAGGGATGTTCGAATGCTGCAAGAGTACTTTCATAGTACTGGCTTGAGCAAGACGAAATCTTCTTAGATTACAGATTCTCAGATCCAAAAATCAGAGAAGGACCAGTGAAAGTCGATATCAGGCTATGTGTTCACTTTTAGAAAGAGGTGGAACCATGAAGTGAAAGAGTGATAAGCGGGACGCTTTTCAGACTCTCTCATAACCGAATAGCAGCCTCAGAGGCAGCGGAAGTTTTGGTTAGGTTCCGGGATAACCTCTTGACTTGGATATGACTCTTAGTTTACCAAAGGCTATTGGATAGCGGTGCATGGTGAACGAGAAGAGGTCATGAGTCAAAAGTGATGTTAACACATAGAGCAAGTACCACCTGATACGAATCATCGTCAGGGGAGACGACGTAGTAGTCACCAAGATAACTTCAGAGCGGCAACCTAGATTGCTCACTCACATAGTACTTCTCGGAAGTACACTTTAAAGCACGTGATGAGTATGGGAACCGGGAGTTTGGAGGAAATGACTAGACCTTAGTACAAGTGGGAGATTGTTGGAGTTGTGTACTTAATGTCTAGATTTAAGTAACGATAAACTCCCGATCATAGCATTTAATCTATTAAATAAACAATTGTTTGCTTTTAATTATTATTAATTAAATATATGCAAATCATAGTCCTGGATTTTATACGTTGTAGTTAGTATGGTGTGTCGGGCCCCACACAGAAGATCATACTATCGGTTACTCGTATTTAATCAAACAGTGGCTCACGACCTAGATGGACCCGGACCAATCCATCGGTATAGTCGTTGTGTGAGAGAGAAAATAATTTGTCTTAATTATTTTATCACACTTGTACACTTGGTGTATTGAGCGGATCGTAGAGATTCATCGATTAGGATTGCCGGCGATAATCGATTCGAGTCTCAGTGTATTATATTCTTAATCCCCGATATCGTTGCGGGTGTGTATATTTAATATAAGTAACTTTGATTTACCAAAGGAATTAACCGATTTAATTATTGGGTTAATTACCGGTTAAGTTGGGTCACTATATTTTATATATGGCATGCCGTGAATGATTGACCGGACAGTGTATCCCGGAAGGGTTGATAATATCCCCGAGATGAGTTCAAAAGGAATTATTGTGTAAACCTCATGAGTGGATTCGTTCCGCACAATAATTAAGGTTGAATGGTACTAGTCTCGGATTCAAGAGATGAATAAATTAATTAGCAATAAATTAATTTTATTCATGGATATTTAAATCTTAAATACACGGAATAAATAATACTACCGGAGAAATATTATTTGATATAATATGGTTTAATATTGGGAGTGCAATTAATTTATATAGTGGAAAATAAATTAATTAATATTAATGGGAGATTAATAGATTTGGGCTTGGGCTCAATTTAATCATTAATATTGGAAGCCCAATATTCCACCTCCTTTAGATCCCCTACGTAGCCTATAAAAGCACTACATGATCTTCACTTTCTTCATAACAATAAGACAAGATTATCATACTTGATATTCTAGAGAGTTGAAGAGGATCCATAAGCTTGGAGGATCGTCACCCACCCGACGTTCAAGCTAGTGCAAGGAATACGTAGGAAGATTCAAAGGTCTTCAACTTAGATTCGTTTCTCCGCACAACGAATTAAAAGGTAAAATCACATACTCTCTTCTATGAATTTATGTGGATTAATTGTGATGCATACATGAACGGACGATCCGGGAAAACGACGAACTTCGAGGACGGGGATTCGAGATCCCCGGCGAAGCTCGAGAGAGCCCTCGGCTGGGAGCCGAGGGGGTGGCGGTCGGCCTAGGGCTCGACCGCCGGCAGCGGCCACGCGAGGGGAGCCCCGGTTGGACGCCGGGGCGAGCGATCGACCAAGGGTCGATCGCTGGGGGCTGCCGCGGCTTCGCGCCGCGGCTGGGCGCTCCCTCCCCGGCCGGTGGTGGCGGTGAGTCGCCGGACTCACCGCCGGGGGCTGCTAGGCAGCCCCACGCGATCGACGGCGATCGCGAGCCCCATGGTGGGGCTCGGCTAGGGTTTAGCCGCGGGTTCATCCCACGGCGATGCTCTTGTCGAGCCCGGTTCTTCGTGGTGTTCGTGATCGGTTTCCGGCGAGAGGATTTCGGTCGGGTTATTATGTTCCGCAATTTTTTTTAATGGCCCGGGATACCGAATTCCAACAAATATAGTCCTGGATTTTATACGTTGTAGTTAGTATGGTGTTGCATGGGCGCACAGAAGATCATACTATCGGTTACTCGTATTTAATCAAACAGTTGCTCACGACCTAGATGGACATGGACCAATCCATCGGTATAGTCGTTGTGTGAGAGAGAAAATAATTTGTCTTAATTATTTTATCACACTTGTACACTTAGGTGTATTGGGCGGATCGCTTGAGATTTATTGATTAGGATTGCCTTGGATAATCAATTTAAATCTCAGAGTATTTTATTCTTAATCCCCGATACTATTGCGGGTGTATATATTTAATATAAGAGACTTTGATTTTCCAAAGGAATTAACCGATTTAATTATTGGGTTAATTACCGGTTAAGTTGGGTCGCTATATTTTATATATGACATGCCGTGAATACTTGACGGGAAAGTGTATCCCGGAAGGGTTGATAATATCCCCGAGATGAGTTCATAAGGAATTATTGTGTAAACCTCATGAGTGGAATTGTTCCGCACAATAATTAAGGTTGAATGGTACTAGTCTCTGATATAAGAGATGAATATAATTTATTGAGCAATAAATAAATTTATTCATGGATATTTGAATCTTAAATACACGGAATAAATAATACTACCGGAGAAATATTATTTGATATAATATGGTTAAATATTGGGAGTGCAATTAATTTATATAGTGGAAAATAAATTAATTAATATTGATAAGGATTAATGGACTTGAGCATTGTGCTCAATTTAATCTTCAATATTGGAAGCCCAATATTCCACCTCCTTATGATCCCCTACGTAGCCTTTAAAAGCACTACATGGCCTTCATAATTAAAACAACATAAGAGAAGAATATCATACTTGATATTCTAGAGAGTTGAAGGAGATCCATAGGAGTTCGATAGATCGTCGCCCACACGACGTTCGAACGAGGTGCAAGGAATACGTAGGAAGATCGCAAGGTCATCAACGTTTGATTTCGTTTCTCCGCACAACGAATCGAGGTACATAATCATAAAACCCCTCTATGATTATTTGTTCATAATAATTGTGATATATACATGAACAAGACGATCCGGGAAAAACATCGAGACCTAGATACGGGGATCGTTGGATCCCCGTGGGGATCGAAGGAGGGGCGGTCGAACCCTAGGGTTTCGACCGCCGGTACCGCCGACAAAGGGGAGCCCCGGCTAGACGCCGGGGCACGCGATCGACTTCGGTCGATCGCTGGGGGTTCGCCGTGGGCTGGAGCCACGGCGGATGAACCCCCCGGCCACCCTTGCAGGCGGTGGCGTGCGCAAGGAGAGAAGCCGCGGCTGGACGCCGCGGCTGGGGGCGATCGAGCCCTTCGCTCGATCGCCGGGGGGATTGCCGCGGGCTGGTGCCGTGGCTGGTGGCTCCCCCCGCCTCCTGGTGGCGACGGCGGTGAAGTCGCCGGACTCACCGCCATCCGGGGGCTGCCGGAGCAGCCCCATGCGATCGCCATGCACGGCGATCGCGAGCCCCGGCGTGGGCATGGCTAGGGTTTAGCCGCGGGTTCGCCCGTGGCGACGCCTCGGTCATGTTCTAGCTCGCTCGGTGTTCGTGATCGGTTTCCGGCGACGGGGTTTCGGTCGGGTTATCGGTTCCGCAAAATTTTTGATAGCCCGGGACATCGAATCCCAGCACCACGAGCCCAAAGTGACGTGATACTTTTGAAATGAGAGAGAACGAAGAAGAATGAAAACCAGCCGAACCGAGTAGCGGTACACCACTAACTGCACCTACTGTTATTACTGTTAATACACCGGAATGTCCTTGTAGTGGGAGGTTGTGTGACAACCAGAGATATTCATAAGGCTAGGAGAGTTTTCGGACTCTGGACCTAGTATACATGAAATCGATCCCTGGATCTACATGAAGGCAGTACTAGATCTAAATGTGCCTTCTTGGAGAGCAATAAGGATTATTGCTAAGAGGCAAGATCATTTAGAGTACAAGCTTAGTCGATCCATTTATGGATTGGAACAAAGCATTGAGTTCGTGGTACTTGCAAATTGATGAGATAGTCCATTTTATGGATTCATCAAAGCTTAGACGAATCGTGTGTATTGGAAACGTGATGGAACAAGGTGGTGTTTCTCGGGTTTTATGTAGAGAACATTCTTATCATTGGTAACAGTGTAAAGATGTTATCAAGACATAAAACGATGGATGTCTAGATAAATCAATATGAAAGATAAAGAAAGAAGTTTGACATGTTCTTAATGTTGGAAATCGATATCCCGGGCTATTAAATTTGCGGAAAAATAACCCGAACGAAATCCTTCATCGCCGGAGATTGGATCCCCGACTCATCCGCAGGAGTCCGACCTTTGGAGACTACGTGCCCGAAGACACGCAGCCCGCCCCCAGCCGATTTTCTCCCGCGAGTCGGATCCACGAACGCGAACCACCGCACGACCCGAGGCCCGACCGAATACTCAGCGAGGCCCGAAGGCCGCGAGCACTCAGCCGAGCCCCCGCACGGGGCTCGCGATCATCTCGCGATGATCGCTGGGGATGCACGAGGCATCCCCGGGGTTGCTCGTAGCAGCCCCGCAGCGGGTTCATGAACCCGCTGCTCGCGGAGGGGTCAGCCCCGCACGCCCGCTACGGGCGAACCCGTAGCACGTACGAGGCAGCTACGGGTGACCCCGTAGCATACCCGCGATCGAGCTCACGGGCTCGATCGCCCCTCGGCTCCAGCCGAGGGTTTCTCCACCCGACGCCGCCGGACGGGATGGCTGGGGTTCATCCGCCGTGGCTCCAGCCCACGGCGAACCCCGGTGGTCGACCCCACGCCCCGGCGTCCAGCCGGGGCTCATCCTCTTCGTCCGCGCGCTCCCGGCGGTTGAACCCTAGGTTCGACCGCCTCTATCGATCCTCGCCGGGGATCTCGAATCCCCGTCCCCGAGGTTCGTCGTTTATCCGGATCGTGTGTTCATGTATTTACTACGATTAATTCACACGAAATCATAAAAGAGGGTTTATGATTTTACCTTCGATTCGTTGTGCGGAGAAACGAAATCAAACACCTTTGATGACCTTGCGATCTTCCCACGTATTCCTTGCACCTCATTCGAACGTCGTGTGGGCGACGATCTATCGAACTCCTATGGATCTTCCTCACTCTCAAGACTTTATGATTGGCGTAGGTCAATTAATTGTGTTATGAAAAGTGAAGACCATGTAGTGCTTATATAGGCTACGTAGGGGATCATAAGGAGAATAAATATTGGGCTTCTAAATATTGAAGATTAAATTGGGTCCAACCCAAATCCATTAATCCTTATCAATATTAAATTTTATTTATTTTCCACTATATAAATAAAATTGCACTCCCAATATTATTCCATATTATATCAAATAATATTTCTCCGGTAGTATTATATATTCCGTGTATTTAAGATTTAAATATCCATGAATAAATTTATTTATTGCTCAATAAATATTATTCATCTCTTATATCCGAGACTAGTACCATTCAACCTTAATTATTATGCGGATTAAATCCACCTGCAGGGTTTACATAATAATTCCTTATGAACTCATCTCGGGGATATTATCAACCCTTACGGGATACACTTTCCCGTCAAGTATTCACGGCATGCCATATATAAAATATAGTGACCCAACTTAACCGGTAATTAACCCAATAATTAAATCGGTTAATTCCTTTGGTAAATCAAAGTCACTTATATTAAATATACACACCCGCAATAATATCGGGGATTAAGAATAAAATACACTGAGACTCGAATCGATTATCGCCGGCAATCCTAATCGATGAATCTCAAGCTGATCCGCCCAATACACCAAGTGTACAAGTGTGATAAAATAATTAAGATAAATTATTTTCTCTCTCACACAACGACTATACCGATGGATTAGTTCGTGTCCATCTAGGTCGTGAGCAACTGTTCGATTAAATACGAGTAACCGATAGTATGATCTTCTGTGTGCCCATGCAACACCATACTAACTACAACGTATAAAATCCAGAACTATATTTTGCATAATTAATTAAATGCAAATAATTGTTCATTAATTAAATAGGTTAAATGCTATGACAGGGAGTTTATCGATACTTAAATCTAGACATTAAGTACACAACTCCAACAATCTCCCACTTGTACTAAGGTCTAGTCATTTCCTCCAAACTCCCGACTCCCATACTCATCACGTGCTTAAGTTATACTTCCCAGAAGTATTATGTGAATGAGCAATCTAGGTTGCCGCTCTGAAGTTATCTTGGTGACTACTGCGTCGTCTCTCTGACGATGATTCGTATCAGGTGGTACTTGCTCTATGTGTTATCATCATCTTTCGAACTTATGACTTCTTCCAGTTTACCATGCACCGCTATGTACATAGCCTTTGGTGAACCAAGAGTCATATCCAAGTTCAGAGGTCATTCCGGAACCTAACCAAAAACTTCCGCTGCCTCTGAGGCTGCTATTCGGTTTATGATAGAGTCCGAGAAGCTTCATGCTTATCACTCTTTCTTCCTTAGGTTCCACCTCTTCTAAAAGTGAACACATAGCCTGACATCGACTTACACTGGTCCTTTCTCTGATTTTTATCTGAGAAAGCGTAATCTAAGAAGATTTCGTATTGCCAGTAATCCTGTACTTCCAAGTACTTTTACAACATTCGAATATTTCTTATCCAGATTACTTTGATATCCTCCCACTACGCTAACCGCATAGTTGATATCAGGTTCTTGTTTTATAACACCGCATTTACAAAGCTCTTTACACTCAAAGTGTAAGAATCTGCTTTGTCTATACTTATCTCCTTCATGTGTTCAAGACACATACCTTAGATAGATGCATTCTGTTCTCGAAAGGCAATAACCTTTCTCAGAATTGTGCATGTTTAAAACAAACCATAATCGTATAAGATATCTAAAGAGAAGTACAAATGTTCTTATCTAGAGATCGAAAGATTTCTAAGAACATGATCCAACTTCATCTTAATCTTATATTTCGATTTACTTAGACAACCTCTATTTTATGTCTGACAACACTTTTACATTGTTGCCAACGATAAAGTGTTATCTACACAAAATTCCGAGAAACACCACCTTGTTTCCATTACGTCTCTAATACACCTTTTATTGTCTATGCCTTCTGATGAATCCATAATGGACTATCTCATCAATTCGCAAGTTCCACAATTTCCAGCTTTGATTCAATCCATAAATGAATTTACTAAGCTTGCACTCTAAATGATCTAGCCTTTTAACAATGATCCTTATTGTTCCAAGCAGGCACATTTAGTTCTAGTACTGCCCTTATGCAGATCTAGGGGTCGATTTCATCTTTACTAGATCCAGAGTCTGAACTCCTCTAGTCTTATGAATATCCCTGGTTGTTCAACAACCTCCCACTGCAATGGCGTCCCGGTGTATAACAGTAATAACAATAGGTGCAGTATGTGGTGTACTTCTACTCGGTTTGGCTGGTTCCTAGTCTTTTTGTCCTTCTTCTCATTTCAAGGTATTACGTTAGTTCAGGCTTTGTGGTTCATCTAATAGTCTTTCTCTATGAACCGGACGAAACGTCCCTCTGGTTCATAGTACTATAGAACGCACAATACTTCGTTCATCCAGGATATCCTACAACCATATTGAATATGCCGTTGTCTCTAGGAATATCCATAGAACATAGGTAGTTCCGAACAACTTGTTCTCTTACTATTAGATTTCCATTTCTTTACAACGCACCATCTTTACACGTAAGTGTATGGCGCGTCTCTTTGGGATTTAATCCCAATCATTGATTATGCTATGTGTTATTTAGATAGGTGATAGCCTCCGCGACCGAGTCGCAGGCTTCTAATGGATATACTTTGATGGTTCCCCATAATAGCTTTGTGTCCATTGACAAGTCAAAACACTTTGCTTTTATGGCACATCAAGCATTCTAATCCATCACTGAGTATTCTTTGAAAGAATTACTCATACCTCTCTAATATACACATATGTCTGCATATCTAATCATTTCCAATACTCTTCTGAATTCTATCCTTTTTCCAGAAAGGTTTGCTTAGACGTATTATCCTCCAAATTCAATCCTTAGGTCGGAAGGTCCATTCCTTCAACTATAATTGATCAAATCAATTTCGACCATATGAATTTTATTTGAAAATACTACTAAGTACAAGAATAATGATTGACGAGAGAAATGCATCTAATAAGTAAAACAAGTTATATAACGGTTTGCTGCATTGTGGTAGACTAAGGATTCATCATTCACATATTGCTATCTAATGTACCAGAATAGATATTACCATTATTTCTTATCTAAATCATCAAATGATTAAAGAAATAAAATATCCATTAATAAAAGGTACAAAGCAATTAACTTGAAATGAAATCCTATGACTATCAAACAGATAGATAAATGTCTTCCACTGCAACCGCTGCTTCCTCAACAGCTTCGCCCATGTGGACTCGAACTTTTCTTCTCTAAGTCGCTGGGTTTTCTGGAACCCCTGCATTTAGAATGCACATACCGTCAGTGGTTCCATATCTACACACCAGAATTCTGGTAGATAACACCGCTGACTATGTTTTACGACTAAAGAAAATTCGTACCTTTGAGAGGACAAGATGTAGACCCCCAGTACTCAGACTGCTTCCCTTGGGGATGTTTGCCCGAAGGCTTCTTTATCCCACCCTTTGGTCCAAGTCCTTTAAGGTCACCGGACCCCCTTGTCTTCTTCTCCTTTCCTTTGCCTTTAGGTTCGAAACCTTTGGCTTTGACTATAAGAGCTCGCGATTGTTTCAACTCGTCTAAAAGATCCATCATCTCAAAAACATGATCAAGTGTTTCATCGAAGTAACAGATCTTTATGAGTATCCTCATCGCCTCTTTTCTAGCCTTCTCATCATGTCCAAACAGCAACTTGAGTTTGAGCATGACATCATGATTAGCGGCTAATGCACGAGCACTACCCCACTTTTCAAAGTCAAAAATCTCCTCCTCAGTTGAGTTAATGGTGAGTCCAGGAGGACAAGTTTCACTGAGTACATCTTTGTACTCCTTTGCAGTCTGAGCAATGTCTAACTCTTCTTTCCATTCAATACAGTATGGAACCAGTGCGTTAATTTCCTCAAGTATCAACAAAAAGTGGATTCATAGCAATTCTCTAAACCTATAAGCACATTTAAACAAACAATTAATTTAATATCCGATGTTATCTCCCTAGAACAACATCATTAAATTACTAATCACATCTAAAATCCCATCAGGTAAGGCAAGCCACGTGGTGTGGACGTTTACCCACCCAAATGATTTAGTAATTAGATTTTCTTTAGTCATACATCGCTTATAGCGGAACCTCGTGGGGAGGAATACTATAAGGCGTATCTAAGTGTAAACCATTACTCAGTACCAAAATGAATTACTTGGAATCGCTACATCACCGCAAGCCACGTGGTGTGGACGTTTACGATAACTTCACAACTCTTCATAATTACTTACAACTGTCTACATCAATTAATCCAAAGTCCGTCAGCATAGCAAGCCACGTGGTGTGGACGTTTACTACACTAAGAGACTTTTATAATTGACTCCCAATTACTTGATCCATTTAATCTCGTAAATCAAGACGTGGAGAATCATAAGTGAAACTCGAAGTTTCTAACCAGTGATTCGCCATGCGA
Source organism: Euphrasia confusa (assembly GCA_954870475.1). NCBI lineage: Eukaryota > Viridiplantae > Streptophyta > Magnoliopsida > Lamiales > Orobanchaceae > Euphrasia > Euphrasia confusa. Next base: position 11,225,485 of record OX940954.1, on the reverse strand, counting down.
ACGACCCTATCTCTCATAAATGAGGGAGCCGAGCAGACAAGCGACCCATCTATCAAAGAATGGCACGGAAGTCTCTAATTTGTGTCCTCTACATGACCAAGTGGCTCTGGCTCCATTCCACTCCCCGGGGTGAGAATGAGTCGACTTGAAGTCAGTTTCAGAAAGACAAATTAGGCATTGTTTGATAAATTTGATCAATGTTTCTTGTAAAAGGAATTACAAGAATTCTCCTCCAATGACTCGTCTATACGAACTTCAAAAGTCCATAAGAGTCACCAAGAGAACAGTAATGGAGACCATGGGAATGTTTCCATCCCCTCTCCCACTTAGCTTTTTATAATAAAGGGATACGCTATCTAGTGCATAAAAATAAACACATATAGCATGCATACAAGCAATAAAGCACATAGTATCACATAGTCAAAATAATGCTAGAAAATTATTTTCCGACTATCATGGCTTTGTCGCATCTCCGTACGCATCTTCTAGTCTTCAGTCTTCGTTCTTGAATGCTCCATGTGACGAGAATATTAATCTCTAATATTTAAATCTATTTATTTTCAATTAATCCAAAAGTTACTTAATTCGAAAATTAAGTCAATCGAATATATCAAAAATAAAATTAAATATTATTAATATTTATTTTCCTATCTAGTTCTATTAAATCTCTAGAATAATCTATCCAAATAAAATTTGGAATACTCTAGAAGATATCTATAATAGAACAAAAAAAATTAGGACTTACTACTTTCCAAATTTATTTTTATTCCTAATCCATGAATATTCCCATGAGTAGGAATAATCAAATAGGAAAAATAAATTTAGTACTAAATTAATTAAATTTCTAATCTATGAATATTTCCATGAAGGAAATAAATCAATAGAAAATAAAATTAATTTAAATTAATTCTTTTCCTAAACCATGAGAGTTTCCAAAAAGAAAGTACTCAAAATAGGAAAAATCCGAATTAATTTGGAAAGTGGATCTTGGTAGGAATAACATGAGATTGGGAGATCCCACGCCATCCCCACCGTCGACCTCCACCGCCCGGGACCACCACCACCGCCGCCCCCAGCCCACGCGCCACCACCACCGGTGGCCGGCGTGGCTAGAAGCCCTAGCGGGCAGCCCCCGGGATGGGGTCGATCGATCCTCATGGGGATCGATCATGGGGATGATCGACCCCCCCGGTTTCTCGTCCTCTTCGTCTTCGTCACACGTCTTCGTCTTCCGGCGATCGTCTCATCATCGAACCAACGTAATTAAAATTACAAAATTTAAATTACAATTATCCGGTATCGATTCTATACATGAAATCGACCCTATACATTTTCCGGAAAATAAAGTGCGTAATAATAAATCCTAAATTCGGTCAACCCCCGAATTTTTACTATTACAAACATTCATCCACACAAAACGAATCTCGACATGTCCGAGAGTTTAATAATCATGATAATTAATTAATAAACAATAATTAATTAAATCCAACCATGATAGCCGGAGATCCTGCAAGGTAGAACAATAATCGAGCATATACATGAACACGAAACCAAACGCTCTGATACCAATTGTTGGAAATCGATATCCCGGGCTATTAAATTTGCGGAAAAATAACCCGAACGAAATCCTTCATCGCCGGAGATTGGATCCCCGACTCATCCGCAGGAGTCCGACCTTTGGAGACTACGTGCCCGAAGACACGCAGCCCGCCCCCAGCCGATTTTCTCCCGCGAGTCGGATCCACGAACGCGAACCACCGCACGACCCGAGGCCCGACCGAATACTCAGCGAGGCCCGAAGGCCGCGAGCACTCAGCCGAGCCCCCGCACGGGGCTCGCGATCATCTCGCGATGATCGCTGGGGATGCACGAGGCATCCCCGGGGTTGCTCGTAGCAGCCCCGCAGCGGGTTCATGAACCCGCTGCTCGCGGAGGGGTCAGCCCCGCACGCCCGCTACGGGCGAACCCGTAGCACGTACGAGGCAGCTACGGGTGACCCCGTAGCATACCCGCGATCGAGCTCACGGGCTCGATCGCCCCTCGGCTCCAGCCGAGGGTTTCTCCACCCGACGCCGCCGGACGGGATGGCTGGGGTTCATCCGCCGTGGCTCCAGCCCACGGCGAACCCCGGTGGTCGACCCTAGGTCGACCCCACGCCCCGGCGTCCAGCCGGGGCTCATCCTCTTCGTCCGCGCGCTCCCGGCGGTTGAACCCTAGGTTCGACCGCCTCTATCGATCCTCGCCGGGGATCTCGAATCCCCGTCCCCGAGGTTCGTCGTTTATCCGGATCGTGTGTTCATGTATTTACTACGATTAATTCACACGAAATCATAAAAGAGGGTCTATGATTTTACCTTCGATTCGTTGTGCGGAGAAACGAAATCAAACACCTTTGATGACCTTGCGATCTTCCCACATATTCCTTGCACCTCGTTCGAACGTCGTGTGGGCGACGATCTATCGAACTCCTATGGATCTTCCTCACTCTCAAGACTTTATGATTGGCGTAGGTCAATTAATTGTGTTATGAAAAGTGAAGACCATGTAGTGCTTATATAGGCTACGTAGGGGATCATAAGGAGAATAAATATTGGGCTTCTAAATATTGAAGATTAAATTGGGTCCAACCCAAATCCATTAATCCTTATCAATATTAAATTTTATTTATTTTCCACTATATAAATAAAATTGCACTCCCAATATTATTCCATATTATATCAAATAATATTTCTCCGGTAGTATTATATATTCCGTGTATTTAAGATTTAAATATCCATGAATAAATTTATTTATTGCTCAATAAATATTATTCATCTCTTATATCCGAGACTAGTACCATTCAACCTTAATTATTATGCGGATTAAATCCACCTGCAGGGTTTACATAATAATTCCTTATGAACTCATCTCGGGGATATTATCAACCCTTACGGGATACACTTTCCCGTCAAGTATTCACGGCATGCCATATATAAAATATAGTGACCCAACTTAACCGGTAATTAACCCAATAATTAAATCGGTTAATTCCTTTGGTAAATCAAAGTCACTTATATTAAATATACACACCCGCAATAATATCGGGGATTAAGAATAAAATACACTGAGACTCGAATCGATTATCGCCGGCAATCCTAATCGATGAATCTCAAGCTGATCCGCCCAATACACCAAGTGTACAAGTGTGATAAAATAATTAAGATAAATTATTTTCTCTCTCACACAACGACTATACCGATGGATTAGTTCGTGTCCATCTAGGTCGTGAGCAACTATCGATTAAATACGAGTAACCGATAGTATGATCTTCTGTGTGCCCATGCAACACCATACTAACTACAACGTATAAAATCCAGAACTATATTTTGCATAATTAATTAAATGCAAATAATTGTTCATTAATTAAATAGGTTAAATGCTATGACAGGGAGTTTATCGATACTTAAATCTAGACATTAAGTACACAACTCCAACACTTAAGATCTTGGATCTCTAGGAAAGAACATTGTACTTCTCCTGGATATCTTACATATATATGATTATGGTTCGTTTTAACATGCAAGATTCCGAGAAAGGTTCGTTACCTTTCAGATACGGAATGCATCTATCTAAGGATATGTGTTTTGGAACACAAAAGGAGATAGAAGCAATGAAAGCGGATTCCTACACTTACAAGTGAGGAAAGCTTGATAAATGCAATGTTGAAAACGAGAACCTGATATCGGCTATGCGGTAGGCATAGTGGGAGGATATCAAGGTAATCCTGCAAAGGAATACTCGACTGCTGTAATGAACATTTTAAGTACTTTCGAAGTACTGGAAACCATGTTCTGGATTACGGAGCAGACAAGCTTTTCCTTTGGATTACACTCTCTTAGATTTCTAATCAAATAAGGACCGGTGTAAGTCGATATCAGGCTATGTGTTTCACTAGAAAAGGAGTAGGAGTTTTAACATGGAAGAGTGATAAGCACGATGCTTTTCGGACTCTCCCATGGGTAACCAAATAGCGGCCTCAGAGGGAGCGGAAGTTTTGGTATAGCCCTGGGATAATCTCTGGGACTTAGATGTGATTCTTAGTTTTCCAAAGGCTATGTAAATAGCGGTGCGATGGCAAATGGTAAGAAATAACAAGTCCATAAGTGTAAGATAACACATAGAGCAAGTAACACCTGATACGAATCATCGTCAGGGAAGACGACGCTGTAGTCACCAAGATATCTTCAGAACGACAATCTAGATTGCTCTTTCACAAAGCACTTCTTGGAAGTGCATATTAAGCACGTGAAGAGTATGGGAGTCGGGAGTTTGGAGGAAATGACTAGACCTTAGTATAAGTGGGAGATTGTTGGAGTTGTATACTTAATGTCTAGATTTAAGTGATATGAACTCCCGATCCATTGCCATTAATCTATTTAATTAAATAAACATTTATTTGCGTTTAATTATTTATAATTAAATATATGCAAATTATAGTCCTAGATTATATACGTTGTAGTTAGTATGGTGTGCGGGCCCACACAGAAGATCATACTATCGGTTACTTGTATTTAATCAAACAGTTGCTCACGACCTAGATGGACACGGACCAATCCATCGGTATAGTCGTTGTGTGAGAGAGAAAATAATCTGTCTTGATTATTTTATCACACTTGTACACTTGGTGTATTGGGCGGATCGTTTGAGATTTATCGATTAGGATTGCCTTGGATAATCGATTTAAATCTCAGTGTATTTTATTCTTAATCCCCGATACTATTGCGGGTGTGTATATTTAATATAAGTGACTTTGATTTTCCAAAGGAATTGACCGGTTTAGTTATTGGGTCAATTACCGGTTAAGTTGGGGCGCTATATTTTATATATGACATGCCGTGAATACTTGACGGGAAAGTGTATCCCGTAAGGATTGATAATATCCCCGAGATGAGTTCATAAGGAATTATTATGTAAACCCTGCAGGTGGATTTGTTCCGCATAATAATTAAGGTTGAATGGTACTATTCTCGGATATAGGAGATGAATAAATTAATTAGCAATAAATTAATTTTATTCATGGATATTTATATCTTAAATACACGAAATAAATAATACTACCGGAGAAATATTATTTGATATAATATGGTTTAATATTGGGAGTGCAATTAATTTATATAGTGGAAAATAAATTAATTAATATTAATGGGATTAATAGATTTGGGCTTGGGCTCAATTTAATCATTAATATTGGAAGCCCAATATTCCACCTCCTTAAGATCCCTTACGTAGCCTATAAAAGCACTACATGGTCTTCTCTATTCTCATAACTTGAAGATCACAATTCAAGAGAGAGAAAGGAGAGAAGGAGATCCATAAGAGTTCGGAGGATCGTCGCCCACACGACGTTCGAACGAAGTGCAAGGAATACGTGGGAAGGTATCAAGGTCTTCAAAGATCTCGTTTCTCCGTACAACGAGAACAAAGGTAAAATCGTTGAACCCCCTTCGATGATTTTAATGTTTAATTATCGTAAAAATAACGTGAACGTAAGATCCGAGGTTTGGGATCCTCACCGGGGTCGAGCTGGGTGGTGGTGATCGAAGATCACCGGACCACCGCGGCTGGAGCGACCCGACGGCGAAGGATCGCGCGTAGGGCTTGACTGCCCAGGCAAGCGGCCGCCTGGGGGGTCAAGCGGCCGCCTCGTATGCCCAGGTAGGGGGCTGCGGGATTTCCCGCAGCGGATCCGCGGGGCGTCGCTGGTTGCGTGCGGGGTCGCACGGCTGTAACCCTAGGGCTCGCCTGGACGCGAGTACGAGCCCCATCGAGCAGCAGCGGCTCGTCCGCGGCTAGGGCTCGATTGGGAGTTCCTTCGAGGATGGCTTCGGCTGTTCCGGCGAAGGTTCAAGGCACTTACAACGGGCTGTTTTGAACAGCCCCTCACGCCACGCATGAGATGCGATCGATCTCCTCGGGTACGCCCGTAGAGGGTTATCGATCGGGCTTCTCCCCGCGTCCGGTGACGTGGGATTTTTCTGGTGGCGGGATTTCGATCGGAGTTATCAATTCCGCGTTTCCCGACGACTCTGGGATGTCGATTTCCAACACCTTTCGTGATACTCTCCTATATTCCACTCGAGATAGTCTCGCGTTTAAAGACGTTGTTTCGGCTCTCTCATCTAGATAGAATATTTTGATGATGGAGAATCCTAATTCGGGAGAGACGCCAAGTGAAGGATTGAATGTCCGTGGGCGGACAAACCAAAGGTCGGGGCAAGATAGGTCTCGATCGAAGTCACGACATAGTAACAAGGTTTGCAACTATTGCAAGAAGAAGGGTCACACCAAAGCCGATTGTTACTTCTTGAAGAATAGGAAGGACGGAGAAGGCGGCAACAACAACAACAATAATTCCGGTAAGAGTTCCGGTGAAGTTGGTGTAGCCGAGAATTATTGTGATCTTCTTATGGCTTTGAATGAGGTCTCCAAATCAAGCGAGGAGTGGATTCTAGACTCGGGATGTACGTTCCACATTGCCCGAATCGTTAGTGGTTCGACACTTTTGAGAAGGTGGAACAAGGTGCGATGACTATGGGCAACAACGCGTCATGCAAGATCGAAGGGATAGGAAGCATCCGGATCAAGATGTATGACGGCGCGATCAGCATCCGGATCGAAGGGATAGGAAGCATCCGAGGTTAGATTCGTCCCCGGCTTAAAGCGGAATTTAATTTCGCTTAGTACTTTGGAGCTTAAGGGTTACTCGTTCACCGGAGAAGGTGGAGTCGTGAAGGTTGCCAGCGGTTCGTTGGTGGTTATGAGAGGTGAACGTAAGTCGAATAGGTTTTATGTTCTTGAGGGCACCACAGTGAAAGGTGAAGTAGCCGTGGGTGATTCCAAGGTCCCGGATGTCGATACGACTGTTGGTGTTCGGTGTCCCGGGCTATCAAAAATTGCGGAAACGATAACCCGACCGAAAACCTCTCGCCGGAGATCGCACGAACACCGACTCATCCGTAGGAGTCCGACCTTTGGAGACTACGTATCCGAAGACACGCAGCCCGCCCCCAGCCGATTTTCTCCCACGAGTCGGATCTACGAACGCGAACACCACACGAAGAACCGGGCTCGACAAGAGCGTCGCCGCGGGATAAACCCGCGGCTAAACCCTAGCCGAACCCCATCCGCGGGGTTCGCGATCGCCGTGCATGGCGATCGCCGGGGCTGTTCGGAACAGCCCCTTGGCGGTGAGTCCGGCGACTCACCGCCGCCATCCGACGGGAAGGGGGCGCCTAGTCGAGGCACCAGCCCTCGACAGCCCCCGCGATCGAGCTAGGGCTCGATCGCTCCAGCCGCGGCTGCCCCCGTTTGCGCACGCCGCCGTGGAGGCGGCGGGGATCCGCCACGGCACCAGCCCGTGGCATCCCCGGCGATCGACCCTAGGTCGATCGCATGCCCCGGCGTCCAGCCGGGGCTCCCCTTTGCGGCGCGGTACCGGCGGTCGAACCCTAGGGTTCGGCCGCCCCTCTCGATTCCGACGGGGATCGCGAGATCCCCGTATCCCGGTCTCGACGTTCCCGGATCGCGTTGTTCATGTATACATCACAATTATTCAACGCACATAATCATAGAAGGGGGTTTCTCGATTATTACCTCGATTCGTTGTGCGGAGAAACGAATCTAATTGACGACCTTGTGATCTTCCCGCGTATTCTTAGCACCTCGTCCGAACGTCGTGTGGGCGACGATCTATCGGATTCCTATGGATCTTCCTCACTCTCAGAACTTTATGAATTCCGTAGGTTTTCTTATGTTATGAAAAGTGAAGACCATGTAGTGCTTATATAGGCTACGAAGGGGATCATAAGGAGAATAAATATTGGGCTCCAATATTGAAAATTAAATTGGGTCCAACCCAAATCTATTAATTCTTATCAATATTAATTTTATTTATTTTCCACTATATAAATAAAATTGCACTCCCAATATTATTCCATATTATATCAAATAATATTTCTCCATCTTAGTATTATTTATTCCGTGTATTTAAGATTTAAATATCCATGAATAAATTTATTTATTGCTTAATAAATATTATTCATCTCTTGAATCCGAGACTAGTACCATTCAACCTTAATTATTGTGCGGAACGAGTCCACTCATGAGGTTTACACAATAATTCCTTATGAACTCATCTCGGGGATATTATCAACCCTTACGGGATACACTGCTCCTTCAAGAATTCACGGCATGCCATATATAAAATATAGTGACCCAACTTAACCGGTAATTAACCCAATTATCAAACCGGTTAATCCCTTTGGTAAATCAAAGTCACTTATATTAAATATACACACCCGCAATTCTTTCAGGGATTAAGAATAAAATACTCCGAGTCTCAAATCAATTATCGCCGAGCAATCCTAATTGATGAGTCTCAATCGATCCGCCCAATACACCAAGTGTACAAGTGTGATAAAATAATTAAGATAAATTATTTTCTCTCTCACACAACGACTATACCGATGAATTAGTTCGTGTCCATCTAGGTCGTGAGCAACTGTTTGATTAAATACGAGTAACCGATAGTATGATCTTCTGTGCGCCCATGCAGCACCATACTAACTACAACGTATAAAATCCAGAACCATGGTTTGCATATATTTAATTATAAATAATTAAATGCAAATAATTGTTTATTAATTAAATAGATTAAATGCTATGATCGGGAGTTTACCGTTACTTAAATCTAGACATTAAGTACACAACTCCAACAATCTCCCACTTGTACTAAGGTCTAGTCATTTCCTCCAAACTCCCAATTCCCATACTCATCACGTGCTTTAAAGTGTACTTCCGAGAAGTACTATGTGAGTGAGCAATCTAGGTTGCCGCTCTGAAGTTATCTTGGTGACTACTACGTCGTCTCTCTGACGATGACTCGTATCAGGTGGTACTTGCTCTATGTGTTAACATCACTTTTTGACTTATGACCTCTTCTAGTTCACCGTGCACCGCTATCTAATAGCCTTTGGTAAACTAAGAGTCATATCCAAGTCAAGAGGTTATCCCGGAACCTAACCAAAACTTCCGCTGCCTCTGAGGCTGCTATTCGGTTATGAGAGAGTCTGAGAAGCGTCCTGCTTATCACTCTTTCACTTCATGGTTCCACCTCTTTCTAAAAGTGAACACATAGCCTGATATCGACTTTCACTGGTCCTTCTCTGATTTTTGGATCTGAGAATCTGTAATCTAAGAAGATTTCGTCTTGCTCAAGCCAGTACTATGAAAGTACTCTTGCAGCATTCGAACATCCCTTATCCAGATTACTTTAATATCCTCCCACTACGCAAACCGCATAGTTGATATCAGGTTCTTGTTTTACAACATTGCATCTATAGAGCTTTCCATACTTGAAGTATAGGAAACTGCTCTGTCCTCATCTATCTCCTTCATGTGTTCGAACACACACCCTTTAGATAGATGTATATTCTGTCTCTGAAAGGCAATAACCTTTCTCAGAAGTATGCATGTTTAAAACAAACCTTAATCATATAAGATGTCTAGGAGAAGTACAATGTTCTTATCTCTAGATCATAAGATCTTAAGAACATGCTCTAACTTCTTCTCAATCTTATATCTTGATTTATTTAGACAACCTCTATCTTATGTCTGACAACACTTTTACATTGTCGCCAATGATAAAATGTTATCTACATAAAATCTCCGAGAAACACCACCTTTGTTTCCGTCACGTCTCTAACACACCTTCTTCGCTAATCCTATGCAGACCTAGGGATCGATTTCATGTATACTGGATCCAGAGTTCAGAACTCATCCAGTCTTATGAACATCTCTGGTTGCTTAACAACCTCCCACTGCAATGGCGTCCCGGTGTATAACAGTAACAACATTAGGTGCAGTTAGTGGTGTACTACTACTCGGTCAGGCTGGTTCTCAGTCTTTCCCTTTCCTCATTTTAAAGTATTTTGTCAATTAGGGCATTGTAGTTCATCTAATAGTTTTCCTCCATGAACCGGACAAAACGTCCCTCTGGTTCATAGTACTATAGAACACACAATACTCTGTTCATCTAGGATATCCTACAACCATATTGAATATGCCGTTGTCTCCAGGAATATCCATAGAACATAGGTAGTTCCGAACAACTTGTTCTCTTACTTTTAGATCTCCATTTCTTTACAACGCACCATCTCTACACGTAAGTGTATGGCGCGTCCCTTTGGGATTTAATCCCAATCTTTGATTATGCTATGTGTTATCTAGACAGGTAATGGCCTCCGCGACCGAGTCGCAGGCTTCTAATGGATATACTTTAATGGTTCCCCATAATAGCTTTGTGTCCATTGACAAGTCAAAACACTTTGCTTTTATGGCACATCAAGCATTCTAATCCATCACTGAGTATTCTTTGAAAGAATTACTCATACCTCTCTAATATACACATATGTTTGCATATCTAATCATTTCCAATACTTGTCTGAATTCTATCCTTTTTCCAGAAAGGTTTGCTTAGACGTATTATCCTCCAAATTCAATCCTTAGGTCGGAAGGTCCATTCCTTCAACTATAATTGATCAAATCAATTTCGACCATATGAATTTTATTTGAAAATACTACTAAGTATAAGATTTCACAAGTATAATGATAAAGAAATATCTAATAAGTAAAACAAGTTATATAACGGTTTGTTGCATCGTGGTAGACTAAGGATTCATCATTCACATATTGCTATCTAATGTACCATAATGAATATCACCATTATTTCTTATCCAAACCATCCAATGATTAAAGAAATAAAATATCCATTAATAAAGAAAAACAGAACGAAGTTCTTTTTCAAAATAAAGGGGTACATAAGCAATAACTGAAATGAAAACTTAAAACAGATAAATGTCTTCCACTGCAACCGCTGCTACCCCAACAGCTTCGCCCATGTAGACTCGAATTCTTCTTCTCTAAGTCGCCGGGTTTTCTGGAACCCCTGCATTTAAAGAAATGCACATACCGTCAGTGGTTCCATATCTACACACCAGAATTCTGGTAGATAATACCGCTGACTATGTTTTTACGACTAAAGAAAGATTCGTACCTCTGAGAGGACATTCAGACTTCCAGTGTCCCATCTTGTTGCATCGGAAGCACTTACCCTTTGGCTTTGCAGCCCCCACTTGTGGTGCAGTCCTCTTGACACCACTGGGTTTCCAGGCTTGCTTCCTTTTCTTGCCCCTACCTCCATCAGGCTTAAAGCCTTTGGACTTGGTAGCTACAAGCGCTTGAGACTTGCCCTTCTTGTAGATCCCCTCTCCCGCCTTCAGTTCAGTCAGGAGTTGCGCAAGAGTATAAGATAGTTTACCCATATTATAGCTCATACGAAACTGCTCAAAACTAGGGGCCAGAGACTGGAGTATGATGTCGACTTGCGTCTCACCATCAATAGAAGCTCCTAGGACCTCAAGTTCATTCAACAAACTCATCATCTTAAGAACGTGATCCCCAACGGGCGTTCCTTCAGACTGAGTAGTCGACATAAGGACTCTCATGGCTTCTTGCCTAGCCGCATGATCCTGCTCCCCAAACATATCCTTGAGGTTGGTCATCATATCATAGGCAGTGTCTATTGGCTCATGTTGGGTTTGGAGTACATTTGACATGGAAGCCAAAATATAACACCTAGCCATTTCATCAGCCTTTTTCCACTTCCGATATACCAATTTCTCCTCATCAGTTGAGGCAGCCGTGGGCTCGGCAGGGCACACTTCATGGAGTACATACTTGTACTCTTCCGAAGTTAGGACAATGTCTAAATTTCTCTTCCAATCAATATAGTTGGTGCCAGTGAGCTTATGCTCCTTGAGTATCATAGAAAGTGGGTTCATAGCTATTCTCTAAACCTATAAGCACATTTAAACAAACAATTAATTTAATATCCGATATTATCTCCCTTAAATAATATCATTAAATTACTAATCACATCTAAAATCCCATCAGGTAAGGAAAGCCACGTGGTGTGGACGTTTACCCACCCAAATGATTTAGCAATTAGTTTTTCTTTGGTCATACATCGCTCATAGCGGAACCTCGTTGGGAGGAATACTACAAGGCGTATCTAAGTGTAAACCATTACTCAGCACCAAAGTGAATCGCTTGGAATTGCTATATTACCGCAAGCCACGTGGTGTGGACGTTTACGACAACTTCACAACTCTTCACAATTCCTTACAACTGTCTACATCAATTAATCCAAAATCCGTCAGTGCAGCAAGCCACGTGGTGTGGACGTTTACTTCACTAAGAGACTTTTATAATTGACTCCCAATTACTCGATCCATTTAATCTCGTAAATCAAGACGTGGAGAATCATAAGTGAAACTCGAAGTTTCTAACCAGTGATTCACCATGCAAACGACCCTATCTCTCACGAATGAGGGAGCCGAGCAGACAAGCGACCCATCTATCAAAGAATGGCACGGAAGTCTCTAATTTGTGTCCTCTACATGACCAAGTGGCTCTGGCTCCATTCCACTCCCCGGGGTGAGAATGAGTCGACTTGAAGTCAGTTTCAGAAAGACAAATTAGGCATTGTTTGATAAACTTGATCAATGTTTCTTGTAAGAGGAATTACAAGAATTCTCCTCCAATGACACATCTATACGAACTTCAAAAGTCCATAAGAGTCACCAAGAGAACAGTAATGGAGACCATGGGAATGTTTCCATCCCCTCTCCCACTTAGCTTTTTATAACAAAGGGATACGCTATCTAATGCATAATTAAACACATAAGCATGCATGAAAGCAATAAAGCACATAGCACATAGTCAAAAAATAATGCTAGAGAAATTATTTTTCCCCGACTATCATGGCTTTATCTTCATATGCATCCTCTAGTCTTCAGTCTTCGTTTCTTGAATGCTCCATGTGACGAGAATATTAATCTCTAATATTTAAATCTATTTATTTTCAATTAATCCAAAAGTTACTTAATTCGAAAATTAAGTCAATCGAATATATCGAAAATAAAATTAAATATCATTAATATTTTTATTTATTTATTTTCCTATCTAGTTCTTATTAAATCTTTAGAATAATCTATCCAAGTAAAACTTGGAATATTCTAGAAGATATCTATAATAGAACAAGGAAATAAAATAAATTAGGACTACTACTTTTTAAATTTATTTTTATTCCTAATCCATGAATATTCCCATGAAGGAAATAAACAAATAGAAAAATAAATAAATTTAGTACTAAATTAATTAAATTTCTAATCTATGAAAATTTCCATGAAGGAAATAAATCAATAGAAAATAAAATTAATTTAAATTAATTCTTTTCCTAATCCATTGGAGTTTCCAAAAGGAAAGTACTCAAATAGGAAAAATCCGAATTAATTGGAAAGTAGATTTTTGTAGGAATAGCACGGGATTAGGAGATCCCACGCCATCCCCACAAGGATGGATCGGCCGGCCACTCGGGAGGAGCGCCGCCGCCGCCTAGCCACCGCCGGCTAGGCCATGGGTCGATCAACACCATGTGATCGATCCCAAGCCCTTGTCTTCTCGTCACTTCTTCGTCTTCCGGTGATCGTCTCATCATCGAACCAACGTAATTAAAATTACAAGAATTAAATTACAATTATCCGGTATCGATTCTATACATGAAATCGACCCTATACATTTTCCGGAAAATAAAGTACGTAATAATAAATCCTAAATTCGGTCAACCCCCGAATTTTTTACTATTACAAACATTCAACCACACAAAACGAATCTCGACATGTCCGAGAGTTTAATAATCATGATAATTAATTAAAAAACAATTAATTAAATCCAACCATGATAGCCGGAAATCCTGCAAGGTAGAACAATAATTGAACATATACATGAACACGAAACCGAACGCTCTGATACCATTTGTTGGTGTTCGGTGTCCCGGGCTATCAAAAATTGCGGAAACGATAACCCGACCGAAAACCTCTCGCCGGAGATCGCACGAACACCGACTCATCCGTAGGAGTCCGACCTTTGGAGACTACGTATCCGAAGACACGCAGCCCGCCCCCAGCCGATTTTCTCCCACGAGTCGGATCTACGAACGCGAACACCACACGAAGAACCGGGCTCGACAAGAGCGTCGCCGCGGGATAAACCCGCGGCTAAACCCTAGCCGAACCCCATCCGCGGGGTTCGCGATCGCCGTGCATGGCGATCGCCGGGGCTGTTCAGAACAGCCCCTTGGGGGTGAGTCCGGCGACTCACCGCCGCCATCCGACGGGAAGGGGGCGCCTAGTCGAGGCACCAGCCCTCGACAGCCCCCGCGATCGAGCTAGGGCTCGATCGCTCCAGCCGCGGCTGCCCCCGTTTGCGCACGCCGCCGTGGAGGCGGCGGGGATCCGCCACGGCACCAGCCCGTGGCATCCCCGGCGATCGACCCTAGGTCGATCGCATGCCCCGGCGTCCAGCCGGGGCTCCCCTTTGCGGCGCGGTACCGGCGGTCGAACCCTAGGGTTCGGCCGCCCCTCTCGATTCCGACGGGGATCGCGAGATCCCCGTATCCCGGTCTCGACGTTCCCGGATCGCGTTGTTCATGTATACATCACAATTATTCAACGCACATAATCATAGAAGGGGGTTTCTCGATTATTACCTCGATTCGTTGTGCGGAGAAACGAATCTAATTGACGACCTTGTGATCTTCCCGCGTATTCCTAGCACCTCGTCCGAACGTCGTGTGGGCGACGATCTATCGGATTCCTATGGATCTTCCTCACTCTCAGAACTTTATGAATTCCGTAGGTTTTCTTATGTTATGAAAAGTGAAGACCATGTAGTGCTTATATAGGCTACGAAGGGGATCATAAGGAGAATAAATATTGGGCTCCAATATTGAAAATTAAATTGGGTCCAACCCAAATCTATTAATTCTTATCAATATTAATTTTATTTATTTTCCACTATATAAATAAAATTGCACTCCCAATATTATTCCATATTATATCAAATAATATTTCTCCATCTTAGTATTATTTATTCCGTGTATTTAAGATTTAAATATCCATGAATAAATTTATTTATTGCTTAATAAATATTATTCATCTCTTGAATCCGAGACTAGTACCATTCAACCTTAATTATTGTGCGGAACGAGTCCACTCATGAGGTTTACACAATAATTCCTTATGAACTCATCTCGGGGATATTATCAACCCTTACGGGATACACTGCTCCTTCAAGAATTCACGGCATGCCATATATAAAATATAGTGACCCAACTTAACCGGTAATTAACCCAATTATCAAACCGGTTAATTCCTTTGGTAAATCAAAGTCACTTATATTAAATATACACACCCGCAATTCTTTCAGGGATTAAGAATAAAATACTCCGAGTCTCAAATCAATTATCGCCGAGCAATCCTAATTGATGAGTCTCAATCGATCCGCCCAATACACCAAGTGTACAAGTGTGATAAAATAATTAAGATAAATTATTTTCTCTCTCACACAACGACTATACCGATGAATTAGTTCGTGTCCATCTAGGTCGTGAGCAACTGTTTGATTAAATACGAGTAACCGATAGTATGATCTTCTGTGCGCCCATGCAGCACCATACTAACTACAACGTATAAAATCCAGAACCATGGTTTGCATATATTTAATTATAAATAATTAAATGCAAATAATTGTTTATTAATTAAATAGATTAAATGCTATGATCGGGAGTTTACCGTTACTTAAATCTAGACATTAAGTACACAACTCCAACAACGACGAGGCTTTGGCATATGCGTATAGGGCATATGAGTGATTCCGGAATGGCCGAGTTAAGTAGGCAAGGGCTTCTTGGGGATAAGGGCTTGTCGAAGTTGGAGTTTTGTGAGCAGTGCGTGTTGGAGTTGTGTACTTAATGTCTAGATTTAAGTGACAGAAACTCACGATCCATTGCCATTAATCTATTTAACTAAATGAACAATTGTTTGCGTTTAATTATTTATAATTAAATATATGCAAAACATAGTCCTGGATTCTATACGTTGTAGTTAGTATGGTGTGTCGGGCCCCACACAGAAGATCATACTATCGGTTACTCGTATTTAATCGAACAGTTGCTCACGACCTAGATGGACACGGACCAATCCATCGGTATAGTCGTTGTGTGAGAGAGAAAATAATATGTCTTGATTATTTTATCACACTTGTACACTTGGTGTATTGAGCGGATCGTTGAGATTCATCGATTAGGATTGCCGGCGATAATCGATTCGAGTCTCAGTGTATTTTATTCTTAATCCCTGAAACTATTGCGGGTGTGTATATTTAATATAAGTGACTTTGATTTACCAAAGGAATTAACCGATTTAATTATTGGGTTAATTACCGGTTAAGTTGGGTCACTATATTTCATATATGACATGCCGTGAATAATTGACCGGAAAGTGTATCCCGGAAGGGTTGATAATATCCCCGAGATGAGTTCATAAGGAATTATTATGTAAACCCTGCAGGTGGATTCGTTCCGCATAATAATTAAGGTTGAATGGTACTAGTCTCGGATATAAGAGATGAATAAATTAATTAGCAATAAATTAATTTTATTCATGGATATTTATATCTTAAATACACGGAATAAATAATACTACCGGAGAAATATTATTTGATATAATATGGTTTAATATTGGGAGTGCAATTAATTTTATATAGTGGAAAATAGAATTAATTAATATTGATAAGGATTAATGGACTTGAGCATTGGGCTCAATTTAATCTTCAATATTGGAAGCCCAATATTCCACCTCCTTAAGATCCCCTACGTAGCCTATAAAAGCACTACATGGTCTTCTCTATTCTCATAACATGAAGATCACAATTCAAGAGAGAGAAAGTAGAGAGGAGGATCCATGGAGTTCGGTAGATCGTCGCCCACACGACGTCCGGGCTAGTGCAAGGAATACGTGGGAAGATCTCAAGGTCGTCAAATTGAGTTCTTCGTTTTTCCGAACAACGAGAACGAGGTAAATCGTAAAACCCCCTTTATGATTTTATCGTTTAATTATCGTAAAAATATCTTGAACCAAGATCCGAGAACGCGACTCATGACGAGGACGAACCGGGCGGTGGTGGTCGAAGACCACCGGACCGCCGGCGGCTCGTCGGCTCGATCGGATATGGGTCGAGAGGGCAAGAGCCTCGGCTGGGCGCCGAGACTCGATCGAGCATGAGCTCGATCGCTCATGCTAGTCCAGCGGGCTGCTGGAGCAGCCGCTCGCACGGTGCGAGCACCGCTCGCGCGGGCTGGTCGCCGCTCGCGCGGCTGGACCGCCGCTCGCGCGGCGGCGGGCTGTGGTGATCGCATGCCACGATTTCGATCGTGGCGGATGTGCGATCATCCGAGGCATGGCTGGGCAGCCCTAGGCGGCTGCTACGAACAGCCGCGAGCCCCACACGGAGTCTCGACCGGACAGCCGCGGGCTATCCCCGCGGCTAGGGCTTCGGTTGGGCTATCCCCGTGGAAGTTCGTGGCGGGTTTCCGGCAACCGGGATTTCGATTGGAGTTGTTATTCCGCAATTAGACAACTCCGGATATTCGATCTCCAAAGGATTTCGGTCGGAATTAATTAGATAATTAATTTTAATTAATTTATTAATTCCGGGATATCGATTTCCAACAATTGGTATCAGAGCGTTGGTTTTAGTTCATGGTATTTTTCGATAAATTGTTCTACCTTGCAGGGTTTCCGATTATTATGGCTAGATTTAATTATTGTTAATTAATGTCATAATAATGTTCTTGATTATTAAACTCTCGGTGATGTCAATATTCGTTCTTGTGTGGTGAATGTTTGTTCTTAATTTTTCCGGAAATTGTTTAAGGTCGATTTCATGTAGAGAATTGATTTCGGATAATTGTAAATTAATTTTGTAAAATTATTTACGTTGGATCGATTCCGAAACGACCACCGGAAAAGTGTGACGGAGGAGACGAAGAGAGGGAGGATTCCGGGGATCGATCAACCCCATGATCGACCCCAAGTCATGGATCAATCGAGTGGGAGGGGCAGCCATCGCACCCCTTGGCCGTGGGCTGCCGCCGGTAGTGGTGGTGGCTGGCCGGTTGGGGTGGCGGCGGCGGTGATGCGCTCCTCTCGGCCTCGGTCGATGGTGGGGGTGGCGTGGGGATCCCCAACCCATGCTACTCCTACCAAGATCCAACTTTCCTAAATTGATTCGGTTTTCCTATTTTGAGTATTCCTATTTTTGGGAACTCTCATGGAAATAGGAAAAGAATTAATTGGAATTAATTTATTTCCTTATTATATTATGGAAGTCTTCTAGAATATTCTAAGTTCTACTTGGAATAGGATTCTAGAGATTTAATGGAATTAGAAAGGAAAATAATTAAATATTAAATTAATTTATTTCCTATTTGATTATTCCTATTTTATGGGAATTTTCATGGACATGGAAATTAATTAATTTTGGAAAGTAGAAGAGTCCTTAATTAATTTTTCCTATTTAATTATTCCTTTATGGAATTTTTAATAGATTAGGAAAGGAATTAATTTGGAAGGATTAGGAGTCCTAATTTATTTTATTTCCTTATTCTATTATAGAAGTCTTCTAGAATATTCCAAGTGGGTCTTGGATAGATTATTCTAGAGATTTAATAGAATTAGATAGGAAAATAAATAAATAAAAATATTAATAATATTTAATTTTATTTTTGATTTATTCGATTGACTTAATTTTCGAATTAAGTAACTTTTGGATTTATTAAAAATAAATAGATTTAAATATTGGAATTAATATTCCCGTCACATGGAGCATTCAAGAACAAAGACTAAAGACTAGAAGATGCGTACGGAGATGCGATAAAGCCATAATAGTCGGAAAAATAATATTCTAGTATTATTTTGATTATGTGATAATATTCTATGTGCTTTATTTCATGTATGCATGCTTATGTGTATTTAATTATGCATTAGATAGCGTATCCCTTTATTATAAAAAGCTAAGTGGGAGAGGGTATGGAAACATATCCATGGTCTCCATTGCTGTTCTCTTGGTGACTTTTATGAACTTTCGAAGTTCGTATAGACAAGTCATTGGAGGAGAATTCTTGTAATTCCTCTTACGAGAAACATTGATTAAGTCTATCAAACAATGCCTAATTTGTCTTTCCAAAACTGATTTCAAGTCGACTCATTCTCACCCCGGGGAGTGAAATGGAGCCAAAGCCACTTGCTCATGTCGAGGACACAAATTAGAGGCTTTCGTACCATTTGTTTTAAAATGGATCGATTGTCTGCTCGGCTCCCTCATTTATGAGAGATAGGGTCGTTCGCATGGTGAATCACTGGTTAGAAACTTTGAGTTTCACTTATGATTCTCCGCGTCTTGATTTACAAGATTAAATGATTCAAGTAATTGGGAGTCAATTGTAAAAGTCTTTTGGTGTAGTAAACGTCCACACTATCGTGGCTTGCTACATTGAATGGGATTTTGGAACGATTGATGTAGACAGTTATAGAAGGGAGTAAAGGAGCGTATGTTAACGTAAACGTCCACACTATCGTGGCTTGCGGTGAATATGCGTATCCCAAACAAACTTCTTAGATACTGAGTAATGGTTTACACTTAGGTACGCTTCTTAGTATTCTTCCCATCGAAGTAACGCTAATGATGATGTACGACCGAAGGAAATCTAATTGCTAAATCATTTGGATAGGTAAACGTCCACACTATCGTGGCTTGCCATATCTGATGGGATTTTAGATGCGATTAGTGGTTTAATGATATTATTTGAGGGATATAATATCGGAGATTAAATCGATTGTTTGTTGTTATATGTGCTCATAGATTAGGAGATGGCTTTGAACCCACTTTCTGTGATACGTAAGGATTTTAAACTCATTGGTCCCTAAATGTAATGATTGGAATAGAGATCTAGACATTACCCAAACTGTTGAAGAGTACAAGGTTGTACTCAATGAGCTTTGTCCTTCCGAGCCTATTGACATAGGCGGCTAGACAAGAAGCGATGAGGATACTCATAAAGGCCAGTCACTTCGAGGAAACGCTTAAACACGTTTTTGAGATGATTGACCTTTTAGACGAGTTGAGACGGAGATCGCAAGCTCTTGTAGCCAATGCCATAGGTTTCGAACCTAAGTGCAAAATCGGGGGAAAGGAAAAGCAAGCAAAGAAACCCAGTGGTCCTAAATTTCTTGGACCACGAGATGGGACGAGAAAGCCATGAGGCAAGAGTTCTCGATGCAAACAGTCTGGGTACTGGAAGTCTGATTATCCTCTCAAAGAAAGTACGAAATTCTTCTTTAGTCGTAAAACATAGTCAGTGGTATTATCTACCGGAACCTGGTGTGTAGATATGGAACCACTGACGGTATGTGCATTTTAAATGCAAAGGTTCCAGGAAACCTAACGACTTGGAAAAGAAGAAATCGTAGTCTACATGGGCAATGCTGTAGAGGAGGCAGCAGTTGCAGTGGAGGACATTTTATAGGATTTCATTTTGAGTTATTGCTTTTATGTACCTTTCATATTAGAAAGAACTTTGTTCTAGATTTCTAATAAATGGATATTTTATTTCTTTTAATCATTTGATGGTTATAAGAAGAAATAATGATATTATCTATTTTGGTACATTGACTAGCAATATATAAATGATGAATCCTGAGTCCACCACGATGCAACGAACCGTAGTATGAAACTCGTTTTACTAATAAGAGATTTCTTTATCAATTATACTTGTGGATTCTTATGCTGAGTCATGTTTATTCAAATAAGAAGTTCAAAGGTCGAAAATTGATATTTGATCAATTAAGTTGAGGGAGTGGACCTTCCGACCTAAGAATCTAATTTGGAAGATAATATGACTAAGCAATCCTTTATGGATATAAGATGTAAGATCCGGACAAGTATAAGAATTGATTGACTCTGATGTATGCAGACCTATGCCTACTCAGACAATAAGGTACGAGTACTTCATTTTATGATTACTCGAAAAATGGATTAGTGCTGGAATTTGATATCCCGGGCTATTAAAAATTGCGGAAACCAATAACCCGATCAAACCCTTCGCCGGAAATCACACGAACGCCGACGAACTCGCCGGGGTCCAGCCTTTGGAGACTACGCACCCGAAGGTACGCAGCCCGCCCCCAGCCGAACCCCCGCTTCGCGGGGTTGTGCGATCGCACGCCGATCGCATCCAGCGATCGGCCGGGGCTGCCAAGCAGCCCCCCGCGGCGAGTCCGGCGACTCGCCGCTGCATGGAGGAGCCCCGCCTTCACGGCGGGGTCGGGCACGGCACCAGCCCGTGCCCAGCGATCGATCATCATGATCGATCGCACACCCTCGGTTCAGCCGAGGGTCGATCCTCCCCGTGCCCGCCGAAACCCTAGCGGGCGATTGACGTGGTCCGGTGGCTTCGCCACTACCACGCGATCGTCCGTCTAATCCGGGTTCGAACTTTGGATCTTGCGTTCTACGGTAATTTCGATAAACCAAAACCGAAATAATATCGAGGGGGTTCTAGATATTATACCTTCGATTCGTTGTTCGGAGAAACGAAATCAAACACCTTTGAATCTTCCCACGTATTCCTTGCACTCCGTTCGAACGTCGGGTGGGCGACGATCTATCGAACTCCTATGGATCTCCTTCAACTCTCTAGAATATCAAGTATGATATTCTTATGTTACGTTTTTAATTGTGAAGGCCATGTAGTGCTTTTATAGGCTACGTAGGGGATCTAAAGGAGGTGGAATATTGGGCTTCTAATATTGAAGATTAAATTGAGCCCAATGCTCAAGTCCATTAATCCTTATCAATATTAATTTTATTTATTTTCCACTATATAAATAAAATTGCACTCCCAATATTTACCCATATTATATCGAATAATATTTCTCCGGTAGTATTATTTATTCCGTGTATTTAAGATTTAAATATCCATGAATAAATTTATTTATTGCTCAATAAATTATATTCATCTCTTATATCCGAGACTAGTACCATTCATCCTTAATTATTGTGCGGAACAAATCCACTCATGAGGTTTACACAATAATTCCTTATGAACTCATCTCGGGGATATTATCAACCCTTTCGGGATACACTTTCCCGTCAAGTATTCAAGGCATGTCATATATAAAATATAGCGACCCAACTTTAACCGGTAATTAACCCAATAATTAAATCGGTTAATTCCTTTGGAAAATCAAAGTCTCTAATATTAAATATATACACCCGCAATAGTATCGGGGATTAAGAATAAAATACTCTGAGATTTAAATTGATTATCCAAGGCAATCCTAATCAATAAATCTCAAGCGATCCGCCCAATACACCTAAGTGTACAAGTGTGATAAAATAATTAAGATAAATTATTTTCTCCCTCACACAACGACTATACCGATGGATTGGTCCATGTCCATCTAGGTCGTGAGCAACTGTTTGATTAAATACGAGTAACCGATAGTATGATCTTCTGTGTGCCCATGCAACACCATACTAACTACAACGTATAAAATCCAGGACTATATTTTTGCATATTTAATTAATAATAATTAAATGCAAATAATCGTTTGTCAAATTAATAGATTAAATGCTATGATCGGGAGTTTTACCGTTACTTAAATCTAGACATTAAGTACACAACTCCAACAATCTCCCACTTGTACTAAGGTCTAGTCATTTCCTCCAAACTCCCGGTTCCCATACTCATCACGTGCTTTAAAGTGTACTTCCGAGAAGTACTATGTGAGTGAGCAATCTAGGTTGCCGCTCTGAAGTTATCTTGGTGACTACTACATCGTCTCCCTCGACGATGATTTGTATCAGGTGGTACTTGCTCTATGTGTTAACATCACTTTTGACTTATGACTTCTTCCAGTTTACCGTGCACCGCTATCCAATAGCTTTTAGTAAACTAAGAGTCATATCCAAGCCAAGAGGTTATCCTGGAACCTAACCAAAACTTCCGCTGCCTCTGAGGCTGCTATTCGGTTATGAGAGAGTCTGAGAAGCGTCCTGCTTATCACTCTTTCATTTCATGGTTCCACCTCTTTCTAAAAGTGAACACATAGCCTGATATCGACCTACACTGGTCTTTCTATGATTCTTGGATCTGAGAAACTGTAATCTAAGAAGATTTCTGCTTGCTTCGTAATCCAGTAGTTTGCAAGTACTATTACAGCATTCGAAAAATTCTTTTCTAGATTACCTTCATATCCTCCCACTACGCAAACCGCATAGTTGATATCAGGTTCTTGTTTTTATAACATTGCATCTATAAAGCTTTCCATACTAGAAGTATAGGAAACTGCTTTGTCCTCATCTATCTCCTTCATGTGATTAAACACATACCCTTTAGATAGATGTATATTCTGTCGCTGAAAGGCAATAACCTTTCTCAGAATCATGCATGTTTAAAACAAACCATAATCGTATAAGATATCTAGGAGAAGTACAATGTTCTTGTCTTTTGATCAAAGGATCTTAAGAACATGCTCCAACTTCTACTCAATCTTATATTTCGATTCATTTAGACAACCATTATCTTATGTCTGACAACTTTTTCTACATTGTTGCCAATGATGAAATTGTCATCTACATAAGATCTCCGAGAAACACCACTTTGTTTCCATTACGTCTCTAATACACCTATCGTCTATGCCTTTTGATAAATCCATCAAATGGACTATCCCATCAATTCGCAAGTTCCACGATTTATAGCTTTCTTTCAATCCTTAATGGATTTACTAAGCTTGTACTCTAAATGATCTTGCCTCTTAACAATAATCCTTATTGTTTTCTAAGCAGGCACATTTAGATCTAGTACTGCCTTTATGCAGAGCTAGGGATCTATTCCATTTTTACCAGATCCAGAGTTAAAACTCTTCTAGTCTTATGAACATCTCCGGTTGCTTAACAACCTCCCACTGCAATGGCGTGCCGGTGTACAACAGTAATAACATTAGGTGCAGCATGTGGTGTACATCTACTCGGTTTGGCTGGCTCCTAGTCTTTTGTCCTTTCTTCTCATTCCAAGGTACTACGTTAGTTCGGGCTTTGTGGTTCTTCTAATAGTCTTCCTCTAAGAACCGGGCGTTACACGTCCTTCTGGTTCATAGTACTATAGAACACACAACACTTTGTTCATCTAGGATATCCTACAACCATGCCGTTGTCTCTAGGAATATCCATAGAACATAGGTAGTTCCGAATAACTTGTTCTTTTACTATTAGATTTCCTTTTCTTATTTTCAACGCACCATCTCTACACGTGAGTGTATGGCGCGGCCCTTTGGGATTAAATCCCAATCTTTGATTATGCTATGTGTTATTCAGATAGGTGATGGCCTCCGCGACCGAGTCGCAGGCTCCTAATGGATATACTTTGATGGTTCCCCATAATGGCTTTGTGTCCATTGACTAGTCAAAACACTATGCTTTTATGGCACATTAAGTATTCTAATCCATCACCGAGTATTCTTGAAAGAATTACTCGTACCTTTCTAATTTACACATATGTCTGCATATCTAATCATTTCTAATACTTGTCTGAATTCTATCCTTTATCCAGAAAGGTCTGCTTAGATGTATTATCCTCCAAATTCAATCCTTAGGTCGGAAGGTCCATTCCTTCAACTATAATTGATTGAATCAATTTCGACCTTTTGAATCTCACTTGAAAAAATACTACTAAGTATAAGAATTCACAAGTATAATGATCAATAAAGAAATACATCCAATAAGTAAAACAAGTTATGCATATAACGGATTGTTGCATCGTGGTAGACTAAGGATTCATCATTCATATATTGCTATCTAATGTACCGGAATAGATAATGTCCATTATTTCTTATCTAAATCATCACCATGATTAAAGAAATAAAATATCCATTCATAAAGAAAATCCAGAACAAAAGTTCTTTTCAAAATAAGGGGTACATAAGGCAATAACTTGAAATGAAATCCTAAACTACTGAAAACAGATAAATGTCTTCCACTGCAACCGCTGCTACCCCAACAGCTTTGCCCATGTAGACTCGAACTCTTCTTCTCTAAGTCGCCGGGTTTTCTGGAACCCCTGCATTCAAGAATGCACATACCGTCAGTGGTTCCATATCTACACACCAGAATTCTGGTAGATAATACCGCTGACTATGTTTTTACGACTAAAGAAAAATTCGTACCTTTGAGAGGACATTCAGACTTCCAGTGTCCAGACTTGTTGCATCGGAAGCACTTGCCTCTTGGCTTTGCAGCCCCCACTCGTGGTCCATTCCTCTTGGCACCACTGGGTTTCCAGGCTTGCTTCCTTTTCTTGCCCCTACCTCCAACAGGCTTCAAGCCTTTGGACTTGGTAGCTACAAGCGCTTGAGACTTGCCCTTCTTGTAGATCCCCTCTGCCGCCTTTAGTTCAGTCAGGAGTTGCGCAAGAGTATAAGATAGTTTACCCATATTATAGCTCATACGAAACTGCTCAAAACTAGGGGTCAGAGACTGGAGTATGATGTCGACTTGCGTCTCAGCATCAATAGAAGCTCCTAGGACCTCAAGTTCATTCAACAAACTCATCATCTTAAGAACGTGCTCCCCAACGGGCGTTCCTTCAGACTGAGTAGTCGACATGAGGACTCTCATGGCTTCTTGCCTAGCCGCACGATCTTGCTCCCCAAACATCTCCTTGAGGTTAAACATCATATCATAGGCAGTGTCCATTGGCTCATGTTGGATTTGGAGTACATTTGACATGGAAGCCAAAATATAACACCTAGCCATTTCATCAGCCTTTTTCCACTTCCGATATGCCAGTTTTTCCTCATCAGTTGAGGCAGCCGTGGGCTCGGCAGGGCACACTTCATGGAGTACATACTTGTACTCCTCCGAAGTCAGGACAATGTCTAAATTTCTCTTCCAATCAATGTAATTTGGACCAGTGAGCTTATGCTCCTTGAGTATCACAGAAAGTGGGTTCATAGCTATTCTCTAAACCTATAAGCACATTTAGACAAACAATTAATTTAATGTCCGATATTATCTCCCTCAAATAATATCATTAAATTACTAATTGCATCTAAAATCCTATCAGGTAAGGCAAGCCACGTGGTGTGGACGTTTACCCACCCAAATGATTTAGCAATTAGATTTCCTTTGGTCATACATCAATTATAGCGTGACTTCGTGGGGAAGAATACTATAACGCGTATCTAAGTGTAAACCATTACTCAGCACCAAAGTACATCGCTTGGAATTGCTACATCACCGCAAGCCACGTGGGGTGGACGTTTACGATAACTTCACAACTCTTCACAATTACTTACAACTGTCTACATCAATTAATCCAAAATCCGTCAGTATAGCAAGCCACGTGGTGTGGACGTTTACTACACTAAGAGACTTTTATAATTGACTCCCAGTTACAAGATCCATTCGATTCTCATAGATCAAGACGCGGAGAATCATAAGTGAAACTCGAAGTTTCTAACCAGTGATTCACCATGCGAACGACCCTATCTCTCATAAATGAGGGAGCCGAGCAGACAATCGATCCATCTATCAAAGAATGGTACGAAGGTCTCTAATTTGTGTCATCCACATGACCAAGTGGCTTTGGCTCCATTCCACTCCCCGGGGTGAGAATGAGTCGACTTGTAGTCAGTTTCAGAAAGACAAATTAGGCATTGTTTGATAAACTTGATAAATGTTTCTTGTAAAAGGAATTACAAGAATTCTCCTCAAATGACATATCTATATGAACTTCGAAAGCTCATAAATGTCACCAAGAGAACAATAATGGAGACCATGGGAATGTTTCCATCCCCTCTCCCACTTAGCTTTTTATAACAAAGGGATACGCTATCTAATGCATAATTAAACACATAAGCATGCATGCAAGTAATAAAGCACATATCACATAGTCAAATAATGCTAGGAAATTATTTTCCCGACTATCATGGCTTTACTCCTTCTTCATATGCATCTTCTAGTCTTCAGTCTTCGTTCTTGAATGCTCCATGTGACGAGAATATTAATCCCAATATTTAAATCTATTTATTTTTAATAAATCCAAAAGATACTCAATTCGAAAATTAAGTCAATCGAATAAATCAAAAATAAAATTAAATATTATTAATATTTTTATTTATTTATTTTCCTATCTAATTCTATTAAATCTCTAGAATAATCTATCCAAGTAAAACTTGGAATATTCTAGAAGACTTCTATAATAGAATAAGGAAATAAAATAAATTAGGACTCTTCTACTTTCCAAGATTAATTAATTTCCATTGCTATGAAAATTCCCATAAAATAGGAATAATCAATTAGGAAATAAATCAATCCTAAATTAACTTTTATTCCTTTCCAATTCTATTAAATCTCTAGGATCCTATTTCAAGTAGAACTCGGAATACTCTAGAAGACTTCCATAATAGAATAAGGAAATAAAATTAATTCCAATTAATTCTTTTCCTAATCCATGAGAGTTTCCTAAAGGAAGAACACTCAAATAGGAAAACCGAATTAATTTAGGAAAGTGAATCTTGGTAGGAGTAGCATGAGATCGGGATACCCCACGCCACCCCACCGTCGACCACCTCCATGGGAGGAGCACCGCCGCCCAGCCACCAGCCGCCACCGTCGCCGCCGGCGGCCCTAGCCGAGGGCGATCGACCCCTCTCCTTGGTCGATCGCTTGGGGTCGATCAAGGGGTTTGATCGATCCCCGGTTCTTCGTCCTCTTCGTCTTCTTCGTCACATGAGTTCTCCGGCGGTCGTCTCGGCATCGATCCAACGTAAATAAATTACAAGAATTTAAATTACACTATCCGGTATCGATTCTATACATGAAATCGACCCTATACATTTTCCGGAAAACATAGAACGTAATAATAAATCCTAAATTCGGTCAACCCCCGAATTTTTACTATTACAAACATTCAACCACACAAAACGAATCTCGACATGTCCGAGAGTTTAATAAAACGAACAATCATGATAATTAATTAACACAATAATTAAATCCAACCATGATAGCCGGAAATCCCTGCAAGGTAGAACAATAATATCGAAAAAACCGCGAACGTAAACCACGCTCTGATACCAATTGCTGGAATTTGATATCCCGGGCTATTAAAAATTGCGGAAACCAATAACCCGATCAAACCCTTCGCCGGAAATCACACGAACGCCGACAAACTCGCCGGGGTCCAGCCTTTGGAGACTACGCACCCGAAGGTACGCAGCCCGCCCCCAGCCGAACCCCCGCTTCGCGGGGTTGTGCGATCGCACGCCGATCGCATCCAGCGATCGGCCGGGGCTGCCAAGCAGCCCCCCGCGGCGAGTCCGGCGAATCGCCGCTGCATGGAGGAGCCCCGCCTTCACGGCGGGGTCGGGCACGGCACCAGCCCGTGCCCAGCGATCGATCATCATGATCGATCGCACACCCTCGGTTCAGCCGAGGGTCGATCCTCCCCGTGCCCGCCGAAACCCTAGCGGGCGATTGGCGTGGTCCGGTGGCTTCGCCACCACCACGCGATCGTCCGTCTAATCCGGGTTCGAACTTTGGATCTTGCGTTCTACGGTAATTTCGATAAACCAAAACCGAAATAATATCGAGGGGGTTCTAGATATTATACCTTCGATTCGTTGTTCGGAGAAACGAAATCAAACACCTTTGAATCTTCCCACGTATTCCTTGCACTCCGTTCGAACGTCGGGTGGGCGACGATCTATCGAACTCCTATGGATCTCCTTCAACTCTCTAGAATATCAAGTATGATATTCTTATGTTACGTTTTTAATTGTGAAGGCCATGTAGTGCTTTTATAGGCTACGTAGGGGATCTAAAGGAGGTGGAATATTGGGCTTCTAATATTGAAGATTAAATTGAGCCCAATGCTCAAGTCCATTAATCCTTATCAATATTAATTTTATTTATTTTCCACTATATAAATAAAATTGCACTCCCAATATTTACCCATATTATATCGAATAATATTTCTCCGGTAGTATTATTTATTCCGTGTATTTAAGATTTAAATATCCATGAATAAATTTATTTATTGCTCAATAAATTATATTCATCTCTTATATCCAAGACTAGTACCATTCATCCTTAATTATTGTGCGGAACAAATCCACTCATGAGGTTTACACAATAATTCCTTATGAACTCATCTCGGGGATATTATCAACCCTTTCGGGATACACTTTCCCGTCAAGTATTCACGGCATGTCATATATAAAATATAGCGACCCAACTTTAACCGGTAATTAACCCAATAATTAAATCGGTTAATTCCTTTGGAAAATCAAAGTCTCTAATATTAAATATATACACCCGCAATAGTATCGGGGATTAAGAATAAAATACTCTGAGATTTAAATTGATTATCCAAGGCAATCCTAATCAATAAATCTCAAGCGATCCGCCCAATACACCTAAGTGTACAAGTGTGATAAAATAATTAAGATAAATTATTTTCTCCCTCACACAACGACTATACCGATGGATTGGTCCATGTCCATCTAGGTCGTGAGCAACTGTTTGATTACATACGAGTAACCGATAGTATGATCTTCTGTGTGCCCATGCAACACCATACTAACTACAACGTATAAAATCCAGGACTATATTTTTGCATATTTAATTAATAATAATTAAATGCAAATAATCGTTTGTCAATTTAATAGATTAAATGCTATGATCGGGAGTTTTACCGTTACTTAAATCTAGACATTAAGTACACAACTCCAACAATTAGAATACCTGATGTGCCACAAAAGCAAGTGTTTTGACAAGTCAATGGACACTAAGCAATTGTGGAGAGCCATCAAGGTATATCCATTTGTAGCCTGCGATTTAATCGCGGAGGCAAGTACCTGTCTGAGGAATGCATGGCATACTGATCAGAGGTTGGGATGATCCCAAATGACTACACCATACACTTTTTGTGTAGAAATGGTGTGTCGTAAACAAGAAATGGAACTCTTATAGAAATAGTAAAAGAATGAGTTATACGGAACTACCTATGTTCTATGGATATGTCTGGAAACAACAGCGCATTCAAATACGGTTGTAGAATATCCTGGAAGAACAAAAGATGTGTGTTCAATAGTACTATGAACCAGAGGGACGTTATAAGTTCTAACGCCCGGTTCTTAGAGAAAGACTATATGATGAACCACAAAGCCCAAGGTGACGTAATACTTTGAAATGAGAGAGAAAGATTAAGACTTAGAACCAGCCGAACCGAGTAGCGGTACACCACTAACTGCACCTACTGTTATCACTGTTTATACACCGGAATGCCATTGTAGTGGGAGGTTGTGGGACAACCGGAGATATTCATAAGACTAGGAGAGTCTTCGGACTCTGGACCTAGTATACATGAAATCGATCCCTGGATCTACATGAAGGCCGTACTAGATCTAAATGTGCCTTCTTGGAGAGCAATAAGGATTATTGCTAAGAGGCGAGATCATTTAGAGTACAAGCTTAGTTGATCCATTTATGGATTGAAACAAAGCATTGAGTTCGTGGTACTTGCAAATTGATGAGATAGTCCATTTTATGGATTCATCAAAAGCATAGACGAATCGTGTGTATGGGAAACGTGATGGAAACAAGGTGGTGTTTCTCGGAGGTTTTATGTAGATGACATTTTATCATTGGTAACAATGTAAAGATGTTGTCAGACATAAAATGATGGTTGTCTAGAAAAATCGATATATGAGATGAAGAAGAAGTTAGAGCATGTTCTTAAGATCTAGGATCTCAAGAAAAGAACATTGTACTTCTCCTGGACATCTTACATATATATGATTATGGTTCGTTTTAACATGCATGATTCCGAGAAAGGTTCGTTACCTTTCAGAGACGGAATGCATCTATCTAAGGATATGTGTTTTGGAACACAAAAGGAGATAGAAGCAATGAAAGCAGTTTCCTACACTTTGAGTGTGGAAAGCTTAATAAATGCAATGTTGACAAACGAGAACCTGATATCGGCTATGCGGTGAGCATAGTGGGAGGATATCAAGGTAATCCTGGAAAGGAATATTCGACTGTCGTAAAAGTACTTTCGAAGTACTGTTCTAGACTACGAAGCAGACGAGCATTTCCTTTGGATTACATTCTCTTAGATTTCTAATCAAATGAGGACCGGTGTAAGTCGATATCAGGCTATGTGTTTCACTATTGAAGGAGAAGGAGTTTTAACATGGAAGAGTGATAAGCACGATGCTTTTCGGACTCTGCCATGGGTAACCAAATAGCGGCCTAAGAGGCAGCGGAAGTTTTGGTATAACTCCGGGATAATCTCTGGGACTTAGATGTGATTCTTAATTTGCCAAAGGCTATGTAAATAGCGGTGCAATGGCAAATGGTAAGAAATCACAAGTCCATAAGTGTAAGATAACACATAGTGCAAGTACCACCTGATACGAGTCATCGTCGAGGGAGACGACGCTGTAGTCACCAAGATAACTTCAGAGCGGCAACCTAGAGTGCTCATTCACATAGTACTTCTTGGAAGTACAACTTAAGCACGTGATGAGTATGGGAGTCGGGAGTTTGGAGGAAATGACTAGACCTTAGTACAAGTGGGAGATTGTTGGAGTTGTGTACTTAATGTCTAGATTTAAGTGACAGAAACTCACTATCCATTGCCATTAATCTATTTAACTAAATGAACAATTGTTTGCGTTTAATTATTTATAATTAAATATATGCAAAACATAGTCCTGGATTCTATACGTTGTAGTTAGTATGGTGTGTCGGGCCCCACACAGAAGATCATACTATCGGTTACTCGTATTTAATCGAACAGTTGCTCACGACCTAGATGGACACGGACCAATCCATCGGTATAGTCGTTGTGTGAGAGAGAAAATAATCTGTCTTGATTATTTTATCACACTTGTACACTTGGTGTATTGAGCGGATCGTTGAGATTCATCGATTAGGATTGCCGGCGATAATCGATTCGAGTCTCAGTGTATTTTATTCTTAATCCCTGAAACTATTGCGGGTGTGTATATTTAATATAAGTGACTTTGATTTACCAAAGGAATTAACCGATTTAATTATTGGGTTAATTACCGGTTAAGTTGGGTCACTATATTTCATATATGACATGCCGTGAATAATTGACCGGAAAGTGTATCCCGGAAGGGTTGATAATATCCCCGAGATGAGTTCATAAGGAATTATTATGTAAACCCTGCAGGTGGATTCGTTCCGCATAATAATTAAGGTTGAATGGTACTAGTCTCGGATATAAGAGATGAATAAATTAATTAGCAATAAATTAATTTTATTCATGAATATTTATATCTTAAATACACGGAATAAATAATACTACCGGAGAAATATTATTTGATATAATATGGTTTAATATTGGGAGTGCAATTAATTTTATATAGTGGAAAATAGAATTAATTAATATTGATAAGGATTAATGGACTTGAGCATTGGGCTCAATTTAATCTTCAATATTGGAAGCCCAATATTCCACCTCCTTAAGATCCCCTACGTAGCCTATAAAAGCACTACATGGTCTTCTCTATTCTCATAATATGAAGATCACAATTCAAGAGAGAGAAAGTAGAGAGGAGGATCCATGGAGTTCGGTAGATCGTCGCCCACACGACGTCCGGGCTAGTGCAAGGAATACGTGGGAAGATCTCAAGGTCGTCAAATTGAGTTCTTCGTTTTTCCGAACAACGAGAACGAGGTAAATTGTAAAACCCTCTTTATGATTTTATCGTTTAATTATCGTAAAAATATCTTGAACCAAGATCCGAGAACGCGACTCATGACGAGGACGAACTGGGCGGTGGTGGTCGAAGACCACCGGACCGCCGGCGGCTCGTCGGCTCGATCGGAGATGGGTCGAGAGGGCAAGAGCCTCGGCTGGGCGCCGAGACTCGATCGAGCATGAGCTCGATCGCTCATGCTAGTCCAGCGGGCTGCTGGAGCAGCCGCTCGCACGGTGCGAGCACCGCTCGCGCGGGCTGGTCGCCGCTCGCGCGGCTGGACCGCCGCTCGCGCGGCGGCGGGCTGTGGTGATCTCATGCCACGATTTCGATCGTGGCGGATGTGCGATCATCCGAGGCATGGCTGGGCAGCCCTAGGCGGCTGCTACGAACAGCCGCGAGCCCCACACAGAGGCTCGACCGGACAGCCGCGGGCTATCCCCGCGGCTAGGGCTTCGGTTGGGCTATCCCCGTGGAAGTTCGTGGCGGGTTTCCGGCAACCGGGATTTCGATTGGAGTTGTTATTCCGCAATTAGACAACTCCGGATATTCGATCTCCAAAGGATTTCGGTCGGAATTAATTAGATAATTAATTTTAATTAATTTATTAATTCCGGGATATCGATTTCCAACAGTGCGTCTTTGGGAAGCAAACGCGAGTGAAGTTCACTACCGGCACTCACACAACTAAAGAGATACTCGGGTATGTCCATTCCGATCTATGGGGACCATCCCCGGTCCCCTCCACTGGAGGTTCTTACTACATGCTTACCATCATCGATGACTTCTCCCGAAAGGTTTGGTCGTTCTTCCTGAAGAACAAGAGCGACGTGTTTTCTACCTTCAGAGATTGGAAGGTGATGATAGAGAAACAAACCGGGAAAGTCGTGAAGAACCTACGTATGGACAACGGCCTAGAATTTGTGTCCGAATAATTCAACCAATTTTGTAAGGGTTCGGGGATTGTGAGGCACCACACTGTGAGGTACACCCCCCAGCAAAACGGAGTAGCCGAGAGGATGAATCGCACGATTATGGACAAGGTACGTTGCTTGTTAGCAACTTCTGGGTTGAGTAAAGGTTTTTGGGCTGAAGCGGCTTCTTTAGCATGTTACCTTATCAACCGATCCCCGTCCATGGCGATTAACAAGAAGACTCCACAAGAATTGTGGAAGGGATCTCCGGCGAATTATGAGGACTTGAGGGTGTTTGGGTGTCCGGCCTACATGCATGTCAACGACGGAAAATTAATTGCACGTTCTAAGAAGTGCATATTCGTTGGCTTTAAGGAAGTAGCTAAAGGATACAAGCTTTGGTGTCCAGAGACGAGAAAGATCATACTAAGTCGTGATGTAGTCTTCGATGAGGCTTCTATGATGGGTGATCGGTCGTCTAAAGGGAATCTCGAGGTTCCAAGTACTCCTACTGAGGTGGAGCCGGACAGGGTGCAAGAGGAAGATGATGG
Organism: Euphrasia confusa; assembly: GCA_954870475.1. Classification (NCBI taxonomy): domain Eukaryota; kingdom Viridiplantae; phylum Streptophyta; class Magnoliopsida; order Lamiales; family Orobanchaceae; genus Euphrasia; species Euphrasia confusa. The sequence continues at coordinate 11,191,228 of OX940954.1, read as the reverse complement.
GTCAAGTTCTCCGACCGATATGGCGAGTAGTTCGACTACTCCGGAAGATCCAAAAGAGGTCGAGCCGCAATGCATAGCACGAGATAGGCCAAGGCGAGAGACTCGACCACCCAAAAGGTTAGCCGAGTATGAGTTAGTTGTCTATGCTCTAAACGTAGCCGATGAAGTTGATTCGTATGAGGAACCTTCCTCATATGCCGAGGCGGTTACGTGTGATGACTCAAGTGTTGGAGTTGTGTACTTAATGTCTAGATTTAAGTAACGGTAAACTCCCGATCATAGCATTTAATCTATTTAATTAATAAACAATTGTTTGCTTTTAATTATAATTAATTAAATATATGCAAATCATAGTCCTAGATTCTATACGTTGTAGTTAGTATGGTGTGTTGGGCCCCACACAGAAGATCATACTATCGGTTACTCGTATTTAATCAAACAGTGGCTCACGACCTAGATGGACCCGGACCAATCCATCGGTATAGTCGTTGTGTGAGAGAGAAAATAATTTGTCTTAATTATTTTATCACACTTGTACACTTGGTGTATTGAGCGGATCGTTGAGATTCATCGATTAGGATTGCCGGCGATAATCGATTCGAGTCTCAGTGTATTTTATTCTTAATCCCCGATATTGTTGCGGGTGTGTATATTCAATATAAGTGACTTTGATTTACCAAAGGAATTAACCGATTTAATTATTGGGTTAATTACCGGTTAAGTTGGGTCACTATATTTTATATATGGCATGCCGTGAATGATTGACCGGACAGTGTATCCCGGAAGGGTTGATAATATCCCCGAGATGAGTTCATAAGGAATTATTGTGTAAACCTCATGAGTGGATTCGTTCCGCACAATAATTAAGGTTGAATGGTACTAGTCTCGGATTCAAGAGATGAATAAATTAATTAGCAATAAATTAATTTTATTCATGGATATTTAAATCTTAAATACACGGAATAAATAATACTACCGGAGAAATATTATTTGATATAATATGGTTTAATATTGGGAGTGCAATTAATTTATATAGTGGAAAATAAATTAATTAATATTAATGGGAGATTAATAGATTTGGGCTTGGGCTCAATTTAATCATTAATATTGGAAGCTCAATATTCCACCTCCCTTAGATCCCCTACGTAGCCTATAAAAGCACTACATGGTCTTCTCTATTCTACACACAACAACATCATAACTAGAAGATCATAATTCTTCTAGAGAGAGAAAGTAGAGAGAGAGAGAAGAGGATCCATAAGCTTGGAGGATCGTCGCCCACCCGACGTTCAAGCTAGTGCAAGGAATACGTGGGAAGATCGTAAGGTCATCATCTTGATTTCGTTTCTCCGCACAACGAATCGAAAGGTAAAATCATATACTCTCTTCTATGATTTTATGTGAATTGATTGTGATACATACATGAACGCACGATCCGGGTAAACGACGAACTCCGGGGACGAGGATTCGAGATCCTCGGCGGAGCTCGAGTAGAACCCTCGGCTGGGCGCCGAGGGAGCGATCGAACCTAGGGTCCGATCGCGTGCACACGCGAGGAACCCCGGCTGGGAGCCGGGGTGGGCGATCGACCGCGGTGGTCGATCGCCGGGCAGCCGCGGCTGGAGCCGCGGCGGGTTCGCCGCTGGGCGAACCGCCCTCCTCGGGCGGTGGCGGTGAGTCGCCGGACTCACCGCCCGGGGCTGCCGGAGCAGCCCCAGCGATCGCCTCGTGCGCGATCGCGAGCCCCACGGTGGGGCTCGGCTAGGGTTTAGCCGCGGGTTCATCCCGCGGCGATGCTCTTGTCGAGCCCGGTTCTTCGTGGTGTTCGTGATCGGTTTCCGGCGACGGGATTTTCGGTCGGGGTTATCGTTTCCGCAATTTTTGATACCCCGGGATATCGAATTCCAGCAATTGGTATCAGAGCGTTTGGTTTCGTGTTCATGTATGTGTTCAATTGTGTTCTACCTTGCAGGGATTCCGACTATCATGGTTGAAATTAATTGTTAATTATTCGTTTAATTAATTGCTATTTAATTTACCATGATTGTTCGTTTATTAAACTCTCGGACATGTCGAGATTCGTTTTGTGTGGATGAATGCTTGTAATAGTAAAAATTCGGGGGTTGACCGAATTTAGATTTATTATTATTGTTTTATGTTTTCCGGAAAGTGTATAGGGTCGATTTCATGTATAGAATCGATACCGGAATTGTAAATTTATTTCTTGTAATTTATTTACGTTGGATCGATGCCGAGACGACCGCCGGAGAACTCGTGTGACGAAGAAGACGAAGAGGACGAAGAACCGGGGGGTCGATCAACCCCATGATCAACCCCATGACCCCAAGGACCGGTGTAAGTCGTGATCAGGCTATGTGTTTCACTATTAAAGGAGGAGGCGTTTTTAACATGGAAGAGTGATAAGCACGATGCTTTTCGGACTCTCCCATGGGTAACCAAATAGCGGCCTCAGAGGCAGCGGAAGATTTGGTATGGCTCCGGTATTACCTCTGGGACTTAGATGTGATTCTTAGTTTACCAAAGGCTATGTAAATAGCGGTGCAGTGGCAAACTTTAAGAGATCACGAGTCCATGAGTGTAAGACAACACATAGAGCAAGTACCACCTGATACGAGTCATCGTCAGAGGGACGATGCAGTAGTCACCAAGATAGCTTCAGAGCGGCAACCTAGATTGCTCATTCACATGGTACTTCTTGGAAGTACAACTTAAGCACGTGATGAGTATGGGAGTCGGGAGTTTGGAAGATATGACTAGACCTTAGTATAAGTGGGAGATTGATGGAGTAGTATACTTAATGTCTAGATTTGAGTATTCTGAACTCTGTATGCACTTTCATTTACCTATTAATTACAGACATTCATTTGCTTTTAATTATTGTTAATTAAATAAATGCAAATTATAGTCCTGGATTTTATACGTTGTAGTTAGTATGGTGTTGCATGGGCACACAGAAGATCATACTATCGGTTACTCGTATTTAATCGAACAGTTGCTCACGACCTAGATGGACACGGACCAACCCATCGGTATAGTCGTTGTGTGAGAGAGAAAATAATTTATCTTAATTATTTTATCACACTTGTACACTTGGTGTATTGAGCGGATCGATTGAGACTCATCAATTAGGATTGCTCGGCGATAATTGATTTGAGACTCGGAGTATTTTATTCTTAATCCCTGAAAGAATTGCGGGTGTGTATATTTAATATAAGTGACTTTGATTTACCAAAGGAATTAACCGGTTTGATAATTGGGTTAATTACCGGTTAAGTTGGGTCACTATATTTTATATATGGCATGCCGTGAATTCTTGAAGGGGCAGTGTATCCCGTAAGGGTTGATAATATCCCCGAGATGAGCTCATAAGGATTTATTATGTAAACCTCGCGAGTGGACTTGTTCCGCATAATAAATAAGGTTGAGTGGTACTAGTCTCGGATATAAGAGATGAATAAATTTATTAAGCAATAAATAAATTTTATTCATGGATATTTAAATCTTAAATACACGGAATAAATAATACTAAGTTGGAGAAATATTATTTGATATAATATGAATAATATTGGGAGTGCAATTTTATTTATATAGTGGAAAATAAATAAAATTAATATTGATAAAAATTAATGGATTTGGGTTGGACCCAATTTAATTTTCAATATTGGAGCCCAATATTTATTCTCCTTTTGATCCCCTTCGTAGCCTATAAAAGCACTACGTGGTCTTCACTTTACTAACCTACGTTACGCCAACAATAAAGTTCTGAGAGTGAAGAGGATCCACAAGTTCGATAGCTCGTCGCCCACCCGACGTTCGAACAAGTGCAAGGAATACGCGGGAAGGTCACGAGGTCGTCGATTTCGTTTCTCCGAACAACGAATCGTAGGTACAATTCTCAACCCCTTGTTAATTGTTCGATTTGATTTTATCGAGAATACCGTAGGACGAAGATCCGAAATAAGAAACCATGAACGGGGGACGATCGCGTGGTGGTGGCGAAGCCACCGGACCACAAGGCGATCGCCCGGGCTAGGGTTTCGCGGGGACGGGGGCGAACCCTCGGCTGGGCCGAGGGTGTGCGATCGACCACGAAGGTCGATCGCTGGGCACGGGCTGGAGTCGTGCCCTACCCCGCCGTGAAGGCGGGGGCCTCCTGGTGGTGGCGGGTCGCCGGACCCGCCGCTGGTGCTGTCGGAACAGCCCCACCCCGATCGATCGCCGGCGCGCGATCGATCCCTCGATTGTGCGAACCCCGGCTCGCGGGGGTTCGGGTGGGGGCGGGCTGTGCGTCTTCGGATGCATGGTCTCCAAAGCCCGGACTCCGGCGGATGAGTCGATGTTCGTATGATCTCCGGCGAAGGGTTCGTTCGGGTTATCGGTTCCGCAATTTTGATAACCCGGGATAGCGAATTCCAACAATTGGTATCAGAGCGTGGTTTACGTTCGCGGTATTTTCGATAAAATTGTTCTACCTTGCAGGGTTCCGACTATTATGGCTTGATGATTATTCGTTTAATTGTTTTGTCATATGATTGTTGTTTTTATTAAACTCTCGGACATGTCGAGATTCGTTTTTGGTGGTGAATGCTTGTAATAGTAAAAAATTCGGGGGTTGACCGAATTTAGGATTTATTATTATGTTCGTTGTTTTTCCGGAAATTGTATAGGGTCGATTTCGTGTATAGAATCGATACCGGAATTGTAATTTAGATTTTTGTAAATTTATTTTGCGATTGGATCGAATCGAAGACCGCCGGAGAAGACGAAGTGACGAGGAGACAAAGGACCGGGATCGATCAATCCCCATGATCGATCCCGAGGGGATCGATCGACCCGCGGCCCTAGGCGGGCTGTCCGTGGAAGACTCGGCCACGCCGGCCACCAGTGGTGGTGGCGCGTGGGCTGGGCTGCGGTGGCGCGTGCCCTAGGCGGCGGTCGGCGAAGGTGGGGGTGGTTCGGGGTTCCCCAACCCGGGCTGCTCCTACCGGAAATATACTTTCCTAATTAATTCGTTGTTTCCTATTTTGATTATTTCTTTATGAAATATTCTAGAAAAATAGAAAAAGAATTATTTTAGTACTAAATTTATTTTTCCTATTTGATTATTCCTACTCTTGGGAATATTCATGGATTAGGAATAAAATAAATTTGGAAAAGTATAAAAGTCCTAAATTATTTTATTTCTTTATTTCATTATGGATATCATCTAGAATATTCCAAGAGGATCTTGGATAGATTATTCTAGGGATTTAATGAAGTGGAAAAAGAAAATAAAATAAATAAAAATATTAATAATATTTAATTTTATTTTTGATATATTCAATTGACTTAATTTTCGAATTAAGTAACTTTTGGATTAATTGAAAATAAATAGATTTAAATATTGGATATTAATATTCTCGTCACATGGAGCATTCAAGAAACGAAGACTAAAGACTAGAAGATGCGTACGGGGATGTGATGAAGCCATAATAGTCGGAAAATAATATTCTAGTATTATTTTGACTATGTGATAATACTATGTGCTTTATTACATGTATGCATGCTATATGTGTTTACTTTTATGCACTAGATAGCGTATCCCTTTATTGTAAAAAGCTAAGTGGGAGAGGGTATGGAAACATACCCATGGTCTCCATTACTGCTCTCTTGGTGACTTTTATAAACTCTTGAAGTTTATATAGATAAGTTATTGGAGGAGAGTTCTTGTAATTCCTCTTACGAGAAACATTGATTAAGTTTATCAAACAATGCCTAATTTGTCTTTCCAAAGCTGATTTCAAGTCGACTCATTCTCACCCCGGGGAGTGGAATGGAGCCAGAGCCACTTGGTCATGTAGAGGACACAAATTAGAGACTTTCGTGCCATACTTTTATAGATGGGTCGTTTGTCTGCTCGGCTCCCTCATTTATGAGAGATAGGGTTGTTCGCATGGTGAATCACTGGTTAGAAACTTCGAGTTTCACTTATGATTCTACGCGTCTTGATTTACAAGATCGAATGGATCAAGTAATTGGATTTCAATTATATAAATCTTTTGGTATAGTAAACGTCCACACGAACGTGGCTTGCTGTACTGAATGGGATTTTAGAATAATTGATGTAGACAGTTGTAGGGAGTTGTGAAGAATTGCGAGTTATCGTAAACGTCCACACGAACGTGGCTTGCGGTGACGTAACAATTCTAAACGATTCACCTTGGTACTGAGTAATGGTTTACACTTAGATACGCTTTATAGTATTCTTCCCAACGAAGTAACGCTATAATGATGTATGACCGAAGCAAATCTAATTGCTAAATCATTTGGGTGGGTAAACGTCCACACGAACGTGGCTTGCTTTAACCTGATGGGATTTTAGATGTGATTAGTGATTTAATGATATTATTTGAGGGAGATAATATCGGATATTAAATTGTTTGTTTGTTTTATGTGCTTATAGGTTAGGAATGACTGTGACCCCACTTTGTGATATACTTAAAGATGAAAACTCACTGGTTCCATATAGTACTGATTGGAAAAGAAATCTGGACAATGTTCAGACTGTTGAGCCTTCCGAATCCACTATTGTCCCAACTGATGAGGACATTGTAAATGACCTCAAGAAGATGTTAGGACATAGTAAGGAAGCCGGACTAGAAGTGATTGACATACTCATCAAGTTTAGTCCTCTTGAGGAATCGCTTAAAAACGATTTCAAAAGAACTGAACTGATAAGTATGATCAGAGAATCACAAGCTCTAGTGGCCGAGTTGGAAGTGCAAGCAAAGAAGCCCAGTGGTTTTGAACCACGGATTGGGAAGAGCAAGCCGCGAGGCAAGTGCTTTCGATGCAAGCAGTCTGGGCACTGGAGGTCTGATTGTCCTCTCATCAAAGGTACGAAATTTTCCTTAGTCACCGAAACATTGTCAGCGGTGATATCTACCAGCACCTGGTGTGTAGATACGGGTGCCACTGACCATGTCTGCAATTCATTGCAGGGGTTCCAGGAAACCCGGAGACTTAGAGAGGGAGAAATCGTGGTCTACATGGGCAATGCCGCGAAAGTGGCGGCTGTTGCAGTGGGAGACGTTCACTTACGTTTCAGTAGTGATAGGGTTTTAGTTTTACGTAATTGTCTTTATGTACCCAACTTTAGAAAGAATTTAATTTCAGTTTCTAAACTTATTATGAATGGATATTCTGTTTCTTTTGACCACTCTGTGATCATAAGAAGAAACAGTGAAATTATCTGTTCTGGTACATTGGTGGACGATTTGTATGTGCTAAATCCTGAGTCTAACACGATGCAACTAACCGAGAGTAATAACACATCTACGAACACCAATAAGAGAAAGGAACCTTCTAGGATGAATCAATTATACTTGTGGCACCTAAGGCTAGGTCATATTAACTCAAATAGAATTCAAAGGTTGAAAGCTGATGGTCTCATCAGTGGTGTTGAAGGAGAGGACCTTCCAACCTGCGAATCCTGTTTAGAGGGAAAAATGACCAAGCGTTCTTTTTCTGGTAAAGGACGAAGGGCTGAACAAGTGTTGGATTTGATTCACTCTGATGTATGCGGACCTATGTCTACTCAGGCAAGGGGAGGGTACGAGTACTTCATCACTTTCACTGATGATTACTCAAGGTATGGATTTGTATACCTGATGAGCCGCAAGAGCGAATCTTTTGGCAAGTTCAAAGAATTCAAGGCTCTTGTGGAGAACCTTCGTGGTAAATCCATAAAATGCCTGCGATCTGATCGCGGAGGCGAGTACTTGTCTGGAGAATTCAAGGCATACTTGGCAGAGAATGGGATTGAATCCCAGCTGACCTCACCATATACTCCTCAGCAGAATGGTGTGTCGGAAAGAAGGAATATGACTCTTATGGAGATGGTGCGATCGATGATGAGTTACTCGGATTTACCTGTTATGTTCTAGGGATTTGCCTTGGAAACGGCGGCGTACATTCTCAACATGGTTCCAACAAAAACGGTACCCACCACACCCATGGAAAGGTGGAGCGGGCGCAAGCCTAGCCTCAGGCACCTTCGGATCTGGGGTTGTCCAGCACATGTGTTGCGACAAGGTGCCGATAAGTTAGAACCTAGATCAGAATTACGGCTGTTTGTAGGATACCCGAAAGGAACTAAAGGTGGCATGTTCTATAGTCCTACGGACCAGAAGATCGTTATAAGTACTAACGCTCGGTTCTTAGAGGAAGACTATGTCATGGACCACAAGCCCAAAAGTGACATAATACTTGATGAGTTGAGAGGTAACAAGGAAGACTTAGATACAGCCGAACCGAGTATAGATACACCACTAGAATCTGCACCTGACACTGTCACTGTTAATACACCGGAACGCCGTCGTAGTGGGAGGGTTGTAAAGCAACCAGACCGATGGATTGGACTGGGTGAGTCTTCGGACTCTGGACCTTGAGTTCATGAAATCGATCCCTGAACCTATGATGAGGCGGTACAAGATATAGATGCGCCTTCTTGGAAGAAAGCGATGAAATCCGAAATTGAATCTATGGATTCTAATAAAGTCTGGGATCTTGTAGAACCACCAAGCGGCGTAAAGCCAATTGGGTGTAAATGGGTCTACAAAAGAAAGAGAGGATCTGACGGAAAGGTTGAAACCTTTAAAGCTCGGCTTGTTGCGAAAGGATATACTCAGAAAGAGGGAATCGATTATGAGGAGACCTTCTCGCCGGTAGCCAAGATAAAGTCGATCCGGATTCTCTTATCCATAGCAGCTCATATGGATTATGAGGTGTGGCAAATGGATGTCAAGACAGCTTTCCTTAATGGAAGTCTTGACGAGACGATTTATATGAAACAACCAGAAGGATTCATTGCTAAGGGGCGAGATCATCTAGTGTGCAAGCTTAATCGATCCATTTATGGATTGAAACAAGCCTCGAGATCGTGGAACCTGCGGTTTGACGAAGTGGTCCAATCTTTTGGATTCAGTCAAAGCATGGACGAATCGTGTGTGTATTGGAAACGTGATGGAAAGAAGGTGGTGTTTCTCGTGCTTTATGTAGACGACATTCTTCTCATTGGCAACAGTGTGAAAATTTTATCAGACATAAAGGGATGGTTGTCTAGACAATTCGATATGAAAGATTTGGGAGAAGTCGGACATGTTCTAGGGATCAAGGTTATAAGGGATCGCCGGAATAGAACATTGTACCTATCCCAGCAATCTTACATAGACACGATTCTGGCTCGTTTTAACATGCAAGATTCCAAGAAGGGTGAACTACCCTTCAGTAAAGGAACTTATCTTTCTAAGGATATGTGTCCTCGGACACAAAAGGAGAAAGATGAAATGAAAGCAGTTCCCTACGCTTCGGCTGTGGGAAGCTTAATGTATGCAATGTTATGTACGAGGCCTGATATCTGCTATGCTGTTGGCGTAGTAGCGAGATATCAGAGTAACCCTGGAAAGGCTCATTGGACTGCCGTAAAGAGCATTTTCAAGTATTTGCGAAATACGAGGGATTATGTTCTAAGTTACGGGGCAGACAATCTGATTCCTTTGGGTTATACGGATTCGGATTTCCAAGCTGATAAGGACCGGTGTAAGTCGTGATCAGGCTATGTGTTTCACTATTAAAGGAGGAGGAGTTTTTAACATGGAAGAGTGATAAGCACGATGCTTTTCGGACTCTCCCATGGGTAACCAAATAGCGGCCTCAGAGGCAGCGGAAGATTTGGTATGGCTCCGGTATTACCTCTGGGACTTAGATGTGATTCTTAGTTTACCAAAGGCTATGTAAATAGCGGTGCAGTGGCAAACTTTAAGAGATCACGAGTCCATGAGTGTAAGACAACACATAGAGCAAGTACCACCTGATACGAGTCATCGTCAGAGGGACGATGCAGTAGTCACCAAGATAGCTTCAGAGCAGCAACCTAGATTGCTCATTCACATGGTACTTCATGGAAGTACAACTTAAGCACGTGATGAGTATGGGAGTCGGGAGTTTGGAAGATATGACTAGACCTTAGTATAAGTGGGAGATTGATGGAGTAGTATACTTAATGTCTAGATTTGAGTATTCTGAACTCTGTATGCACTTTCATTTACCTATTAATTACAGACATTCATTTGCTTTTAATTATTGTTAATTAAATAAATGCAAATTATAGTCCTGGATTTTATACGTTGTAGTTAGTATGGTGTTGCATGGGCACACAGAAGATCATACTATCGGTTACTCGTATTTAATCGAACAGTTGCTCACGACCTAGATGGACACGGACCAACCCATCGGTATAGTCGTTGTGTGAGAGAGAAAATAATTTATCTTAATTATTTTATCACACTTGTACACTTGGTGTATTGAGCGGATCGATTGAGACTCATCAATTAGGATTGCTCGGCGATAATTGATTTGAGACTCGGAGTATTTTATTCTTAATCCCTGAAAGAATTGCGGGTGTGTATATTTAATATAAGTGACTTTGATTTACCAAAGGAATTAACCGGTTTGATAATTGGGTTAATTACCGGTTAAGTTGGGTCACTATATTTTATATATGGCATGCCGTGAATTCTTGAAGGGGCAGTGTATCCCGTAAGGGTTGATAATATCCCCGAGATGAGCTCATAAGGATTTATTATGTAAACCTCGCGAGTAGACTTGTTCCGCATAATAAATAAGGTTGAGTGGTACTAGTCTCGGATATAAGAGATGAATAAATTTATTAAGCAATAAATAAATTTTATTCATGGATATTTAAATCTTAAATACACGGAATAAATAATACTAAGTTGGAGAAATATTATTTGATATAATATGAATAATATTGGGAGTGCAATTTTATTTATATAGTGGAAAATAAATAAAATTAATATTGATAAGAATTAATGGATTTGGGTTGGACCCAATTTAATTTTCAATATTGGAGCCCAATATTTATTCTCCTTTTGATCCCCTTCGTAGCCTATAAAAGCACTACGTGGTCTTCACTTTACTAACCTACGTTACGCCAACAATAAAGTTCTGAGAGTGAAGAGGATCCACAAGTTCGATAGCTCGTCGCCCACCCGACGTTCGAACAAGTGCAAGGAATACGCGGGAAGGTCACGAGGTCGTCGATTTCGTTTCTCCGAACAACGAATCGTAGGTACAATTCTCAACCCCTTGTTAATTGTTCGATTTGATTTTATCGAGAATACCGTAGGACGAAGATCCGAAATAAGAAACCATGAACGGGGGACGATCGCGTGGTGGTGGCGAAGCCACCGGACCACAAGGCGATCGCCCGGGCTAGGGTTTCGCGGGGACGGGGGCGAACCCTCGGCTGGGCCGAGGGTGTGCGATCGACCACGAAGGTCGATCGCTGGGCACGGGCTGGAGCCGTGCCCTACCCCGCCGTGAAGGCGGGGGCCTCCTGGTGGTGGCGGGTCGCCGGACCCGCCGCTGGGGCTGTCGGAACAGCCCCACCCCGATCGATCGCTGGCGCGCGATCGATCCCTCGATTGTGCGAACCCCGGCTCGCGGGGGTTCGGGTGGGGGCGGGCTGTGCGTCTTCGGATGCATGGTCTCCAAAGCCCGGACTCCGGCGGATGAGTCGATGTTCGTATGATCTCCGGCGAAGGGTTCGTTCGGGTTATCGGTTCCGCAATTTTGATAACCCGGGATAGCGAATTCCAACATATTTAATATAAGTGACTTTGATTTACCAAAGGAATTAACCGGTTTGATAATTGGGTTAATTACCGGTTAAGTTGGGTCACTATATTTTATATATGGCATGCCGTGAATTCTTGAAGGAGCAGTGTATCCCGTAAGGGTTGATAATATCCCCGAGATGAGTTCATAAGGAATTATTGTGTAAACCTCATGAGTGGATTCGTTCCGCACAATAATTAAGGTTGAATGGTACTAGTCTCGGATTCAAGAGATGAATATAATTTATTGGGCAATAAATAAATTTATTCATGGATATTTAAATCTTAAATACACGGAATAAATAATACTAAGATGGAGAAATATTATTTGATATAATATGGAATAATATTGGGAGTGCAATTTTATTTATATAGTGGAAAATAAATAAAATTAATATTGATAAGAATTAATAGATTTGGGTTGGACCCAATTTAATTTTCAATATTGGAGCCCAATATTTATTCTCCTTATGATCCCCTTCGTATCCTATATAAGCACTACATGGTCTTCACTTTTCATAACATAAGAAAACCTACGGTATTCATAAAGTCTTGAGAGTGAGGAAGATCCATAAAGTTCGATAGCTCGTCGCCCACACGACGTTCGGACGAGGTGCTAGGAATACGCGGGAAGATCACAAGGTCGTCAATTAGATTCGTTTCTCCGCACAACGAATCGAGGTAATAATCGAGAAACCCCCTTCTATGATTATGTGATTGTTTAATTGTGATTTATACATGAACGACGCGATCCGGGAAAAACGACGAACCTCGGGGACGGGGATTCGAGATCCCCGGCGAGGATCGAGGGAGGCGGTCGAACCCTAGGGTTCGGACCGCCCCATCGCGCGACGAGGAGGGAGCCCCGGCTGGACGCCGGGGCACACGATCGAACCTAGGGTTCGATCGTCGGGGATCCGCCGTGGGCTGGTGCCACGGCAGATGGATCCGCCGGCCCCCTCGTCGGAGGCGCGCTGCGGTGGCGCACGGGAAGAGCCCTCGGCTGGAGCCGAGGGCGTGCGATCGATCCTCGGATCGATCGCGGGTAAGCTGCGGGGTCACCCGCAGCGACCCCGTGCGTGCTGCGGGTTCGCCCGCAGCGGATGCGTGCGGGGGCTACGCCCCGCTGAGCAGCGAGTCATGGACTCGCTGCGGGGCTGCTACGAGCAGCCCCAGGGATCGCCCGTAGCGATCCCAGCGATCGTCCGTAGACGATCGCGAACCCCTCGCGGGGGTTCGGCTGGGCACACGGGGCCTTCGGGTCTCGATGGCGTTCGGTTGGGCCCCGGCTCGTGAGGTGGTTCGCGTTCGTGGATCCGACTCGTGGGAGAAAATCGGCTGGGGGCGGGCTGCGTGTCTTCGTGCATGTAGTCTCCAAAGGTCGGACTCCTGCGGATGAGTCGGGATTCAATCTTCGGTGATCGAGGGTTTTCGGTCGGGTTATCGGTTCCGCAATTTTGATAGCCCGGGACACCGAATACCATCAAATGGTATCAGAGCGTTCGGTTTCGTGTTCATGTATATGTTCGATTATTGTTCTACCTTGCAGGATTTCCGGCTATCATGGTTGGATTTAATTAATTTTTTTTTAATTAATTATCATGATTATTAAACTCTCGGACATGTCGAGATTCGTTTTGTGTGGTTGAATGTTTGTAATAGTAAAAATTCGGGGGTTGACCGAATTTAGGATTTATTATTACGCACTTTATTTTCCGGAAAATGTATAGGGTCGATTTCATGTATAGAATCGATACCGGATAATTGTAATTTAAATTTTGTAATTTTAATTACGTTGGTACGATGTTGAGACGATCACCGGAAGACGAAGAAGTGACGAGAAGACAAGGGCTTGGGATCGATCACATGGTGGTGATCGACCCATGGCCTAGCCGGCGGTGGCTAGGCGGCGGCGGCGCTCCTCCCGAGTGGCCGGCCGATCCTTCAAGGTGGGGATGGTGTGGGGTCTCCCTATCCCATGCTATTCCTACCAAAATCTACTTTCCAAATTAATTCGGATTTTTTCTATTTGAGTACTTTCCTTTTTGGAAACTCTCATGAATTAGGAAAAGAATTAATTTAAATTAATTTTATTTTCTATTGATTTATTTCCTTCATGGAAATATTCATAGATTAGAAATTTAATTAATTTAGTACTAAATTTATTTTTCCTATTTGATTATTCCTATTCATGGGAATATTCATGGATTAGGAATAAAAATAAATTTGAAAAGTAGTAGTCCTAATTTATTTATTTTATTTCCTTGTTCTATTATAGATATCTTCTAGAATATTCCAAGTTTTACTTGGATAGATTATTCTAAAGATTTAATAAGAACTAGATAGGAAAATAAATAAATAAAAATATTAATGATATTTAATTTTATTTTTGATATATTCGATTGACTTAATTTTCGAATTAAGTAACTTTTGGATTAATTGAAAATAAATAGATTTAAATATTAGAGATTAATATTCTCGTCACATGGAGCATTCAAGAAACGAAGACTGAAGACTAGAAGATGCATTTGAAGATAAAGCCATGATAGTCGGAGAAAAATAATTTCTCTAGCATTATTTTTGACTATGTGCTATGTGCTTTATTGCTTTCATGCATGCTTATGTGTTTAATTATGCATTAGATAGCGTATCCCTTTGTTATAAAAAGCTAAGTGGGAGAGGGGATGGAAACATTCCCATGGTCTCCATTACTGTTCTCTTGGTGACTCTTATGGACTTTTGAAGTTCGTATAGATGTGTCATTGGAGGAGAATTCTTGTAATTCCTTTTACAAGAAACATTGATCAAATTTATCAATGGTTAGCTTGTCTGCTCGGCTCCCTCATTTATGAGAGATAGGGTCGTTCGCATGGCGAATCACTGGTTAGAAACTTCGAGTTTCACTTATGATTCTCCACGTCTTGATTTACGAGATTAAATGGATCAAGTAATTGGGAGTCAATTATAAAAGTCTCTTAGTGTAGTAAACGTCCACACAACGTGGCTTGCTATGCTGACGGATTTTGGATTAATTGATGTAGACAGTTGTAAGAAATTGTGAAGAGTTGTGAAGTTGTCGTAAACGTCCACACAACGTGGCTTGCGGTAATGTAGCAATTCCAAACGATTTACTTTGGTACTGAGTAATGGTTTACACTTAGATACGCCTTATAGTATTCCTCACACCGAGGTTCCGCTATAAGTGATGTATGACCAAAGAAAATCTAATTGCTAAATCATTTGGGTGGGTAAACGTCCACACACCGTGGCTTGCCTTACCTGATGGGATTTTAGATGTGATTAGTAATTTAATGATATTATTTGAGGGAGATAATATCGGATATTAAATTAATTGTTTGTTTAAATGTGGTTATAGGTTTAGAGAATAGCTATGAACCCACTTTCTATGATACTCAAGGAGCATAAGCTCACTGGCACCAACTATATTGATTGGAAGAGAAATTTAGACATTGTCCTAACTTCGGAAGAGTACAAGTATGTACTCCATGAAGTGTGCCCTGCCGAGCCCACGGCTGCCTCAACTGATGAGGAGAAACTGGCATATCGGAAGTGGAAAAAGGCTGATGAAATGGCTAGGTGTTATATTTTGGCTTCCATGTCAAATGTACTCCAAACCCAACATGAGCCAATGGACACTGCCTATGATATGATGTTTAACCTCAAAGAGATGTTTGGGGAGCAGGATCGTGCGGCTAGGCAAGAAGCCATGAGAGTCCTTATGTCGACTACTCAGTCTGAAGGAACGCCCGTAGGGGATCACGTTCTTAAGATGATGAGTTTGTTGAATGAACTTGAGGTCCTAGGAGCTTCTATTGATGGTGAGACGCAAGTCGACATCATACTCCAATCTCTGGCCCCTAGTTTTGAGCAGTTTCGTATGAGCTATAATATGGGTAAACTATCTTATACTCTTGCGCAACTCCTGACTGAACTAAAGGCGGCAGAGGGGATCTACAAGAAGGGCAAGTCTCAAGCGCTTGTAGCTACCAAGTCCAAAGGCTTTAAGCCTGATGGAGGTAGGGGCAAGAAAAGGAAGCAAGCCTGGAAACCCAGTGGTGTCAAGAGGACTGCACCACGAGTGGGGGCTGCAAAGCCAAAGGGCAAGTGCTTCCGATGCAACAAGATGGGACACTGGAAGTCTGAATGTCCTCTCAGAGGTACGAATCTTTCTTTAGTCGTAAAAACATAGTCAGCGGTATTATCTACCAGAATTCTGGTGTGTAGATATGGAACCACTGACGGTATGTGCATTTCTTTAAATGCAGGGGTTCCAGAAAACCCGGCGACTTAGAGAAGAAGAATTCGAGTCTACATGGGCAAAGCTGTTGGGGTAGCAGCGGTTGCAGTGGAAGACATTTATCTGTTTTAAGTTTTCATTTCAGTTATTGCTTATGTACCCCTTTTATTTTGAAAAGAACTTCGTTCTGGTTTTCTTTATTAATGGATATTTTATTTCTTTAATCATTGGATGGTTTGGATAAGAAATAATGGTGATATTCATTATGGTACATTAGATAGCAATATGTGAATGATGAATCCTTAGTCTACCACGATGCAACAAACCGTTATATATAACTTGTTTTTCTTATTAGATATTTCTTCATCATTATACTTATGAAATCTTATACTTAGTAGTATTTTCAAATAAAATTCATATGGTCGAAATTGATTTGATCAATTATAGTTGAAGGAATGGACCTTCCGACCTAAGGATTGAATTTGGAGGATAATACGTCTAAGCAAACCTTTCTGGAAAAAGGATAGAATTCAGAAGAGTATTGGAAATGATTAGATATGCAGACATATGTGTATATTAGAGAGGTATGAGTATTTTTTTAAGAATACTCAGTGATGGATTAGAATACTTGATGTGCCATAAAAGCAAAGTGTTTTGACTTGTCAATGGACACAAAGCTATTATGGGGAACCATCAAAGTATATCCATTAGAAGGCTGCGACTCGGTCGCGGAGGCCATCACCTATCTAGATAACACATAGCATAATCAAAGATTGGGATTAAATCCCAAAGAGACGTGCCGTGCACTTACGTGTAGAGATGGTGCGTTGTAAAGAAATAGAAATCTAATAGTAAGAGAACAAGTTGTTCGGAATTACCTATGTTCTATGGATATTCCTGGAGACAACAACATATTCAATATGGTTGTAGGATATCCTAGATGAGCGAAGTATTGTGTGTTCTATAGTACTATGAACCAGAGGGACGTCTCGTCCGGTTCATAGAGGAAAAACTATTAGATGAACTGCAATGCCCTAATTGACAAAATACTTTAAAATGAGGAAAGGGAAAGACTGAGAACCAGCCTGACCGAGTAGTAGTACACCACTAACTGCACCTAATGTTGTTACTGTTATACACCGGGACGCCATTGCAGTGGGAGGTTGTTAACCAACTAGAGATGTTCATAAGACTGGAGGAGTTTTGAACTCTGGATCCAGTATACATGAAATCGATCCCTACGTCTGCATAAGAGGTGTGTTAGGGACGTAATGGAAACAAAGGTGGTGTTTCTCGGAGATTTTACGTAGATAACATTTCATCATTGGCAACAATGTAAAAGTGTTGTCAGACATAAAATAGAGGTTGTCTAAATAAATCAAGATATAAGATTGAGAAGAAGTTAGAGCATGTTCTTAAGATCTTATGATCTAGAGATAAGAACATTGTACTTCTCCTAGACATCTTATATGATTAAGGTTTGTTTTAAACATGCATACTTCTGAGAAAGGTTATTGCCTTTCAGAGACAGAACATACATCTATCTAAAGGGTATGTGTTTGAACACATGAAGGAGATAGATATAGACAAAGCAGTTCCCTACACTTTGAGTGTAGAGGGCTTTGTAAATGCAGTGTTATAAAACAAGAACCTGATATCAACTATGCGGTTTGCGTAGTGGGAGGATATCAAAGTAATCTGGATAAGGGATGTTCGAGTGCTGCAAGAGTATTTTCATAGTACTGGCTTGAGCAAGACGAAATCTTCTTAGATTACAGATTCTCAGATCCAAAAATCAGAGAAGGACCAGTGAAAGTCGATATCAGGCTATGTGTTCACTTTTAGAAAGAGGTGGAACCATGAAGTGAAAGAGTGATAAGCGGGACGCTTCTCAGAGACTCTCATAACCGAATAGCAGCCTCAGAGGCAGCGGAAGTTTTGGTTAGGTTCCGGGATAACCTCTTGACTTGGATATGACTCTTAGTTTACCAAAGGCTATTAGATAGCGGTGCACGGTAAACTAGAAGAGGTCATAAGTCAAAAAGTGATGTTAACACATAGAGCAAGTACCACCTGATACGAGTCATCGTCAGGGAGACGACGTAGTAGTCACCAAGATAACTTCAGAGCGGCAACCTAGATTGCTCACTCACATAGTACTTCTCGGAAGTACACTTTAAAGCACGTGATGAGTATGGGAACCGGGAGTTTTGGGAAATGACTAGACCTTAGTACAAGTGGGAGATTGTTGGAGTTGTGTACTTAATGTCTAGATTTAAGTAACGGTAAACTCCCGATCATAGCATTTAATCTATTTAATTAATAAACAATTATTTGCATTTAATTATTTATAATTAAATTATATGCAAACCATGGTTCTGGATTTTATACGTTGTAGTTAGTATGGTGCTGCATGGGCGCACAGAAGATCATACTATCGGTTACTCGTATTTAATCGAACAGTTGCTCACGACCTAGATGGACACGAACTAATCCATCGGTATAGTCGTTGTGTGAGAGAGAAAATAATTTATCTTAATTATTTTATCACACTTGTACACTTGGTGTATTGGGCGGATCAATTGAGACTCATCAATTAGGATTGCTCGGCGATAATTGATTTGAGACTCGGAGTATTTTATTCTTAATCCCTGAAACAATTGCGGGTGTGTATATTTAATATAAGTGACTTTGATTTACCAAAGGAATTAACCGGTTTGATAATTGGGTTAATTACCGGTTAAGTTGGGTCACTATATTTTATATATGGCATGCCGTGAATTCTTGAAGGAGCAGTGTATCCCGTAAGGGTTGATAATATCCCCGAGATGAGTTCATAAGGAATTATTGTGTAAACCTCATGAGTGGATTCGTTCCGCACAATAATTAAGGTTGAATGGTACTAGTCTCGGATTCAAGAGATGAATATAATTTATTGGGCAATAAATAAATTTATTCATGGATATTTAAATCTTAAATACACGGAATAAATAATACTAAGATGGAGAAATATTATTTGATATAATATGGAATAATATTGGGAGTGCAATTTTATTTATATAGTGGAAAATAAATAAAATTAATATTGATAAGAATTAATAGATTTGGGTTGGACCCAATTTAATTTTCAATATTGGAGCCCAATATTTATTCTCCTTATGATCCCCTTCGTAGCCTATATAAGCACTACATGGTCTTCACTTTTCATAACATAAGAAAACCTACGGTATTCATAAAGTCTTGAGAGTGAGGAAGATCCATAAAGTTCGATAGCTCGTCGCCCACACGACGTTCGGACGAGGTGCTAGGAATACGCGGGAAGATCACAAGGTCGTCAATTAGATTCGTTTCTCCGCACAACGAATCGAGGTAATAATCGAGAAACCCCCTTCTATGATTATGTGATTGTTTAATTGTGATATATACATGAACGACGCGATCCGGGAAAAACGACGAACCTCGGGGACGGGGATTCGAGATCCCCGGCGAGGATCGAGGGAGGCGGTCGAACCCTAGGGTTCGGACCGCCCCATCGCGCGACGAGGAGGGAGCCCCGGCTGGACGCCGGGGCACACGATCGAACCTAGGGTTCGATCGTCGGGGATCCGCCGTGGGCTGGTGCCACGGCAGATGGATCCGCCGGCCCCCTCGTCGGAGGCGCGCGGCGGTGGCGCACGGGAAGAGCCCTCGGCTGGAGCCGAGGGCGTGCGATCGATCCTCGGATCGATCGCGGGTAAGCTGCGGGGTCACCCGCAGCGACCCCGTGCGTGCTGCGGGTTCGCCCGCAGCGGATGCGTGCGGGGGCTACGCCCCGCTGAGCAGCGAGTCATGGACTCGCTGCGGGGCTGCTACGAGCAGCCCCAGGGATCGCCCGTAGCGATCCCAGCGATCGTCCGTAGACGATCGCGAACCCCTCGCGGGGGTTCGGCTGGGCACACGGGGCCTTCGGGTCTCGATGGCGTTCGGTTGGGCCCCGGCTCGTGAGGTGGTTCGCGTTCGTGGATCCGACTCGTGGGAGAAAATCGGCTGGGGGCGGGCTGCGTGTCTTCGTGCATGTAGTCTCCAAAGGTCGGACTCCTGCGGATGAGTCGGGATTCAATCTTCGGTGATCGAGGGTTTTCGGTCGGGTTATCGGTTCCGCAATTTTGATAGCCCGGGACACCGAATACCATCAGCTACTCCTACTCCTACCAAGGTACTACTTACCTAATTAATTCAAGTTTTCCTATTTTGAGTATTCCTAACTTTGGGAACTCTCATGGAAATAGGAAAAGAATTAATTGGAATTATTTTATTCCTTATTCTATTATGGAAGTCTTATAGAGTATTCCGAGTTCTACTTGGAATAGGATCCTAGAGATTTAATAGAATTGGAAAGGAATAAAAGTTAATTTAGGATTAATTTATTTCCTAATTGATTATTCCTATTTTATGGGAATTTTCATAGTAATGGAAATTAATTAATCTTGGAAAGTAGAAGAGTCCTAATTTATTTTATTTCCTTATTCTATTATAGAAGTCTTCTAGAATATTCCAAGTTTGACTTGAATAGATTATTCTAGAGATTTAATAGAATTAGATAGGAAAATAAATAAATAAAAATATTAATAATATTTAATTTTATTTTTGATTTATTCGATTGACTTAATTTTCGAATTAAGTATCTTTTGGATTTATTGAAAATAAATAGATTTAAATATTGGGATTAATATTCTCGTCACATGGAGCATTCAAGAACGAAGACTGAAGACTAGAAGACGCATACGGAGATGGAATAAAGCCATGATAGTCGGAAAATAATTTTTCTAGCATTATTTTGACTATGTGCTATGTGCTTTATTACTTGTATGCATGCTTATGTGTTTAATTATGCATTAGATAGCGTATCCCTTTGTTATAAAAAGCTAAGTGGGAGCGGGGATGGAAACATTCCCATGGTCTCCATTCTTGTTCTCTTGGTGACTCTTATGGACTTTTGAAGTTCGTATAGATGTGTCATTGGAGGAGAATTCTTGTAATTCCTTTTACAAGAGACATTGATTAAGTTTATCAAACAATGCCTAATTTGTTTTTCTGAAACTGACTTCAAGTCGACTCATTCTCACCCCGGGGAGTGGAATGGAGCCAAAGCCACTTGGTCATGTCGAGGACACAAATTAGAGGCAGTCGTACCATTCTTTGATAGATGGATCGATTGTCTGCTCGGCTCCCTCATCTAATGATAGATAGGGTTGTTCGCATGGTGAATCACTGGTTAGAAACTTCGAGTTTCACTTATGATTCTCCGCGTCTTGATTTATGAAATCGAGTGCCTCAAGTAATTGGATGTCAACTAAAAAAGTCTTTTGGTGTAGTAAACGTCCACACGAACATGGCTTGCTGTGCTGAATGGGATTTTTGGAAATAGTTGATGTAGATAGTTATAGGGAATTGTGAAGGATTGTGAGTTATCGTAAACGTCCACACTAACGTGGCTTGCGGTGACGTAGCAATTCCAAATGATTCACCTTAGTACTGAGTAATGGTTTACACTTAGGTACGCTTTATAGTATTCTTCCCAACGAAGTAACGCTATAATGATGTACGACCGAAGCAAATCTAATTGCTAAATCATTTGGGTGGGTAAACGTCCACACGAACGTGGCTTGCCTTATCTGATGGGATTTTAGATGTGATTAGTGATTTAATGATATTATTTGAGGGAGATAATATCGGATATTAAATTAATTGTTTGTTTAAATGTGCTTATAGGTTTAGAGAATAGCTATGAACCCACTTTCTATGATACTCAAGGAATTCAACGCACTGGTTCCATACTGTGTTGGATGGAATAAAGAGTTAGACATTTCCCAGACTGTTGCTGAGTACAAGTTAGTACTCAGTGAACTTTGTCCTCCTGAACCAACACGTGTCTCAACTATTGAGGAAATAGCTAATTTTGAAAAGTGGAAAAGTGCTTTTACATTAACCACCAATCATGACATCATGCTAAAACTCAAGCTTATGTTTAGAGACAACGAGAAGGTGAGAAAAGAGGCGATGAGGATACTCATAAAGGTCAGTCGCTTCGAGGAAACGCTTAAACACGTTTTCGAGATGTTGGACCTTTTGGATGAGTTGAGACAATCGCAAGCTCTTATGGCCAAAGCCAAAGGTTTTGAACCTAAGGGCATAGACCAAAGAATGGAGAAGCAGACAAAGAAGCCCTGTAGTCCTTCACTTGGACCACGGAATAGGGTGAGAAAGCCTTCGGGCAGTCATTCTCAAAGAAAGCCTTCTGGGGACTGGAAGTCTATATTTTCTCCTCGAGAAGGTATGAGATTCTCTCCTTAGTCTTAAAACATAGTCAGCTGTGTTATCTACCAGAAACCTGGTTGGTAGATATGGAGCCACTGACGGTATGTATGCACTGAAAATGCAGGGACACCAGGAAACCCAAAGACTTGGAAATGGAGGAATAGTCAAGGCAAAGCTGTAGAGGAGGCAGCTGTTGCAGTGGAAGACATTTATCTGCTTTAGTAGTTAAATAGGATTTCATTTCAAAGTTATTGCTTTATATACCCCTTTATTTTAGAAAGAACGTTTTGTTCTGGATTTCTATTATTTATGAATGGATATTTTATTTCTTTAATCATTGGATGATTTTGATAAGAAATAATGGCATTATCTATTCTGGTACATTAGATAGCAATATATGAATGATAGATCCTGAGTCTACCCCGATGCAACGAACCGTTCTATAACTTGTTTTAGTTGTTAGATATTTCTTTATTGATCATTATACTTGTGAATTCTTATACTTAGTAGTATTTTCAAATAAGATTCAAATGGTCGAAATTGATTTGATCAATTATAGTTGAAGGAGTGGACCTTCCGACCTAAGGATTGAATTTGGAGGATAATACGTCTAAGCAAACCTTTCTAGAAAAAGGATAGAATTCAAACAAGTATTGGAAATGATTAGATATGCAGACACATGTGTATATTAGAAAGGTACGAGTAATTCTTTCAAGAATACTCATTTGATGGATTAGAATGCTTGATGTGCCATAAAAGCAAAGTGCTTTGACTAGTCAATGGACACAAAGCGATTATGGGGAACCATCAAAGTATATCCATTGGAAGCCTGTGACTCGGTCGCGGAGGCCATCACCTATCTGAATAACACATAGCATAATCATAGATTGGGATTCAATCCCAAAGGGGCGCGTCATACACTTACGTGTAGAGATGGTGCGCTGTAAATAAGAAATGGAAATCTAATAGTAAATAGAGCAAGTTGTTCGGAACTACCTATGTTCTATGGATATTCCTAGATACAACGGCATATTGAATATGGTTGTAGGATGTCCTAGATGAACGAAGTATTGTGTGTTCTATAGTACTATGAACCAGAAGGACGTCTTGTCCGGTTCATGGAGGAAGACTATTAGATGAACTACAAAGCCTAAATTGACGTAATACCTTGGAATGAGAAAAAGGACAAAAGACTAGGAACCAGCCAAACCGAGTAGAAGTACACCACATACTGCACCTATTGTTATTACTGTTATACACCGGGACGCCATTGCAGTGGGAGGTTGTCGGACAACCAGAGATATTCATAAGACTAGAGGAGTTCGGACTCTGGATCTAGTAGAGTTGAAATCGACCCCTAGCTCTGCATAAGGGCGGTACTAGATCTAAATGTGCCTACTTGGAACAATAAGGTTTATTGTTAAGAGGCTAGATCATTTAGAGTACAAGCTTAGTAAATCCATTTATGGATAGTAACAAAGCTATAAATCGTAGAACTTGCGAATTGATGAGAAAATCCATTTGATGGATTCATCAAAAGGCAAAGACGAAAGGTGTATTAGAGACATAATGAAAACAAGGTGGTGTTTCTCGGAGATTTTATGTAGATAACATTTTTGTCATTGGCAACAATGTAAAAAATGCTGTCAGGCATAAAATAATGGTTGTCTAAATAAATCGAGATATGAGATTAAGAAGAAGTTAGAGCATGTTCTTAAGATCTTATGATCTAGAGATAAGAACATTGTACTTCTCCTAGACATCTTATACGATTAAGGTTTGTTTTAAACATGCATACTTCTGAGAAAGGTTATTGCCTTTCAGAGACAGAATATACATCTATCTAAAGGGTTTGTGTTTATACACATGAAGGGGATAGACAAAGCAGTTTCCTATACTTCAAGTATGGAAAGCTTTATAGATGCAATGTTGTAAAACAAGAACCCGATATCAACTATGCGGTTTGCGTAGTGGAAGGATATCAAGGTAATCTAGAAAATAAATTTTTCGAATGCTGTAAGCAAGACGAAATCTTCTTTGGTTACAAATTCTCAGATCCTAAAAATCAAAGAAAGGACCAGTGAAAGTCGATATCAGGCTATGTGTTCACTTTTAGAAAGAGGTGGAACCATAAAAGAGTGATAAGCAGGACGCTTCTCAGACTCTCTCATAACCGAATAGCAGCCTCAGAGGCAGCGGAAGTTTTGGTTAGGTTCCGGGATAACCTCTTGACTTGGATATGACTCCTAGTTTACCAAAGGCTATTGGATAGCGGTGCACAGTAAACTGGAAGAGATCATAAGTCAAAAGTGATGTTAACACATAGAGCAAGTACCACCTGATACGAGTCATCGTCAGGGGAGACGACGTAGTAGTCACCAAGATAACTTCAGAGCGGCAACCTAGATTGCTCACTCACATAGTACTTCTCGGAAGTACACCTTAAGCACGTGATGAGTATGGGAACCGGGAGTTTGGAGGAAATGACTAGACCTTAGTACAAGTGGGAGATTGTTGGAGTTGTGTACTTAATGTCTAGATTTAAGTAACGGTAAACTCCCGATCATAGCATTTAATCTATTTAATTAATAAACAATTGTTTTCTTTTAATTATGATTAATTAAATATATGCAAATCATAGTCCTAGATTCTATACGTTGTAGTTAGTATGGTGTGTCGGGCCCCACACAGAAGATCATACTATCGGTTACTCGTATTTAATCAAACAGTGGCTCACGACCTAGATGGACCCGGACCAATCCATCGGTATAGTCGTTGTGTGAGAGAAAAAATAATTTGTCTTAATTATTTTATCACACTTGTACACTTGGTGTATTGAGCGGATCGTTGAGATTCATCGATTAGGATTGCCGGCGATAATCGATTCGAGTCTCAGTGTATTTTATTCTTAATCCCCGATATTGTTGCGGGTGTGTATATTCAATATAAGTGACTTTGATTTACCAAAGGAATTAACCGATTTAATTATTGGGTTAATTACCGGTTAAGTTGGGTCACTATATTTTATATATGGCATGCCGTGAATGATTGACCGGACAGTGTATCCCGGAAGGGTTGATAATATCCCTGAGATGAGTTCATAAGGAATTATTGTGTAAACCTCATGAGTGGATTCGTTCCGCACAATAATTAAGGTTGAATAGTACTAGTCTCGGATTCAAGAGATGAATAAATTAATTAGCAATAAATTAATTTTATTCATGGATATTTAAATCTTAAATACACGGAATAAATAATACTACCGGAGAAATATTATTTGATATAATATGGTTTAATATTGGGAGTGCAATTAATTTATATAGTGGAAAATAAATTAATTAATATTAATGGGAGATTAATAGATTTGGGCTTGGGCTCAATTTAATCATTAATATTGGAAGCCCAATATTCCACCTCCTTTAGACCCTACGTAGCCTATAAAAGCACTACATGGTCTTCTCTATTCTACACACAACAACATCATAACTAGAAGATCATAATTCTTCTAGAGAGAGAAAGTAGAGAGAGAGAGAAGAGGATCCATAAGCTTGGAGGATCGTCGCCCACCCGACGTTCAAGCTAGTGCAAGGAATACGTGGGAAGATCGTAAGGTCATCATCTTGATTTCGTTTCTCCGCACAACGAATCGAAAGGTAAAATCATATACTCTCTTCTATGATTTTATGTGAATTGATTGTGATACATACATGAACGCACGATCCGGGTAAACGACGAACTCCGGGGACGAGGATTCGAGATCCTCGGCGGAGCTCGAGTAGAACCCTCGGCTGGGCGCCGAGGGAGCGATCGAACCTAGGGTTCGATCGCGTGCACACGCGAGGAACCCCGGCTGGGAGCCGGGGTGGGCGATCGACCGCGGTGGTCGATCGCCGGGCAGCCGCGGCTGGAGCCGCGGCGGGTTCGCCGCTGGGCGAACCGCCCTCCTCGGGCGGTGGCGGTGAGTCGCCGGACTCACCGCCCGGGGCTGCCGGAGCAGCCCCAGCGATCGCCTCGTGCGCGATCGCGAGCCCCACGGTGGGGCTCGGCTAGGGTTTAGCCGCGGGTTCATCCCGCGGCGATGCTCTTGTCGAGCCCGGTTCTTCGTGGTGTTCGTGATCGGTTTCCGGCGACGGGATTTTCGGTCGGGGTTATCGTTTCCGCAATTTTTTGATACCCCGGGATATCGAATTCCAGCATCAAGTAAGTGGGTCTTGGCTATGCAAGAAGAGATGGAGTCTCTTCATAAGAATGGCACTTGGGAGTTAGTTGATCTCCCTAAAGGCAAGAAGGCCATCAAGTGCAAATGGATCTTCAAGAAGAAGGAGGGCATTCCTGGGGTTGAGGACGAGAGATATAAGGCAAGATTTGTGGCTAAAGGTTTTAGTCAAATTCCCGGAGTAGATTTTAATGATGTGTTTTCACCGGTGGTCAAGCATAGCTCGATTCGAGCAATTTTAGGCATTGTGGCAATGCATGACTTGGAGCTTGAGCAAATGGATGTGAAGACGGCCTTTCTACATGGGGAGCTCGATGAAGATATCTATATGGTCCAACCCGAGGGGTTCGAGGGTTCAAACCAAGAGAACAAGGTGTGTTTTCTCAAGAAGTCCTTATATGGTTTGAAACAGTCTCCTAGACAATGGTATAAACGTTTTGACACGTTTATGATTAAGAATGGTTTCCAAAGGAGCTCCTATTATAGTTGTGTGTATTTCTGGAAAAGCCGAGATGGGTCTTTAGTATATCTTCTCCTCTACGTCGACGATATGTTGATAGCGGCTAAGGATAAGTCGGAGGTGGAGAGAGTCAAGACACAACTTAGTAAGGAGTTCGAGATGAAGGATCTTGGTGCGGCAAGAAAGATCCTAGGAATGGACATCACTAGAGATCGAAGAGATGGCAAGTGGTATCTTGGCCAAAAGGGGTACATAAAGAAGGTGCTACGTCGATTCAACCTTGAGAATTCGAACCCGGTAAGTACTCCCCTTGGAACACAATTTAGACTTACCTCTGCTTATTCTCCGACTACGGAGAAGGACATCGAGGATATGGCTCGAGTCCCTTATTCCAATGCCGTTGGGTCCTTGATGTATGCCATGGTGTGTACTCGTCCGGATTTGGCCCACGCCGTGAGTGTCGTGAGTCGATATATGGCGAATCCCGGAAGAGAGCATTGGAAGGCGGTGCAATGGGTGTTGCGTTATTTGAGAGGTACGTCTAACAAGAAGTTGGTGTTCGGAAGGAGTCAAGAAGATGTGCGAGGGTTCGTGGATTCCGACTATGGCGGTGATCAGATAAAAGAAGATCTCTTACCGGGTATGTTTTTACCATTGGTGGGTGTGCTATAAGTTGGAAAGCTATCTTGCAAAGTACGGTGGCCTTATCAACTACCGAGGCAGAGTATATGGCGGTCACCGAGGCTTGCAAGGAGGCGTTTGGTTGAGAGGTTGGTTTAGAGAGCTCTTGAAGAGTTCTAAGACGACGTCCATCTTTTGTGATAGTGAAAGTGCTATTTGCCTCACAAAATATCAAGTGTTCCATGAGAGAACAAAGCACATAGACATTCGTTATCACTTTGTTCGTGAGGTGATCGCTCGAGGCGATATTAAGGTGAGTAAGATTAGTACTCATGACAATCCGGCGGACATGTTGACGAAAAGTTTACCCGCAACCAAGTTTGAGCTTTGCTCTAGCTTGGTTGGACTTCGATCGAGAGATTAAGCCCTTAGGGGCTTTTGGAGGAAGACGGACGGCGAAGGAAGTTCGCGGTTTAGTGCCAAGGTGGAGATTTGTTGAGTTTGCCACGAAACCAAGCGAGGAGGAAAACGGCGCCCGCCGAATGGAAACGACGACCGCCGTTTATGGACCCGCGACCGCCGAAAAGGTCGAGATTGACGAAGTCGTGACTGCACGCTTTTGAGGGGTTTTGGCGACCGTCGAAAGGGTTTCGGCGCCCGCCGAAATCGTCCTGCGACTGCCGGTTTGGAAACGGCGGTCGCCAAATGTGCCAGGCGCGGGGATTTTTTGGAAAGTCCTATTTTTGGTCCGTTTTGGTTTCCTTCTCCTACAAGGCATGCTATGGACGAGAATTAATGTTACCATACATTAATTAGGTCTCTCCCCTATATAAAGAGAGCTACTCCATAGGCATAAACACACCGATTATAATTCTATAGCTATTGCGTGAGATTTGAGGATTTAGAGCGTATATCATCCTTGTAATCGTGAAGCAATATTATAGTGAATTGTTCGTCGTTCCTCCCGTGGTTTTTCCCAATTGGGTTTTCACGTAAATTCTTGTCTTCTCTATTTTTCTTGTTGATTTCTTTTCTTCTGTATTCTTGTTTTCTTCATACTATACATCGTCCCGATCGTCAACATTGATATTGGTGGAGTGGAATCATGGTTTGAACTGTGGGGATTTGAATACTTGAGGGACACTAATTAGTTGATTTTGATTTGTCGAATGTG
Source organism: Euphrasia confusa (assembly GCA_954870475.1). NCBI lineage: Eukaryota > Viridiplantae > Streptophyta > Magnoliopsida > Lamiales > Orobanchaceae > Euphrasia > Euphrasia confusa. Next base: position 11,162,503 of record OX940954.1, on the reverse strand, counting down.
AATGCTTTGAATTCCCTTATGGTTAATTGTTTGTCTTGAGCCTAGTCGATTCTTGGTTAGTATTGTGTGCCGTGATTCTTTGCTTGAGGACAAGCAAAAAGCTATTTGAGTTATATTTGGAATAGGAATATATAAAAGATCGATATTTGAGTTCTATTGTTACCTATTTTATGGGTTTGGAGTGTTGAGCGTGGAGGCCAAATTCACGCCGAGAAGATGAGAAAAGTCGAACGGAGAAAACGGCGGTCGCCGGAGGTGAAACGACGACCGCGGAAAGACGCCGGCGGGCGCCAAATGGTTTCGGCGAGCACCGAAACCGGGAGAAAGCGAGTCTAGGCTACTGCATGTTTTTAGGCCTTTCGGCGGGCGCCGATTGGCCTCCGGCGGTCGCCAGATGATTTCGGCGGTCGCCGAAATGGAATTGGCGGTCGCCAAAGTGGTGTCGGCCGACAGTGATATGGCGTCGGCCGACGAGCGGGGGCTTCTACGTCCCAGCGTGTTTTTCTTCCCTTTTCTTATTCCCTCTCCTATATAAACCCTATGAGCGTTGTAAAATAGGGTTAACACCTCTATACGCTAGGATTGAGATTATAGCATTACTAAGTCTTGTAATCGAGCTCTATAATTGTTCTAGTGAAAGTAATTGCAGCGGCAAGAAGTGGACGTAGCCCTCGTTAACGGGTGAACCACTATAAATCTCGTGTCTCTTTTATTCCGTAATTTTCGTTCTTGTTTGTTCGTATTGCTTTTCAGGCGGGGATTTCAGACGCGAATTTCCCAACAACTGGTATCAGAGCGCTAGGGTTATAGCGATCGGGAAAAGCGATGACGTGATGGAGTTATATTCTAAATTTCTAGTTTAGTGACAATATGGAACTCCTTATCTGTGTTTTATTATCTATTAATCAAACTGTCGGCATTTTGTCTTTCATGTACTTTATGCAATAGTCCTAGATATATACGTTGTAGACAGTATGGCGTGAGGAGACACGCGGAAGATCATACTGTCGGTTACTCGTATACTATCGAACAGAAGCTCACGACTTAGATGGACAGGGACAATCCATCGGTACGTCGTAGTGTGACTGGGTAATAGTTGGTCTTAACTATCATGTTACACTCGTACACTTGGTGTATTGAGCAGGACCACGGGAGGGCGTTCGATTTATACTAATCGAAGTAATCGAACTAGACCTCAGAGATTACGGATATACGAATTCCTAATCCCTATATAATTATAGGTGCGTGTGTCCAATTCTCGGTTCTTTAATATGCCAATGAGTGAGACTAATTGATTAGTCGAGATACTCGGTAAATTGGGAATCGGAATTGTACACACGGCATGCTATAGATTATAGACAGGAAACCGTGTCCCGTTTATCGGGTTGATAATGTCCCCGAGATGAGCTCATAAAGTTTGTCATGTAAACCCTGCAGGTGGATTTGTTCCACATGATAATAAGGATGAGTGGTACTAGTCTCGGATAATAAGAAACGAATTAATTTAATTATTACTAATTGAAATTAATTCGTGGACATTCGATATCTTAAACACGGGGAAAGTCGTATATGTAATTTCGGCGGAAATATTATTGTTGATATAATATTAAATTAATTTCGGGAATTCAATTATTATTTTATAGTGGAGTTAATAATAATTAAAATTGAAATCAATTAATTAAGGAATTGCTTTTACGTATTCCAAGTTAATTAATATTTCAATTTAGCCCTTAATTAATTTACCCTTAGGTCCCTAACGTAGCTCTATATAAACTCCCTCCCTTACCCTCTCTTAACCTACAATTCGCCGCAACATTTATTTTTGCTGAGAAAAATAATTGCGTTAGCGCAAATATATTTTTCTCTGTAAAAATAATAAGATTAACGCAAATACATTTTTATTCTCACATAGAGAATAATCATACGCTGGTTGAGACAGAGAGAGTATAGATGGGAGAACTCCAGCGGATCGTTGCCCACACAATGGTTGGAGACGGGATCAGAGAATACGTTAGAAGCTCTAAGGTCTCAACAGTCGACCGATAAGGTATGAGATCGGATCTCTATTCCGCAATTTTATTCGATCTATGTTTTTGCGCTAATCATACAACGAACCAAAGATTGGTTTACGGGGTTAAGGATAGTTTTTCTCCAGCCTCTGGGCGGTTGAGGACCGCCGGATCGGTGGCTGATCGGAGAAAAACGGATCGGAAACGGCCCAGAACAGCAGCATCGCGCTGCTGTTCGAAGCAGGCAAGCGCCCGCTTGAGGGGCAAGCGCCCGCTCGCGACAGGCAGCAGGCGCTCGCCTGGGCAGCAAGCGCTCGCTTGCGGTGCTGCGCGAGCGCTCGCCTGGTGGGCAGGCGGCCGCTTGCTCCGGGCAGATTGCGAGCCGCGGCTTTGGCTGCGGCGGATGCGCGATCTGCTTGGCGGGTGGCCATGGCTGTTCGGAGGTGAACTCCTGGAGTCGATTGGGCACGTCCGGATGTTCGAGGGTTCGAACGGTGTGTCCCGGATAGTCGATTTCCAACAATTGGTATAGGAGCCGGTTATCGGTTCGTTGTATTTTTGCGCGTGTTACCTTGCAGGTTGAACCCGATTATTATGGCCAATTTATTTTCGTTATTTTGGGCTGTATGTATGTGTGATTGATTAAACTCTCGGGCTTGTCGAGATCGTTTTTTTTTTGAAAAGTTGCTTGTTTGTAATAGATAAAAACGACGGGTTGAGTCGTTAGGTTTATTTATTTTTTTCGTTTAATCCGGGACTTGTATAGGGTCGATCTAAATGTATAGGATCGATACCGGAGTTAGTAGAATAATTGTTTGTAATTTTTCTGCTATTGGATCAAGATGAGATCGAAGCCCGAAGGAACGAGAATTGAAGTCGAGACGAGCAACGAGTTCGAGTTCCAAGAGACGTGCATTCAAGATTTTAAGGCCATAATAATCGGGCCACGTTAATTGCTTTTTGTGTGATTTACGTGTTTTATTATGCTTATTATTTTATGCATGTATATCCCTAAATCGTAAAATACTAAGTGGGAGAGGGATTGGAAACAATCCCGCGGTCTCCATTCTCTGTTTCGAGAGTGATGTGTTTTGACTTACGAGTTGGCTTTAGTGTCATCCTCCCTATCAGATAAAGTCGATACACGGAAATCACTTTGATCGAAATTCGAATGAAATTCCTATTTAAAATTGAACAATTAAGTTTTTCAAAGCAATGCCTAATCTGTCTTTCAAAGACTAATTTCAATTCGACTCATTCTCACCCCGGGGAGTGGAATGGAGCCAAAGCGCTTAGTTATGTCGATGACACAGATTAGAGACATTCGAGTCATTCGATGACTGGATCGATTGTCTGGTTGGCTCCCTCACCTAGTGAGAGATAGGGCTCAATTGCATGATTGATCGCTGGTTAGAAACTTCGAGTTTCACTTACGAGATATCAATCTTTGATTAACAAAATTATGAAATTTATTAAATGGAATTCAATTAACAAAGTTGTTTGTTTAGTAAACGTCCACACTATCGTGGCTTACTAGACGGAAACGGAACTTTGGGTTAATTGAGGCTCGACAGTTATAGGAAATCGTAAAGGGACCGCATGTCAACGTAAACGTCCACACTAACGTGGCTTGCGGTGGGCGTGTAGTTTCCGAGCGGTTAACTTAGTACTGAGAAATGGTATACACTTAGGTACGCTTTACAGTATCCTCCCCATCGGAGTCACTGCTGTAATGATGTACGACCGAAGTAAAAGTCCAGTTATAAAATCGCTTGGACCAGTATACGTCCACATGAACATGGCATGCTAGTCTGATGGGATTTTAGGATTGATTGGTGATGTACTTGTTTTTGTGTGCTTTTTCGTATGTTTTTCTTGTGTCGTCGTATGTGGATTGTGTGTCGTGTCGTGTGTTTTTCCTTTGGTTTGGTGCGTTTCACGTGTTTGTGTAGTGTGTAGGTCACGTTGGCGTTTTTGGCGAAGATGGAGGCATTTTCGAGCAAAACGAGGCGACGAGTGGGCAACGCGTGAAGGACGAAGCTGACCACCCAGGCAGGAGGCCGCTTGACCCCCCAAGCGGCCGCTTGGTGCCCTCTGCAGAACGGACTGGAACAAGCCCCACGCGGCCGCTTGACCCCCCAAGCGGCCGCTTCGCTGAGTGGATCAAAGTTTCTGGAGCGCGAGGCAAGCGGCCGCTTGACCCCCCAAGCGGCCGCCTGGTCCCCGATTTATGAAGGTTGTTGACTTTTGTTGACCGACGCGTTTTGTACAAGAATAGGGTTTTACCCTATTCGAAAGACACTTTTCATTCTCTGATTTTGGACGCACGTTTGGAGATACTAAACTCGGTTCCCTAGGAAGATTTCACTCTCGTTTTTCTTATTTTCGAATCTCGGTAAAAGTCGGAGTTAGCCGCCGATAGATGCTTGTTTTCCGTTATTGATTCTAGTAAGTTTTTCTTTTCTTCTTGTGTTCTTGCTTTAATTGTTTTACGTATTCGTTTATTGTTTAACTCTCGTAATCATGCTTTCGTTTATACCAAATTGTTTGATTTCAATTCAAAAGATGAATAGCTAAATTATTCGATTAGGGTTAGGGTGATTTAATTCTCGAGAGTAGGGGTTTTATTTTTGATCGCTTGAAAGGTGTTTGTTAAAATGTCTTGTGCAAAATAATTTGGAATTGATCGAACCACGTGTGAACCAACCGGCAACGGGCGTTCTAGTAGTTTGATCGAACACGTGTGAACCAACCGGAAACGGGCGTTCTAGTGTGATCTATGCGAACTCTTATCGAACTTTGAAATCGAGAATTGAGAATCCCGATCCCTAATCCTTTCTCTTAGTATTCAAAAACCTTTTTTTTACTAGTACTCGTCTTTTTATTCTATTAGTTAGTCCGTAGTTTAAAACAAAAACAAACCAAAATTTGCATTTTGCTATTTCTTTCTCTTTTTCTCGTTGCAAATAAATAAACACTTTTACACGCCGATAGTAGTGTTCCTCGAGATCGACTCGGGCGAGTTGTTTCGGCAACTAGTTCGACATAAATTTAATTGATTTCGCCGCTATAAAAACGACTTATCAATTTGGCGCCGTTGCCGGGGAACACTTTAGGCATTAGTATTAGTGTTTGAGTGTTTGCAACTTTCTTTCTCTTTCTTTTTCTTTTTTTTGATATGATTATTATTTCTCCCACCGGTGCGTTTCATGTTTTTGTCAAGTTTTTGTTTAAGCAGTGATGAATTCATACAACAACTATGCGTGGGAGTTTACAAGGCCTCAGACGAGCATATACTATGAGCCTTCACCTTATGAGGAGACATCTCAATTTGGTCCGTACTCTCAGTCATACATTCCGGGAAGGCAACCATATTCCAATTGTTATTGGGACCAGCCTCAGGACCAATGGTCTTCTCCGAATTTGACGTACCCGCCACTATATCCGATGCAACCTGAGCCTCCATACAAGCCATCATTGAATGACGTTTTTCAGGATTTCATGCAGACGACCCAACAGTTAATGAAATCAAATGAAGCGGCGATCAAAGCAAATGAAGTGGCGATGACAATAAATGCTGAAGCAAATTTGTCATACCCTCCACCGTATTCGATGCAACCAGTGCCGTCATATAAGCCATCTTTGGAGGACACTTTCCAGGATTTCATGCAGATGGCTCAACAAGCCATGAAATCAAACGAAGCGGCAATAAAAGCGAATGAAGTTAGATTGGCAGAAAGCGTCGAAGCGGAAGAAAGGTCTAAGCTCATAGGAGAGATGATCGATAAGATGTGCAATAAAAGAGAGTGGGTACACGAGGATGAAAATCTCCAAAGTGACTACGAAGATAATGAAGTAGAACCGAATGAGGTCGAGTCCAAAGTGGAGCATATGTACGTCAATGAACTTAATTTGGAGGAAGATGACGAAGAAGACACGATAGAGAGCATGGTGCTAGAGGAGATTACACCGAGAGTGTTGCATAAAGCCGAAGACCCATACAAGTCGTCCATTCTACCTCCTAGACAACTAGAGCAAGTGACATTCAGTATCAATGTAGTAGTTGACAATCAAGAGGGGGTGCATTTACAAGAACGGGAGCCAACAATGCTATATATCGGTCTTGAGTCTCAAAGTTCAAATACCAATGACACGAAAGACGAGGGCAAAGAGGTAGGGGATGTAGTTCTCAAGCATCAATGTATTATCAAATCACCCTCTTCCTCTCCTAGTTTTTTGGTAGATAAGAAGTTGATACTTCATGCTTCCGCACTTAAGATGATCGACCTTAAAAATATTGAGGAGTCGAGAGTTCCTCGTGCTCATCACTCACCCAAACCGCATGATCCAGGTATTTTCAAATCTATTTGTGTCGTGGGTGAGGATAAAACATCTTCGGGTAAGGTTGATTACAATGAGGTTATTAGTTCTTTTGATGCCTACATTGTAAATTGTTTTTACATTTATGATATTATTCTTTTGGCCGAGATGGTGTTCTTGCAGAAAAGTAGCTCGATATTTTTATTTCTCGGTGTTCAAGCCAAGCAAGAGAAGCATGTTGAAGATAGTGTGGGAATGATTAAGATACTCAAAAGTGATAAAGCAAAAGAATCACCTCCACCAAAATTAGAGATCAAGGGATTGTCGAAGCAATGGAAATATGTCTACATAGATGACGAAGAGCACACCTTCCACGCTTCCTGGTACAACGAGATTATGGGCGTACTCCGGGGGCCACATTACCCACCATCCCATCCTTGAGAATAGGCCGTAACTTCTTACGGCCTAGGTTTGTGTCTTTTCCTTTTTATTTTGTTGTGTGAGTTGTTTGTGTGTTTTCATTTCTTTGTTTGAGTTACGGGTGAGCATGCTCTTGTTTGATTGATTTTTTTTTTCCCGTGATTTGTCGTGTTGGTTAACCATGTGGACATGATTTCGTACTAAGTGTGGGGGGGAGGTCTATTGATTTTGATGCATGCTCGGTTTTAGTTATTGTTGTGTCTTTCGTTTTGGTCTTTGTGTGTTTTTGTGTGTTTGCCAATCGCTCTATGATGTTTCTTGAAATTATGGATAAATCCTTGGTGCTTTTATGTTGGATGTGAATAGCTTAGACCCCTTGTGTAGTCACTTTGATGTGATGGTGAGTTATATGCATGTTGACTTCTTCTTGTCCATTTGTCCTTGTGAGATTTTGAGCCTATCTAGCTTTCTTCTACGTGCGTAATACTTCGTTGTCTATTTGAGCTTCTTTTTATTTCTTATTCTATATTGTGTGCGCCCGTATGAACTAGAATAACTAAGCCGTGATTTGGTTGTGTTTGAGACTTGATAATCATAACTTGCTTGATTTTGAAAATGATTGGGAATTGATCGATTAGGTTAGCCATTCGAGCCGCTTTACTTTTGTCCTTGAGCCCGTCGTGGGACACCCTAGATAGCCCCGTTGTGCCTACATTTAGCCTTTCTTTCTTGTCCTAAACGTCGAGGAGGGAGTGTTGTATTTGTTGGGGTGTGCTTAATTAATGAAGGGTGTTGAGTAGTGTTGCCATTTGCTTTCTTTTGTAATAATCGAGACATGTTATAAGTCTCCAAAAAAAAATAGAAAATGAGACGTACTAGTAGTCTCCAAAAAAAAAAAAATCGAGACATGTTATAAGTCTCCAACAAAAAAAAAAAAAAAAAAAATAGTGTAGTAGTTTAATAAAGTTAGTATGACTCGCTTGGACATTGGTTTTGGCTTTATTGTGTTCTTAATTTTTTATTGGAGTTGTCGGAGGTTGTGGAGCGAACTAAAGGAAGTTTGGTTGTGGTGACGCGTGATTGAGAATGTAGTCCACTTTTCCCAAATTATCCCGAATACCCTAAGCCTAGCCCCGTTACACCATATTTATCGATCGCCCTTGATTCTTAAGATGGTAGAACTTGATTTGTGGAGAGCACAATTAAATAACGTGTTTAGTTTTTGTTCTTAGGCGCATATGATATTATTTGAAGCTCTTTCATTTTCCTTACATGATCGTCTTTGTTCCCTATATGCTTATTCTTCTTTGAGTGCACAAGTACATTTTTGATTATCTATCCTTCTCTTGTGCACACTTTTGAGTGAACCTTATATTCTTCGAGTGTAAAAGAAGAGAGTGAATCTTTGTGAGGGACGTCGGATTGGTCACTTGTATTGAAACTCGCTTGATTGTCTTTGTGCTATGTATTTGGGGTCGAGGCTATTCACTAGGATTGTTTTGGAAGCACCGAAAATTTGTTTGTGATTTTGGGAGGTTGAATAGGTGATTGGCTCGTTGTGTTCCTTGTATTCTTTGCTTTGGTTTTATGTTTTGCTCTACTCTTGAACTTTGCTAGGGACTAGCAAAAGCTTAAGTGTGGGGGAGTTGATGTACTTGTTTTTGTGTGCTTTTTCGTATGTTTTTCTTGTGTCGTCGTATGTGGATTGTGTGTCGTGTCGTGTGTTTTTCCTTTGGTTTGGTGCGTTTCACGTGTTTGTGTAGTGTGTAGGTCACGTTGGCGTTTTTGGCGAAGATGGAGGCATTTTCGAGCGAAACGAGGCGACGAGTGGGCAACGCGTGAAGGACGAAGCTGACCACCCAGGCAGGAGGCCGCTTGACCCCCCAAGCGGCCGCTTCGCTGAGTGGATCAAAGTTTCTGGAGCGCGAGGCAAGCGGCCGCTTGACCCCCCAAGCGGCCGCTTGGTCCCCGATTTATGAAGGCTGTTGACTTTTGTTGACCGACGCGTTTTGTACAAGAATAGGGTTTTACCCTATTCGAAAGACACTTTTCATTCTCTGATTTTGGACGCACGTTTGGAGATACTAAACTCGGTTCCCTAGGAAGATTTCACTCTCGTTTTTCTTATTTTCGAATCTCGGTAAAAGTCGGAGTTAGCCGCCGATAGATGCTTGTTTTCCGTTATTGATTCTAGTAAGTTTTTCTTTTCTTCTTGTGTTCTTGCTTTAATTGTTTTACGTATTCGTTTATTGTTTAACTCTCGTAATCATGCTTTCGTTTATACCAAATTGTTTGATTTCAATTCAAAAGATGAATAGCTAAATTATTCGATTAGGGTTAGGGTGATTTAATTCTCGAGAGTAGGGGTTTGATTTTTGATCGCTTGAAAGGTGTTTGTTAAAATGTCTTGTGCAAAATAATTTGGAATTGATCGAACCACGTGTGAACCAACCGGCAACGGGCGTTCTAGTAGTTTGATCGAACACGTGTGAACCAACTGGAAACGGGCGTTCTAGTGTGATCTATGCGAACTCTTATCGAACTTTGAAATCGAGAATTGAGAATCCCGATCCCTAATCCTTTCTCTTAGTATTCAAAAACCTTTTTTTTACTAGTACTCGTCTTTTCATTCTATTAGTTAGTCCGTAGTTTAAAACAAAAACAAACCAAAATTTGCATTTTGCTATTTCTTTCTCTTTTTCTCGTTGCAAATAAATAAACACTTTTACACGCCGATAGTAGTGTTCCTCGAGATCGACTCGGGCGAGTTGTTTCGGCAACTAGTTCGACATAAATTTAATTGATTTCGCCGCTATAAAAACGACTTATCAATTGGTAAATTTAATGATATTAATTAAGGGAGTTAATATCGAATTAAATTTGACGGTTTGATTTGTCTCTTTTATAGATATGGCACTCAACCCGCTGTCCATTATACTAAAAGAAAACAAACTCACTGGTCCAAACTATGTTGATTGGAAACGAAACTTGGACATTGTCCTGACTGCTGAGGAGTACAAATATGTACTCCATGAGGTTTGTCCTGATGAACCTACTGATACCTCCACTCCTGAGGAAAAGGAAGCTCATCGGAAGTGGGTCAAGGCTGATCAGATGGCGCGGTGCTACATTTTGGCTTCTATGTCAAATGTGCTGCAACATCAGCATGAAGCCATGACCACTGCCTATGATATGATGCTTAACCTCAAGGAGATGTTTGGTAGTCAGGATAGGGCAGCCAGGCAAGATGCTATGAGGCAACTCATGACGGCCACCATGTCCGAAGGAACGCCCGTAAGGGATCACGTTCTTAGGATGATTGGCTATCTGAATGAGATAGAGATTATGGGAGGAGCTATCGATGGGGAAACCCAGATCGATATAGTGCTCCAGTCTCTGCCTAGGAGTTTTGAGCAGTTCTGCCTGAACTATAACATAAACAAGAGGTTATATTCGTTGGCGGAACTCCTGAATAAACTCCAGGCGGCAGAGGGAATCTTTAAGAAGTCTCATGCACTTGTGGCTGTGAAACTTCCTGGCCCTCCGGGGACTAAGAGGAAGAAGAAGCAAGGACGGAAACCCAGTGGACCCAGAAATGGTGGACCACAGAATGGAGTGAACAAGCCCAAGGGCAAGTGTTTCCGTTGCAAGCAGTCTGGACATTGGAAGTCTAATTGTCCTCTCAGACAAGGAGGTATGAACTTTTCCTTAGTCACTGAAAAATGTTTAGCGGTGTTATCCACCGGTACCTGGTGTGTGGATACGGGAGCCACTGATCATGTCTGCAATTCTTTGCAGGGGTTCCAGGAAACCCGACGGCTTAGAGAGGGAGAGATCACCATCTACATGGGCAACGCTACGAAAGTGGCGGCAGTTGCAGTGGGAGATGTTCATTTATCTTTTAATAATAAAGTTTTGGTATTGAATAATTGTCTTTGTGTACCAAATTTTAGAAATAACCTTGTTTCGGTTTCTAAGTTGGTTTTGAATGGATATTCAGTTTCTTTTGATAATTCTGTTATTGTCAAGAAAAATGGTGAGTATATCTGTTCTGGTACATTGATAGGCAACTTATATATACTGAATCCTAATTATTCCACGATGCAACGAGTAGAGTCTTTTAACACATCTAGTACCAATAAGAGAAAGGAGCCTTCTAGGATGAATCAAAAGTACTTATGGCATCTTAGGCTAGGTCATATTAACTTGGGCAGGATTCAAAGGTTGATAACTGATGGAATACTCAGTGATGTGAAAGATGAGGACTTTCCAACCTGCGAATCATGCCTGGAAGGAAAAATGACCAAGCGACCTTTTAGTGATAAAGGGTTTAGATCCAAGGAAGTACTAGAATTGATTCACTCTGATTTGTGCGGGCCTTTATCTGTCCAAGCGAGAGGAGGTTATGAATATTTCGTAACCTTCACTGATGATTACTCAAGGTATGGTTTTATATACCTGATGCGCCGCAAGAGCGAGTGCTTTGACAAGTTCAAGGAGTACAAAGCTCTTGTGGAGAACCTTCATGGTAAAACCATAAAGACTCTACGATCTGATCGTGGAGGAGAGTACCTCTCGGGAGAGTTTAAGGCGTACTTATTAGAGAATGGGATTGACTCCCAGATGACTGCACCATACACGCCCCAGCAGAATGGTGTAGCAGAAAGAAGGAATAGGACTCTTATGGAAATGGTAAGATCTATGATGAGTTATTCAGACCTACCAGTTTCGTTCTGGGATATGCCTTGGAAACAGCGGCATATATCCTGAACTTAGTTCCTTCTAAATCAGTCCCCAAGACGCCCTCGGAATTGTGGACCGGGCGTAAGCCGAACTTGAAACACATTCGGATCTGGGGTTGTCCAGCACATGTGCTGAAGCATGGGGCTGATAAGTTGGAATCTCGTTCAAATATTCGGTTGTTTATAGGATATCCTAGAGGAACGAAAGGTGGTCTATTCTATAGTCCTAAGGACCAGAAGATAGTTGTTAGCACCAACTCTCGGTTCTTGGAGAAGGATTATATAATGGACCACAAGCCCAAGAGTGAGATAATACTAAACGAACTGAGAGGGGACGATCAAGGCTTAGATCCAACCCAACCGGGTGATACGCCACCACAGTCTGCACCTGCAGTTACTGAGGTTACACCGGAGCGTCGTCGTAGTGGGAGGGTTGTTCGACAACCCGATAGATTCATGTTTATAGGTGAGTCTTCGGACTTGTTACCTGGAGAACATGAAGCCGACCCCTGGACCTACGACGAGGCACTTAAAGATCAAGATGCTCAGTCTTGGCAAAAGGCGATGAAATCTGAGATTGAATCAATGGATTCAAATCAGGTCTGGAATCTTGTAGCACCGCCCAAAGGTGTAAAAGCCATTGGTTGCAAGTGGGTGTACAAGAGAAAAAGAGGGTCTGACGGGAAGGTGGAAACCTTCAAGGCTAGGCTTGTTGCGAAAGGGTATACTCAGAAAGAAGGGATCGATTATGAGGAAACCTTTTCGCCGGTAGCTATGCTAAAGTCGATCCGGATTCTTTTGTCTATAGCATCTTATATGGATTATTAGGTGTGGCAAATGGACGTCAAGACAGCATTCTTGAATGGGAATCTTGACGAGACCATTTACATAAGACAGCCAGAAGGTTTCATCAAGAAAGGCCAAGAGCATCTAGTATGTAAGCTAAACCGATCCATTTATGGATTGAAACAAGCTTCTAGATCTTGGAACATGCGGTTTGATGAGGTTATCCAGTCTTATGGATTCATTCAAAGCATGGACGAGTCGTGTGTATACCGGAGAAGTGACGGAAACAGTGTGGCGTTTCTCGCCGGAAAAGAACATTAAGCTTGTCCCAGGCTTCATATATTGATACGATTCTGGCTCGTTTCAACATGCAGAATTCCAAGAGAGGTGCTCAACCTTTCTGCCATGGAATTCATCTATCTAAAGACATGTGTCCCAAAACACAAAAGGAGATAGATTACATGAAGAATGTTCCTTATGCTTCGGCAGTAGGAAGTCTAATGTATGCCATGTTTTGCACGAGACCTGATATCTGCTATGCCGGTGGCATGGTAGCTAGATATCAGAGTAACCCTGGACAGGGTCACTGGACTGCTGTAAAGAACATACTTAAGTACCTGCGAAGGACTAGGAATTATGTTCTGAGTTACAAAGCGTCCGAGTTGATTCCTATTGGTTACACAGACTCGGATTTCCAATCTGATAAGGATCAGCGAAAGTCTACATCAGGCTATGTGTTCACATTGGGAGGTGGAGCAGTCTCATGGAAGAGTGTTAAGCAGAAATGCATTTCGGACTCTACCATGGAAGCCGAATATGTAGCAGCCTCTGAGGCAGCTAAAGAATCGGTGTGGCTCCGGAACTTCCTTATGGACTTGGATGTGGTTCCTAAAATGCCTAGAGCTATCACAATTTATTGTGACAATAGCGGTGCAGTGGCAAATGCAAAGGAACCACGAGCCCACAATGTGAGTAAACACATAGATCGCAAGTACCACCTGATTAGAGACATCGTCAGGAGAGGCGATGCGATTGTCACCAAGATTGCATCAGCGGATAACCTGGCTGACCCCTTTACGAAGGCACTTCCAGCGGAAGCGTTCAAGAGACACGTGAAGGGGATGGGTATCGGATGTATGGTAGAGGGCAACTAGACTTTTAGTATAAGTGGGAGATTGGTGGAGTTATATTCTAAATTTCTAGTTTAGTGACAATATGGAACTCCTTATCTGTGTTTTATTATCTATTAATCAAACTGTCGGCATTTTGTCTTTCATGTACTTTATGCAATAGTCCTAGATATATACGTTGTAGACAGTATGGCGTGAGGAGACACGCGGAAGATCATACTGTCGGTTACTCGTATACTATCGAACAGAAGCTCACGACTTAGATGGACAGGGACAATCCATCGGTACGTCGTAGTGTGACTGGGTAATAGTTGGTCTTGACTATCATGTTACACTCGTACACTTGGTGTATTGAGCAGGACCACGGGAGGGCGTTCGATTTATACTAATCGAAGTAATCGAACTAGACCTCAGAGATTACGGATATACGAATTCCTAATCCCTATATAATTATAGGTGCGTGTGTCCAATTCTCGGTTCTTTAATATGCCAATGAGTGAGACTAATTGATTAGTCGAGATACTCGGTAAATTGGGAATCAGAATTGTACACACGGCATGCTATAGATTATAGACAGGAAACCGTGTCCCGTTTATCAGGTTGATAATGTCCCCGAGATGAGCTCATAAAGTTTGTCATGTAAACCCTGCAGGTGGATTTGTTCCACATGATAATAAGGATGAGTGGTACTAGTCTCGGATAATAAGAAACGAATTAATTTAATTATTAGTAATTGAAATTAATTCGTGGACATTCGATATCTTAAACACGAGGAAAGTCGTATATGTAATTTCGGCGGAAATATTATTGTTGATATAATATTAAATTAATTTCGGGAATTCAATTATTATTGTATAGTGGAGTTAATAATAATTAAAATTGAAATCGATTAATTAAGGAATTGCTTTTACGTATTCCAAGTTAATTAATATTTCAATTTAGCCATTAATTAATTTACCCTTAGGTCCCTAACGTAGCTCTATATAAACCCCCTCCCTTACCCTCTCTTAACCTACAATTCGCCGCAACATTTATTTTTGCTGAGAAAAATAATTGCGTTAGCGCAAATATATTTTTCTCTGTAAAAATAATAAGGTTAACGCAAATACATTTTTATTCTCACATAGAGAATAATCATACGCTGGTTGAGACAGAGAGAGTATAGACGGGAGAACTCCAGCGGATCGTTGCCCACACAACGGTTGGAGACGGGATCAGAGAATACGTTAGAAGCTCTAAGGTCTCAACAGTCGACCGATAAGGTATGAGATCGGATCTCTATTCCGCAATTTTATTCGATCTATGTTTTTGCGCTAATCATACAACGAACCAAAGATTGGTTTACGGGGTTAAGGATAGTTTTTCTCCAGCCTCTGGGCGGTTGAGGACCGCCGGATCGGTGGCTGATCGGAGAAAAACGGATCGAAAACGGCCCGGAACAGCAGCATCGCGCTGCTGTTCGAAGCAGGCAAGCGCCCGCTTGAGGGGCAAGCGCCCGCTCGCGACAGGCAGCAGGCGCTCGCCTGGGCAGCAAGCGCTCGCTTGCGGTGCTGCGCGAGCGCTCGCCTGGTGGGCAGGCGGCCGCTTGCTCCGGGCAGATTGCGAGCCGCGGCTTTGGCTGCGGCGGATGCGCGATCTGCTTGGCGGGTGGCCATGGCTGTTCGGAGGTGAACTCCTGGAGTCGATTGGGCACGTCCGGATGTTCGAGGGTTCGAACGGTGTGTCCCGGATAGTCGATTTCCAACAATTGGTATCAGAGCCGGTTATCGGTTCGTTGTATTTTTGCGCGTGTTACCTTGCAGGTTGAACCCGATTATTATGGCCAATTTATTTTCGTTATTTTGGGCTGTATGTATGTGTGATTGATTAAACTCCCGGGCTTGTCAAGATCGTTTTTTTTTTTTGGAAAGTTGCTTGTTTGTAATAGATAAAAACGACGGGTTGAGTCGTTAGGTTTATTTATTTTTTTCGTTTAATCCGGGACTTGTATAGGGTCGATCAAAATGTATAGGATCGATACCGGAGTTAGTAGAATAATTTTTTGTGCTATTGGATCAAGATGAGATCGAAGCCCGAAGGAACGAGAATCGAAGTCGAGACGAGCAACGAGTTCGAGTTCCAAGAGACGTGCATTCAAGATTTTAAGGACATAATAATCGGACCACGTTAATTGCTTTTTGTGTGATTTACGTGTTTTATTATGCTTATTATTTTATGCATGTATATCCCTAAATCGTAAAATACTAAGTGGGAGAGGGATTGGAAACAATCTCGCGGTCTCCATTCTCTGTTTCGAGAGTGATGTGTATTGACTTACGAGTTGGCTTTAGTGTCATCCTCCTTATCAGATAAAGTCGATACACGGAAATCACTTTGATCGAAATTCGAATGAAATTTCTATTTAAAATTGAACAATTAAGTTTTTCAAAGCAATGCCTAATCTGTCTTTCAAAGACTAATTTCAACTCGACTCATTCTCACCCCGGGGAGTGGAATGGAGCCAAAGCGCTTGGTTATGTCGATGACACAGATTAGAGACATTCGAGTCATTCGATGACTGGATCGATTGTCTGGTTGGCTCCCTCACCTAGTGAGAGATAGGGCTCAATTGCATGATTGATCGCTGGTTAGAAACTTCGAGTTTCACTTACGAGATATCAAGCTTTGATTAACAAAATTGTGAAATTTATTAAATGGAATTCAATTAACAAAGTTGTTTGTTTAGTAAACGTCCACACTATCGTGGCTTACTAGACGGAAACGGAACTTTGGGTTAATTGAGGCTCGACAGTTATA
This sequence comes from Euphrasia confusa, assembly GCA_954870475.1. NCBI lineage: Eukaryota > Viridiplantae > Streptophyta > Magnoliopsida > Lamiales > Orobanchaceae > Euphrasia > Euphrasia confusa. The sequence continues at coordinate 11,146,300 of OX940954.1, read as the reverse complement.
GGAAATCGTAAAGGGACTGCATGTCAACGTAAACGTCCACACTAACGTGGCTTGCGGTGGGCGTGTAGTTTCCGAGCGGTTAACTTAGTACTGAGAAATGGTACACACTTAGGTACGCTTTACAGTATCCTCCCCATCGGAGTCACTGCTGTAATGATGTACGACCGAAGTAAAAGTCCAGTTATAAAATCGTTTGGACCAGTATACGTCCACATGAACGTGGCATGCTAGTCTGATGGGATTTTAGGATTGATTGGTAAATTTAATGATATTAATTAAGGGAGTTAATATCGAATTAAATTTGACGGTTTGATTTGTCTCTTTTATAGATATGGCACTCAACCCGCTGTCCATTATACTAAAAGAAAACAAACTCACTGGTCCAAACTATGTTGATTGGAAACGAAACTTGGACATTGTCCTGACTGCTGAGGAGTACAAATATGTACTCCATGAGGTTTGTCCTGATGAACCTACTGATACCTCCACTCCTGAGGAAAAGGAAGCTCATCGGAAGTGGGTCAAGGCTGATCAGATGGCGCGGTGCTACATTTTGGCTTCTATGTCAAATGTGCTGCAACATCAGCATGAAGCCATGACCACTGCCTATGATATGATGCTTAACCTCAAGGAGATGTTTGGTAGTCAGGATAGGGCAGCCAGGCAAGATGCTATGAGGCAACTCATGACGGCCACCATGTCCGAAGGAACGCCCGTAAGGGATCACGTTCTTAGGATGATTGGCTATCTGAATGAGATAGAGATTATGGGAGGAGCTATCGATGGGGAAACCCAGATCGATATAGTGCTCCAGTCTCTGCCTAGGAGTTTTGAGCAGTTCCGCCTGAACTATAACATGAACAAGAGGTTATATTCGTTGGCGGAACTCCTGAATAAACTCCAGGCGGCAGAGGGAATCTTTAAGAAGTCTCATGCACTTGTGGCTGTGAAACTTCCTGGCCCTCCGGGGACTAAGAGGAAGAAGAAGCAAGGACGGAAACCCAGTGGACCCAGAAATGGTGGACCACAGAATGGAGTGAACAAGCCCAAGGGCAAGTGTTTCCGTTGCAAGCAGTCTGGACATTGGAAGTCTAATTGTCCTCTCAGACAAGAAGGTATGAACTTTTCCTTAGTCACTGAAACATGTTTAGCGGTGTTATCCACCGGTACCTGGTGTGTGGATACGGGAGCCACTGATCATGTCTGCAATTCTTTGCAGGGGTTCCAGGAAACCCGGCGGCTTAGAGAGGGAGAGATCACCATCTACATGGGCAACGCTACGAAAGTGGCGGCAGTTGCAGTGGGAGATGTTCATTTATTTTTTAATAATAAAGTTTTGGTATTGAATAATTGTCTTTATGTACCGAATTTTAGAAAGAACCTTGTTTCGGTTTCTAAGTTGGTTTTGAATGGATATTCAGATTCTTTTGATAATTCTGTTATTGTCAAGAAAAATGGTGAGTATATCTGTTCTGGTACATTGATAGGCAACTTATATATACTGAATCCTAATTATTCCACGATGCAACGAGTAGAGTCTTTTAACACATCTAGTACCAATAAGAGAAAGGAGCCTTCTAGGATGAATCAAAAGTACTTATGGCATCTTAGGCTAGGTCATATTAACTTGGGCAGGATTCAAAGGTTGATAACTGATGGAATACTCAATGATGTGAAAGGTGTACCTCATGAAGCAGTTGTTCAATCTGAAGAGGTCGGACAATGCCAACGCAGCCAACCACATAAACGAGCTGAATTCCATCTTGGACAAGTTGAAGGGAGTCGGGGTAAACTTCGATGATGAAATTTACGCCTTGATCCTACTTGCGTCTCTACCGGATAGTTGGGAGCCCATGCGGGCAGCTGTTAGCAACTCTATGGGGAAGGAGAATATGCAGTTCTCCGAAGTTAGAGATAAAATCCTAGCCGAGGAAATCCGGAGAAAAGATTTCAAGGGAAAGTCTCCTAGTTCGGCCTTGAGTGTGGAGAACCGGGGGAGAAACTCGGGCAGGAACGCTAACAGGAACAGAGGGAGATCCAAGTCTAGGAATGGAAGAGATAGCTCGAAGTCCGAGGATAATGAGTTTTGGAATTGTAGGAAGACGGGGCACTTCAAGAGAGATTGTCGCTCTCGGGGGAAGAACGACAACAAGAAGAAGGGAACCGCCAATGCGGTAACACAAGAGGATGACGACGATGGGGACGTCCTTCTCTTATCGGTCGACTCACCGATCGATTCCTGGGTGCTTGACTCAGGGGCTTCTTTCCATACTACTGCACAGCGAGAGGTAATGCTGAATTACGTCTCGGGTGATTATGGAAAGGTCTTTCTTGCAGATGATGAGCCACTCGATGTAGTCAAATGGGCAAACTTGGAAGATTTCCAAGGTCAGACATGTGCCGGGGTTGAAGAGGAACCTGATTTCGTTGGGCCAGCTTGACAGTGATGGTCACCGGGTGTCATTTGGAGATGGGTCGTGGAATGTTTCGAGGAACGCCATGACCATAGCTCGAGGTAATAAGACGGGCACACTTTACATGACGATGAGCGTGAGGGACTCGGCTGGTGTTGTTGATAACACCAAGAAGACCGAGCTATGGCACTGCAGGCTGGGGCACATGAGTGAGAAGGGAATGAAGATCATGGCAAAGAACGGGCTGCTGCCCGAACTCAAGGCGATTGAGTCTCACGTGTGCGAGAGCTGCATTCTTGGAAAGCAGAAACGAGTGAGTTTTTCTAAAGGTGGAAGGGAGCCCAAGGCGGAGAAGCTGGAACTAGTACACACGGATGTTTGGGGACCAGCTCCCGTCGCCTCACTCGGAGGATCACTCTACTATGTTACCTTCATCGATGACTCCACAAGGAAGGTATGGGTGTACTTCATGAAAAATAAGAGTGACGTGTTCTCTGTTTTCAGGAAATGGAAAGCCGAGGTTGAGAATGAAACAAATCTCAAGGTGAAGTGTTTGAGGTCCGACAACGGTGGTGAGTACGTTGACGCCGACTTCAAACAATATTGTGTCGAGAGTGGGATCAAGATGGTGAAGACTATTCCGCGGACCCCACAACAGAACGGAATAGCGGAGCGAATGAACAGGACGCTAAATGAGAAGGCCCGGAGTATGCGGTTACATTCGGGGATGCCTAAAATGTTTTGGGCATATGCCATCGACATGGCGGCTCATTTAATCAACAGAGCACCGTCGGTTCCTCTGGAATATCGGATTCCTGAGGAGGTTTGGAGTGGGAAGAAGCTGAATCTGTCCTACTTGAGGGTGTTCGGGTGTCTGGCGTATGTCCATATCGACGAAGCTGCTCGTAGCAAGCTTGATCCTAAATCTAAGAAGTGTTTCTTCCTTGGATATGGCGGCACGGAGTTCGGGTACCGATTTTGGGATGCCAAAAATCATAAGGTGATCCGAAGCAGAAATGTGATCTTCAACGAGGCGGTCTTGTACAAGGGTAAAGACGAGGTTGTTGAAGAGAGCATTGATCCCGTGAGAGACACGGAGGAGATTCCGGTGGAGGTCGTGGAGACCGAGAAGATCGAAGAGGACAACACGAGCAGCGAGGATGAGCAAGATGAGAATGCTCATCCCAACATCGATCCAGTCACACCGAAGCCGTGGAGGTTGACTAGGGTAAGAAGACCTCCCCATAAATTTTCACCTTCCCTTAACTATATCATGCTGACTGATAGGAGTGAGCCGGAGAGCTACACCGAGGCTATACAAGCGAGGGATTCGATCAAGTGGGAGTCTGCCATGAAAGAAGAGATGAGCTCATTGATGTCAAATCAGACTTGGGAACTAGCCGAGCTTCCGAAGGAGAAGAAGGCCTTGCACAATAAATGGGTCTTCCGGGCAAAGGAAGAACACGATGGGAGCGTTCGGTACAAGGCAAGATTAGTGGTGAAAGGATTCCAGCAGAAGGAAGGGATCGACTACACGGAGATATTTGCTCCGGTAGTCAAGATGGTAACCATCTGGGTGGTGCTTAGCTTGGTGGCGAAAGAGAACTTACTGTAAGGATAAATATGTTTGGGCATTACAATGCCTTAAAGGATCTAGGCAGAAGTTGTTTTGCTAACATATTTATTTGTTTTATTTCTTTCTTCACAATTTTAACTGTTGTAATCACATGTCATATTGGTGATTTGATTTAGCATAGTTCATTAGTTGGAACGTGCTTGAAAAACAATCAACATAGAAGGTTTCTACCGCAGCACAGCAAGGAAGAGTTATGCCGCAGCAGTGTAAGGCTTGGACAAGAGGTTGAGTTAAGAGAATCAAGCGAAGAATGATATAAGGGCAAGGGAATGCTGAAGTCCAGATAGTATGGAAGGCATTGCAGTGTGGCAGTGGATTCCAGAAGAACTTCAGAAGGCATCCTGCGGCAGCGGTCAAAGCAGCCTGTCCTAGAATCTCTCAACCGCTTGTTGACCTAGCTAATTAAGGAAATCAGTTGGAACTCTTCACCTATAAATACAAGACGTCCCAGCTGCATTTCCTCAACAATACAGAATACAACACAACACCTTAGAAACACATTTCCATCACAAGATCGATCATCGAGCTTTTAGAGCCGCGACTTCATTCGTGAAGCTCGTCGTGCCGTGTGTTCTCTCGTCCCTAAGAGAGTTCGTTTGTTCAGCTGATGATTCGATAGCTTAGTATAGGTGTTCAATTCAGTAGCTAGGTTTTGTTGTTGATTGTTCTTACTCTTCGGATACGATTCATACGAAGGCATACATGTGTATAGCCTTTGGTAATATCTTTGTAAATCCAAGAGTATCATTTTGTAAAGACTCGTTCTTAATAAAAGTTTCTGGCCGTAAGGCCGTTTCGTATGTGTATAATTTAAATACACATACAAAGATTTAAATTTGTGTTCTTTACATTTTTCGTACGTGTGTGTTTGTTCGTTTGGAGTGATTTATTTTTATTTATTCCGCTGCAATTCTTATACATATATCACATATAAGTTTATCAATTAAACAACTTGGTTAATCTGGATAAAATACTTAAACTCAATTAAATCACGTAAAACGAACGTTTTCTGTACAAGGCATCGTGCTGCGGCATACGCTCTTCTGCCGCAGAACACTGCCTTGCCTAGGCAGCGCATTTCACTGCGTCTTATTTACTGCCTACGACTTTCAAGTGGTATCAGAGCGGGCACTAGACTTACTTAGTGTTTAAGGTCCGTCTGATCACGCACACTTACAATGGCAGATCCATCTTACATCGTACGAACACCAGTTGTTCTTGACGGTAGTAATTATGGATTTTGGAAAACCCGCATTGAAGCAAGGATAAAATCAATTGATCGCAGTGCGTGGCTATCCGTACTTCGAGGATGGAAACCACCTCAGGAGGAAATCCCTGAAGGCGGCATGATTGAAAAATCTCCGAAGAAGTGGTCTATCGAAGAGACTGTCGCAGCTACTGCTAACGATAGGGAAAGGTGTGCCATACTTGAATCCATCGATTGCAACATGTACAGAATTGTTAAACAATGTACTACTGCCAAACAAGTGTGGGATTTGCTGGCTCTTCATTGTGAAGGTAACAACACAGTGAAGAAAACCAAGGTCCGTATGCTTATGTCTCGTTTCGAGAACTTGCGTATGAACGAGGACGAGACTTGCCTTCAGTACTTTGGAGAATTAATGTCCATTGTTACTGAATGTGCTGACCTTGGTTCACCCATTAGCAATCCGGCAGTGTGTAGTAAGATAATGCGATCGATGAGCAAAAAGTTCCTGCCGAAGGTCACTGCCATAGAAGACAGCGAAATGTCTGAAGAAGATTATGTTTCATTAATGGCGATCTTCAAGAACTATGAACTGAACCATGAAGATCGTGAAACTCACGGGAAATCACGTTCACGAAGCGACGAGAGAAATATTGCCTACACCGTGGCAGAGCCCGACGGCAGAGAACAAGGCAATAGTTCTCAAGGTAGCAGTCACACCTCTACCAATGAATTAACCGATGAAGAGATCTACGAGCTACTTGGATCTGATGGTGGAGATGACCAATTTGCATTCCTCGCCCGGAAAATGGATGCTATACTTGTTCGCTCGCTGAAGAAACCGTACGATCCCCGACGAAGGAAGTTCCCGGCAAGGTCCCCACAAACTCAAGATCGACGACTTGTGATCCGCCAACCAAGCACGGGATCAACCTCAAGTTCAAGTCCAAATTCAAAGGACTGGTCGAGGATCAAGTGCCACGTATGTCAAGGGATTGGACACTACTCAACCGAATGCCCTTCAAAAGATCGAGGCATTGGAATTTTGAATTCCATGGTTGCTCAAGAAGATATGGAACAATATTGCCTTGAAGACTCAACCACTGCGCTTACTGATCAACTCGAAGGCACAACCCTATCTGACGCTGAAGATGACAGTCCATCCAATACTACTGCACGACGGCATGTTGCATTTTTCGCCTCTGCCGCAGAGAAAACAGAAACTCCTGCCGCAGAGAACTGCCTGTGTCTCACTGCCTCAGTCAATGGTTATGAATCTGAAGAGGAGACCATTCCCATTGATATCTTCATCGAGCTCAAAGAAAGTTTCGATGAGCTACGCATGGAATTTGCTCGGCAGACCAAGATGATGAAGTTGCTTACTTCAACCAAAGCCGAATATGAAGAAAAAGTGAAGAAGCAGGCCATGGAAATTGAACAAATGCTCGTAGAAAAGAACACCTTTGAAGAACGATTGAAGAAACTTGATGTCAAACTCACCAGAAAGGATATGGAGGCCGAACAACTAAAATTTGACTTTAATCGTGTAAATGGAAAACTTGAAGTTGCTAATAATACTTTTTTAAAACTCAACACGGCAACATCAAAATTAGATGCTGTAATGAGCATATCTCATGTTGAACGGCAAGGCCTAGGACATCAAAAAGTTGTAGATGCCGTTTTTCCAAAGAAAAACTCAATGGACATGGCATTTGTAAAGGCATCAAGTGACGATTCAACAACTGCCGCACAATCCTCAACTCCAATAAGGGATGAACAAACAGAAGGCAAGGCCGTTGCCCCAGCAAGGGACTGCCGCAGAAGGCCGAAGCAAAGGCAGGCACCGTCAGACAGGATGAAGACAAGAAAACCCCTGCCTAAGCAACATTTTAAGTCAAAGAGACGATATTTTTGCCACTACTGCCTAGTACCTGGTCATATTCGACCGTTTTGTTGGAGACGTGAAGAAGATCAAGCAAGAGGATATTACTTTCACTCCAACACTGGACCACGGCATCCCAAATACTTCTCACATTCTCTGTCCTCACGACACTTTATCAAAAAGAAGGCAGCAATTATACACAAATGGGTGCCCAAAAATAAACTCTCTACGAATGTTTGTTTTACAGGTCCCTCCGATGACTCCTCTGCCGCATCAAATGCCATCCAAAGTGCTGAAACATGCAATGTTATCTTCACTGCCCTCAAAGCTACCAAAGACGATCAGTGGTACTTCGACAGCGGATGCTCGCGGCACATGACCGGAAACAGTGATCACCTCATCGACTACAAAGTCTTTCACGGAGGAGAAGTCACTTTTGGAGGAGGTTCCAGTGGCTCAATTGTTGGCCGAGGCACTTTAAATGTGAAAGGGCTGCCAAAGCTACAACAAGTGCTTCATGTTGAAGGCCTCATCACAAACCTCATAAGCATAAGTCAACTATGCGATGAAGGCATGAATGTAAAATTTACTCACCAAATGTGTGAAGTGTTTGATAGTGCAGGGAACCTACTAATCCAGGGGGAGCGTTCCAAGTCAAATAATTGCTACGCCATTGGAGAAACATGTCTCTCTGCACAAGTCAAAGATGAGATAGACCTATGGCATCAAAAACTTGGACACACAAGTCTTGGGAATTTAGAGCGTCTAATCAAGCTCAATGCTGTTCGTGGACTTCCAGCTCTCCCGAAAATCCAGAAGACAATATGTGGACATTGCAAACAAGGAAAAATGACTCGTGCAAGTCATCCAGCAATACCTGCCGCAGGACAGACGGATGCCTCTGCCGCAGGACCTGCCAACTCCAAGGCAGAACTGTATCAAAAGCAAACCAAATGCTTTGATCTCCTCCACATGGATTTAATGGGACCAATTGAGACTAGGAGCCACTCTGGAAAACGCTACGTACTTGTCGTAGTAGATGATTTCTCAAGATATACTTGGGTGCGTTTTCTCCAAGACAAGAGTGAGACATTTGACGAGGTGTCCAAGCTCATTAGGTGGATAAAGACCAACCATGAAGCCTCAGTAAAGAGAATAAGAAGTGACCATGGCACCGAGTTCGAAAACCAACGGCTTTCCAGATTTTGTGATGCGCATGGCATTGCCCAAGAGTTTTCTGCCCCCATAACACCGCAACAAAACGGCGTGGCTGAAAGGAAGAACCGAACCCTCAAAGAAATGGCATGCACAATGCTGATCGCCAAGGGCCTAAGCAAGCAATTTTGGGCAGAAGCATTCAATGCCGCATGCCATATCCTGAACCTGTTGGAGTTGTGTACTTAATGTCTAGATTTAAGTATCGGTAAACTCCCGGTCATAGCATTTAACCTATTTAATTAATAAACAATTATTTGCATTTAATTATTATTAATTAATTATGCAAAATTATAGTCCTGAATTTTATACGTTGTAGTTAGTATGGTGTTGCATGGGCACACAGAAGATCATACTATTGGTTACTCGTATATAATCAAACAGATGCTCACGACCTAGATGGACCCGGACCAATCCATCGGTATAGTCGTTGTGTGTGAGAGAAAATAATTTATCTTAATTATTTTATCACACTTGTACACTTGGTGTATTGGGCGGATCGCTTGAGATTTATTGATTAGGATTGCCTTGGATAATCAATTTAAATCTCAGAGTATTTTATTCTTAATCCCCGATACTATTGCGGGTGTGTATATTTAATATTAGAGACTTTGATTTTCCAAAGGAATTAACCGATTTAATTATTGGGTTGATTACCGGTTAAGTTGGGTCGCTATATTTTATATATGACATGCCGTGAATACTTGACGGGAAAGTGTATCCCGGAAGGGTTGATAATATCCCCGAGATGAGTTCATAAGGAATTATTGTGTAAACCTCATGAGTGGATTTGTTCCGCACAATAATTAAGGTTGAATGGTACTAGTCTCGGATACAAGAGATGAATATAATTTATTGAGCAATAAATAAATTTATTCATGGATATTTAAATCTTAAATACACGGAATAAATAATACTACCGGAGAAATATTATTTGATATAATATGGTTTAATATTGGGAGTGCGATTAATTTATATAGTGGAAAATAAATAAATTAATATTGCTAAGGATTAATGGACTTGAGCATTGGGCTCAATTTAATCTTCAATATTGGAAGCCCAATATTCCACCTCCTTATGATCCCCTACGTAGCCTATAAAAGCACTACATGGCCTTCATAATTCATAACTTGGAAAAAGACAAGAATATCAATATTTTGATAGTTCTAGAGAGTTGAAGGAGATCCATAGGAGTTCGATAGATCGTCGCCCACACGACGTTCGGACGAGGTGCAAGGAATACGTAGGAAGATCGCAAGGTCATCAACGTTTGATTTCGTTTCTCCGCACAACGAATCGAGGTACATAATCATAAACCCCTCTATGATTATTTGTTCATAATAATTGTGATATATACATGAACAAGACGATCCGAGAAAACATCGAGACCTAGATACGGGGATCGTTGGATCCCCGTGGGGATCGAACGAGGGGCGGTCGAACCCTAGGGTTTCGACCGCCGGTACCGCGACGAAGGGAGCCCCGGCTGGACGCCGGGGCAAGCGATCGATGGCAGTCGATCGCTGGGGATGTCACGGGCTGGTGCCGTGGCGGATCCCCACCCCTCGACGGCGGCGTGCGCGCAGGGAAGAGCTCCGGCCAAAGCCGGAGCGGGCGATCGACTGAAGTCGATCGCGGAGGGCAGTCGCGGGCTGGTATTGCGACTGGAAGCCCTTCACCCCGTAGGGTGGTGGCGGTGAGTCGCCGGACTCACCGCCGGCGGGTGCTGGTCCGACAGCCCCGCGGGGATGCACCCCGCATCCCCAGCGATCGCCATGCACGGCGATCGCGAACCCCAGCCGCGATGGGGTTCGGCTAGGGTTTAGCCGCGGGTTCATCCCGCGGCGATGCTCTTGTCGAGCCCGGCTTCGTGTGTGGTTCGCGTTCGTGGTTTCCGGCGACGGGGTTTCGGTCGGGTTATCGATTCCGCATTTTTTTTGATAGCCCGGGACATCGAATCCCAACAATTGGTATCAGAGCGTTTGGTTTCGTGTTCATGTATATGTTCGATTATTGTTCTACCTTGCAGGGATTTCCGGCTATCATGTATTGTTCGAAAAAATACTATTACTAGCAAAATATAAGTAGGATTAGATGGTTACGTACCTCTCTTTGGAAGAATAGATCATCGCAATCAATCTTTGTTGTAGATGTACTCCACATTAAACAACGTGGCACTTTCATATTCGGATCACGTTGACCACATAACTGACCGATATCCGGAACAGACTCGAACATCCAAATTATAAAAGCCCAACTGGGGCCATAGACATGGTATGAAGTTTTTTCTGCTAATTCAGGGTCCATCGATGTTGTTTCGAGGTAGTAGCTCAGAGCCTGGTAGGAATAAGCGCTCCATGGAAAACTCTGTCACTTTTCCGGCTCATCCACTAATGCCCATGCCCAGTCCTCGACATACATTTCAGGGGATCGACAAATAAAGGGAATAGTAGACGATGAGATTGGCGACTAATGTAATCCTCCAATGAGGCAGGTTGTTTACCATCGAAGAGTTGTTTGGCCTTAAATAACTTGCGTAGATCATTGCTTCTTAAACGCTTCCCACCGAATAGTCGCCTATTTAAGCTACCTGGAGCAAACTGGGGTGTGGCATGGATGTCAAATTCATCTTAGATGCCGAAATTCAGTCTCGTTACAATGGCATAAGCGGCGGGTGTGAGTTTCGCAGTCTTACCACCGACGTAGAACCAATGCTCCTTCTCCGGTATTGACGGACCTGACAACTCTCGAGATACGAGGTGGTGCAAAAACTTAGTGCTTGATGTGGCAGTAAATCTTATTCCCAGAACAATTTTCATGTAAGGCAGCGCAAAAAATTCGCGAACTGCGATGGCATCACCCCCGATACTCGATATTGTCGTCGTAAACAGTTCCGGAACTTCGTAGCGAGTATACAAATTGAGACTTAAAGTGACCGACTGCAGATTAATTGGTCTCTTCCATTCAAATCCAGACTGAAATATGAAATAAATAAAAGAATTAAAGGATAAAAAATGCGAAATATAACGACACGGTGAAATTACACCGTAAGAAAAAAAAACTATAGAATATCACGGTGTAAATTCACCAAGAACATACAAAACGGTGTTCTTCCACGGTGTACATTACATACAAAACGGTGTTTTTCCATGGTTTACATTACACACGGTGTATGTAAACCGTGAAATAAAACACTGTCGTGGATCGTGCTCGTAAAAGACCGTAAGTACACATACACCGTTAAATAAAACACTGTCGTGGATCGTGCTTGTACAAGACCGTAAGTACACATACACCGTGAAATAAAACATTGTCGTTGATCGTGCTCGTAGAAGACCGTAAGTACACATACACCGTGAAATAAAACACTATCGTGGATCGTGTTCGTAAAAGACCGTAAGTACACATACACCGTGAAATAAAACACTGTCATGGACCGTGCTCGTACAAGACCGTAAGTACACATACACCGTGAAATAAAACACTGTCGTGGATCGTGCTCGTACAAGACTGTAAGTACACATACACCGTGAAATAAAACACTGTCGTGGACCGTGCTCGTACAAGACCGTAAGTACACACGGTAAATTTACACCGTGAGATGAATCATAGTCGTAAATCGACAAGACCGTAAGTACACACAGTGTATGTCACCTGTGAGATATATCACCGTCTTAAACTCTACCGTGATAATACACGGTTGAACCGTCATCTACTAGAATTGACACACAACCGCATGCGAAAAAATTGCAGAGAGCAATAAACCATTAACCATTTTAAAATGTCGGAAACAAAAACCCTATCTTGAAAGGATATACCGATATCAAATTAAAATCGAATGATTTACAAAAATCAAAGCTCGAATAATCGAAAGTTCGAAAGCTAGGGTTATGGACTTACCGGAGGTTCAGCGCGATTGTCTGGGTTGTCCAAGCTGTCACTGCTTGCCATAATGATGATCGTCGGAGACGGAATTGAATAGTTGATACGATAACGACCGGGGATGGTGTTTCACCGTGGCGGCGCTCGTCGTGCGTGTGATTTCAAACGTCGAAAATTGATTTTGTGGGGCAACCTTATTTTTCTGATATTCTTTTTGTTATTTTGTAATATTCAATTTGTTTTTTTATGAACAAAGATAACTTTTGAGGGCAGTTAAGTCTTTTCATTCAAATTGGCTTAGTTAACTTACATTCTTATGGACGGGGCTTTAGAACTTATATACTCTTATGTTTTGGCCTTAAAATGCCTCCCCCTTTAATTAATTATGCATACTTTTCTTTTTTTGATATCTCAACTAACTATGCACACATTTAAGACTATCTACAATCGTTTCAACATTTAACACATTACTTTATTACTCCATATCATATTCTCTCTCTTCCACCTAATCATTCAACACTCATTCATCTTTTATACTTTACAATAGTTTTATTTAATAAAATTCAACAGCTTATCTCATCACTTTTATTTCATCTTTTTATTTTTTTTTATAATTTTATTTTTATTACAATTCAATAAAATAAATATCAATTAATAATAAAATAAATATATATTTTTTTAATTTTGAATTTTTTAAATTAAAATAGTTAATAGTAAAATAAAGTATATTTTGTTTCAAGTAGTAAAGACGGAAAAATAAAAAATAAATTTTTATAAAATAATTAAGTTAAAACGGTAAGATAAGATAAAAATCTAAAAATTAAAACGGACAAATAATTTATATATTCAATTCTTTGTGGACAATTGGGAGTCCCACCTTTTTTGGATATCTCAACTAATTTATACATCTAATTCAACTGTTGGATTTTTCTTTTCAACTATTGTATTTTTCGTTTCAATACCTTAATTTTCTACTTAATTTTTAAACTTTACTCATAACTAGTACGGAGTATATTTTTAACTTAGAAATACATTTGTACTCTTTACTTTTTGATCAAAAATTCAAAAAATAATATTTTTTTAATATACATGCCATTAAACTCGGGCGTATAAACTTGGAACGTTGTTTTAGACTTATTATTATAAAAACAATTGTCCAACACCTATTGATTTTAGACGAAAAAAACAGTTTGTAATTATCGATTGCTTTTCTCTGTTATTGCTAAATACTGACTTTGCAAATAACATTCTATAATACCGACTGTTTTTTAGGCAGGAGGTATTTAGGGGTGTCAATGGGTCGTGTTGAGTCGGGTTCGTGTCGTGTCAAGGCTATTCGCGGGTCACAAAACATAAACCCAAACCCAACTCATTTAATAATCATGTCGAAAAATTAAACCCAAACCCAACCTAATTATAAACGAGTTACCCATTTACAACCCGTTTTCAACCCATTTAACCTATTTGATTAATAATTAAATTGATTAATTTTGAATAATATAGAAAAATATATTAATAAATTAATTTAAATGAAAAAAAAATTATTTGAATCATTAAAATTAAATTTTATATTTTTTATAAACAAAAATATAATGAAATAATTTATTTTTAAAATGCTAATATATACTACTATAGTATAGACCGTTATAAAACTTTGTATGCTTATCGTTTTACATATTATATAGTGATATTTATTTAAATAGTTACTCGAGTAAATACAATAAACTACGCATGATCACAAATCACATAAATTAAAGAATTTAAAAGTTGTGATAACTCTAATTTTAAGAGAAAATGAGTGTTATAGTAAATATAATTATAAAAAAGAGAAAAATAATCGATTTTTCTAAACAATTAACATATTATTATTACTAATTTAATGAATAATGTATTATTTGTATATAATAATTAAAAATAAATTTATTAAATGAGTTAAACGTGTTAATAAATGGGTCATGGCGAGTTGACCCGCCGTTGACTCGCTTTTTAATCGTGCGAGTTCAACTCGCTTTATTTCGTGCGGGTTTCGAGTCGTGTTATTGGGTCGTATCGAAATTTATAGGCCTAGAGGTATTACCCACTAATTTACATAGAGATTGACATATAGCAATTTTATTTTATTTATTTATTTACATAGAGATTGGCAAATAGCAATTTTTTTTTATGTGATCGACCATGTTTTACTGATGAAATTGATCTAATAAAATCAATGATGAAATCTTAGTAAGACACGAAGAGTTAATTTTATTTAAAACATGAATTATTCAGTATGCTTGTGGCTCGCATAATTATTCGATAAGTTTTTAGCTCGCTTGGTACAGTTTAGTAGGCATTCTTGGTACAGTCAGTGCGCCGAAACGACATCTGCTTCGTATCGTATCCGACCATGAAATTCGCTTGCGCTATATAACCCAAAATCCCTTTTCCTTCTCCGGCTGACAAAACTAGCAAGCACAAGGTAGTATCATCCATTTTCGCAAACATGTTACCCGTACGAAAAGTCACGTTCGCATCATTGTCGAAGTGGAAAGTCAGCTTTGGATACTGATGCCTTTTATATCTCGTCGTCGCAAAGCACAAATCCAAGGTCCCTGTGGGGTCTGTTTTTATCTTTAAATTGCCCAATGCCTTGGTCACAGAATTTTTCAGGCTGATATACCAGAAATATGGAAGTGTCGTATAGGTTGCCCCCGAGTCCACAAAAAAATTTGCTTCAGTAGGATAATGTAGAAATTTCGTTATCCCAACGCTGAACCCTATCAACTTCACATAATAGCGGGGGTCGTTTTTAATATGGATTAGGGGAATATGCACCACCGGCTCATCGGCCCCAGACATGATCTCGGAGTAGTCCCCGAAGAACAACCTGGTAGTTCTCTTCCTAGTCTCGGTAACCGGGACCATGCAATACGAGAATTTCCCTTTTGCAAATTGGCCTAGTTGTGCAACAAGCGAGAGACGCCCACGTCCAAGGCCGATGATGCCTGACTCTGAACCTTTAAACCTAGGAGCATTGGCATTTACTGAACATCCGAAAACGATGAAAGGGATCTGATTAGTTGTGCCTCCTTCCGAGGCCAAGGTCAATGAGTCTTTTGATAGCCCGCCCATACTGTATGTTTTGTCCGCATAATCCTGGTAATAGTAACACGGAGCTCGGCCGTCACAAGAAGGCTTAGGCAACAATTTGCACTCTGGTTCGTTGCAGAATACCGGTTTGAAAGTGGATGATAATCGTGGTTCGTAATGTTGTGGGCTCTGCGCGAAGCATTTCTTACAAGGAAAACATTGGGTCCATATTAAGTCGGTCCCCGTGTCGAGGAGTCCTAAGGAATTGACTTGTTTACTGCCAATTTTGTACCTCATGAAATAAGAGCCGCTGTGAACTGATCGTATGATATCAGTTTCGCTAGATCCAGAGCCTGTAGATGTAGGGTGGCTCTGGTTGAACCATCGGGAGCGATTGATTGATCTCTGGATCGCATCAACAATGATTTGTGTTTTAGATAATGAAGGGTCGTAGTAAGGGGATTCACGAGAGTATATGTGGAACATGTCGACCGAGAAACCGCCTGTAGAATTTGAGGGACTCGGTTCGCACATGCAAACATTAATATTGAGGGAGATTATGAGTGATACATAATATATGAAGAAAAGGGATTTGATGATCATGAGCATAGGTAGTATTGTTTTAGCCATATAGAAATATACTATATGTTCCAATACAATGTTTTGGGGTGAAGTGCTCAAAGTTCTAATAATGGAGCATTATATATAGTGTAATGTGCAAATAGGTGTTTGTATACCTTTTAATTTAATACAAAATGGAGTATATTTTTTTAAAAACTCTTACCTATTAGATCATTTCATCAATGACAATATTATAATTCATCACACTCGAATGTCTCTTTATATTTTTCTTTTTGGGTTGTGATTAAAATTTTAAAAATTAAAATAAATGAAAAAATAAATTAAAATATTTAAAATAAAAAGAAAAATATATTTTTGTATGAAATAATATGACTATTAATATGATAATATAAAAAATAATAAAAGTATGATCATTGCACAAAAACAATTAATTTATCTTAATATGAATAAGTTAAATAACTATATCTTTAAATTACTTGTAAATGAATTTTTTTTATACAAATCAAATGTATGTCAAATAATTTAGACAAGATTTATGTGTTTTTAGCATTCAAAGTAAAAAAAAAAATTTGATTCTTGGTAAAAAAAATTATTTTTGTACGAATGTCAAAATTTTGACATTATTTGATACCAACAAGTCCAAATTATAATCAAAAAAGAAAAAAAATTAAAACCATAAAATTAGATGAGTTTGGTTAGAGTATTTACTTTTAAATTTAGAAGTAATAATTTGTAATTTGATTTTGAAAAAGTAAAATATATTATTCGATCTATTATTTTACTTTAATATTAAAATATATTATTTTACTTTAAATTTAGAAGTAATAATTTGTAATTTGATTTTGAAAAAGTAAAATATATTATTGGATCTATTATTTTACTTTTAACTTTTCACATCCTATTCTACTTTTACATAAAATTATTTTTATTTTTTCACAATAAATATCAAATTACTTTTATATTTTTCACCAAAATAATATAAATAATATTTTTTTTTCTAAATTTATGTTATTTAAAAAGTATGAAAATTTTCGTGGAACCAAAATAATATAAATAGTATTTTTTTCTAAATTTATGTTATCTAAAAAGTATGAAAATTTTCGTGGAACGGGAAAAGAGCTATATTTATTTTTTTAACAAATACCGGGGAAAGAGAAAGTGAATTTATTTTTTGAACAAATACTTCATTTAATTTAATTTAATAACGTAGCATATTTTTACAATAGTAGATGTATGTTACGATGGTTGAAAATTAAAACATACATCTAGAAATGGTTGTAAATTAAAACATGTTGAAAATTAAAACATACATCTAGAAATGGTTAAAAATTAAAACATGTTGAAAATTAAAACATACATCTAGAAATGGTTGAAAATTAAAACATAAATCTAGAAATGGTTGAAAATTAAAACATACATCATCTGATCAACAACGACAATATTTAACACTACAAAGGAAAAATCAATTTAGAAACAAAATTATTTGTGACAAACTAAATTTTTGTCTATAAATTTAATTTTTTTTTGTTTAGATTAAAAGAAGGTAATTGATGATTATTATTGATAATATCACGATGTATATATACATGAGTTTAGCTAATAATTAGGCAACTAATTATCTATACACAACTAATTATCTATACAATCGACTATGTGAAGTAACTAAATATTACGTAAATAATTACATATTTACTAATATTCTATCACACCCCCGCAGTTGAAACTGGAGGTAATCGAACATTGAGACTGTCACGGAAATCATCAAATAGAACCTGAGGTAGACCTTTTGTAAAAATATCCGCAATCTAATAACGCGAAGAAATATGACGAACACGGACTTCACCCTTTTCAACTTTTTCACGAACAAAATGAATGTCCATTTCAATGTGCTTGGTACGTTGATGTTGAACTGGATTGCTCGAGAGATAAACTGCACTTACGTTATCACAATAAACAAGGGTAGCTTTCGTCATAGGAACATGAAGCTCAACGAGAAGATTTCGAAGCCAGCAGGATTCAGACACTACATTTGCAACCCCACGGTACTCGGCCTCTGTGCTAGACCGGGATAAAGTAGGTTGACGATTGGCAGCCCATGAAATTAAATTGGCACCGATATTAACACAATAACCAAACGCGGAACGCCTAGTATCGGGACACCCACCCCAATCCGCGTCGGTGTATGCTGTGAGAAGAGTAGGAGCAGATTGTGCAAGCATTAAACCACGATGAAGAGTGCCATTAACATAGCGAATAATGCGTTTAAGAGCAGCCATATGTTCATTCATCGGATTATGCATAAATAGACACACTTGTCGTACTGCGTAGGAAATGTCGGGTCTTGTAAATGTGAGATACTGAAGAGCCCCGGCGAGACTACGGTACAATGTGGGATTGTCACAAAGGACGGAGGGTGAAGCACTTAACTTAGCTTTAGTGTCAACAGGGGTCGCGACTGACTTGCAATTTGACATTCCAGTCCGCTCAACAATTTCAATCGCATATTTATCTTGAGAAAGGAACATACCCGAGGCGGATCGTGTAACGGAAATACCAAAAAAATAATGGAGAGAACCGAGATCCTTCATGGCAAATTCTGATTGCAAATCACGCATAATACCCGTTCGAAGTGACTCCGAAGAACAAGTACGAATTATGTCGTCGACATAGAGTAACAAATAAGCGAGATGTCGTCCTTGTCGAAGAATAAATAGTGAGTGATCAGCTTTACTATGAACAAAGCCAAGTCGAGCAATATAATCTGCAAACCGTTTATACCAAGCACGAGGTGCTTGTTTGAGACCGTAGAGCGATTTCTTTAAGAGGCAAACATGATTGGGTCGTGCTTTGTCTCTATACCCAATTGGTTGATACATATAAACCGTCTCATTTAGCGCTGTTGGGATATGTCCTTCGATCCTACGTGTGCAATCGATAAAGTCATAAGGTCGTCTATGGATGTTAAATGATTATTTGATAATATTAATTGTTGGGAACAATATAATATTGATCAATTAAATCATACCTACAGGGTCACACACGAGCTCGATATTGATATACATTGCTTGATAAATATATTGATTTAGAATCAATATTTACATGGATTTAATACACATGCATGGGATGCATGGCTTGCATGGATGCATGTCACATAGTGTGACATGGCATGCCACACAAGCAAGTGGGACCACATACAATGCATAGTGGCATGTGTATGTGGCATGACCTTTCACCTCCTTTGTAACCCCTTTTGCATGTTAATGGTGCATTATGATGCCCATTATGTTGTAGGTTACAAAGGGGAGTAATGTGGTGAATAATGAGGTTATAATATGGATGAAAATCAGATTTTCATCACACATTACCTTAACCCACGAAATTCACACCAAAGGAGAGAATAGAGAGTGTTCTTGGAGAACCACTTCATGCAAGCAAGGTGTTCATCATCCGAGTTCGTGTGCAACACGTAGAGGCCGGGCCATTTGTGCGGCTTCAACATCCGGGCGATCTAGACAAGAGGAGTGACGAGGTCATTCACAAGGAGAGCTTCGAGAGGCTGATCCATTTGAGGTGGTTCAATCGACTCAACACCACCTCAACGACATCAACGAATCACTTCGTCACCATAAGTAAGTAATCGTTGAACCTTATTTATATATATATATTGGATGTGTATATATATATGTTTATATGTGTTCTTATACACATTAAGTGTGCACTAAGATCATGGCATAGTAGATCTATTGCTTTACACGCTTCCGCACACACGGTATATCGATCGGATCGGTATACCGGTACCTTCAATTGGTATCAGAGCCTAGGGCTCGTGCACACTTTTGTGTTGGACAAAATATGTTTAAAATCAACATAATTGGCTTAATTGTTTTATGTGATTATGTGATTATGTGTTTAGATATAAGGCCGGCCACCGTTAGTGGTCGGGTGAATGAAATTGTCGTTTTTTACGTACGATTGGCCATAGTTTTGGAGGGCTGCGTCCCTTGGAATCTTTTGTAATAGATAGGTTTTTTCTATTCAAAAATGTATTGTTCAATGTGTAAGCAATGGATTGAATCCATGGATCGACATTGGATATTGGCTCTCTGGCGAAAACGAGAAGAAACGAAGCAAAACGAAGCAAAACGGACAAAACCGGGCTGCTGGAGCCAAACGGCGGGCGCCGGTGTAGCTCCAGCGGGCGCTGTTTTGTTTCGGCGGGCGCCGTTTTGGAAACGGCGACCGCCGAAAGCCCTTTTTCTTGGCAGATTGTTCCCGGACCTTTCGGCGGGCGCCGTTTTGGAAACGGCGACCGCCGGTGGTGTTCAGCGACCGCTGGTTGTGAAACGGCGGGCGCTGTTCGTGGTTTTATGGGTACGGAATAGATTTGACCGAAATCGGAGGGCACGGAACTAAAACGGAGGGCGAGGACCAGTCCAGAAGATGTTCAAGGCTTTTGTTGTTATTTTAATCTTTTCGTTTGAGAGTTGTGAGGTTCTAGGGGCCTTTCGATTTCGTATTTATTTGCTTTGAAAGTTATAGGTTGTTTTATGTTATAAATGTTCAACTTACATATAAACAAACCTATGCATGCAAGTTCCCAAAAATAATGAGTATAATGTCTTGTCCAAAACGTCACACTCATGAAGCCCTCGATCATAAGTTGGTAGGTCCGCCTAAGCGGGGTACTACTTGTTATCTTGGGATAAGTGGGAGTAAGGGTTAGACCTTTACACGTGAATTTGGTTTTCTCATCGATAGATCCACTGCAGGCGTGGCTATCGAGACATGAGATGAGAATGAGATTCTCGTCGACCGAGAGTGATATTAGATATCATTGACATGGGTATGTCTACCTATCTTGAAATACTTAAGTGCGGACTCAGTCGGCTTAAATATTTACAAGATGAGGATCTCAGGATCGTTTTGTTCTAAGGGACAATGATATTGGATATCAATTGAACAAAATGAAATAAATAAGTACAATTGTTAGACAACCTTATTTGTTTACCGCTTTGTGGATGTTTACATACTTTATTTATCTTACTTTTGTAGTTTATCATGTCTAATATCAACTCAATTCAAGTTTCGTTCAATTCTTGATTGTGAAAAATTGAACAACATAAATTTTCTTGATTAACAACGTAATTTGAGGATGGTCCTCAAATACGAAGTCAAGGAAAATGTGTTAAATAACCACATCCTAAGATATCATTGAACAACTCAATAGCATGTTCGGGGAATATGCTAATATTGAAAAGTTCTGAATAACGAGGGTCATCGCTTCAGCTAGGCTGGAAAAGAGAAACCTATAGGGACCACATGTACAACAAATAATTGGATTATTTGTTTTAAGTGATCTCCTAAATTTTTCTAAGATGATGAGTCGTCAATTAAAAAGGACCCTGAGAGGGATATTCTTATGATAAGGGATGAGGTATTCAAAAGAGCATGGGCAAAAATGCTACTAGGGTTCCTAGGGAATCTGAATGCGTCTACTGCAAAAGTGTAGGACACTAATTGCAAACAAGTAAAAGTTCATATTTTATTCAATTTCAAAACAAATGCCTAATTTGTCTTTCATTTGATGGATTATAAGGTTAGGATTATTTACACCTCGGGGAGTGATTTAATCCAAAAACACTTAAGTTCATCAATGACACAAATTAGAGACTTTCGAGCCATTGGATGGCGTGAATCGATTGTCTGGTTGGCTCCCTCATATTTTATGAGAGATAGGTCTTCAATTGCATGATAATATCGCTGGTTAGAAAACTTCGATTTTTCACTTACGATTTATCACGTTTTGACATTGAGATAATTTTGAATGGGAAATTTGAACGAGACTCAATTATTGGGAATAATTGAATTTGCCCAAAGTTCAAAGAAGATGTGAAGAACGGGGTTGCTTCATCTTCAAGTATTAATGATATAGACATTAAACTTCACAAGTTCTACTTCTTGGGTATTGGATGCCAAATGTGGTTCTCACATTTTTTATGTGGAGGAACTACATAGAAGTATAAGTTTGGTGAATAGAGATGTCGATCTACAGGCAAGAAATGGAGCGAAGGTCGCTGCATTAGCCGTATGATCATATGATGTTGTTTTGCCTTAGGGCCTTGTTTTAGTATTATAACTATGTAATTTCGTACCTTCAATAAACAATGAATATTGGTTCAGTATTAGATACTGATGGATTAGTTTTTCACTATTAAATAGTTTGGTAACTATTTTAATTGTGAATTATTCTTTGTTTTGGTACGATTATTATATTGTTTATGTATACTTTAAACTTGACAAATCATATATATCATTAAGACCAAAGGCCAAATCGAATAAGTATCGATGAGACATAACTGAAACATTGTTGATTAGATCAAATCAAAATCTAAACATGTAACGAAGCTTCTTTTAGAAGGAATTTTAGAATCATTTGACTTGGAGTCATTTGATACATGTGAATGATGTGTGATTGAAAAGATAACAATGTCATCTTTCTTGGAGAAAGGAGAACATGTGAGTAATTAGGGATGATCCATACTGATGTATGTGGAACCTATCAGTTCACAAGCACATGAAGGTTATGTTTTGGAAAAGAGAAAACAAACTATATTAGATATAGTTCGACCATTCGATGAGAGGTCTAAATGAACTACTGGTCTCTTTTGGGAACACACAATTCTTGACTTCAACTTATACACTGAATAGGACGCTGTCAAAAGCTGTTGATAAGACACCATACTAGGTATGGAAAGGGAGGGTCCCTAAATTTTTTTCATCAAAATTTGAGGTTCTAAAAGCTTCTCTGACGAGATTTATCTCTATAGAGCTTGAACTCAAATGGGATAAAAGTTTCTTTATGGTATCCATAAGAAACTCGAGGGTACAACTTCTACGATCTATCTGAGAACAATATTTTGTTACTCGAGATAGTGATTTTCTTGAAAAGAGTTATCTTTCCTAGAAATTCAGTGGGAGCTCGGTTGTTTTGAATGAGGTTCAAGTGAAACAACCAATGATGAATACTCAAGACTGGGTTGAGAGTATTCTTATGGTTTTGAAAGCCATACCAGCCCTCGTAGGTCCGAAAGGCATAAATCTATCTCTATTATTCAAATACTTAGATATTGTGACCAATGAGAGATATGAATTCATGCTTTTGGAAAGCGGTGAACCTTCGACCTAATTCCAAGCTATGACGAGTCCAGCTACTGAAAATTGGCATGGTGCCATGAAATCTGAGATGATATCAATATCTGATAATCAAGTTTGGAACTTGATATATTTGCATCACGGGGTTAGACCCAATGAATGCTAATAGATCTTTAAGATCTAAACAGACAGATGGAAAACCTAGGGTTTTCAAAGTAAGGTTGATGGTAAAAGTTTTATTCACGAGGTGGATTATGGAAAAACTTTCACCTGTTGCTTTGATTAAATCATTCAGATCATCTTAGCCATTGCTACTCATCTTGATAATGAGTTATGGTAATATTGGATGTTAAAACTAACTTCTTGAATTGGATTCTAGAAGAGAATGTGTTTTGACACAGCCAAAGAGTTTTATCGATCCTAATAAGGCTGAGAAATTATGAAATCTTATAATTCCATTTATGGAATAAAGCAAAGCATATCAGAGTAGCAATCTTCAGTTCAATGAATCCATACTGGGTTTTGGATTTCAGAGGAACTCGTAAGAGTCTTGTTTTACAAGAAGAACAGTGGGAGTTACGTTGTATACATTGTGTTGTATGTCGATGACATACTCCTTATTGGAAACAATGTTTCTATGCTTAATTCTATTAAAGAATGGCTTGGAAATTGTTTTCAGTAAAGGATCTTGGAGAAGCACAGTACATATTGGGCATCAAGATCTGTCGGAACAGATCGAAAATGATGTTTGGACTTAGTCAAGTGACCTATATTGATAAGGTACTTGATAAGTTCAGAATGAAAGACGCCAAAAAGGGTCTCATTCCAATGAGTAATGGCACATCTCTTAGCAAGATGCAAGGCCCTACGGGACTTGATGAGCAAAAGAGGATGGAAAACATTCCTTATGCTTTGGCAATATGGTCTATAATGTATGCCATGATATGTACATGACCGGACGTATCGTATGCTTTGAGCATGACGAGTCAGTTTCATGGAAATCCAGGTGAGGCGCGTTAGACTGCGACCAAGAATATTCTTATGTACCTTAGATGGACAAAAGAATTTTGTTGTCTTTGGAAGACAAAAAGAGTTGATATTAACAAGCTGTTTGAATGCTAACTTCAAAACAGACTAAGATAATTTCCGATTTTAATCTGGTTATATCGTTTGTCTGGTTAGAGGTGATATTTGCTGGAATAGTTCCATCAAATATAGCTGATTAAACTACAGAAGCTGAGCACAGTATTGCATTGGATGCAGTAATGTTGGCAGTTAGGATTTGAAAGTTCTTGAATGAACTAGGTGGCGTAATTAGCTCGGCCCATCCGATAGTTCTCTATTTATAGTAGGGCTATCGCGCAAGCCAATGAGCCAAGGGAGCACCACAAGTCTAAACTGGTGCTCAGGAAGTTCTACATTATCTAGGAGATAGTTTTGTGGAGACATCGAGATAATAAAGTTGCAACTTTTGGTAAGGTTGCAAACCCGCTTTCTAAACCTCTCCGGCAGTTTAAGCTTGAGGCTTCACGACTGCAATAGAGATCAGACATCTTAGAGATGGGTTGTGATTTCTATTACTGTATTAGATACTTTTGGAGATTTGATAAACATTCACTCATATGTATAATACATATTTCTTCATATAAATATGGTTTAATTTATATGAATTGTCCAAATGATTAAGTAATATCGATTGGGTTATGAGGTCGACTTACCGCATAATGAAGTCCCAATGGTTGAACTGATATACTTGAATCATATGCTTGTTCCTAGTTCGTATAATCGAGTACGGACAAACCGATAATACAAAGAACTAGATTGTAATGTGTACTATAGCGCCGCTTCATGGGCTAGTGATGTGGGACATCAAGTACAATTACATAGATATTAGCTGGGAGCTAATGATCGAACAGACCCGACTGGAATAGTATTTAAGATTTCGAGTCATAGTACTATTTCATTGACTGTCGAGCAATTTCCTCTGACCTGAGTAGTCCAGAGTAATTCCATTGTGAAATGGTGTACTTTGATACAAGTAAACGCCTTTCGTAAAAGGAGGTTATAAAACTTGTTATTGGGTATATCAGGAAGCAAGTGGGAGAGCTTGGACTGACAAGATGGGATTGTCCTCCATTTTTTATAATGGGATACATGTCTTACCGGCCACTTGGAGAGTCGAGACTGTGGAAAATACGTGGCCACGTCCAGATTCGTATCATAGTGATAAATCTGGTTTTACAGTCTGTCTCAAAGTCCAAGAAAGGTTTGAACCGATTGAGGATGACTCGAGTCTTGCCTCAAGTTCAAACTTAGACATAAAGTGACAACAGGAAGTTGGCAGCACACTGGCTCTGAAGGCCAAGTGGGAGATTGTTGGGATATGTCCTTCGATCCTACGTGTGCAATCGATAAAGTCATAAGGTCGTCTATGGATGTTAAATGATTATTTGATAATATTAATTGTTGGGAACAATATAATATTGATCAATTAAATCATACCTACAGGGTCACACACGAGCTCGATATTGATATACATTGCTTGATAAATATATTGATTTAGAATCAATATTTACATGGATTTAATACACATGCATGGGATGCATGGCTTGCATGGATGCATGTCACATAGTGTGACATGGCATGCCACACAAGCAAGTGGGACCACATACAATGCATAGTGGCATGTGTATGTGGCATGACCTTTCACCTCCTTTGTAACCCCTTTTGCATGTTAATGGTGCATTATGATGCCCATTATGTTGTAGGTTACAAAGGGGAGTAATGTGGTGAATAATGAGGTTATAATATGGATGAAAATCAGATTTTCATCACACATTACCTTAACCCACGAAATTCACACCAAAGGAGAGAATAGAGAGTGTTCTTGGAGAACCACTTCATGCAAGCAAGGTGTTCATCATCCGGGTTCGTGTGCAACACGTAGAGGCCGGGCCATTTGTGCGGCTTCAACATCCGGGCGATCTAGACAAGAGGAGTGACGAGGTCATTCACAAGGAGAGCTTCGAGAGGCTGATCCATTTGAGGTGGTTCAATCGACTCAACACCACCTCAACGACATCAACGAATCACTTCGTCACCATAAGTAAGTAATCGTTGAACCTTATATATATATATATATATTGGATGTGTATATATATATGTTTATATGTGTTCTTATACACATTAAGTGTGCACTAAGATCATGGCATAGTAGATCTATTGCTTTACACGCTTCCGCACACACGGTATATCGATCGGATCGGTATATCGGTACCTTCAAGCGCACCATGGAGAAAGGCGTTTTTCACATCAAGTTGATTAATGGACCAAGACTTTGATAAAGCAATAGATCGTACCATTCGGATTGTAGCGGGTTTAACGACGGGCTAAACGTTTCTCCACCTCTTGAGTCTTTCTATTTTTTATTTATTTTATTTTAATTTATTTTGAAATAAACTTATTCGAGTCGAATTGAACTAAAACAATTTGAACTGAATTGAAATTAAGTAAAAAAGAATATACGTAGGCTTAGTTATCCACGACATTTAAAAGAGTAAAAAAGTATACGGTAATTCTTTGTGGGCAGATTCTGCCGAGTCGGTATATCTTACACCATAGGAGCAAGATGCTTATCTTACTCCGGGCCCAACATATAAAATAAAAGTTAACCCAGCCCAATTAGTTGTGCTTACGTCATCACAATCATCACAGCCAACATTCAATTCAGTCTCTCGATTCATCTACTTTTATCTTCACTCCTTCAAGCGGATTCTCGCTGTCGATTCTCGCCGCCTTCAAGCCTCGCTTCCCTCTCCCTTCTTCCTCACCATCAACATTATCAATCATCGTACTTTTCACTCTCAAATCCAGGTCCCGAAACCCTAGCTTCGTTTTCGCTTGGTGGCAACAACCATGACCGAAAAAGCTAAGATAAGAAGCACACCGCCCAAGGAGATGGCAGCCAAAGTCGACGCGACCTTAACCAACCACAACGGAGGCAAGGCCGGGCTCGTCGATCGCACCGGCAAGGAGAAAGGGGGCGACACCAAGTTCGAGTGCCCCCTGTGCAAATTCACCGCTCTCGATATCAAGTCTATGCAGATCCACCACGAAGCTCGCCATCCCAAGATCCCATTCAACGAGTCCAAATCAACAATGTCCATGCCGCTCTAGCTCCGGCTGTTTTCGCCGAGTCCTCCAAGCCAAAGCCTGAGATCTGTGGAAGCTTGAAGAAGTAGATGAAGTGATTTCCTCTCTCTCTCTCTCTCGTTTCGTATTTACTATTATTATGAATATGGATTTATGCACTCCTTGTTTGCTTATGTTCTGAGAACTCTTAGGGGGAAGAGGATTGGATTTCTAGAATTGGTACTACGTACTAACTTCCTCATTGCATTAGTCTTAATTAATGATTAAGAGTTGTGGATGTTGGAGTTGTGTACTTAATGTCTAGATTTAAGTAACGGTAAACTCCCGGTCATAGCATTTAATCTATTAAATTAATAAACAATTATTTGCATTTAATTATTATTAATTAATTATGCAAAATATAGTCCTGGATTTTATACGTTGTAGTTAGTATGGTGTTGCATGGGCACACAGAAGATCATACTATCGGTTACTCGTATTTAATCAAACAGTTGCTCACGACCTAGATGGACATGGACCAATCCATCGGTATAGTCGTTGTGTGAGAGAGAAAATAATTTGTCTTAATTATTTTATCACACTTGTACACTTAGGTGTATTGGGCGGATCGCTTGAGATTTATTGATTAGGATTGCCTTGGATAATCAATTTAAATCTCAGAGTATTTTATTCTTAATCACCGATACTATTGCGGGTGTATATATTTAATATTAGAGACTTTGATTTTCCAAAGGAATTAACCGATTTAATTATTGGGTTAATTACCGGTTAAGTTGGGTCGCTATATTTTATATATGACATGCCGTGAATACTTGACGGGAAAGTGTATCCCGGAAGGGTTGATAATATCCCCGAGATGAGTTCATAAGGAATTATTGTGTAAACCTCATGAGTGGATTTGTTCCGCACAATAATTAAGGTTGAATGGTACTAGTCTCGGATACAAGAGATGATATAATTTATTGAGCAATAAATAAATTTATTCATGGATATTTAAATCTTAAATACACGGAATAAATAATACTACCGGAGAAATATTATTTGATATAATATGGTTTAATATTGGGAGTGCAATTAATTTATATAGTGGAAAATAAATTAATTAATATTGATAAGGATTAATGGACTTGAGCATTGGGCTCAATTTAATCTTCAATATTAGAAGCCCAATATTCCACCTCCTTATGATCCCCTACGTAGCCTATAAAAGCACTACATGACCTTCATAATTCATACACAACATAAGAGAAGAATATCATACTTGATATTCTAGAGAGTTGAAGGAGATCCATAGGAGTTCGATAGATCGTCGCCCACACGACGTTCGAACGAGGTGCAAGGAATACGTAGGAAGATCGCAAGGTCATCAACGTTTAATTCGTTTCTCCGCACAACGAATTGAGGTAACATAATCTAAAACCCCTCTTTGATTATGTGTTCGTTAATTGTGATATATACATGAACAAGACGATCCGGGTAAACGTAGAAACCGGGATACGGGGATCTCGCGATCCCCGTCGGGATTGAGAGGGGCGGCCGAACCCTAGGGTACGACCGCCGGCGCGCGCGGACGAGGGAACCCCGGTTGGACCGCCGGGGCAAGCGATCGACCATGGGTCGATCGCGGGGAGACCGCCGTGGGCTGGTGCCACGGCAGCTGGTCCCCCCCGCCACCTCGACCGGCGACAAGCGCACGGGAGGAGCCCCGGCTGAAGCCGGGGCAGGCGATCGACCGTGAGGTCGATCGCGGGAAAGCCGCGGCTGGTAGCCGCGGCGGGTCAGCTGGAGGCTGAACGCCCTCCTCCGGCGGCGGTGGTGAGTCGCCGAACTCACCACCGGGGGCTGCTGGGCAGCCCCGGCGATTGCATGTGCATGGGATCGCGAACCCCGCGTGGGGTTCGGCTAGGGTTTCGCCCTCGCGGCGATTCCCTCGTCGGACTCCGGAGACGTGGTGTTCGTGATCGGTTTCCGGCGACGGGGTTTCGGTCGGGTTATCGGTTCCGCATATTTTTTTGATAGCCCGGGACATCGAATCCCAGCAATTGGTATCAGAGCGTTTGGTTTCGTGTTCATGTATATGTTCGATTATTGTTCTACCTTGCAGGGATTTCCGGCTATCATGGTTGGATTTAATTATTGTGTTAATTAATTATCATGATTATTCGTTTATTAAACTCTCGGACATGTCGAGATTCGTTTTGTGTGGTTGAATGTTTGTAATAGTAAAAATTCGGGGGTTGACCGAATTTAGGATTTATTATTACGTTCTATGTTTTCCGGAAAATGTATAGGGTCGATTTTATGTATAGAATCGATACCGGAATTGTAAATTTAATTCTTGTAATTTATTTACGTTGGATCGATGCCGAGACGACCGCCGGAGAACACATGTGACGAAGGAGATGATGAGAGGGAGAACTAGGGCTCGGGATCGATCATGAGATCGATCCCATGGTGTTCGATCGAAGGGGGCGAGGGGGCTGCCCGCGGGAACTCTCGGCCACGCCGGCCACCGGTGGTGGTGGCGCGTGGGCTGAGGTGGCGGCGGTGCTCCTCCCCGGCCGGCGATCGAAGGTGGGGTGGCGTGGGGTCTCCTGATCTCATGCTACTCCTACCAAAGATTCACTTTCCTAATTAATTCGGTTTTCCTAATTGAGTTTTCCTATTTTTGGGAATTCTCATGGATTAGGAAAAGAATTAATTGGAATTTATTTTATTTTCTTATTCTATTATGGAAGTTTTCTAGAGTATTCCGAGTTCTACTTGGAATAGGATCCTAGAGATTTAATAGAATTGGAAAGGAATAAAAGTTAATTAAGGATTGATTTATTTCCTAATTGATTATTCCTATTTTATGGGAATTTTCATAGTAATGGAAATTAATTAATCTTGGAAAGTAGAAGAGTCCTAATTTGTTTTATTTCCTTATTCTATTATAGAAGTCTTCTAGAATATTCCAAGTTTTACTTGGATAGATTATTCTAGAGATTTAATAGAATTAGATAGGAAAATAAATAAATAAAAATATTAATAATATTTAATTTTATTTTTGATTTATTCGATTGACTTAATTTTCGAATTAAGTATCTTTTGGATTTATTGAAAATAAATAGATTTAAATATTGGGATTAATATTCTCGTCACATGGAGCATTCAAGAACGAAGACTGAAGACTAGAAGATGCATATGAAGATGGAATAAAGCCATGATAGTCGGGAAAATAATTTTCTAGCATTATTTTGACTATTTGATACTATGTGCTTTATTGCTTGTATGCATGCTTATGTGTTTAATTATGCATTAGATAGCGTATCCATTTGTTATAAAAAGCTAAGTGGGAGAGGGGATGGAAACATTCCCGTGGTCTCCATTACTGTTCTCTTGGTGACATTTATGAGCTTTCGAAGTTCATATAGATATGTCATTGGAGGAGAATTCTTGTAATTCCTTTTACAAGAAACATTGATCAAGTTTATCAAACAATGCCTAATTTGTCTTTCTGAAACTGACTTCAAGTCGACTCATTCTCACCCCGGGGAGTGGAATGGAGCCAAAGCCACTTGGTCATGTGGATGACACAAATTAGAGATCTTCGTACCATTCTTTGATAGATGGATCGATTGTCTGCTCGGCTCCCTCATTTATGAGAGATAGGGTTGTTCGCATGGTGAATCACTGGTTAGAAACTTCGAGTTTCACTTATGATTCTCCGCGTCTTGATCTACGAAAATCGAATGGTTCTTGTAATTGGGAGTCAATTATAAAAGTCTCTTAGTGTAGTAAACGTCCACACCACGTGGCTTGCTATACTGACGGATTTTGGATTAATTGATGTAGACAGTTGTAAGTAATTGTGAAGAGTTGTGAAATTATCGTAAACGTCCACACCACGTGGCTTGCGGTGATGTAGCAATTCCAAACGATGTACTTTGGTGCTGAGTAATGGTTTACACTTAGATACGCGTTATAGTATTCTTCCCCACGAAGTCACGCTATAATCGATGTATGACCAAAGAAAAATCTAATTGCTAAATCATTTAGGTGGGTAAACGTCCACACCACGTGGCTTGCCTTACCTGATGGGATTTTAGATGTAATTAGTAATTTAATGATATTATTTGAGGGAGATAATATCGGACATTAAATTAATTGTTTGTTTGTATGTGCTTATAGGTTTAGAGAATAGCTATGAATCCACTTTATGTGATACTCAAGGAACATAAACTCACTGGTCCCAATTACATTGATTGGAAGAGAAATTTAGACATTGTCCTGACTTCTGAGGAGTACAAGTTTGTACTCCATGAAGTGTGCCCTGCCGAGCCCACGGCTGCCTCAACTGATGAGGAAAAACTGGCATATCGGAAGTGGAAAAAGGCTGATGAAATGGCTAGGTGTTATATTTTGGCTTCCATGTCAAATGTACTCCAAACCCAACATGAGCCGATGGACACTGCCTATGATATGATGTTTAACCTCAAGGAGATGTTTGGGGAGCAAGATCGTGCGGCTAGGCAAGAAGCCATGAGAGTCCTCATGTCGACTACTCAGTCTGAAGGAACGCCCGTTGGGGAGCACGTTCTTAAGA
This sequence comes from Euphrasia confusa, assembly GCA_954870475.1. NCBI lineage: Eukaryota > Viridiplantae > Streptophyta > Magnoliopsida > Lamiales > Orobanchaceae > Euphrasia > Euphrasia confusa. Next base: position 11,114,521 of record OX940954.1, on the reverse strand, counting down.
TGATGAGTTTGTTGAATGAACTTGAGGTCCTAGGAGCTTCTATTGATGCTGAGACGCAAGTCGACATCATACTCCAGTCTCTGACCCCTAGTTTTGAGCAGTTTCGTATGAGCTATAATATGGGTAAACTATCTTATACTCTTGCGCAACTCCTGACTGAACTAAAGGCGGCAGAGGGGATCTACAAGAAGGGCAAGTCTCAAGCGCTTGTAGCTACCAAATCCAAGGGCTCGAAGCCTGTTGGAGGTAGGGGCAAGAAAAGGAAGCAAGCCTGGAAACCCAGTGGTGCCAAGAGGAATGGACCACGAGTGGGGGCTGCAAAGCCAAGGGGCAAGTGCTTCCGATGCAACAAGTCTGGACACTGGAAGTCTGAATGTCCTCTCAAAGGTACAAATTTTTCTTTAGTCGTAAAAACATAGTCAGCGGTATTATCTACCAGAATTCTGGTGTGTAGATATGGAACCACTGACGGTATGTGCATTCTTGAATGCAGGGGTTCCAGAAAACCCGGCGACTTAGAGAAGAAGAGTTCGAGTCTACATGGGCGAAGCTGTTGGGGTAGCAGCGGTTGCAGTGGAAGACATTTATCTGTTTTCAGTAGTTTTAGGATTTCATTTCAAGTTTATTGCATTATGTACCCCTTTATTTTAGAAAGAACTTATGTTCTGGATTTCTATTATTTATGAATGGATATTTTATTTCTTTAATCATATCATGATTTGGATAAGAAATAATGGTGTTATCTATTCTGGTACATTAGATAGCAATATATAATGACGAATCCTTAGTCTACCACGATGCAACAATCCGTTGTATAACTTGTTTTACTTATTAGATGTATTTCTTTATTAATCATTATACTTGTGGATTCTTATACTTAGTAGTATTTATTCAAATAAAGATTCAAAAGGTCGAAATTGATTTAATCAATTATAGTTGAAGGAATGGACCTTCCGACCTAAGAATTGAATTTGGAAGATAATACAACTAAGCATACCTTTCGGTAAAGGATAGAATTCGGACAAGTATTAAGAATGATCAATGATATGTGTAAGGTGCGAGTAGTTCTTTTAAGAATACTCGAAGATGGATTAGAATGCTTGATGTGCCATAAAAGCGAAGTGTTTTAGTCACAGAGCAATTATGGGGAACCTTCAAAGTATATCCATTGGAAGCCTGCGACTTAGTCGCGGAGGCTACCACATAACACAATCAAAGATTGAGATTAAGTCTCAAATGACTACACCATACACTTACGTGTAGAGATGGTGAGTCAGTAAGAAATAGAATTCTAATAGTAAAAGGACAAGTTGTTCGGAACTACCTATGTTCTATGGATATTCCTGGAGACAACGGCATATTTAATATGGTTGTAGGATATCCTAGATGAACAAAGTATTGTGTGTTCTATAGTACTATGAACCAGAAGGACGTATAACGCCCGGTTCTTAGAGAAAGGCTATTAGAAGAACCACAAAGCCCGAACTGACGCAGTACCTTGGAATGAGAAAAAGGACAAAGACTAGGAACCAGCCAAACCGAGTAGAGGTACACCACATACTGTTGGAGTGGTATACTTAATGTCTAGATTTGAGTATTGTGAACTCCTTGTACACTTTCATTTACCTATTAAATACAAACATTCATTTGCTTTTAATTATTGTTAATTAAATACATGCAAATTATAGTCCTGGATTTTATACGTTGTAGTTAGTATGGTGTGTCGGGCCCACACAGAAGATCATACTATCGGTTACTCGTATTTAATCGAACAGATGCTCACGACCTAGATGGACACGGACCAATCCATCGGTATAGTCGTTGTGTGAGAGAGAAAATAATTTGTCTTTATTATTTTATCACACTTGTACACTTGGTGTATTGAGCGGATCGATTGAGACTCATCAATTAGGTTTGCTCGGCGATAATTGATTAGAGACTCAGTGTATTTTATTCTTAATCCCCGATACAATTGCGGGTGTGTATATTTAGTATAAGTGACTTTGATTTTCCAAAGGAATTGACCGGTTTAATTATTGGGTCAATTACCGGTTAAGTTGGGTCACTATATTTTATATATGGCATGCCGTGAATTATTGACGGGACAGTGTATCCCGGAAGGGTTGATAATATCCCCGAGATGAGCTCATAAGGATTTATTATGTAAACCTCGCGAGTGGATTTAATTCCGCATAATAAATAAGGTTGAGTGGTACTAGTCTCGGATAAAAGAGATGAATAAATTTATTAAGCAATAAATAAATTTTATTCATGGATATTTATATCTTAAATACACGGAATAAATAATACTACCGGAGAAATATTATTTGGATATAATATGGTTTAATATTGGGAGTGCAATTAAATTTATATAGTGGAAAATAAATTTAATTAATATTGATAAGGATTAATGGACTTGGGCAGTGGGCTCAATTTAATCTTCAATATTGGAAGCCCAATATTCCACCTCCTTTATATCCCCTACGTAGCCTATAAAAGCACTTCATGGCCTTCATAATAGACAAGACAAGATAATCATACTTGATTAGTCTAGAGAGTTGAAGGAGATCCATAGGAGTTCGATAGATCGTCGCCCACCCGACGTTCGAACGGAGTGCAAGGAATACGTGGGAAGATTCAAAGGTCATCTTGATTTCGTTTCTCCGAACAACGAATGGAAAGGTAAAAATCTAAACGCCCTTGATTTATTCGGTTTTGGTTTATCGAGAATACCGTAGAACAAAGATCCGAAGATTGAAACCCGGATTAGACGACGAACGTGTGGTGGCGATTTTGAATCGCCGGACCACGGCGATCGCCGCCTAGGGCTTCGACCGAGCGCCTAAAGGGCGAACCCCGGCTGGGAGCCGGGGTGCGATCGATCACCCGATCGATCGCGGGCGGCTGCTGGGCTCGACAGCCCAGCTGGAGGCGCGCCACCCCAGGCGGCGGCGAGTCGCCGGACTCGCCGCGGGGGCTGCTGGAGCAGCCCTGGCCGATCGCTTGGAGCGATCGGCGATCGATCGCGATACGCGATCTCTCGATCGCGTGAAACCCTAGCCGAGGGGTTCGGCTGGGCGTGCGCGTGGTTTCGGCCACGTCGTGCGTTCGGTCGGGCTCCGGTGCGTGCAACGGTGTTCGCGTGATCTCCGGCGGATGGTTTTGATCGGGTTATTGGTTTCCGCAAATTTAAATAGCCCGGGATATCGAATTCCAACACATACTGCACCTACTGTTATTACTGTTATACACCGGGACGCCATTGCAGTGGGAGGTTGTTAAGACAACCGGAGATGTTCATAAGACTAGAAGAGTTTTTAACTCTGGATCTGGTAAAGATGAAATCGATCCCTAGCTCTGCACAAAGGCAGTACTAGATCTAAATTTGCCTGCTTAGAAAACAATAAGGATTATTGTTAAGAGGCAAGATCATTTAGAGTACAAGCTTAGTAAATCCATTATGGATTGAAACAAAGCTATGAATCGTGGAACTTGCGAATTGATGGGATAATCCATTTGATGGATTCATCAAAAGGCATAGACGAAAGGTGTATTGGAGACGTAATGGAAACAAGGTGGTGTTTCTCGGATATAAGATTGAGTAGAAGTTAGAGCATGTTCTTAAGATCGTTCGTTCTAACGATAAGAACATTGTACTTCTCCTAGATATCTTATACGATTATGGTTTGTTTTAAACATGCATACTTCTGAGAAAGGTTATTGCCTTTCAGAAACAGAATATACATCTATCTAAAGGGTATGTGTTTCGAACGCATGAAGGAGATAGATGAGGACAAAGCAGTTTCCTACACTTCAAGTGTGGAAAGCTTTATAGATGCAATGTTGTAAAACGAGAATCTGATATCAACTATGCGGTTTGCGTAGTGGGAGGATATCAAGGTAATCTAGACAAGAGAATTTCGGATGCTGTAATAGTACTTGCGAAGTACTGGATTACTAAGCAAGACGAAACCTTCTTGGATTACATGTTCTTAGATCTCAAATCAGAAAAGGACCAGTGTAAGTCGATATCAGGCTATGTGTTCACTTTTAGAAAGAGGTGGAACCATGAAATGAAAGAGTGATAAGCAGGACGCTTCTCAGACTCTCTCATAACCGAATAGCAGCCTCAGAGGCAGCGGAAGTTTTGGTTAGGTTCCGGGATGACCTCTGGACTTGGATATGACTCTTGGTTTACCAAAGGCTATTGTATAGCGGTGCATGGTAAACTGGAAGAAGTCATAAGTTCAAAAAGTGATGATAACACATAGAGCAAGTACCACCTGATACGAGTCATCGTCTAGGGAGACGACGCAGTAGTCACCAAGATAACTTCAGAGCGGCAACCTAGATTGCTCATTCACATAATACTTCAGGGAAGTATAACTTAAGCACGTGATGAGTATGGGAGTCGGGAGTTTGGAGGAAATGGCCAGACCTTAGTACAAGTGGGAGATTGTTGGAGTTGTGTACTTAATGTCTAGATTTAAGTATCGGTAAACTCCCGGTCATAGCATTTAACTTATTTAATTAATAAACAATTATTTGCATTTAATTATTATTAATTAATTATGCAAAATTATAGTCCTGGATTTTATACGTTGTAGTTAGTATGGTGTTGCATGGGCACACAGAAGATCATACTATCGGTTACTCGTATATAATCAAACAGATGCTCACGACCTAGATGGACCCGGACCAATCCATCGGTATAGTCGTTGTGTGAGAGAGAAAATAATTTATCTTAATTATTTTATCACACTTGTACACTTGGTGTATTGGGCGGATCGCTTGAGATTTATTGATTAGGATTGCCTTGGATAATCAATTTAAATCTCAGAGTATTTTATTCTTAATCCCCGATACTATTGCGGGTGTGTATATTTAATATTAGAGACTTTGATTTTCCAAAGGAATTAACCGATTTAATTATTGGGTTGATTACCGGTTAAGTTGGGTCGCTATATTTTATATATGACATGCCGTGAATACTTGACGGGAAAGTGTATCCCGGAAGGGTTGATAATATCCCCTAGATGAGTTCATAAGGAATTATTGTGTAAACCTCATGAGTGGATTTGTTCCGCACAATAATTAAGGTTGACTGGTACTAGTCTCGGATACAAGAGATGAATATAATTTATTGAGCAATAAATAAATTTATTCATGGATATTTAAATCTTAAATACACGGAATAAATAATACTACCGGAGAAATATGATTTTATATAATATGGTTTAATATTGGGAGTGCAATTAATTTATATAGTGGAAAATAAATTAATTAATATTGATAAGGATTAATGGACTTGAGCATTGGGCTCAATTTAATCTTCAATATTGGAAGCCCAATATTCCACCTCCTTATGATCCCCTACGTAGCCTATGAAAGCACTACATGGCCTTCATAATTCATAACTTGGAATAAGACAAGAATATCAATATTTTGATAGTTCTAGAGAGTTGAAGGAGATCCATAGGAGTTCGATAGATCGTCTCCCACACGACGTTCGGACGAGGTGCAAGGAATACGTAGGAAGATCGCAAGGTCATCAACGTTTGATTTCGTTTCTCCGCACAACGAATCGAGGTACATAATCATAAACCCCTCTATGATTATTTGTTCATAATAATTGTGATATATACATGAACAAGACGATCCGGGAAAACATCGAGACCTAGATACGGGGATCGTTGGATCCCCGTGGGGATCGAACGAGGGGCGGTCGAACCCTAGGGTTTCGACCGCCGGTACCGCGACGAAGGGAGCCCCGGCTGGACGCCGGGGCAAGCGATCGATGGCAGTCGATCGCTGGGGATGCCACGGGCTGGTGCCGTGGCGGATCCCCACCCCTCGACGGCGGCGTGTGTTGGAGTGGTATACTTAATGTCTAGATTTGAGTATTGTGAACTCCTTGTACACTTTCATTTACCTATTAAATACAAACATTCATTTGCTTTTAATTATTGTTAATTAAATACATGCAAATTATAGTCCTGGATTTTATACGTTGTAGTTAGTATGGTGTGTCGGGCCCACACAGAAGATCATACTATCGGTTACTCGTATTTAATCGAACAGATGCTCACGACCTAGATGGACACGGACCAATCCATCGGTATAGTCGTTGTGTGAGAGAGAAAATAATTTGTCTTAATTATTTTATCACACTTGTACACTTGGTGTATTGAGCGGATCGATTGAGACTCATCAATTAGGTTTGCTCGGCGATAATTGATTTGAGACTCAGTGTATTTTATTCTTAATCCCCGATATTGTTGCGGGTGTGTATATTCAATATAAGTGACTTTGATTTACCAAAGGAATTAACCGATTTAATTATTGGGTTAATTACCGGTTAAGTTGGGTCACTATATTTTATATATGGCATGCCGTGAATGATTGACCGGACAGTGTATCCCGGAAGGGTTGATAATATCCCCGAGATGAGCTCATAAGGATTTATTATGTAAACCTCGCGAGTGGATTTAATTCCGCATAATAAATAAGGTTGAGTGGTACTAGTCTCGGATAAAAGAGATGAATAAATTTATTAAGCAATAAATAAATTTTATTCATGGATATTTATATCTTAAATACACGGAATAAATAATACTACCGGAGAAATATTATTTGGATATAATATGGTTTAATATTGGGAGTGCAATTAAATTTATATAGTGGAAAATAAATTTAATTAATATTGATAAGGATTAATGGACTTGGGCAGTGGGCTCAATTTAATCTTCAATATTGGAAGCCCAATATTCCACCTCCTTTAGATCCCCTATGTAGCCTATAAAAGCACTACATGGCCTTCATAATAGACAAGACAAGATAATCATACTTGATTAGTCTAGAGAGTTGAAGGAGATCCATAGGAGTTCGATAGATCGTCGCCCACCCGACGTTCGAACGGAGTGCAAGGAATACGTGGGAAGATTCAAAGGTCATCTTGAATTCGTTTCTCCGAACAACGAATCGAAAGGTAAAAATCTAAACGCCCTTGATTTATTCGATTTTGGTTTATCAAGAATACCGTAGAACAAAGATCCGAAGATCGAAACTCGGAATAGACGGACGAACGCGTGGTGGTGGCGAAGCCACCGGACCACGGCATCCGCCCGCTAGGGTTTCGGCGGGGCGACGGGGGCCGAACCCTCGGCTTGGCCGAGGGTGTGCGATCGACCGCGAAGGGTCGATCGCTGGGCACGGGCTGGTGCCGTGCCCAACCCCGCCGTGAAGGCGGGGGCCTCCAGGCGGCGGAGAGTCGCCGGACTCGCCGCGGGGGCTGCCGGAGCAGCCCCACCCCAACCGATCGCCGGCGTGCGATTGGTGATCGCATCGAGCCCCGCGTGCGGGGGCTCGGGCTGGGCGTGCGCGCGGCTTCGGCCGCGTCGTGCGTTCGGCTCGTGCTCCGGATCGTACGTGGTGCTCGCGTGATCTCCGGCGGATGGTTTTGATCGGGTTATTGGTTTCCGCAAATTTAAATAGCCCGGGATATCGAATTCCAACAACTGGTATCAGAGCGTGGTTTACGTTCGCGGTATTTTCGATAAAATTGTTCTACCTTGCAGGGTTCCGACTATTATGGCTTAATTTATTATTCGTTTAATTTATTTTGTCATGTATGTTGGTTTGATTAAACTCTCGGACATGTCGAGATTCGTTTTTGGTGGTGAATGCTTGTAATAGTAAAAATTCGGGGGTTGACCGAATTTAGGATTTATTATTACGTTCTACGTTTTTCCGGAAATTGTATAGGGTCGATTTCATGTATAGAATCGATACCGGATAGTGTAAAATTAAATTTTTGTAATTTATTTTGCGTTGGATCGATGCCGAAACGACCGCCGGAGAAGACGCGTGACGAAGGAGATGATCGTGAGGGTGAGGACAAGGATCGACCATCCCCATGGTCGATCCCACGAGGATGATCGACCCACGCCCAAAGGGGGCTGCCCGCGGGAGCTCCGGCCACGCCGGCCACCATGGGAGGTGGCGCGTGGGCTGGACGGCGGAGGCTTGAAGGCGGCGGTCGAGGGGTGGCGCGGGGATCCCCACCCCGTGCTATCCCGGTCCGGTAATTCGCTTTCCTAATTGGTTCGGGTTTTTCCTATTTGAGTGTTCCTATTTTTGGGAACTCTCATGGATTAGGAAAAGAATCAATTTGGAATTAATTAGGATTCCTAATTGATTATTTCTTTTTTATGGAAATATTCATGGATTAGGAATCTAATTAATTTGGAAAGTAGAAGAGTCCTAAATTATTTTATTTCCTTATTTCATTATGGAAATCATCTAGAATATTCCAAGTGGGTCTTGGATAGATTATTCTAGAGATTTAATGAAGTAGAAAGGGAAGATAAAATAAATAAAAATATTAATAATATTTAATTTTATTTTTGATTTATTCGATTGACTTAATTATTATTAATTAAGTATCTTTTGGATTTATTAAAAATAAATAGATTTAAATATTGGAAATTAATATTCTCGTCACATGGAGCATTCAAGAACGAAGACTAAAGACTAGAAGATGCGTACGGAGATGGAGTAAAGCCATAATAGTCGGAAAATAATATTCTAGTAATTATTTTGACTATGTGATAATATTATGTGCTTTATTACATGTATGCATGCTATATGTGTTTACTTTTATGCACTAGATAGCGTATCCCTTTATTGTAAAAAGCTAAGTGGGAGAGGGTATGGAAACATACCCATGGTCTCCATTGCTGCTCTCTTGGTGACTTTTATAAACTTTTGAAGTTTATATAGATAGGTCATTGGAGGAGAGTTCTTGTAATTCCTCTTACGAGAAACATTGATTAAGTTCATCAAACAATGCCTAATTTGTCTTTCCAAAACTGACTTCAAGTCGACTCATTCTCACCCCGGGGAGTGGAATGGAGCCAGAGCCACTTGGTCATGTCGAGGACACAAATTAGAGGCAGTCGTACCATTCTTTGATAGATGGATCGATTGTCTGCTCGGCTCCCTCATTTATGAGAGATAGGGTTGTTCGCATGGTGAATCACTGGTTAGAAACTTCGAGTTTCACTTATGATTCTCCGCGTCTTGATTTACAAGATTAAATGGGTCAAGTAATTGGATTTCAATTATATAAATCTTCTGGTGTAGTAAACGTCCACACGAACGTGGCTTGCTATACTGGATGGGATTTTAGAATAATTGATGTAGACAGTTATAGGGAATTGTGAGGGATTGTGAGTTATCGTAAACGTCCACACGAACGTGGCTTGCGGTGATGTAGCAATTCTAAACGATTCACCTTGGTACTGAGTAATGGTTTACACTTAGATACGCTTTATAGTATTCTTCCCAACGAAGTAACGCTATAATGATGTATGACCGAAGCAAATCTAATTTCTAAATCATTTGGGTGGGTAAACGTCCACACGAACGTGGCTTGCTTTAACCTGGTGGGATTTTAGATGTGATTAGTGATTTAATGATATTATTTGAGGGAGATAATATCGGATATTAAATTGTTTGTTTGTTTTATGTGCTTATAGGTTAGGAATGACTGTGACCCCACTTTGTGATATACTTAAAGATGAAAACTCACTGGTTCCATATAGTACTGATTGGAAAAGAAATCTAGACATTGTTCAAACTGTCAAGCTTTCTGAATCCACTGTTGTTCCAACTACGTTGAGACATGGTGTGGAAACTAGGCAAGAGGTGTTTAACATACCCACGGAATTGTTCCTCAATGAGTCCCTTAAAAACGGCTCGGCGAAGGCGATTTTTGTGCGTAAGTTAAGAGAAACACGAGCTCTTGTGGCTAGGCTAAAAGAAAAGCGTGCAAAGAGACCCAGTGGTTTAAAACCACAGATTGGGGAAAGCAAGCGGTTTCGCAGATGCTTTCGATGCAAACAGTTTGGGCACTGGAGGTCTGATTGTCCTCTCATCAAAGGTACGAAATTTTCCTTAGTCACCGAAACATTGTTAGTGGTGTTATCTACCAGCACCTGGTGTGTAGATACGGGGGCCACTGATCATGTCTGCAATTCATTGCAGGGGTTCCAGGAAACCCGGAGACTTAGAGAGGGAGAGATCGTGGTCTACATGGGCAATGCCGCGAAGGTGGCGGCTGTTGCAGTGGGAGACGTTCACTTACGCTTTAGTAGTGATAGGGTTTTAGTTTTACAAAATTGTCTTTATGTACCCAACTTTAGAAAGAATTTAATTTCGGTTTCTAAACTTATTTTGAATGGATATTCTGTTTCTTTTGACCACTCTGTGATCATAAGAAGAAACAGTGAGATTATCTGTTCTGGAACATTGGTGGACTATTTGTATGTGCTAAATCCTGAGTCTAACACGATGCAACTAACTGAGAGTAATAACACATCTACGAACACCAATAAGAGAAAGGAACCTTCTAAGATGAATCAATTATACTTGTGGCACCTAAGGCTAGGTCATATTAACTCAAATAGAATTCAAAGGTTGAAAGCTGATGGTCTCATCAGTGGTGTTGAAGGAGAGGACCTTCCAACCTGCGAATCCTGTTTAGAGGGAAAAATGACCAAGCGTTCTTTTTCTGGTAAAGGACGAAGGGCTGAACAAGTATTGGATTTGATTCACTCTGATGTATGCGGACCTATGTCTACTCAGGCAAGGGGAGGGTACGAGTATTTCATCACTTTCACTGATGATTACTCAAGGTATGGATTTGTATACCTGATGCGCCGCAAGAGCGAATCCTTTGACAAGTTCAAGGAGTTCAAGGCTTTTGCGGAGAACCTTCAAGGTAAATCCATTAAATGCCTGCGATCTGATCGCGGAGGCGAGTACCTGTCTGGAGAATTCAAGGCATACATGGCAGAGAATGGGATTGATTCCCAAATGACATCACCATATACTCCTCAGCAGAATGGTGTGTCGGAAAGAAGGAATAGGACTCTTATGGAAATGGTGCGTTCAATGATGAGTTACTCGGACTTACCTACTATGTTCTGGGGATATGCCTTGGAAACGGCGGCGTACATTCTCAACATGGTTCCAACAAAAACGGTACCCACCACACCCATGGAAAGGTGGAGCGGGCGCAAGCCTAGCCTCAGGCACCTTCGGATCTGGGGTTGTCCAGCACATGTGTTGCGACAAGGTGCCGATAAGTTAGAACCTAGATCAGAATTACGGCTGTTTGTAGGATACCCGAAAGGAACTAAAGGTGGCATGTTCTATAGTCCTACGGACCAGAAGATCGTTATAAGTACTAACGCTCGGTTCTTAGAGGAAGACTATGTCATGGACCACAAGCCCAAAACTGACATAATACTTGATGAGTTGAGAGGTAACAAGGAAGACTTAGATACAGCCGGACCGAGTATAGATACACCACTAGAATCTGCACCTGACACTGTCACTGTTAATACACCGGAACGCCGTCGTAGTGGGAGGGTTGTTAAGCAACCAGACCGATGGATTGGACTGGGTGAGTCTTCGGACTCTGGACCTGGAGTTCATGAAATCGATCCCTGGACCTATGATGAGGCGGTACAAGATATAGATGCGCCTTCTTGGAAGAAAGCGATGAAATCCGAAATAGAATCTATGGATTCTAATAAAGTCTGGGATCTTGTAGAACCACCAAACGGCGTAAAGCCAATTGGGTGTAAATGGGTCTACAAGAGAAAGAGAGGATCTGACGGAAAGGTTGAAACCTTTAAAGCTCGGCTTGTTGCGAAAGGATATACTCAGAAAGAGGGAATCGATTATGAGGAGACCTTCTCGCCGGTAGCCAAGATAAAGTCGATCCGGATTCTCTTATCCATAGCAGCTCATATGGATTATGAGGTGTGGCAAATGGATGTCAAGACAGCTTTCCTAAATGGAAGTCTTGACGAGACGATTTATATGAAACAACCAGAAGGATTCATTGCTAAGGGGCGAGATCATCTAGTGCAAGCTTAATCGATCCATTTATGGATTGAAACAAGCCTCGAGATCGTGGAACCTGCGGTTTGACGAAGTAGTCCAATCTTTTGGATTCAGTCAAAGCATGGACGAATCGTGTGTGTATTGGAAACGTGATGGGAAGAAGGTGGTGTTTCTCGTGCTTTATGTAAACGACATTCTTCTCATTGGCAACAGTGTGAAAATGTTATCAGACATAAAGGGATGGTTGTCTAGACAATTCGATATGAAAGATTTGGGAGAAGTCGGGCATGTTCTAGGGATCAAGGTTATAAGGGATCGCCGGAATAGAACATTGTACCTATCCCAGCAATCTTACATAGACACGATTCTGGCTCGTTTTAACATGCAAGATTCCAAGAAGGGTGAGCTGCCCTTCAGTAAAGGAACTTATCTTTCTTAGGAGATGTGTCCTCAGACACAAAAGGAGAAAGATGAAATGAAAGCAGTTCCCTACTCTTCGGCTGTGGGAAGCTTGATGTATGCAATGTTATGCACGAGGCCTGATATCTGCTATGCAGTTGGCGTAGTAGCGAGATATCAGAGTAACCCTGGAAAGGCTCATTGGACTGCCGTAAAGAGTATTTTCAAGTATTTGCGAAATACTAGGGATTATGTTATAAGTTACGGGGCAGACAATCTGATTCCTTTGGGTTATACGGATTCGGTTTTCCAAGCTAATAAGGACCGGTGTAAGTCGTTATCAGGCTATGTGTTTCACTATTAAAGGAGGAGGAGTTTTAACATGGAAGAGTGATAAGCACGACCCTTTTCGGACTCTCCCATGGGTAACCAAATAGCGGCCTCAGAGGCAGCGGAAGATTTGGTATGGCTCCGGTATTACCTCTGGGACTTAGATGTGATTCTTAGTTTACCAAAGGCTATGTAAATAGCGGTGCAGTGGCAAACTTTAAGAGATCACGAGTCCATGAGTGTAAGATAACACATAGGGCAAGTACCACCTGATACGAGTCATCGTCAGAGGGACGATGCAGTAGTCACCAAGATAGCTTCAGAGCGGCAACCTAGATTGCTCATTCACTTGGTACTTCTTGGAAGTATTTTTTAAAGCACGTGATGAGTATGGGAGTCGGGAGTTTGGAGGATAAGACTAGACCTTAGTATAAGTGGGAGATTGTTGGAGTGGTATACTTAATGTCTAGATTTGAGTATTGTGAACTCCTTGTACACTTTCATTTACCTATTAAATACAAACATTCATTTGCTTTTAATTATTGTTAATTAAATACATGCAAATTATAGTCCTGGATTTTATACGTTGTAGTTAGTATGGTGTGTCGGGCCCACACAGAAGATCATACTATCGGTTACTCGTATTTAATCGAACAGATGCTCACGACCTAGATGGACACGGACCAATCCATCGGTATAGTCGTTGTGTGAGAGAGAAAATAATTTGTCTTAATTATTTTATCACACTTGTACACTTGGTGTATTGAGCGGATCGATTGAGACTCATCAATTAGGTTTGCTCGGCGATAATTGATTTGAGACTCAGTGTATTTTATTCTTAATCCCCGATATTGTTGCGGGTGTGTATATTCAATATAAGTGACTTTGATTTACCAAAGGAATTAACCGATTTAATTATTGGGTTAATTACCGGTTAAGTTGGGTCACTATATTTTATATATGGCATGCCGTGAATGATTGACCGGACAGTGTATCCCGGAAGGGTTGATAATATCCCCGAGATGAGCTCATAAGGATTTATTATGTAAACCTCGCGAGTGGATTTAATTCCGCATAATAAATAAGGTTGAGTGGTACTAGTCTCGGATAAAAGAGATGAATAAATTTATTAAGCAATAAATAAATTTTATTCATGGATATTTATATCTTAAATACACAGAATAAATAATACTACCGGAGAAATATTATTTGGATATAATATGGTTTAATATTGGGAGTGCAATTAAATTTATATAGTGGAAAATAAATTTAATTAATATTGATAAGGATTAATGGACTTGGGCAGTGGGCTCAATTTAATCTTCAATATTGGAAGCCCAATATTCCACCTCCTTTAGATCCCCTATGTAGCCTATAAAAGCACTACATGGCCTTCATAATAGACAAGACAAGATAATCATACTTGATTAGTCTAGAGAGTTGAAGGAGATCCATAGGAGTTCGATAGATCGTCGCCCACCCGACGTTCGAACGGAGTGCAAGGAATACGTGGGAAGATTCAAAGGTCATCTTGAATTCGTTTCTCCGAACAACGAATCGAAAGGTAAAAATCTAAACGCCCTTGATTTATTCGATTTTGGTTTATCAAGAATACCGTAGAACAAAGATCCGAAGATCGAAACTCGGAATAGACGGACGAACGCGTGGTGGTGGCGAAGCCACCGGACCACGGCATCCGCCCGCTAGGGTTTCGGCGGGGCGACGGGGGCCGAACCCTCGGCTTGGCCGAGGGTGTGCGATCGACCGCGAAGGGTCGATCGCTGGGCACGGGCTGGTGCCGTGCCCAACCCCGCCGTGAAGGCGGGGGCCTCCAGGCGGCGGCGAGTCGCCGGACTCGCCGCGGGGGCTGCCGGAGCAGCCCCACCCCAACCGATCGCCGGCGTGCGATCGGTGATCGCATCGAGCCCCGCGTGCGGGGGCTCGGGCTGGGCGTGCGCGCGGCTTCGGCCGCGTCGTGCGTTCGGCTCGTGCTCCGGATCGTACGTGGTGCTCGCGTGATCTCCGGCGGATGGTTTTGATCGGGTTATTGGTTTCCGCAAATTTAAATAGCCCGGGATATCGAATTCCAACAGCGTGCGCGCGGGGAAGAGCTCCGGCCGAAGCCGAAGCGGGCGATCGACCGAAGTCGATCGCGGAGGGCAGTCGCGGGCTGGTACCGCGACTGGAAGCCCTTCACCCCGTAGGGTGGTGGCGGTGAGTCGCCGGACTCACCGCCGGCGGGTGCTGGTCCGACAGCCCCGCGGGGATGCACCCCGCATCCCCAGCGATCGCCATGCACGGCGATCGCGAACCCCAGCCGCGATGGGGTTCGGCTAGGGTTTAGCCGCGGGTTCATCCCGCGGCGATGCTCTTGTCGAGCCCGGCTTCGTGTGTGGTTCGCGTTCGTGGTTTCCGGCGACGGGGTTTCGGTCGGGTTATCGATTCCGCATTTTTTTTGATAGCCCGGGACATCAAATCCCAGCAGAACCGCATCAGCATACGTTCAGGAACAACAAAAACGGCCTATGAGATTTTGAACAGTAGGAAGCCTAATTTGAAATACTTTCATGTGTTTGGCTCTGTTTGTTATGTGTTGAATGATAGGGAACCTAGATCTAAACTTGATCCAAAGTCACTTAAAGGATTATTTGTTGGATACTCTAGGAATAGTCATGCCTATCGTATTTTTATCATACAAACTAGAACCATCATTGAATCTGTTAATGTTGATTTTGATGATCTTAGTCGACTCAGGAAACCCAAAGAAGAAGATGTACAAGGTTTGCTCGAGCCTGCCGCAGTAGCAGAAATTGAAGGCAGTTTCACACCTGCGCAGCCTACTGCCGCACCTACTGGCTCGAATGATGATGCCCAACCTTCTACAGCGTCTCCTGAGCAATCAAACGATGAAAGCACCCCACAACAATCAGATTCATCAGATGTTGAAGAGACGTCAAACCAACGACGAAGGGATCCCCCAAGGCATGTTATCCGAAACCACCCTTCGAGTCAATTGTTGGCCACACGCATGAGAGCTCGTCCGTACATCAACTACCGCAACATGACCAAGAATGTAAGCATGTCTGCCACATGCATTGAGATAGGCATTGTCTCGTATCTCTCCACGGTAGAACCGAAAAATATCAAAGAAGCATTGGCCGATGAATTTTGGATCATGGCAATGCAAGAAGAGATGAACGAGTTTGAAAGAAACAAAGTTTGGAAGCTCATTCCTCGTCCCAAAAACAAGAATGTAATCGGGACAAAGTGGATTTTCAAGAACAAATCAAATGAGCATGGGCAGGTTGTGCGCAACAAGGCAAGACTCGTGGCACAAGGCTACACCCAAATTGAAGGCATTGATTTCGATGAGACCTTTGCCCCCGTAGCACGCATGGAGTCCATACGTTTGCTTATTGCTATTGCATGCCACCTCAACATCACCTTACATCAAATGGACGTGAAGGCAGCCTTTCTCAACGGCATACTTGAAGAGGAGGCATACGTTGCACAACCTAAAGGCTTCGAAGATCCAAAATTTCCTGACCATGTGTATCAATTACACAAGGCATTGTACGGCCTAAAACAAGCTCCTAGAGCTTGGTATGGCTGCCTAACAGATTTTCTACTCAGTTTCGGATTCACTCGAGGCACTGCCGACAAAACACTGTTTGTTAAATTCAATTCTTCCGATATTTTAATTGCAAAAATCTATGTTGATGATATTGTCTTTGGATCCACATGTGAAAACATGCTTAAGGCATTCACCTCTGCCATGGCATCAAAATTTGAGATGAGCATGGTAGGAGAACTAACTCATTTTTTAGGGCTCCACATCAAGCAATCATTAACTGGAACTTTCATCTCACAAGCCACATATGCTAAGAATCTCATCAAAAGATTCCAACTTGATGGATCCAAACCCATGAGAACACCTATGGGTTCAACGGACAAGATCTCCCGAGGCACTGATACTGCCGCAGTGGATCAGACACTCTACCGATCCATGATAGGGAGTTTACTTTATCTTACGGCAACTATACCTGATATTATGTACAACGTTTGTTTATGTGCCAGGTTTCAAGCGGATCCAAGGGAAGAACACTTGAAGGCAGTCAAACGCATCATACGATATGTTGCCGCATCAGTCGAGTTAGGCATATGGTATACCAAAGATACCAATACCGATTTAGTTGGATTTTCCGATGCCGACTGGGCTGGAGACATGGATGATCGCAAGAGTACAAGCGGTGGATGTTGTTTGGAAATAACATCATTTCATGGCATAGCCGCAAGCAAAACTGCATTTCTCTATCCACCGCCGAATCAGAATATGTTGCCGCAGGAAGCTGTTGTACCCAACTCATCTGGCTAAAGCACATGCTTGATGACTACCATTTGGATAGCAACATTTTTACACTCTACTGCGACAATACGAGTGCCATAAATATCAGTCATAATCCAGTGCAGCACTCAAGAACCAAACACATCAGCATAAGGCATCATTTCATACGAGATTTGGTGGATAAACGTCTCTTGAGGATTGATCACATCCCAACAGAGAAGCAAATCGCTGATATCTTCACCAAGCCACTGAACTCAGAACGTTTCATTGCTCTAAGGAATTCTTTGTGCATGTGCATCATGCCTTAGATGCTGATCTGCATCATGCTGCCGCATTGGCATGCCTACTGAACCTCTGCCACAGCATTCTGCCTTAGTCAACTTATGAGATTAAAATTTTCCGAAGGAAGAGAAAATACCCAAACCACTTTAGGCAACATGGTCAAACCCATATACATGTAATTAATACTCAATGGGTTGAGATACTATGTACTAGGTGACCTAAGTATTTAATAATCTCATGTTTGACATGGCATTATACCTAAGTAGAGTATAAGTACTTATGATGCAGCATGATGTTTCATTAGGATTAGATGTTTTTATTCTTTTTCTAATTTTGCTTTGTAAGCTTTGATTTTTCACACCACCAAAAATATTTTATTCAAAAAAAAAAAAAAAATTGAAAAATGAAAAATAGAAAAAGAATATATTCTAAAAACAGAAAAATAGATAAAAAAAAAAGGGGATTTTGGATTTTCAATTTTTGGCAACAACCTGCCGCAGAGCCTTGCCCCACTTGACGGTTGGGCAGCACTTGAGTGTGCGGCAGGCGACGGTTCAGCTTTAAAAAGTAACCGTTGCCTAGTTGCCCATCCCATCAACTGCCATCCGTTTCTTTCTCTTAAAACTCTTTTCAAGTTTTATTTTTAATATCCAGAAATCAAAAGTCCTAATTCTATTCAAACTTTTTCTCTATTACATATCCGATCAAGAGTTTAATTTTTCTGAAATTCTTCAACCCTAATTGTTCTCACAACGCACAAGTATAAAAACTCTATCTTCCTTGCGTATTGTGTACTCTGTTTTTTTTAAACCCTAATTTCATCAAGAACTTTGAATTCAATGGCATCATCTCCTTTCGCCTTTGCTCGCTACTACTCGGACCCACGTCTGGTAGAGCTCATCAAAGAATCTCGCCCCGATGCAACTATGGAGGATATTCAACCCGCGGAGTCTCTGCCGTTCATCAACCGCCTCATCGCCATCGACGCCGCCGCCGCCGCAATCGACGCCGCTTCCCAGCCGTCACCATCTACTGAGAACCAGCCGCCGCATGTCGAGGCCGGAGAAGGATCAGGTAAGGCTTCTCCCATGAACATCTCTCCGGACCATGATGCAGGGGGAGAAGCTGCCGCAGAAGACGAACCTGCCGAAGAGGAACGAGTCTATCCCGAACCGACTCCATTGTCCATCATCCGCCCTGAAGATGATGACATCTCCGGCGACACTGAGCCGTCTCAGACTCCACGACCGCCGGTAGTTATTCCGGGAGTGGATGATGTGCTTGCATACGAGGCTGCCCAGAATGAACGATCATTCCACACCTCTGACTTAAAAGGGCTTTTTACTCCTGAACCCTCTGTCACTGTCGCATCATCTGCCTTTCCACAGGCACACCCTGAAGTGCAGCAGCAAGGCAAGCAAATGCCTTACAACAGGAGGGATGATGATGATGATTTCAATTATGCCGAGCTCTACGACAACTATCCCATATCTCAGAAAAAGACCAAGGCTCGCAAACCGACTCCTTATCCATCTGCAAATCCACCCTCCGATGCGGAAGATTCCGGCCACTCAAGTCAACAGCAGCATGATGTCGCAGATGCCTCTGACACAGAATCAGACCCACTGCTGCAGGATCTTGCCCCCAGGAAGCGCAAGAAACAGCAAGTGCCCATCACTCTCCGGCCGTCCACCAGATCCGCCACTGCCTATGCTAAAAGCAAAGGTCCGGCTGTGCCCCCAACCTCAATGGAAAACCCCATTGATGTAGAAGCCACCACTGCTAAGAAATCCCGAAAAGGGAAGGAGAAAGCTGCCGCAATCAAACCCGACAGCTCTCATAGTGGTGATGCCGCAGCACAACCTGCTGCGAAGAAGGGTGGCAAGGCACCAAAAATTGATGCTCCCAAGGAGGACTCAGATTCAGATATGAAACCCGGCAAGGGTTATTCAAGGCGATTCTGGTCGGAACGCCGTTCAGTGATTGGGCCCCAATTATACTCCAACAAGCCCATTCAAACGGATCATTGTGTAGACATGCCGACTTGTGCCAGACACAAAGTGGATAAGTTCTTGAAGAGGATGAAGTTGGTCAAGGCAGTCACCTACGCAGGACCCTACTGCGAGGATTTGGTGCGCGACTTCTATGCAAATCTGCGCCCCTGTTTTGGTGATGATGGATCCAGAGGCTATGGCAAGTTGTATCTCCGTGAGAAGATCTTTAACTTCACCCCTGCTGCCATTAACGCCTTCTTGGAGCGCTCAGACATCGAGTATCCTGCCGCACTTGCTGACCCTACTGTTGCCGCAGTCTCTCACCGTCTGACCAAATCACCACCTGATGCCGCAAACAACATTCCTTGCTCGAGACTCTCTTCTTTTTACTATTTTATATTCACTATTGCCAGGCACAACTAGTCTCTTCTTTTTACTATTTTATGTTCACTATTGCCAGGCACAACTGGATTCCCACAACAAATGTGCACTTTGTGCATACCCAAATGGGGGAAGTCTTGTTTCACCTTGGTGCAGGAAGGCAGGTGAACTTGGGAGAGCTCATTTTTGAGAAGATTGCTTCACAGGCAGAGAACATCACCCAGACGCAGAGCCTTGCGTTCCCTTCACTGATTTGGGAGATGTTGAAGATCCAAGGGCTCTCATTCAATAGTGCTGATCAACTGACTGCTGTGCCACATCCCTACAAGCTGTCTGTTCGCGAGTACAATGATCTGCCGTGGAATGGTTTTCATGCTACTGCCGCAGTGCCTCCCACTCCACCTCCAAAGAAGGCTCCCAAGCTGCCGCAGACTGATGCCCCTAGCTCATCTGCTCCACAGCCAGGTGTTTCTGCTCGTGTCCAGGCATTTGCAGACCAAGTTGCTGCAAACCACATGGTTATCATGCAGGACTACATGTCAAAAGCACTCGAGGATGCCATTACCTTCTTTCTTGAAGAAAAGGGCTTTCCTCCACAAAAAGGGGGAGTACCAGCAGCCGAGGCCAAAATGGCAAAGAGCACTGTCTTGAAGATGTTGAAGAAGCGCATTGATGCAGACCTCAAAGAAGTTGAAGCTGAAGAAGCTGCAGAGAAGGATGTTGCCGCAGCAGAGAAGGCTGCCGCAGACACTGCAGCAGAGATTGATGGTGAAGAGCGTGGATCGTCCCCTGAGCACGATGATTGAAGAGTTTGAAGGATTGCAGTTCTCAAGACCCGAAGAAATATCATTTCTTCTTTTTGCTTTTAGTTTTTATTTATTCTGAATAATTTATTTAATTTCTGTTTTATTTGCTTTTGAACAATTTGGTTTTTAAGTTTTATTTGGTTGAACAATTTTTATTCAAGTAGTTATTTTCCTTTTGAAAAATTTGGTGTGTTATTAAAAGGCTTACTTAGTTTAACTTGTTTTTGTTCCATTAGTTAGTTAGTTGTTAAATAAATGTTTTTTGTTCTACTTAGGAAGTATCAACTAAGGGGGAGTTTTAATGCCTTAGTTGTTTTGTTAAGATAAATCTCATATACTTCTAAGTCAGATGTATTTCATTGAGGGGGAGTGCTCTTATGCGCTGCTGCCTCATGGTTTTGTGAAGAAAGATAAAAAGGGGGAGTTTGTAAGGATAAATATGTTTGGGCATTACAATGCATTAAAGGATCTAGGCAGAAGTTGTTTTGCTAACATATTTATTTGTTTTATTTCTTTCTTCACAATTTTAAATGTTGTAATCACATGTCATATTGGTGATTTGATTTAGCATAGTTCATTAGTTGGAACGTGCTTGAAAAAAAATCAACATAGAAGGTTTCTGCTGCAGCACAGCAAGGCAGAGTTATGCCGCAGCAGTGCAAGGCTTGGACAAGAGGTTGAGTTAAGAGAATCAAGCGAAGAATGATATAAGGGCAAGGGAATGCTGAAGTCCAGATAGTATGGAAGGCATTGCAGTGTGGCAGTGGATTCCAGAAGAACTTCAGAAGGCATCCTGCGGCAGCGGTCAAAGCAGCCTGTCCTAGAATCTCTCAACCGCTTGTTGACCTAGCTAATTAAGGAAATCAGTTGGAACTCTTCACCTATAAATACAAGACGTCCCAGCTGCATTTCCTCAACAATCCAGAATACAACACAACACCTTAGAAACACATTTCCATCACAAGATCGATCATCGAGCTTTTAGAGCCGCGACTTCATTCGTGAAGCTCGTCGTTGTTGGAGTTGTGTACTTAATGTCTAGATTTAAGTAACGGAAACTCACGATCCATTGCCACTAATCTATTTAATTAAATAAACAATTATTTGCGTTTAATTATTTATAATTAAATATATGCAAATCATAGTCCTGGATTTTATACGTTGTAGTTAGTATGGTGTTGCATGGGCGCACAGAAGATCATACTATCGGTTACTCGTATTTAATCGAACAGTTGCTCACGACCTAGATGGACACGGACCAATCCATCGGTATAGTCGTTGTGTGAGAGAGAAAATAATTTATCTTAATTATTTTATCACACTTGTACACTTGGTGTATTGAGCGGATCTGCTTGAGATTTATCGATTAGGATTGCCGGCGATAATCGATTTAAGTCTCTGTGTATTTTATTCTTAATCCCCGATATTATTGCGGGTGTGTATATTTAATATAAGTGACTTTGATTTACCAAAGGAATTAACCGATTTAATTATTGGGTTAATTACCGGTTAAGTTGGGTCACTATATTTTATATATGGCATGCCGTGAATACTTGACGGGAAAGTGTATCCCGTAAGGGTTGATAATATCCCCGAGATGAGTTCATAAGGAATTATTATGTAAACCCTGCAGGTGGATTCGTTCCGCATAATAATTAAGGTTGAATGGTACTAGTCTCGGATATAAGAGATGAATAAATTAATTAGCAATAAATTAATTTTATTCATGGATATTTATATCTTAAATACACGGAATAAATAATACTACCGGAGAAATATTATTTGATATAATATGGTTTAATATTGGGAGTGCAATTAATTTTATATAGTGGAAAATAGAATTAATTAATAATAGTAAGGATTAATAGATTTGGGCTTGGGCTCAATTTAATCACTATTATTGGAAGCCCAATATTCCACCTCCTTAAGATCCCCTACGTAGCCTATAAAAGCACTACATGGTCTTCACAATTAGACAAGACAAGATAATCATACTTGATTAGTCTAGAGAGTTCGTGAAGGAGATCCATGGAGTTCGGTAGATCGTCGCCCACACGACGTCCGGGCTAGTGCAAGGAATACGTGGGAAGATCTCAAGGTCATCAAATTGAGTTCTACGTTTTTCCGAACAACGAGAACGAGGTAAATCGTAAAACCCTCTTTATGATTTTATCGTTTAATTATCGTAAAATATCGTGAACCAAGATCCGAAAGACGCGACCCATGACGAGGACGAACCGGGCAGTGGTGGTCGAAGACCACCGGACCGCCGGCGGATTGTCGGCTCGATCGGATGGGTCGAAGGGCATGAAGCCCGGCTGGACGTCGAGCACCGCTTGCGCGGGGCTGCCTCCGCTCACGCGGAGGGGCAGCCGCTCACGCGGCTGGACCGCCGCTCGCGCGGCGGCGGTGCTGGCGGTGATCGCTAGCCACGGTTCGACCGTGGCTGAGCGTGCGATCACCGGGACGTGGCTAGGTCAGCCGGGGTGCAGCTGGGGCGTGCCCAGCGGGCTGAACCCTAGCGCTCGCACGATGCGAGCGCACGCCTCCATCGGGCAGCCGCGGCTTGGCCGTGGCGAGGGTTCGATGAGGGGCTGATCCGTGGGGGTTCTAGCATGCCCGGCGGGCTGCCATGGGCAGCCCTAGGCGGCTGCCAAGGACAGCCGCGAGCCCATGCGAGGGCTCGACCGAACAAGCCGTGGATTTATCCGCGGTTAGGGTTTGGTTGAGTCCGGCTTCGCGTAGTGGTTCGTGGCGGATTTCCGGCAACCGGGATTTCGATTGGAGTTGTCGTTCCGCAATTTGACAACCCCGGACATTCGATCTCCAAAGGATTTCGGTCGGAATTAATTAGATAATTTATTTATTTAAATTTATTAATTTCGGGATATCGATTTCCAACAGTCGTGCCGTGTGTTCTCTCGTCCCTAAGAGAGTTCGTTTGTTCAGCTGATGATTCGATAGCTTAGTATAGGTGTTCAATTCAGTAGCTAGGTTTTGTTGTTGATTGTTCTTACTCTTCGGATACGATTCATACGAAGGCATACATGTGTATAGCCTTTGGTAATATCTTTGTAAATCCAAGAGTATCATTTTGTAAAGACTCGTTCTTAATAAAAGTTTCTGGCCTTAAGGCCGTTTCGTATGTGTATAATTTAAATACACATACAAAGATTTAAATTTGTGTTCTTTACATTTTTCGTACGTGTGTGTTTGTTCGTTTGGAGTGATTTATTTTTATTTATTCCGCTGCAATTCTTATACATATATCACATATAAGTTTATCAATTAAACAACTTGGTTAATCTGGATAAAATACTTAAACTCAATTAAATCACGTAAAACGAACGTTTTCTGTACAAGGCATCGTGCTGCGGCATACGCTGTTCTGCCGCAGAACACTGCCTTGCCTAGCAGCGCATTTCACTGCGTCTTATTTACTGCTTACGACTTTCACTTACATCTTCAGCAAATGGATGTAAAGACCGCATTTCTTCACGGGGATCTAGATGAAGAAATCTACATGAAGCAACCGGAGGGGTTCGAAGTCCGAGGCAAGGAGAAGCTGGTGTGTAAGCTTCAAAAGAGCTTGTATGGGTTAAAGCAAGCTCCTAGGCAGTGGTACAAGAAGTTCGACATGTTCATGAAGCGAGTCGAGTTCACGCGGTGCGAGGCGGACCACTGCTGCTATTTCAAGAAACTCGGAGGTACCTACATAATATTGCTCCTTTATGTAGATGATATGCTGATAGTCGGGGCGAGTTTGGCGGAGATCGACAAACTCAAGAAGAGTCTATCGAGGGAGTTCTCTATGAAGGATTTGGGTGCTGCCAAACAAATCCTGGGGATGAGAATCACGAGGAGCAAGGATGGTCTTGAGTTGTCTCAAGAGGAGTACCTGAAGAAGGTACTAGCACGGTTTAGCATGGAGGATGCTAAACCTGTTGGAACTCCTTTGGCTAGTCACTTCCGTTTGTCAAAGGAGGACTCGCCGACGAGCGAGAAGGAGATGGAGCATATGGATAAGGTCCCTTACGCCTCTGCGATTGGGAGCCTTATGTATGCAATGGTGTGCACGAGGCCTGACATTGCCCATGCAGTGGGAGTGGTCAGCCGGTTTTTGAGTAATCCGGGGAAGCAACACTGGGAAGCCGTCAAGTGGATCTTTCGATACTTGAGAGGGACTTCCGGTTTTGTTTTGAGGTTCCAAAAGTCAGACTTGGGGTTACTCGGGTTCGTGGACGCAGATAACGGGGTGACGTGGATAGTAGGAAGAGCACTACTGGGTACGTGTACACTTTCGGGGGTACCGCGATTAGCTGGGTGTCGAGGTTGCAGAAGATTGTAGCACTATCGAGTTGCGAGGCGGAGTACGTCGCTGTGACGGAAGCCGCGAAGGAGATGATGTGGCTACAGGCTTTCCTGCTAGAGTTGAGACAAGACCACTCGGGGAGTGTCTTGTATTGCGACAGTCAGAGCGCCATTCACTTGGCGAAGAATCCCGTGTACCATGCTCGAACGAAGCATATCCAGCCTAGATATCACTTCATTCGATCAGCCTTGGAGGAAGGCGTCTTGGTGTTGGAGAAGATTCTTGGGAGTAAGAATCCGGCCGACATGTTTTCGAAGGTGGTGCCGTGCGAGAAGTTGAGGTTGTGTTCAACCTCGGTTGGTCTTCTGGGATGAAGACCGGGAACGCCGCTGCAATGGGAAGAGAAGATCGGAGTCGTGAATTAGCTCCAAGTGGGAGATTGTTGAGCGTGGAGGCCGAATTCACGCCGAGAAGACGAGAAAAGTCGAACGGAGAAAACGGCGTTCGCCGGAGGTGAAACGGCGACCGCGGAAAGACGCCGGCGGGCGCCAAATGGTTTCGGCGGGCACCGAAACTGGGAGAAAGCGAGTCTAGGCTACTTCATGTTTTTAGGCCTTTCGGCGGGCGCCGATTGGCCTCCGGCGGTCGCCAGATGATTTCGGCGGTCGCCGAAATGGAATTGGCGGTCGCCAAAGTGGTGTCGGCCGACAGTGATATGGCGTCGGCCGACGAGCGGGGGCTTCTACGTCCCAGCGTGTTTTTCTTCCCTTTTCTTATTTCCTCTCCTATATAAACCCTATGAGCGTTGTAAAATAGGGTTAACACCTCTATACGCTAGGATTGAGATTATAGCATTACTAAGTCTTGTAATCGAGCTCTATAATTGTTCTAGTGAAAGTAATTGCAGCGGCAAGAAGTGGACGTAGCCCTCGTTAACGGGTGAACCACTATAAATCTCGTGTCTCTTTTATTCCGTAATTTTCGTTCTTGTTTGTTCGTATTGCTTTTCAGGCGGGGATTTCGGACGCGAATTTCCCAACATGGAGTACACCTATAAATAGGAATCTCCATACTTGATTATTAGGATGATGTTATTGAGAGCATCAAGAGACGATCAATGTCATTGATAACATTGATTTAAGAGATCGATATTATTGAGAATATCGTGAGACACGGTGTTATTGAGAACATCGTTTTGAGAGAGTGTTTCTAT
The DNA here is from genome assembly GCA_954870475.1 of Euphrasia confusa. Lineage (NCBI taxonomy): Eukaryota > Viridiplantae > Streptophyta > Magnoliopsida > Lamiales > Orobanchaceae > Euphrasia > Euphrasia confusa. The sequence continues at coordinate 11,088,543 of OX940954.1, read as the reverse complement.
TGAGAGAGATTTTCGTGAGATAGATCTATTGAGAGATCTATATTTGTAACCCCGTTGATTCGATTATAGTGATATTTTCTCTTCTTCCCGTGATTTTTCATTATTTTGAGTTTCCACGTAAAATTCGTGTTAATTCTATCTTTTTTTGAGTTTCCACGTAAAATTCGTGTTAATTCTATCTTTTATATCGTTTTTTTTCTCATATATTTTATATTTCAAGTTATTTTGTGTGGAGTAATTTTGAGAGCGGAAATTACAAAATTGTATGATACTTGTACTATAAAATAAGTCTTTATTTAGTAGTACCGTAGTACTTAAAAGAGCGATAAATAGTGACTACAATGCCCGGTCAACTGACGATTAGACAATAAAAGTGACGGTAAATTATTATTAAGACAAGTATGATCGAATGAAGTGGTGCTAATATCACAACAAGTATGATCGATTACGTCTGATTAGTAAGTATCCTCGGATCTAATACTTTCTGCATTGAGCATGATTCGGTACGCTGCATTCGAAAATAAGGGAAGAAGAAGTATTAATGGAAAACATTAATTAAAAAAAAAACAATAATGTGTAATTCCTCTGTTTCATAACAACAAGACTTTTTCCTCACAAAACACAAAGAACAGGGTCATATATATTATTATGAAACAGAGAGATCATTATACATATGCTTACATACGTACCAGCTGCTTAAGTAGTTGTAGGATGAGCTTATTGAGCTAATATTGCAGATTTTGGGTAGAGCGCGCATCTTGCAATTGAGGAATATGTAATTCAAATGAGGGTATCGGTCATCAATATATTTGCAGAATTTGAGTTTAGTTCCTGGATACGCGTAGGAATATACTCCTTCTGAAGCAGTGCAACACTTATCCCCAGCACAAGGCATGCATTTCATTCTTCACAAAATACGAGTTGCAATCAGTCGCAAAGGTGATCCAGTATCCAGCAGGACCCCCACTAGGAGTATCATCCGAAGGTGGAGGAGGAGGATTATTAAAATCAAGATATGCAGCGGCGCTGCTCATCAGCAATAAACTGCAGACTATAATAACAACCATAGCTATTGATATATTCGATAATCCGATCGAAAGTTTTTTTTTTTTTAGATATTGGTTATTTCAATGGAATTAGAAAGGGCTAATTATATAGTAGTAGGAGTATATATTATGTACCTTTATCTACCAAAGTACGCATGCGCTCTTGTTTATTTACAGTACTGCATTCTTTATTTCAACACGTTTTTTTATTATAAACAGACTTTTTTTGTAGTTTTTAAAATCATCTCACTTTGACCGAATATTGCATATTTCCGCATGTGATTACAATTTATTCTAATGCTAATTATTATTGATTTATTTCATTTAAAAAAACAACTGAATTAGTATAATCAAGTATTGAATGTAGAGCCAAAAATAATCCTAGAGGCTTCACACACACACACACACACATATATATATATATATATATATATATATATATATATATATATATATATGGGAAAAATGGCAATAAGGCTAATTTTGAACATTTTTTCGGCAATAAGGCTTTCGAGAAATTACGCGTGCCGATTAGGCCACCTAAATTGTGCAAAGACACTACTACCTTTTCTTAAATTCCACATCTTCCGCGAGCTCATTTGATCGATCCAATCTAACCATCCACCCACCCCCTTCTCCCCCAAATTCCAACATTCGAGTGCACAATCTGTCGACCGGGAAGCTCGATCTGGCCGGCGGCGACAACATGACCCTCCGCGCCGACGTGTGGGTGTGGAACCCGAACTTTGAGAAGACGGTATAGGCGGAGAAAAGGACGGCGGCGACGAGCGGCGCGGAACGAGACGGACCAGATCGAGGCGGCGGAGGCGCGGGCTTGCCATGGGGCTTCTGCTCCTGGAGGTCGCCGACGGTCTCTTCAACGAATGTCGTCCATCGGTTCGATGTCCGGTGTTGCGGCGTAGATCAGAACAGTCAGGGCTTGGCTCGGCTTGAATCAGATTGGACCGACGATAGTGGGTCGTGGGCTCGTGGCTTCGCGTCGAAGCTCCGGTGGTTTCCGTTCGCACATCGATGCCTGAATAATTCCAGGCCTTTCACCGCCGATTCATCGCGGTCCGATTCCGAAATCCCGAGACATTGATTCGCTCGATTCATCGGGTTCAAAATATCAACGAACCACTCTCTGAAAACCGCTCCTCTTCACTGGCCTTCGCTAACTCATTTTCTCCTTTTCCGTATTCTGAAATCGGATTCAATCTTTTTCTTAATTAAATGTTTTTTATAAATTATTAATCCAAAAGTAATGGTGATTCTATTGGCGTTTGATTTTGTGAACTATTCACGGGTGAGGAGATTAGAGGCGCAAGGCGTGCCGTCGCAGCAAGCGGAGGCGATAACAAGTGCTTTGACTGAAGTCCTCAACGATAGCATAGAAAATGTTTCTCATTCCTTTGTCACCAACTGAAATGCAGAGAGTATGATTACCTTATTTTTCTTGATTATGGAAATATGTTTTCAATTTAAAGTTTTTCCGTGTGTGTGTAGAATGATATCCGCCTAGTAAGGATATCGATATTAAGCATCATGAAGAGGCTAGCCGGTAAAAGCTCTTCGTAAACATTTGAACTCATAATGCCGAGTTCTTGTTTTTATGATTTGCTGCAGTATTATACTTTTATGATTTGCTGAAATATTATTTCCTTGGTTTCTGGTAGGCAGCATGTCTTTGATGGATGCTTGCATTCCACTTAGAGACCATGTAGCAGGTTTGTTAAATACACTGATCGAGCCTTTGATTTATTTTTGTTTACCTTACATTGTCCAATACACTAGACTTCGTTGTTTTTTAAGCTTATTTTCTGTTTTTTTTTCCTGTCAATCTCGTCATACTTGAGGATTTGTTCTTTGGGTGAAAAAACTTATGTGATTTGTTTAGCTTGCAGTGGTTTGACATTTGCTTTATATAACTCACAGACTGATATCATAGTTATGTTACAGGTGGAAGGATTTCAGTGAGTGATGGTTCCCTTACCATAGTGGCAAAAAGTCGATCAGTACTGGATAAATTGCTGGAAAAGGTAATAATTTTGTTGTTCATGAGAGCTATTGACTGTCATTAAATTTGAACACTGTTTTTACTACCGATTGATTTCATTTGAAACTGATATTTGTTTGTATTGATTTCATTTGAAACTGATGACGAGCACAAGTATGATGATGAAGAGGACAAGGATGATGATGACGAGCACAAAGAAGCTGATGACGAGCACAAGGATGGAGACGAAAATGAAGTCTTATTGTACACATAATATTAATTATGATCTTGATTATTTGTTTCGAATGAATCATTTTCTGGATTATATTTGTTTTGTAATTAAAATTGTCATGTGATACATTTTGTTAAATATGTTCGAAATGGTCGAAGTATGGATTAACATACTGAATGTCATATTTTAACACTGAATGACCTATTTTAACACTGAACATACTGAATGTCATATTTTAACACTGAATGACCTATTTTAACACTGAACATACTGAATGTCATATTTTAACACTGAATGTCATATTTTAACACTGAACACACTGAATGTCATATTTTAACACTGAATGTCATATTTTAACACTGAACACACTGAATGTCATATTTTAACACTGAATGACTTGTTTTAACACTGAACATACTGAATGTCATATTTTAACACTGAATGTCATATTTTAACACTCGACACACTAAATGTCATATTTTAACACACTGAATGTCATATTTTAAAACTGAATGTCATATTTTAACACTGAACACACTGAATTTCATATTTTAACACTGAATGACCTATTTTAACACTGAACATACTGAATGTCATATTTTAACACTGAATGACATATTTTAACACTGAATGTCATATTTTAACACTGAATGACATATTTTAACACTGAACATACTGTCATATTTTAACACTGAACACATTGAATGTCATATTTTAACACACTGAATTTCATATTTTAACACTGAATGTCATAAAAATACACTGAAAATAAAATAAAAATCCAAAAAACACTGAATCTCATAAAAAACACTGAATCTCATAAAAATGCACTGAATGTAATAAAAATACACTGAAAATAAAATAAAATTCTAAATCTTATGTTCATTAATAAGGTCAAAAAGGAATTTGAGAACATCGATTGTGTGGGACCCGGAAAGCAGACGATACGATCAGGTTTACGGCTTGTAATGGAGTCATCAACAGATACTGGATTACTACATGCTTGATGTATAGTTTCACTCCACACACTAGAGGCCTGAAATATTTCAAAACAAAAAAGATTTGTTCAGTGCATAAAAATTGTGACAATGCATTCAGTAATTATATGCATCTATTTCTATGGCCTTATACACTTTAGCAAATAATACTACATTTTAATATAAAACGAAGGTCTTGCTCTTTAAATCTTCAAAATGGACATATAGTTCTACAAAAACATTATCAGTAGTGTTGTATACATTATGTCGAGGAAGCATCCCCAGTAATTGTTTCTGTAACTTTTTTTAGTTAGTACATTTGGAATTTGTATATACATAAAGGATCTGTATATACACATTGCAAGAATTTGAAATTTTCATAAAGTGATTGAGCTAATGTGCATCATTAATTAGAACACATGTTAGAACAGAGAACGTTACCTTGTATATCTTGTGATAGAAAATCCCAAGTAACCTAAGCTCGGCGTTTGAATGAGACAACTCCACCTATTATAATAAGCACAAACATGTGAGACATTATCTCTTATGCCTGCTCTTATCTAATTATCACAGAAACTTTCTTAAAATCGTTAACCGAACTCTGAGAGACGGGACCTTGACTTGGCACAGCTCCCCGAACTCTCTCCACTTCATTGTCGGCCTGTTTTGATTTTTCCTTTCGCCACTCGGATAATATATCCACGATATCATTGCAAAGCTGATAAACCCGAGGGACTCTTTCGAGGATCGTTTTGCTTGTCCTCCAGATGTGATGGTTGAGGATACACACCGATGCCGATGAACTCGCGTAATACGGTCGAGTAGAAGTTTATGAATCCCACACACCTAAAAGAAACATTTAACCATTGGCAAGAATCAAGAAAACCTCACCAACAATGGATATCTAAATCAAATACTACAAACCATAAGCGAGTAAAAACAAATCAACCGGGAATACACAGGGATAGATCAAGGACGGGCAATAGGTTAAATACACAAATTCATATTATACTCAGCAATGTCACCAATTAACATTCAGGGCGAATCATCGGTAAAAAGTCAGATCCTCTCCTACGAAACTAAGAATCGTCAATTCGATTGAGGAAATGATGGTGAGAGAACCAAGTCAGATCCGAGTCGAGGAACGAGTCACCAAAAACGACACCTCGACGCTCCTCTATTCCTCTGGCTCGACCGACGCCAAAAGGGCGTCGTCTCCTCGCACGGAAACCTGAATACATTTGGGTGCGAAAAACTATCGAACACCTTGCGGACGTATTGCATCGACCCGCCTTCTTACTTCTGGAACTGCTCGCACTCGTCGAGCCGGTGGAGTAGGGCGGTCATCAGGGTTCCGCCGAGGAGGACGAGGTTTTTCGCATCCTCGTCGAATTCCCTCCGTCGTTGTTGATGCTCTGCCACCCGTTGTCGATGATCAGAAACCTCAGCGAGAGCCCCCCTTCGGCGAGATCCTCGACGCCTCGCCACACCCTGGCGAGCTCCACCGTGAAGTAGAAGGCGTCCCACCCTTACGAAACTGAGAATCGTCAATTCGATTGAGGAAATGATCGGACAAATCCGCGTCGTTGTCCTCCTCGCCGCCGTCCCTTACTTCGTTGAAGGCGGCCACGATTCCTCGGTGATTCGGGCTTGCTCGACGTTGACGACGTCCATGATAACGCCGTCGCGGAGCATCTGGGCGAGACCGACCTTGACGGAGAAGGAGGATTGCTTGGTGGGCTCCGTGATCGCGTCGTTCCGAGAATGGGGGCGGGGTAAGGGGTGCGTGGGAGAGTAGAATTGATGAAGGCTATTTTCGTCCTTCCAGGTATATTTTTGGCCCAATTGACACAAAATGGCTTAATTGACACGAAAATTGGAGATTGGCCTTATTGGTGAGAAAATGTTGAAAATTGGTCTTATTGCCATTTTTCCATATATATATATATATATATATATATATATATATATATATATATATATATATTAATAAATAGTAAAATTGATCAATTAAATTTAATAAATTGTTAATATTTTTAAAATTTAATTAATAAAATCAAGTTTGTTTTATTATAATTTAATTCTTTTTTATTTCTTTGTTATTCTATTCAAAGAAAAAAGTGTTGCATAATTAAGAATTGAAACTTTCCAAAAGATTAAAATAATTTATTATTGCAACAAAACAAAATGATTAAATTTATTAAATATATTAATAGCCCATACTAATTAATACGCTAACCTGTTCTTTTGGACTTAATTTCAGTCCAGTTCAGTTCAGATTGCTTCAGTTCAGTTCAGTTCAGATCGCTTCAGTTCAGTTCAGTTCAGTTCGTTTCAAAATAAATTAAAATAAAATAAACAAAAAATAATTTGAATCTATAATTTTAAATATAATATCTAGTTACCGTCATAATATTATTAATATTTTTAAAAAAATATTTAATAATTTATACAAATTATTATTATTTTATAAAAAAATCAGTTCAGTTCAGTTCAGATCGCTTAAGTTCAGTTCAGTTCAGTTCAGATCGATTCAGTTCAGTTCAGTTCAGCCGGTTTTAGTCCACTAATTAATATGCTCCCTATAAATATCCCACACTAATTAATATTCTAATCACGGTTTTTCTCTTATCATGAAAGTTTTCTTGGGTTTGATCATCAGTTTTGATTAAAATTGTATAAGAGCATCATTTTAATGGTAGGTACAATTTTTTTTTGTCATAAATTTGTACATAGCTACATCATTGAGGATTTAGGTACAAATTGCAGAGAGAAAAATAAATATCAAATATTTGATATTAGGTAACAATTTAATTTTGTCTTACTTTGTGGACCTCAGAAGAATAAAGCAAAAATAATTGTACCCTACAAATGGATAGGGGCTTATAAAAATATTAAAAAATAAAAAGTTTGGTAAGAGTTTCTAGAGAGGTGTGAGTGTATCCATACCGGCCGTCTATATCACTTTAGTATAATGCATAGATAAAATTGCATGTCAATTAAGAAAAACTGATTTTTTGTGTGTTTTATAATATAATGTCTTGGAATACCATTGGAGATGCTCTAAATATTAATTATAAAAAAATAAAAAAAATAAAAGTTTGGTAGGGGCTTCTAGAGAGGTGTGAGTGTATACGCTCCTGCCTCTATCCCTTAGTATAAAAATTGCACGTGAACTAAAAAAAAATCATTTTTTGTGTGTTTAATAATATAAAATAAGGGTATGAAGATCGTGGTTTTCCGTGAACAGATAGCTACCTGATAAGTCGTTTTTTAGTATCAAATAAAAATAACCGAACTAGTTGCCGAAACAACTCGCCCCAGTCGATCTCTCGAGGAACACTACTATCGGCCGTAAAAATGATTTTGTGTTTGCAACGAAGACGAGAGAAAGAAGTTTATAGCATATAATGCATGATTTGGGTTTGTTTTGTTTCTAAACTAAAAATTAACTAAGAAATAATAATCTAAAATAATCAAGTTACAATGAACAAGAATTAACTATAAGTGTAATAAATGAGGAAAATATTAGGGATTGAGTTCATCAAACATAAATTTCGGGATATGAATTTACGAGCAATAAATCTAAACTAGAACGTCCGTCTCCGATTGATTCTAACGTATTCGATTGAACCTACATGTAATCACTCTTAAGCCTCATACAATCTTATGAAATTCAATTTGGCAATTATTCGAACACCTAATTTACACAAGTAAAGCTTCAACCCTAGTTCACGAATGAATCCCTCTTCCCCTAGTTAAATAATTAGCTACTCATGATTATATGTAGGAAACAAACTATGTTTACAAAATTCATAATGAAATCGAATAAATCAAATAAACAAGAATACAAAGAGAGAAGCCAAAGAGAGAAGCAATTGAAACGAATTAAAATCTAAAGATGTAAAGGAAAAGCTTACTAAATTACTTGTTCAAGAATTAATAAAGATCCGATCGATCGAAGTCACCAATCCAAAAGTAAGAAAATCAAGATGAAAAATCTAGGGAAATAGCGTCTCCAATTTCTCCAATCGTGGTGGAGAAGTATAAAAAACGTGTCGTTCGAAGTAGGGCAAACTCCTACTCTTATACAAAATCGGGCTGGTCAAACGAAGTCAAAAGCTGGAAGTTACGTCGGGCGGGCGCCTGGAGGAGGTCGCGGGCGAGCGCCTGGGAGGCAGGCGAGCGCTTGCACAAAAACCAGCGTTCTGGAATCAAGAGCAGGCGGGCGCCTGGTTACCAAGCGGGCGTCTGCTGACTGCCGCAGGCGAGCGCTAGAATGGCTGAGCCATGTAAAGGACTTCAAGATTTTTCCGTAGAGGTATAGATCGTTGCTTTAGGTGGTCGGAGTTGGGAGACTCAAGCTCTCCAAGTTCGCTGCACAAACACTCTGGGGCAGCTGCGTACTAGGCTGGAAACTCGTTAATTACGGCCATATGACGGGGAACCATGACAGGAAACTGGTAGGGCCGTGTAGAAGATTTCAATAGCTTTCCGAAAATATATGTATCATGTTTGTACGTGATCGAAGTTGGGAGAACCGAGGTGGCCAAGTTTGCAGCGCAATGTCGATAGTTTGTCGGCCAAATCACTTTTACCGTTTTTCAACTCGTTTTTTCTCGTTTTCGCATCGAACATGCTCATAGACCAACACACTCCACAAAACATCAAACATACCATATGTTGGAAATCGATATCCCGGAATAAATTTAAATAAATAAATTATCTAATTAATTTCGACCGAAATCCTTTGGAGATCGAATATCCGGGGTTGTCAAATTGCGGAACGACAACTCCAATCGAAATCCCGGTCGCCGGAAACCCGCCACGAACTTCCACGGGGATAGCCCAACCAAGCAACCCGCCACGGGAGAACCCGTGGCTGCTCGATCGAGACCCCGCGTGGGCTCGCGGCTGTCCTTGGCAGCCGCCTAGGGCTGCTCGTAGCAGCCCCCTTGGGCACGACCGAACCCTCGCGGACAGCCCCTATGCAAACCTTAGCCGCGGCCGAGCCGCCGCTTGTTTGATCGAGGCGTGCGCATGTCACCGGACATGCGTTAGGGTTCAGCCCTTAGCAGCCCGCTGGGCTTGCCCAGCCATGTCCCGCTGATCGCCCTCAAGCCACGGTCGAACCGTGGCTAGCAATCAGCCCGCAGCCACCGCCGTGCGAGCGGCGATCAGCCCGCGCGAGCGGTGATCGCGCCGTGCGAGCGGCTGCTCCAGCAGCCCGCTGGACAAGCATGGGCGATCGAGTCTCGGCCCCCAGCCGAGGCTCTCGCCCCTCGACCCCTCCAGCCCGAGCCGTTGAGCCGCCGGCGGTCCGGTGATCTTCGATCACCACCGCCCGGTTCAACCTCGACATGGGTCGCGTTCTCGGATCTTGGTTCACAGTATAATCACGATAAATAAACGATTAAATCATAAAGAGGGTTTTACGATTTACCTCGTTCTCGTTGTTTGGAAAAACGAAGAACTCAATTTGAAGACCTTGAGATCTTCCCACGTATTCCTTGCACTAGCTCGAACGTCGTGTGGGCGACGATCTTCCGAACTCCATGGATCTCCCTCTCTACTTTCTCTCTCTAGAATTATGATCTTCAAGTTATGAGATATATTAGAATAGAGAAGACCATGTAGTGCTTTTATAGGCTACGTAGGGGATCTTAAGAAGGTGGAATATTGGGCTTCCAATAATAGTGATTAAATTGAGCCCAAGCCCAAATCTATTAATCCTTACTATTATTAATTAATTCTATTTTCCACTATATAAAATTAATTGCACTCTCAATATTAAACCATATTATATCAAATAATATTTCTCCGGTAGTATTATTTATTCCGTGTATTTAAGATATAAATATCCATGAATAAAATTAATTTATTGCTAATTAATTTATTCATCTCTTGTAACCGAGACTAGTACCATTCATCCTTAATTATTATGCGGAACAAATCCACCTGCAGGGTTTACATAATAATTCCTTATGAACTCATCTCGGGGATATTATCAACCCTTACGGGATACACTTTCCCGTCAAGTATTCACGGCATGCCATATATAAAATATAGTGACCCAACTTAACCGGTAATTAACCCAATAATTAAATCGGTTAATTCCTTTGGAAAATCAAAGTCACTTATATTAAATATACACACCCGCAATAGTATCGGGGATTAAGAATAAAATACTCAGAGATTTAAATCGATTATCGCCGGCAATCCTAATCGATAAATCTCAAGCAGATCCGCTCAATACACCAAGTGTACAAGTGTGATAAAATAATCAAGACAGGTTATTTTCTCTCTCACACAACGACTATACCGATGGATTGGTCCGTGTCCATCTAGGTCGTGAGCATCTGTTCGATTAAATACGAGTAACCGATAGTATGATCTTCTGTGTGTCCATACACACCATACTAACTACAACGTATAAAATCCAGGACTATAATTTGCATATATATTTAATTATAAATAATTAAACGCAAATAATTGTTTATTTAATTAAATAGATTAATGGCAATGGATCGTGAGTTTCCGTTACTTAAATCTAGACATTAAGTACACAACTCCAACAATCTCCCACTTGTACTAAGGTCTAGTCATTTTCTCCAAACTCCCGACTCCCATACTCATCACGTGCTTAAGTTGTACTTCCAAGAAGTACTATGTTAATGAGCACTCTAGGTTGCCGCTCTGAAGTTATCTTGGTGACTACAGCGTCGTCTCCCTCGACGATGACTCGTATCAGGTGGTACTTGCACTATGTGTTATCTTACACTTATGGACTTGTGATTTCTTACCATTTGCCATCGCACCGCTATACACATAGCCTTTTGGCAAATTAAGAATCACCTCTAAGTCCCAGAGATAATCCCGGAGTTATACCAAAACTTCCGCTGCCTCTGAGGCCGCTATTTGGTTACCCATGGCAGAGTCCGAAAAGCATCGTGCTTATCACTCTTCCATGTTAAAACTCCTTCTCCTTCAATAGTGAAACACATAGCCTGATATCGACTTACACCGGTCCTCATTCGATTAGAAATCTAAGAGAATGTAATCCAAAGGAAAAGCTTGTTTGCTCCGTAATCCAGAACATAGTTTCCAGTACTTCGAAAGTACTTAAAATGTTCATTACAGCAGTCAAGTATTCCTTTCCAGGATTACCTTGATATCCTCCCACTATGCTAACCGCATAGCCGATATCAGGTTCTTGTTTTCAACAATGCATTTATTAAGCTTTCCACACTCAAAGTGTAGGAAACTGCTTTCATTGCTTCTATCTCCTTTTGTGTTCCAAAACACATATCCTTAGATAGATGCATTCCGTCTCTGAAAGGTAACGAACCTTTCTCGGAATCTTGCATGTTAAAACGAACCATAATCATATATATGTAAGATGTCCAGGAGAAGTACAATGTTCTTTCCTAGAGATCCAAGATCTCAAGAACATGTCCAACTTCTTCCTATATCTTTCATATTGATTTATCTAGACAACCATCATTTTATGTCTTGATAACATCTTTACATTGTTACCAATGATAAGAATGTTCTCTACATAAAACCCGAGAAACACCACCTTGTTTTCCATCACGTTTCCAATACACACGATTCGTATATGCTTTGGATGAATCCATAAAATGGACTATCTCATCAATTTGCAAGTACCACGAATTCAATGCTTTGTTTCAATCCATAAATGGATCAACTAAGCTTGTACTTTAAATGATCTCGCCTCTTAGCAATAATTTTTATTGCTCTCCAAGAAGGCACATTTAGATCTAGTACGGCCTTCATGTAGATCCAGGGATCGATTTCATGTATACTAGGTCCAGAGTCCGAAGACTCTCCTAGTCTTATGAATATCTCCGGTTGTCCCACAACCTCCCACTACAATGGCATTCCGGTGTATAAACAGTGATAACAGTAGATGCAGTTAGTGGTGTACCGCTACTCGGTTCGGCTGGTTCTAAGTCTTAATCTTTCTCTCTCATTTCAAAGTATTACGTCACCTTGGGCTTGTGGTTCATCATATAGTCTTTCTCCAAGAACCGGGCGTTAGAGCTTATAACGTCCTTCTGGTTCATTGTACTATCGAACACACATCTTTTGTTCTTCTAGGATATTCTACAACCGCATTTGAATGCGCCGTTGTTTCCAGACATATCCATAGAACATAGGTAGTTCCGTATAACTCATGATTTTACTATTTCTATAAGAGTTCCATTTCTTGTTTACGACACACCATTTCTACACAACAGTGTATGGTGTAGTCATTTGGGATCAAATCCCAATCTCTGATCAGTATGCCATGCATTTCTCAGATAGGTACTTGCCTCCGCGATCAAATCGCAGGCTACAAATGGATATACCTTGATGGTTCTCCACAACAGCTTTGTGTCCATTGACTTGTCAAAACACTTGCTTTTGTGGCACATCAGGTATTCTAATCCATTTTTCGAGTAATCATAAAATGAAGTACTCGTACCTTATTGTCTGAGTAGACATAGGTCTGCATACATCAGAGTCAATCAATTCTTATACTTGTCCGGATCTTATATCTTATATCCATAAAGGATTGCTTAGTCATATTATCTTCCAAATTAGATTCTTAGGTCGGAAGGTCCACTCCTTCAACTTAATTGATCAAATATCAATTTTTCGACCTTTGAACTTCTTATTTGAATAAACATGACTCAGCATAAGAATCCACAAGTATAATTGATAAAGAAATCTCTTATTAGTAAAACGAGTTTCTTACTACGGTTCGTTGCATCGTGGTGGACTCAAGATTCATCATTTATATATTGCTAGCTAATGTACCAGAATAGATAATATCTTTATTTCTTCTTATAACCATCAAATGATTAAAAGAAATAAAATATCTATTCATTAGAAATCCAGAACAAAGTTCTTTCTAATATGAAAGGTACATAAAACAATAACCCAAAATGAAATCCTATAAAATGTCCTCCACTGCAACTGCTGCCTCCTTTACAGCATTGCCCATGTATACTACGATTTCTTCTTTTCCAAGTCGTCGGGTTTCCTGGAACCCTTGCATTTAAAATGCACATACCGTCAGTGGTTCCATATCTACACACCAGGTTCCGGTAGATAATACCACTGACTATGTTTTACGACTAAAGAAAATTTCGTACTTTCTTTGAGAGGATAATCAGACTTCCAGTACCCAGACTGTTTGCATCGAGAACACTTGCCTATTGGCTTTCTCGTCCCATCTCGTGGTCCAAAAAGAACCACTGGGTTTCTTTGCTTTCTTGTCCTTTCCCCGATTCATGCCTTTAGGTTCGAAACCTTTGGCATTGGCTACAAGAGCTTGCGATTTCCGTCTCAACTCGTCTAAAAGGTCAATCATCTCAAAAACGTTTTTAAGCGTTTCCTCGAAGTGACTGGCCTTTATGAGTATCCTCATCGCTTCTTGTCTAGCCGCCTATGTCAATAGGCTTGGGAGGACAAAGCTCACTGAGTACAACCTTGTACTCTTCAACAGTTTGGGTAATGTCTAGATCTCTATTCCAATCATTACATTTAGGGACCAGTGAGTTTAAAATCCTTACGTATCACAGAAAGTGGGTTCAAAGCCATCTCCTAATCTATGAGCACATATAACAACAAACAATCGATTTAATCTCCGATATTATCTCCCTTAAATAATATCATTAAATCACTAATCACATCTAAAATCCCATCAGATATGGCAAGCCACGTTGTGTGGACGTTTACCTATCCAAATGATTTAGCAATTAGATTTGCTTCGGTCGTACATCAATTATAGCGTAACTTCGTTGGGAAGGATACTATAAAGCGTACCTAAGTGTAAACCATTACTCAGTACTAAGGTGAGTCATTTGGAACCGCAACATCACCGCAAGCCACGTTGTGTGGACGCTTACGATAACTCACAATCCTTCACAACTCCCTATAACTGTCTACATCAATTAATCCAAAATTCGTCGATATAGCAAGCCACGTTGTGTGGACGTTTACTACACCAAGAGACTTTTATAATTGACTCCCAATTACTTGATCCATTCGATCTTGTAAATCAAGACGCGGAGAATCATAAGTGAAACTCAAAGTTTCTAACCAGTGATTCACCATGCGAACAACCCTATCTCTCATAGAATGAGGGAGCCGAGCAGACAATCGATCTAGTCATAAAATGACACGAAAGTCTCTAATTTGTGTCCTCGACATGACCAAGTGGCTTTGGCTCCATTCCACTCCCCGGGGTGAGAATGAGTCGACTTGAAATCAGTTTTGGAAAGACAAATTAGGCATTGTTTGATAAACTTAATCAATGTTTCTCGTAAGAGGAATTACAAGAATTCTCCTCCAATGACTTATCTATATGAACTTCGAAAGTTCATAAAAGTCACAAAGAGAACATCAATGGAGATCATGGCATTGTTTCCAATCCCTCTCCCACTTAGATTTTTATAACAAAGGGATACGCTATCTAATGCATAATTAAATACACATAAGCATGCATACATGAAATAAAGCACATAGAATATTATCACATAATCAAAATAATACTAGAATATTATTTTCCGACTATTATGGCTTTATCGCATCCCCGTATGCGTCTTCTAGTCTTCAGTCTTCGTTCTTGAATGCTCCATGTGACGGGAATATTAATTCCAATATTTAAATCTATTTATTTTTAATAAATCCAAAAGTTACTTAATTCGAAAATTAAGTCAATCGAATAAATCAAAAATAAAATTAAATATTATTAATATTTTTATTATTTTTATTTTCCTTTTCTAATTCCATTAAATCTCTAGAATCCTATCCAAGACCCACTTGGAATATTCTAAAAGATTTCCATACTGAAATAAGGAAATAAAATAATTTAGGACTCCTAATCCTTTCCAATTAATTCATTTCCTTTTCTATTAAAAATTCTATAAAGGAATAATTAAATAAGGAAAAATTAATTAAGGACTCTTAAAACTTTCCAAATTAATTATTTTCCTAATCCATTAAAAATTCCATAAAGGAATAATTAAATAGGAAAAATAAATTAATTATAAATTTATTCATTTTCCTATTCCATGAAAATTCCCAAGAATATGAATAATCAATAAGGAAAAATAAATTTATTCTAAATTTATTCTTTTCCTATTCCATGAGAATTCCCAAAAATAGGAATACTCAAAATAGGAAAACCGAATAATTTAGGAAAGTTGGATCTTGGCGGGAGAGCACGAGTTGGGGATCCTCGCGCCCCACCACCACCATCGTCGGCCGAGAGGAGAGCCACCGCCACCGCCCAGCCGATCAGCCGCCGTCGCCGGCGACATCACAGCCGAGAAGGCCGCGGGCAGCCCCCTCCCCCTTCGATTGATCCTTCCTTCGGGGATGATCATGGGGATGATCGATCCCCCGGAATCCTCCCTCTCTTCGTCTCCTCCGTCACACTTTTCCGGTCGTCGTTTCGTCCTCGATCCAACGTAAAATAAATTACAAATTTATTACTACGCTATCCGGCATCGATTCTCTACATGAAAACGACCTCAAACAATTTCCGGAAAAATAAGAACAAGCATTCACCACACAAGAACGAATCTCGACATCACCGAGAGTTTAATAATCAAGAGCAATATTATGGACATTAATTAACATAATTAAATCTAGCCATAATAATCGGAAACCCTGCAAGGTAGAACAATTTATCGAAAAATACCATGAACTAAAACCTGGCTCTGATACCAATTGATGGAAATCGATATCCCGGAATAAATTTAAATAAATAAATTATCTAATTAATTCCGACCGAAATCCTTTGGAGATCGAATATCCGGGGTTGTCAAATTGTGGAACGACAACTCCAATCGAAA
This sequence comes from Euphrasia confusa, assembly GCA_954870475.1. NCBI lineage: Eukaryota > Viridiplantae > Streptophyta > Magnoliopsida > Lamiales > Orobanchaceae > Euphrasia > Euphrasia confusa. The sequence goes on along the minus strand of OX940954.1, from coordinate 11,072,422 downwards.
TCCCGGTCGCAGGAAACCCGCCACGAACTTCCACGGGGATAGCCCAACCAAGCAACCCGCCACGGGAGAACCCGTGGCTGCTCGATCGAGACCCCGCGTGGGCTCGCGGCTGTCCTTGGCAGCCGCCTAGGGCTGCTCGTAGCAGCCCCCTTGGGCACGACCGAACCCTCGCGGACAGCCCCTATGCAAACCCTAGCCGCGGCCGAGCCGCCGCTTGTTTGATCGAGGCGTGCGCATGTCACCGGACATGCGTTAGGGTTCAGCCCTTAGCAGCCCGCTGGGCTTGCCCAGCCATGTCCCGCTGATCGCCCTCAAGCCACGGTCGAACCGTGGCTAGCAATCAGCCCGCAGCCACCGCCGTGCGAGCGGCGATCAGCCCGCGCGAGCGGTGATCGCGCCGTGCGAGCGGCTGCTCCAGCAGCCCGCTGGACAAGCATGGGCGATCGAGTCTCGGCCCCCAGCCGAGGCTCTCGCCCCTCGACCCCTCCAGCCCGAGACGTTGAGCCGCCGGCGGTCCGGTGATCTTCGATCACCACCGCCCGGTTCAACCTCGACATGGGTCGCGTTCTCGGATCTTGGTTCACGGTATAATCACGATAAATAAACGATTAAATCATAAAGAAGGTTTTACGATTTACCTCGTTCTCGTTGTTTGGAAAAACGAAGAACTCAATTTGAAGACCTTGAGATCTTCCCACGTATTCCTTGCACTAGCTCGAACGTCGTGTGGGCGACGATCTTCCGAACTCCATGGATCTCCCTCTCTACTTTCTCTCTCTAGAATTGTGATCTTCAAGTTATGAGATATATGAGAATAGAGAAGACCATGTAGTGCTTTTATAGGCTACGTAGGGGATCTTAAGAAGGTGGAATATTGGGCTTCCAATAATAGTGATTAAATTGAGCCCAAGCCCAAATCTATTAATCCTTACTATTATTAATTAATTCTATTTTCCACTATATAAAATTAATTGCACTCTCAATATTTAACCATATTATATCAAATAATATTTCTCCGGTAGTATTATTTATTCCGTGTATTCAAGATATAAATATCCATGAATAAAATTAATTTATTGCTAATTAATTTATTCATCTCTTGTAACCGAGACTAGTACCATTCATCCTTAATTATTATGCGGAACAAATCCACCTGCAGGGTTTACATAATAATTCCTTATGAACTCATCTCGGGGATATTATCAACCCTTACGAGATACACTTTCCCGTCAAGTATTCACGGCATGCCATATATAAAATATAGTGACCCAACTTAACCGGTAATTAACCCAATAATTAAATCGGTTAATTCCTTTGGAAAATCAAAGTCACTTATATTAAATATACACACCCGCAATAGTATCGGGGATTAAGAATAAAATACTCAGAGATTTAAATCGATTATCGCCGGCAATCCTAATCGATAAATCTCAAGCAGATCTGCTCAATACACCAAGTGTACAAGTGTGATAAAATAATCAAGACAGATTATTTTCTCTCTCACACAACGACTATACCGATGGATTGGTCCGTGTCCATCTAGGTCGTGAGCATCTGTTCGATTAAATACGAGTAACCGATAGTATGATCTTCTGTGTGTCCATACACACCATACTAACTACAACGTATAAAATCCAGGACTATAATTTGCATATATATTTAATTATAAATAATTAAACGCAAATAATTGTTTATTTAATTAAATAGATTAATGGCAATGGATCGTGAGTTTCCGTTACTTAAATCTAGACATTAAGTACACAACTCCAACACCATAATCCATGAGAATGATGCACAAGAATGACACAAAATGGCACGAGACGACACAAAACATTAAAGGAAAAGTAAGCACAAAAACATGTAAATCACTACCTCGCTTCAAAACTGAGGGTTTAGTTGTAGAAGTCGACCACTTAGATTATCAAATTTAGGGAGAGCTAGAAGAAGTGAGAGGCCTCAAAGTCATATTCAATTTCATTTTCGAGTGTTTGAAAGAGTAGTTTGAGTTTGTCAAAATGTCCGAAGTGTCAAATAACAAATGATTTATCAAGTAGAGAACAATATAGGTAATGAAATGGTAATGACAATTCGATAAATGATTTAATACAAGAGTGATTTTCGGGAGTTCTCGTCCCTAGAGTCGAACTCCCAAGTACCTAAGTTCTAGAATCGACTACGGAATGAAAACCTCCGCACAACAATGGTTAATCAATTTAATTTCCCAAAGTAGCACTCCTTACGGTAGTGAGCACAATGGTTATCGAATTCTTTTCCTTAACCTTTTGAATTTAATTATGAAAAATCGAACTATAGAAGAAGGACTTTGCACAACGGTGGTCGATCAAAATTTAATCTCCCCGATCGAGTCTAACTCCGCCCAACGGTGGTTAGCTCGATCGTAGCTCGAAGATTTCACAATTAAACTCAAAATTTATTCACTCAAGCATTTCATTAAACACCTAGTATGCAATACATTTTCATCACCTCTTAATGGAAAATTAGCCAAATGAAACCCATGCAAATCATCATATCATGTAAGAAACATTCAAAGCATTCATAATCATGGTCAAATTCAACGATTCACAAAGATCCAAGTCAAATTCCCAACAAAAATCAGTATTCATAAAAGAGGTTTCTACTAAACAATAAGGAAAAGTAGAGATATAGAGATAAACAAGTTTATAGAGGATTCTCGACTCTGTCGACCTTGATCGAGCTTGAATCTGTGCTTCGATTTAAGGAAGATGAGCTTAATCTCTCAATTTTGTGTTTTCTCTCTCTCTAGAATATAGAGATAAACAAGTTTATAGAGGATTCTCGACTCTGTCGCCCTTGATCGAGCTTGAATCTGTGCTTCGATTTAAGGAAAATGAGCTTAATCTCTCAATTTTGTGTTTTCTCTCTCTCTAGAATTTTCAAGTGTTTTCACGTAGAAGCAAACATTGTGTTTGTAGGGAGTTCCCCCTCTATTTATAGCTCAAGAGAGGAGAAATAACTGTTTCCCCCTTTCTTCCACTGAAAATTGGAGTGAATTCGGATGTGAAATGTCAGTTTTAGCCTCCGATCAATCCACTGAAAGTTGATCAACGTCATGTGGCGCGAACGCGCCAGGATTGACGCGAACACGTAAGACTCTCGAGAGAAATTTTTTTTTTAGTCCCACAAATATTAGCTTTTTTCGTTTCAGTCCCACACACATCCACTTTCTCAATTTAGTCTCAAATATCACGGATTTGGTTTCGATTTAGTCCTTTTGGACGGAAAAATTCAAAATTGACCGGAATCTGACCACGTGTGTATTAGTGTATCACGTGATCTCATAGTCTCCGCCTTCCGCTGACTCAACGCCACGTGTCACCACACAATTGGTCGATAACTTTTTTTAAAAAAAACAAAACAAAAATACATTGCCACATCACATATACAATCATTAAAAGAAAATAAAAAAAAAACAAGAATACGGAATTTAAATACGATCCATTAAAATTAAATGAAAAGGAAAAATAAATGCGTATTTACACACAATCAATGAGCAAATAAAGTTCAAATTAAAAAACATATTTTTTCCCCGTTTGTTCTTCAGATCCAAATTGAGCTAAACTCAAAAGTCAACCATAACCAAGAATCAACTAAATCAATCAGCATAAACAAACACAAATAAAAACTCATTAATAAAACCAACAATAAATTCAGAAAAGAATTCAAGAAACACAAAAAAAAAAAATCCGACATACCCGGGTCGGGTCGGGCTCGTCTTCTCCGCTGCTGCTGTTGTCAGTCGTGTTCGAATCCAAAACGGCCGCCATTAACAAGCTCGGAGCCGACCTGTACCTAGCCAATCCATGACTCTGGTGATGATGATGATGATGATTAATCCAAGGAAATCAATTGAATCCCTTAACTGACGCCTCACAATTGATCTCCTATTTTAGCCAACCAAATCAAATCATTTAGATAATTATATCATCCTTTTTGTATAGTTGATTTGCAAGGATATATTCCTTATTGTATTCACTGTAAACTGTATATATAGGATACTCTATGAAAGACAAAGGCACGGAATAATTTCCTTCATGGTATCAGAGCCCCAATATAATTTTTGCCCATAAACTTTTTCTTCTTGATTTCTATCTCCTTCAATCTCTCTCTCTCAATGGCTGACCAGCTTAAGGAAGAGCAACCTAAATTTCACCCTGCTCTTGCGGTTAATAACGTCAAAAATTTCATTCCAATCACTCTTGAATTGGAGAAGGGCCAATACACTTCTTGGGCAGAATTGTTTAAAATCCATTGTCGGGCGTACCAAGTTTTGGACCACATAATTCCTACAAAACCAATTCCGACTGGCACAACCGGATCTCTTGTTGACCCGAATTCGGAATTATGGTCTCGTTTGGATGTCATCGTTCTTCAATGGATCTATGGGACAATCTCGAATGATTTATTGCACACCATTCTTGAGCCAGACTCTACTGCCGCCAAAGCTTGGGATAGGTTGCAAAACATATTTCAAGACAATAAAAACTCGCGTGCTCTCTACCTCGAGAACCAGTTCACGCGTATTCGGTTGGATGATTTTCCAAACGTCTCTGCGTATTGTCAAGAACTTAAAGTTATTGCAGATCAACTTGCAAATGTCGGTGCTCCAGTTGAAAATCAAAGACTCGTTCTTCAATTGATCGCTGGATTGAATGAAAACTATGATAATGTTGCAACTTTGATTCAACAAACAAATTCGCTTCCACCTTTCTATGAGACGCGATCTAGGCTTGTGCTTGAAGAGACTCGTAAGGCACAACAAACTGCCGTTGCTGCTAATGCCACAGCAGCTGCTCTCCTCACTACTAATTCCAACAAAGACGCAAACTCCAACACAAATTCTGGATCCAAAAATAACCACCAGAGGAACAATAATGGTGTAGGAAACAATTCTAGTCAAACTCATACTAGTGAAAGTGCTAGACGCGGTCGCGGCAAAGGACGCAACAATCCATCTCGAGGTGGAAATTCCAATAGAGGAGGCCGGTTCGGCCAGGCCCAACAACCCCCGTGGGGCCAACAATATCCCTTTTGGGCGTCCTGGATGCAACAACCTTGGGCGATTCCACCATGCCCATATCCAACTTCTTCTTGGGCTCGTCCACCTGCACCCTATCGACAACCTGGTATACTTGGAAATCGACCCCCACAGGCTTACACGGCTCACACACCAACTTCTTCTGACTACACACCAACAAATATTGAGGCAGCTATGCACACCATGTCTCTTAATCCTCCCGATGAAAATTGGTACATGGATACTGGAGCAACCTCTCATATGACAACCTCTCAAGGTACTCTCTCGCCTTATTTTAATATGAGTAGTACTAAGAACATTATTGTTGGCAGTGTACACACAATTCCGATTCATGGATACGGCCACAAATCCCTTACTCCACCTCACCCTCCTCTAAAACTCACTAACGTATTACATGCCCCAAATCTTATCAAAAATTTGGTTTCGGTCCGTCGTTTCACTATCGATAATAATGTTTCTGTTGTTTTTTACCCATTTGGATTTTCTGTGAAGGATTTTTAAACGGAGAGGGTCCTCCTGAGATGTAATAGCACAGGAGATCTCTACCCCCTCACCCCCAATCCTGACCATGCGGCACCTATTCCATCAACTTTTGCTGCACTTTCTCCTACTCTATGGCATTTTAGACTTGGGCACCCGGGAGCAAATGTTTTACGCTCTCTTTCGAATAATTATTTCATTCTGTATGATAAAAATAAACGCACCCATGTTTGTGCGCCTTGCGTTTTTGGTAAACATGTCAAATTGCCATTTCATCATTCTTCTACTAATACCATTTTACCATTTGATATATTACACAGTGATTTATGGACATCGCCTATTTTGAGTTCCGCTGGTCACAAATACTATATTCTCTTCATAGATGATCATACTAATTTTCTATGGACTTTTCCCATTGGTAATAAATCTCAAGTTTACTCAATTTTTCTATTTCTTAGCAGATACATTGAAACCCAATTTTCCACCAACATTAAGTCCATTCAGTGTGACAACGGAAAAGAGTACGACAACAACTCTTTTAAATCCTTTTGTCTCAACCATGGTCTCCAATTTCGTTTCTCTTGTCCCCACACTTCCTCCCAAAACGGAAAAGCCGAACATAAAATACGGACCATCAATAATTTAATTCGCACACTTCTTGCTCAGTCATCGGTTCCGTCTACATTTTGGCATCACGCTCTAGAAATGGCGACCTATCTTCTCAACATATTACCATCCAAATTGCTAAGAAATTCATCTCCTACTCAACTTCTCTACCACCGTAATCCATCTTACTGTTGGAGTTGTGTACTTAATGTCTAGATTTAAGTAACGGAAACTCACGATCCATTGCCATTAATCTATTTAATTAAATAAACAATTATTTGCATTTAATTATTTATAATTAAATATATGCAAATTATAGTCCTGGATTCTATACGTTGTAGTTAGTATGGTGTGTCGGGCCCACACAGAAGATCATACTATCAGTTACTCGTATTTAATCGAACAGTTGCTCACGACCTAGATGGACACGTACCAATCCATCGGTATAGTCGTTGTGTGAGAGAGAAAATAATCTGTCTTGATTATTTTATCACACTTGTACACTTGGTGTATTGAGCGGATCGCTTGAGACTTATCGATTAGGATTGCCTTAGATAATCGATTTAAGTCTCAGTGTATTTTATTCTTAATCCCCGATACTATTGCGGGTGTGTATGTTTAATATAAGTGACTTTGATTTACCAAAGGAATTAACCGATTTAATTATTGGGTTAATTACCGGTTAAGTTGGGTCACTATATTTTATATATGGCATGCCGTGAATACTTGACGGGAAAGTGTATCCCGTAAGGGTTGATAATATCCCCGAGATGAGTTCATAAGGAATTATTATGTAAACCCTGCAGGTGGATTCGTTCCGCATAATAATTAAGGTTGAATGGTACTAGTCTCGGATATAAGAGATGAATAAATTAATTAGCAATAAATTAATTTTATTCATGGATATTTATATCTTAAATACACGGAATAAATAATACTACCGGAGAAATATTATTTGATATAATATGGTTTAATATTGGGAGTGCAATTAATTTATATAGTGGAAAATAAATTAATTAATATTAATGGGATTAATAGATTTGGGCTTGGGCTCAATTTAATCATTAATATTGGAAGCCCAATATTCCACCTCCTTAAGATCCCCTACGTAGCCTATAAAAGCACTACATGGTCTTCTCTATTCTCATAACTTGAAGATCACAATTCTAGAGAGAGAAAGTAGAGAGGGAGATCCATGGAGTTCGGAAGATCGTCGCCCACACGACGTTCGAGCTAGTGCAAGGAATACGTGGGAAGATCTCAAGGTCTTCAAATTGAGTTCTTCGTTTTTCCGAACAACGAGAACGAGGTAAATCGTAAAACCCTCTTTATGATTTTATCGTTTAATTATCGTAAAAATATCGTGAACCAAGATCCGAGGTTTGGGATCCTCACCGGGGTCGAGCCGAGGGGTGGTGATCGGAGGATCACCGGACCGCCGCGGCTAGAGCGATCCGACGGCGAGGATCGCGTGAAGAATCACGCCTGGGGGGCAGGCGCTCGCCTGAGGACCAGGCGCCCGTCTGGTCCATGTCGCGCGCGAGCGCTAGGCACCCAGGCGCTTGCCTCGTGCTGCTCGCAGCGAGCTACGAGTTCTCTCGTAGCAGACTCGCTTGCGATGCGAGCTGCTGCACGAGGCCATGCGGGCTGATCCGTGATGCACGCCTTGAAGCGTGCTAGGGCTGGTTCGAACAGCGGCGGCTCGGGCCGCTGCTAGGGTTCGATAGGGCTGGTCCTCGCGGTGCTCGGGCATGGCTAGCGGGCTGTTCGCGTAGGGTTTTGGTAACCCTAGCGGGCTGCTTTGAGCAGCCCCTCACGCCACGCATGAGATGCGATCGATCGCCTCGGGTATGCCCGTAGATGGTGATCGATCGGGCTTCTCCCCGCGTCCGGCGACGTGGGATTTTTCCGGTGGCGGGATTTCGATTGGGTTGTCGGTTCCGCAATTTTGACAATCCGGATATTCGATCTCCAAAGGATTTCGGTCAGAATTAATTAGATAATTTATTTATTTAAATTTATTAATTCCGGGATATCGATTTCCAACAATTGGTATCAGAGCGTTGGTTTTAGTTCATGGTATTTTTCGATAAATTGTTCTACCTTGCAGGGTTTCCGATTATTATGGCTAGATTTAATTATTGTTAATTAATGTCATAATAATGTTCTTGATTATTAAACTCTCGTTGATGTCGAGATTCGTTCTTGTGTGGTGAATGCTTGTTCTTAATTTTTCCGGAAATTGTTTGAGGTCGTTTTCATGTAGAGAATCGATACCGGATAGCGTAGTAATAAATTTGTGATTTATTTTACGTTGGATCGAGGACGAAACGACGACCGGAAAAGTGTGACGGAGGAGACGAAGAGAGGGAGGACTCGATCGGCCATCCCCATGGCCGATCCTTGGAGGGTCGATCGACCACCATGAGGAGTTCGACTCCTCTAGGTGAGGTGGTCGATCAAGATGGACATGGGAATCCCCATCCCATGTTCGTCTAGGCCAAGATTCAACTTTCCTAAATTATTAGGTTTTCCTATTTTGAGTATTCCTATTTTTGGGAATTCTCATGGAATAGGAAAAGAATAAATTTAGAATAAATTTATTTTTCCTTATTGATTATTCCTATTCTTGGAAATTTTCATGGAGTAGGAAAAGGAATAAATTTAGAATTAATTTATTTTTCCTATTTAATTATTTCTTTATGGAATTTTTAATGGATTAAGAAAATAATTAATTTGGAAAGTTTAGGAGTCCTAAATTAATTTATTTCCATATTTCATTATGGAAATCTTCTAAAATATTCCAAGTGGGTCTTGGATAGGATTCTAGAGATTTAATGGAATTAGAAAAGGAAATTAAAAATAAAAAAAATATTAATAATATTTAATTTTATTTTTGATTTATTCGATTGACTTAATTTTTGAATTAAGTAACTTTTGGATTTATTAAAAATAAATAGATTCAAATATTGGAATTAATATTCCCGTCACATGGAGCATTCAAGAACGAAGACAAAAGACTAGAAGACGCATACGGGGATGCGATAAAGCCATAATAGTCGGAAAATAATATTCTAGTATTATTTTGATTATGTGATAAAATTCTATGTGCTTTATTTCATGTATGCATGCTTATGTGTATTTAATTATGCATTAGATAGCGTATCCCTTTATTGTAAAAAGCTAAGTGGGAGAGGGATTGGAAACAATGTCATGGTCTCCATTGCTGTTCTCTTGGTGACTTTTATGAACTTTCGAAGTTCATATAAATAAGCCATTGGAGGAGAATTCTTGTAATTCCTCTTACGAGAAACATTGATTAAGTTTATCAAACAATGCCTAATTTGTCTTTCCAAAACTGATTTCAAGTCGACTCATTCTCACCCCGGGGAGTGGAATGGAGCCAAAGCCACTTGGTCATGTCAAGAACACAAATTAGAGACTTTCGTGTCATTTGATGACTAGATCGATTGTCTGCTCGGCTCCCTCATTCTATGAGAGATAGGGTTGTTCGCATGGTGAATCACTGGTAAGAAACTTCGAGTTTCACTTATGATTCTCCGCGTCTTGATTTACAAGATCGAATGGATCAAGTAATTGGGAGTCAATTATAAAAGTCTCTTGGCGTAGTAAACGTCCACACCACGTGGCTTGCTATACTAACGGATTTTAGATTAATTGATGTAGACAGTTATAAGGAATTGTGAAGAATTGTGAAATCCATCGTAAACGTCCACACCACGTGGCTTGCGGTGATGTAGCAATTCCAAACGATTTACTTTAGTACTGAGTAATGGTTTACACTTAGATACGCGTTATAGTATTCTTCCCCACGAAGTTACGCTATAAGTGATGTCTGACCGAAGCAAAACTAATTGCTAAATCATTTGGGTAAGGTAAACGTCCACACCACGTGGCTTGCCATATCTTATGGGATTTTAGAGGCGATTAGTGATTTAATGATATTATTTAAGGGAGATAATATCGGAGATTAAATCAATTGTTTGTTGTTATATGTGCTCATAGATTAGGAATGGCTTTGAACCCACTTTCTGTGATACGTAAGGATTTTAAACTCACTGGTCCCTAAATGTAATGATTGGAATAGAGATCTAGACATTACCCAAACTGTTAAAGAGTGCAAGGTTGTACTCAGTGAGCTTTGTCCTCCCGAGCCTATTGACATAGGCGGCTAGACAAGAAGCGATGAGGATACTCATAAAGGCCAGTCCTTCGAGGAAACGCTTAAACACGTTTTTGAGATGATTGACCTTATAGGCGAGTTGAGACGGAAATCGCAAGCTCTTGTAGCCAATGCCAAAGGTTTCAAACCTAAAGGCATGAATCGGGGGAAAGGAAAAGAAAGCAAAGAAACCCAGTGGTTCTAAGTTACTTGGACCACGAGATGGGACGAGAAATCCAAGAGGCAAGTGTTCTCGATACAAACAGTCTGGGTACTGGAAGTCTGATTATCCTCTCAAAGAAAGTACGAAATTTTCTTTAGTCGTGAAACATAGTCAGTGGTATTATCTACCGGAACCTGGTGTGTAGATATGGAACCACTGACGGTATGTGCATTTTAAATGCAATGGTTCCAGGAAACCCGACGACTTAGAAAAGAAGAAATCGTAGTCTACATGGGCAATGCTGTAGAAGAGGCAGCTGTTGCAATGGAGGACATTTTATAGGATTTCATTTTGGGTTATTGCTTTTATGTACCTTTCATATTAGAAAGAACTTTGTTCTGGATTTCTGATAAATGGATATTTTATTTCTTTTAATCATTTGATGGTTATAAGAAATAATGATATTATCTATTTTGGTACATTGGCTAGCAATATATAAATGATGAATCCTAAGTCCACCACGATGCAAAGAACCGTAGTATGAAACTCGTTTTACTAATAAGAGATTTCTTTATCAATTATACTAGTGGATTCTTATGCTAAGTCATGTTTATTCAAATAAGAAGTTCAAAGGTCGAAAATTGATATTTTGATCAATTAAGTTGAAGGAGTGGACCTTCCGACCTATGAATCTAATTTGGAGGATAACATGACTAAGCAATCCTTTATGGATATAAGATATAAGATCCGGACAAGTATAAGAATTGATTGACTCTGATGTATGCAGACCTATGTCTACTCAGACAATAAGGTACGAGTACTTCATTTAATGATTACTCGAGAAATGGATTAGAATACCTGATGTGCCACAAAAGCAAGTGTTTTGACAAGTCAATGGACACTAAGCAATTGTGGAGAACCATCAAGGTATATCCATTTGTAGCCTGCGATTTGATCGCGGAGGCAAGTACCTGTCTAAGGAATGCATGGCATACTGATCAGAGATTGAGATTTGATCCCAAATGACTACACCATACACTGTTGTGTAGAAATGGTGTATTGTAAACAAGAAATGGAACTCTTATAGAGATATTAAAAGCATGAGTTATACGGAACTACCTATGTTCTATGGATATGTCTGGAAACAACGGCGCATTCAAATGCGGTTGTAGAATATCCTAGAAGAACAAAAGACATGTGTTCAATAGTACTATGAACCAGATGGACGTTATAAGTTCTAACGCCCGGTTCTTAGAGAAAGACTATGAGATGAACCACAAGCCCAAAGTGACGTGATACTTTGAAATGAGAGAGAACGAAGAAGACTGGAAACCAGCCGAACTGAGTAGCGGTACACCACTAACTGCACCTACTGTTATTACTGTTTATACACCGGAATGCCGTTGTAGTGGGAGGTTGTGGGTCAACCAGAGATATTCATAAGACTAGGAGAGTTTTCAGACTCTGGACCTAGTATACATGAAATCGATCCCTAGATCTACATGAAGGCCGTACTAGATTTAAATGTGCCTTCTTGGAGAGCAATAAGGATTATTGCTAAGAGGCGAGATCATTTAGAGTACAAGCTTAGTTGATCCATTTATGGATTGAAACAAAGCATTGAGATCGTGGTGATAAGATAGTCCATTTTATGGGTTCATCAAAAGCATAGACGAATCGTGTGTATTGGAAACGTGATGGAAAACAAGGTGGTGTTTCTCGGGTTTTATGTAGAGAACATTCTTATCATTGGCAACAATGTAAAGATGTTGTCAGACATAAAATGATGATTGTCTAGATAAATCAATATGAAAGATAAAGGAAGAAGTTGGACATGTTCTTGAGATCTTGGATCTCTAGGAAAGAACATTGTACTTATCCTGGACATCTTACATATATATGATTATGGTTCGTTTTAACATGCAAGATTCCGAGAAAGGTTCGTTACCTTTCAGAGACGGAATGCATCTATCTAAGGATATGTGTTTTAGAACACAAAAGGAGATAGAAGCAATGAAAGCGGATTCCTACACTTACGGTGGGGAAAGCTTAATAAATGCAATGTTGAAAACAAGAACCTGATATCGGCTATGAGGTTAGCATAGTGGGAGGATATCAAGGTAATCCTGGAAAGGAATACTTGACTGCTGTAATGAACATTTTAAAGTACTTTCGAAGTACTGAAAACTATGTTCTGGATTACGGAGCAAACAAGTTTTTCCTTTGGATTACATTCTCTTAGATTTCTAATCGAATGAGGACCGGTGTAAGTCGATATCAGGCTATGTGTTTCACTATTGAAGGAGAAGGAGTTTTAACATGGAAGAGTGATAAGCACGATGCTTTTCGGACTCTGCCATGGGTAACCAAATAGCGGCCTCAGAGGCAGCGGAAGTTTTTGGTATAACTCCGGGATAATCTCTGGGACTTAGATGTGATTCTTAATTTGCCAAAGGCTATGTAAATAGCGGTGCGATGGCAAATGGTAAGAAATCACGAGTCCATAAGTGTAAGATAACACATAGAGCAAGTACCACCTGATACGAGTCATCGTCAGGGGAGACGACGCTGTAGACACCAAGATAACTTCAGAGCGACAACCTAGATTGCTCATTCACATAGTACTTCTTGGAAGTACAACTTAAGCACGTGATGAGTATGGAAGTCGGGAGTTTGTAGGAAATGACTAGACTTTAGTACAAGTGGGAGATTGTTGGAGTTGTGTACTTAATGTCTAGATTTAAGTAACGGAAACTCACGATCCATTGCCATTAATCTATTTAATTAAATAAACAATTATTTGCGTTTAATTATTTATAATTAAATATATGCAAATTATAGTCCTGGATTCTATACGTTGTAGTTAGTATGGTGTGTCGGGCCCACACAGAAGATCATACTATCGGTTACTCGTATTTAATCGAACAGTTGCTCACGACCTAGATGGACACGGACCAATCCATCGGCATAGTCGTTGTGTGAGAGAGAAAATAATCTGACTTGATTATTTTATCACACTTGTACACTTGGTGTATTGAGCGGATCACTTGAGATTTATCGATTAGGATTGCCTTAGATAATCGATTTAAGTCTCAGTGTATTTTATTCTTAATCCCCGATACTATTGCGGGTGTGTATGTTTAATATAAGTGACTTTGATTTACCAAAGGAATTAACCGATTTAATTATTGGGTTAATTACCGGTTAAGTTGGGTCACTATATTTTATATATGGCATGCCGTGAATACTTGACGGGAAAGTGTATCCCGTAAGGGTTGATAATATCCCCGAGATGAGTTCATAATGAATTATTATGTAAACCCTGCAGGTGGATTCGTCCGCATAATAATTAAGGTTGAATGGTACTAGTCTCGGATATAAGAGATGAATAAATTAATTAGCAATAAATTAATTTTATTCATGGATATTTATATCTTAAATACACGGAATAAATAATACTACCGGAGAAATATTATTTGATATAATATGGTTTAATATTGGGAGTGCAATTAATTTATATAGTGGAAAATAAATTAATTAATATTAATGGGATTAATAGATTTGGGCTTGGGCTCAATTTAATCATTAATATTGGAAGCCCAATATTCCACCTCCTTAAGATCCCCTACGTAGCCTATAAAAGCACTACATGGTCTTCTCTATTCTCATAACTTGAAGATCACAATTCTAGAGAGAGAAAGTAGAGAGGGAGATCCATGGAGTTCGGAAGATCGTCGCCCACACGACGTTCGAGCTAGTGCAAGGAATACGTGGGAAGATCTCAAGGTCTTCAAATTGAGTTCTTCGTTTTTCCGAACAACGAGAACGAGGTAAATCGTAAAACCCTCTTTATGATTTTATCGTTTAATTATCGTAAAAATATCGTGAACCAAGATCCGAGGTTTGGGATCCTCACCGGGGTCGAGCCGAGGGGTGGTGATCGGAGGATCACCGGACCGCCGCGGCTAGAGCGATCCGACGGCGAGGATCGCGTGAAGAATCACGCCTGGGGGGAAGGCGCTCGCCTGAGGACCAGGCGCCCGCCTGGTCCATGTCGCGCGCGAGCGCTAGGCACCCAGGCGCTCGCCTCGTGCTGCTCGCAGCGAGCTACGAGTTCTCTCGTAGCAGACTCGCTTGCAATGCGAGCTGCTGCACGAGGCCATGCGGGCTGATCCGTGATGCACACCTGGAAGCGTGCTAGGGCTGGTTCGAACAGCGGCGGCTCGGGCCGCTGCTAGGGTTCGATAGGGCTGGTCCTCGCGGTGCTCGGGCATGGCTAGCGGGCTGTTCGCGTAGGGTTTTGGTAACCTTAGCGGGCTGCTTTGAGCAGCCCCTCACGCCATGCATGAGATGCGATCGATCGCCTCGGGTATGCCCGTAGATGGTGATCGATCGGGCTTCTCCCCGCGTCCGGCGACGTGGGATTTTTCCGGTGGCGGGATTTCGATTGGGTTGTCGGTTCCGCAATTTTGACAATCCGGATATTCGATCTCCAAAGGATTTCGGTCGGAATTAATTAGATAATTTATTTATTTAAATTTATTAATTCCGGGATATCGATTTCCAACACTTACGCCCATCTCCGAGTTTTCGGTTGTTTATGCTACCCTCTCATTCCTTCTACAAAAATTAATAAACTTCAACCTCGATCAACTCCTTGTGTTTTTTTGGGGTACCCTTCCAACCATCGAGGTTATAAATGTTATGACATTTCCAGTCGCAAAATAATCCTCTCTCGCCATGTTGTATTTGATGAGTCGCAATTTCCTTTTGCAACCCTTCATCATCCAACACCTACGACATATGAATTCCTGGACGAAGGTTTGTCACCATATTAAATCCTTTAACTTCTCCTCACATTGATCTAACTCAATCTCCTGCACGACCACATCCCCCCCAAAATACATCATCTGGGCCCCACACTACATCTCTCTCTATTGATCATCAGCCCCAAAATACATCATCTGAATCCCACACTACTTCTCCCTCTAGTGATCAGTGCCCAATAGAGCCTACTGCCCAGACCTCTCCTCCACTCCAAATGTCTTCTATTCCACTCCAACATAATACAAACCCACCCAATACATCTCGTACCATAACCACTCAAAGCATGCTTGGTATTGTTCGCCCTAAACATCAATTTAATTTAACAACTTCTCTCACTCCGTCTCCTCTTCCTCGCAATCCGAAAATAGCCATATCTGATCCAAGTTGGTACGCTGCCATGCAAGATGAATTTAGTGCTCTTATAAAAAATAAGACGTGGGAGTTGGTGCCTCGTCCATCTCATACTAATATTATTTGTTCTATGTGGATTTTTCGACATAAATATAATGCTGACGGTTCATTTGAGCAGTACAAAGCTCGTCTTGTTGGTGATGGTAGGTCTCAGCAGGTTGGCGTAGATTGCAATGAAACATTTAGCCCAGTTGTGAAACCGGCTACGATTCGAGCGGTTCTTGGCATTGCTTTATCTAAATCATGGGCAATTCACCAGTTGGACGTCAAAAATGCTTTTCTCCATGGACAACTTAATGAAACGGTTTACATGCATCAACCTTTGGGATTTCGAGATTCTGCATATCCCGATCATGTGTGTTTATTAAAGAAATCTCTGTATGGACTCAAACAGGCACCTCGTGCTTGGTACCAACGGTTCGCTGATTATGTCTCTACTATGGGTTTCTCGCATAGCACATCAGACCATTCTCTATTTATATTAAAACAGGAGCATGCCATAGCCTACATTCTCCTATATGTCGACGACATCATTCTCGTTACTTCTTCTCCAAAGCTGCAGCATTCGATTATGTCACAACTAGCTTCCGAATTTGCTATGAAAGACTTAGGTCCCTTGAATTATTTCTTGGGCATATCTGTCACGCACACCGGCACGGGGTTATTTCTCTCTCAACGCAAATATGCTAAAGAAATAATTGATCGGGCAGGCATGACATCTTGTAAACCGATTGCTACACCAGTTGACACTAAGCCCAAACTCAGTGCATCCACCGACAATTCTTTCGAGGATCCGACACTCTATCGAAGTTTAGCTGGAGCACTTCAATATCTTACCTTTACGAGGCCGGATATTTCTTATGTTGTGCAACAAATTTGTTTACACATGCATAATCCCAAAGTCAACCATATGATGGCTGTCAAACGAATCATAAGATACATTCAAGGTACACTCGACTTCGGGCTCCAACTATATAAGTCGAACATATCTAATATTATTTGCTACACTGATGCGGATTGGGGTGGGTGTCCTGAGACTAGACGCTCGACTTCGGGGTATTGTGTTTTCATGGGCGACAATCTTATCTCTTGGTCTTCAAAACGTCAACCGACTCTTTCTCGATCTAGTGCAGAGGCAGAATATCGTGGAGTTGCCAACGTTGTTGCGGAATCGTGTTGGCTGCGTAACCTTCTTCTTGAGTTGCATTGTCCGATTCTAAAGGCGACTTTGGTTTACTGTGACAATATTAGTGCAATGTATCTCTCTGAAAATCAAGTTCAACATCAACGCACTAAACATATTGAAATGGACATACATTTTGTTCGTGAGAAAGTCGCGCGAGGTCATGTTCGTGTTCACCACGTCCCATCTCGATATCAAATCGCCGACATTTTCACCAAGGGGCTTCCGCGCATACTTTTTAATGATTTCAGGGACAGTCTCAGCATACGACCTCCTCCTGCTTCGACTGCGGGAGAGTATTAATCCAAGGAAATCAATTGAATCCCTTAACTGACGCCTCACAATTGATCTCCTATTTTAGCCAACCAAATCAAATCATTTAGATAATTATATCTTCCTTTTTGTATAGTTGATTTGCAAGGATATATTGTTGGGATATGTCCTTCGATCCTACGTGTGCAATCGATAAAGTCATAAGGTCGTCTATGGATGTTTAAATAATTTTTAGATAATATTTATTGCTGGGAGCAATATAATATTGATCGATAATTATACCTACAGGGTCACACACGAGCCGAAAATACGAACTATAAGTGTTTGCTAGAATGAGTCGATTTGGAATCGACATATATATAAACTAGGTTTATATTCGATGTGATTTACGTACATGCATGGGATGCATGGCTTGCATGGAATGCATGTCACATGGTGTGACATGGCATGCCATGCAAGCGAATGGGACCACATCCAATGCAATGTGGCATGAGGATGTGGACATGACCATTCAACTTCACCATTAACACACCTTAATGGGTGATAATGATTCTACATCAATATCACCATTATGGGGGAGGTTACTTGGTGTTATTTCATGGTTTAATAGGTGAGAAAATGCTGATTTTCTCACCACAATATTCAGCTACGAAAATCACACCAAAGAGAAAGAAAAGAGTTCTTGGAGAACCACTTCAATCTAACAAGCAAGCTAGTTCATCTTCCGGGTTCGTGTGCAACACGTAGAGGCCGGGCCAATTGTGCGGCTTCCACATCCGGACGATCTAAAGGAGTGACGAGGTCATTCACAAGGAGAGCTTCAAGAGGCTGATCCATTTGAGGTGGTTCAATCGACTCAACACCACCTCAACGACATTAACCAAAGTCAACGATCACCAAAAGTAAGTAATCGTTGAACCTTATATATATATATTGGATGTGTATATATATATGTTTATATGTGTTCTTATACACATTAAGTGTGCACTAAGATCATGGCATGGTAAATCTATCGCTTTACACGCTTCCGCACACACGGTATATCGATCGGATCGGTATATCGGTACTTTCAATTGGTATCAGAGCCTAGGGCTCGTGCACACTTTTGTGTTGGACACAAAAAGGTTTAATCAACATAATTGACTTATTTGTTTAATTGTGATTATGTGATTAGATGTAAGGCCGGCCACCGTTAGTGGTCGGGTGAATGAAATTGTCGTTTTTTACGTTTCGATTGGCCATAGTTTTGGAGGGCTGCGTCCCTTGGAATCATTTGTAATAGATAGGTTTTCTATTTCAATTTGTATTGTTCAAACTTGTGAGCGATGGACTTGGTCCATGGTTCGATGGAGGATCTCGGCTCTCCGGCGAAAACGAGAAGAAACGAAGCAAAACGAAGCAAAACGAAGCAAACCGGGCTGCTGGAGCCAAACGGCGGTCGCCGTTTGAGCTCCGGCGGGCGCCGTTTTAATTCGGCGGGCGCCGTTTTGGAAACGGCGACCGCCGAAAGGCCTTTTTTGGGGCAGATGGGTTTTTTGCCTTTTCGGCAGGCGCCGTTTTGGAAACGGCGACCGCCGGTGGTGTTCAGCGACCGCTGGTTGTAAAACGGCGGGCGCTGTTCGTGGTTTTTGAGGTAATGACTTGTTTTGACCAAAATCGGCGAGCACGGAACTAAAACGGAGGGCGAGGACCAGTCCAAAAGATGTTCAAGGCTTTTGTTGTTATTTTAATCTTTTCGTTTGAGAGTTGTGAGGTTCTAGGGGCCTTTCGATTTCGTATTTAGTTGCTTTGCTAGTTATAGGATGTTTTATGTTATAAATGTTCAACTTACATATAAACACCTATGCATGCAAGTTCCCAAAATAATGAGTATAATGTCTTGTCCAAAAACATCACACTCATGAAGCCCTCGATCATAAGTTGGTAGGTCCGCCTCAGCGGGGTACTACTTGTTATCTTGGGATAAGTGGGAGTAAGGGTTAGACCCTTACACGTGACTTTGGTTTTCTCATCGATAGATCCACTGCAGGCGTGGCTATCGAGACATGAGATGAGAATGGGATTCTCATCGACCGAGAGTGATATTAGATATCATTGACATGGGTGTGTCTACCTATCTTGAAATACTTAAGTGCGGACTCAGTCGGCTTAAAGATTTGCAAGATGAGGATCTCGGAATCGTTTTGTTCTAAGGGACAATGATATTGGATATCAATTGAACAAAATGAAATAAATAAGTACAATTGTTAGACAACCTTATTTGTTTACCGCTTTGTGGATGTTTACATACTTTAGTTATCTTTCTTTTATAGTTTATCATGTCAAATATCAACTCAATTCAAGTTTGGTTCAATTCTTGATTATGAAAAATTGAACAAATTTTCTTGATTCACAACGTAATTTGAGGATGGTCCTCAAATACGAAGACAAGGAAAATGTGTTAGATAACCACATCCTAAGATATCATTGAACAACTCAATATCATGTTCGGAGAATATGCAATGATTGAGCGGTTCGGTGTGACCAGGGTCATCGCTTCAGCTAGGCTGGAAAAATGGAAATCTATGGGATCACATGTGCAACAAATGATTGGATTATTTGTTTCAAGTGACCGCCTAGATTTTTCCTATGATGATTATTTGGCAACCGATTTCATACTTCAATCTCATGATGGTTATAATGCTTTTAGGCTAAATTTTCCATATGAATGGTTTGAAGAAATCGCTTCGTGAGCTCCACGGGATGCTCAAGGCTGCTGAGCCGGCGATAGAGAAGGACCCTAAGAGGGAAATTCTTATGAAATGGGATAGGGTATTCAAAAGAGCATGGGCAAGAAGGCTACTAGGGTTCCTAGGGAATCTCAATGCGTCTTTGCAAAAGTGTTGGACACTACTTGCAAACATATAAAAGTTCATATTTTATTCAATTTCAAAACAAATGCCTAATTTTTCTTTCATATGATGGATTCTAAGGTTATGATTATTTACACCTCGGGGAGTGATTTAATCCAAAACACTTAAGTTCATCAATGACACAAATTAGAGACTTTCGAGCCATTGGATGGCGTGAATCGATTGTCTGGTTGGCTCCCTCATATTTTATGAGAGATAGGGCTTCAATTGCATGATAATATCGCTGGTTAGAAAACTTCGATTTTTCACTTACGATTTATCACGTTTTGACATTGAGATAATTTTGAATGGGAAATTCGAATAAGAGTCAATTATTGAGAATAATTGAACTTGCCCAAAGTTCAAAGAAGATGTGAAGAACGGGGTTGCTTCATCTTCAAGTATTAATGATATAGACATTAAACTTCACAAATTCTACTTCTTGGGTATTGGATGCCAAATGTGGTTCTCACATTTTTATGTGGAGGAACTACATAGAAGTATAAGTTTGGTGAGTAGAGATGTCGTTCTACGGGCGAGAAATGGAGCGAAGGTCGCTGCATTAGCCGTATGATCATATGATGTTGTTTTGCCTTAGGGCCTTGTTTTAGTATTATAACTATGTAATTTCGTACCTTCAATAAACAATGAATATTGGTTCAGTATTGGATACTGATGGATTAGTTTTTCACTAATTAAATAGTTTGATAACTATTTTAATTGTGAACTATTCTTTGTTTTGGTACGATTATTACATTATTTATGTATACTTTAAACTCAACAAATCATATATAACATTAACACAAAAGTCCAAATCGAATAAGTCTCATTGAGACATAACTGTAACATTGTTGATTAGATCAAAATCTAAACATGTAACGAATCTTCTTTTAGAAGGCATTCTAGAATCATTTGACTTGGAGTCATTTGATACATGTGAATGATGTTTGATGGACAAAGATAACAATGTCATCTTTCTTGGAGAAAGGAGAACATGTGAGTGATTAATTAGGGATGATCCATACTGATGTATGTGGAACCTATCAGTTCACAAGCACATGAAGGTTATGTTTCGGAAAAGAGAAAACAAACTATATTAGATATAGTTCGACCATTCGATGAGAGGTCTAAATGAACTACTGGTCTCTTTTGGGAACACACAATTCTTGACTTCAACTTATACACTGAATAGGACGCTGTCAAAAGCTGTTGATAAGACATCATACTAGGTATGGAAAGGGAGGGTCCCTAAATTGTTTTCATCAAAATTTGAGGTTCTAAAAGCTTCTCTGACGAGATTTATCTCTATAGAGCTTGAACTCAAATGGGATAAAAGTTTCTTTATGGTATCCATAAGAAACTCGAGGGTACAACTTCTACGATCTATCTGAGAACAATATTTTGTTGCTCGAGATAGTGATTTTCTAGAAAAGAGTTATCTTTCCTAGAAATTCAGTGGGAGCTCGGTTGTCTTGAACGAGGTTCAAGGGAACAACTAACGATGAATACTCAAGACTGGGTTGAGAGTATTCTTATGGTTTTGGAAGCCGTACCAGCCCTCGTAGGTCCGAAAGGCATAAATCTATCTCTATTATTCAAATACTTAGATATTGTGACCAATGAGAGATATTAATTCATGCTTTTGGAAAGCGGTGAACCTTCGACCTAATTCCAAGCTATGACGAGTCCAGCTACTGAAAATTGGCATGGTGCCATGAAATCTGAGATGATATCAATATCTGATAATCAAGTTTGGAACTTGATATATTTGCATCACAGGGTTAGACCCAATGAATGCTAATAGATCTTTAAGATCTAAACAGACATATGGAAAACCTAGGGTTTTCAAAGCAAGTTTGATGGTAAAAGTTTTATTCACGAGGTGGATTGTGGAAAAACTTTCACCAGTTGCTTTGATTAAATCATTCAGATTATCTTAGTCATTGCTACTCATCTTGATAATGAGTTATGGTAATATTGGATGTTAAAACTAACTTCTTGAATTGGATTCTAGAAGAGAATGTGTTTTGACACAGCCAAAGAGTTTTATCGATCCTAATAAGGCTGAGAAATTATGCAATCTTATAATTCCATTTATGGAATAAAGCAAAGCATATCGGAGTAGCAATCTTCAGTTCAATGAATCCATACGGGGTTTTGGATTTCAGAGGAACTCGGAAGAGTCTTGTTTTACAAGAAGAACAGTGGGAGTTACGTTGTATACATTGTGTTGTATGTCGATGACATACTCCTTATTGGAAACACTGTTTCTATGCTTAATTCTATTAAAGAATGGCTTGGGAATTGTTTTTCAATGAAGGATCTTGGAGAAGCACAGTACATATTGGGCATCAAGATCTGTCGGAACAGATCGAAAATGATGTTTGGGCTTAGTCAAGTGACCTATATTGATAAGGTACTTGATAAGTTCAGAATGAAAGACGCCAAAAAGGGTCTCATTCCAATTACTCATGGCACATCTCTTAGCAAGATTCAAGGCCCTACAGGGACTTGATGAGCAAAAGAGGATGGAAAACATTCCTTATGCTTCGGCAATGGGGTCTATAATGTACGCCATGATATGTACACGACCGGACGTATCGTATGCTTTGAGCATGACGAGTCAGTTTCAAGGAAATCCAGGTGAGGCGCGTTAGACTGCGACCAAGAATATTCTTATGTACCTTAGATGGACTAAAGAATATTTTGTTGTCTTTGGAAGACAAAAAGAGTTGATATTAACAACCTGATTGAATGCTAACTTCAAAACAGACTAAGATAATTTCCGATTTTAATCTGGTTATATCTTTTGTCTGGTTAGAGGTGATATTTGCTGGAATAGTTCCATGCAATGCAATATAGCTGATTAAACTACAAAAGCTGAGCACAGTATTGCATTGGATGCAGTAATGTTGACAGTTAGGATTTGAAAGTTCTTGAATGAACTAGGTGGCATAACTAGCTCAGCCCATCCGATAGTTCTCTATTTATAGTAGAGTTATCGCGCAAGCCAATGAGCTAGGAAGCACCACAAGTCTAAAACTGGTGCTCAGGAAGTTCCACATTATCTGGGAGATAATTTTGTGGAGACATCGAGATAATAAAGTTGCAACTTTTGATAAGGTTGCAAACCCGCTTTCTAAACCTCTCCAGCAGTTTAAGCTTGAGACTTTCACGACTGCAATAGATATCAGACATCTTAGAGATGGGTTGTGATTTCTATTACTGTATTAGATACTTTTGGAGATTTGGTAAACATTCACTCATATGTATAATACATGTTTCTTCATATAAATATGGTTTAATTTATATGAATTGTCCAAATGATTAAGTGATATCAATTGGGTTATGAGGTCGACTTACCGCATAATGAAGTCCCAATGGTTGAACTGATATACTTAAATCATATAGTTGTTCCTGGTTCGTATAATCGAGTACGGACAAACCGATAATACAATGAACTAGTTTGTAATGTGTACTATAGCGCCGCTTCATGGGCTAGTGATGTGGGACATCAAGTACAATTACATAGATATTAGCTGGGAGCTAATGATCGAACAGACCCGACTGGAATAGTATTTAAGATTTCGAGTCATAATACTATTTCATTGACTGTCGAGCAATTTCCTCTGACCTGAGTAGTCCAGAGTGATTCCATTGTGAAATGATGTACTTTGATACAAGTAAACGCCTTTCGTAAAAGGAGGTTATAAAACTTGTTATTGGGTATATCAGGAAGCAAGTGGGAGAGCTTGGACTGACAAGATGGGATTGTCCTCCATTTTTATAATGGGATACATGTCTTACCGGCCACTTGGAGAGTCGAGACTGTGGAAAATACGTGGCCACGTCCAGATTCGTATCATAGTGATAAATCTGGTTTTACAGTCTGTCTCAAAGTCCAAGAAAGGTTTGAACCGATTGAGGATGACTCGAGTCTTGCCTCAAGTTCAAACTTAGACATAAAGTGACAACAGGAAGTTGACAGCACACTGGCTCTGAAGGCCAAGTGGGAGATTGTTGGGATATGTCCTTCGATCCTACGTGTGCAATCGATAAAGTCATAAGGTCGTCTATGGATGTTTAAATAATTTTTAGATAATATTTATTGCTGGGAGCAATATAATATTGATCGATAATTATACCTACAGGGTCACACACGAGCCGAAAATACGAACTATAAGTGTTTGCTAGAATGAGTCGATTTGGAATCGACATATATATAAACTAGGTTTATATTCGATGTGATTTACGTACATGCATGGGATGCATGGCTTGCATGGAATGCATGTCACATGGTGTGACATGGCATGCCATGCAAGCGAATGGGACCACATCCAATGCAATGTGGCATGAGGATGTGGACATGACCATTCAACTTCACCATTAACACACCTTAATGGGTGATAATGATTCTACATCAATATCACCATTATGGGGGAGGTTACTTGGTGTTATTTCATGGTTTAATAGGTGAGAAAATGCTGATTTTCTCACCACAATATTCAGCTACGAAAATCACACCAAAGAGAAAGAAAAGAGTTCTTGGAGAACCACTTCAATCTAACAAGCAAGCTAGTTCATCTTCCGGGTTCGTGTGCAACACGTAGAGGCCGGGCCAATTGTGCGGCTTCCACATCCGGACGATCTAAAGGAGTGACGAGGTCATTCACAAGGAGAGCTTCAAGAGGCTGATCCATTTGAGGTGGTTCAATCGACTCAACACCACCTCAACGACATTAACCAAAGTCAACGATCACCAAAAGTAAGTAATCGTTGAACCTTATATATATATATTGGATGTGTATATATATATGTTTATATGTGTTCTTATACACATTAAGTGTGCACTAAGATCATGGCATGGTAAATCTATCGCTTTACACGCTTTCGCACACACGGTATATCGATCGGATCGGTATATCGGTACTTTCATATATTCCTTATTGTATTCACTGTAAACTGTATATATAGGATACTCTATGAAAGACAAAGGCACAGAATAATTTCCTTCAATGATAATTCTCTGCTCTTCAAAAATTCCCCGTCGCCATTACTTCTATCGGAGCTAAACATAGTTTTTTTTAAAGAACAAATTTTTATGGTGAAAATTGGAAATCTAAGCAAAAAGAAAAAGAAATGCATGTATACATATAAGAATATGTTTTCTTTTTTCATTTAATATTAATGGATGCGTATATAGATGTGTATTTAAATCCGTGTTATTGTTTTTTCGATTTTCTTTAAATGCTGTATATATGACGTGGCACTGTATTTTCATTTTTTTTTTTTGAAAAAAGTCATCGACCAATCGTGTGCTGACACGTGGCGCTGAGTCAGCAGAAGCGGCGGCGATGAGATCACATGACACGCACGTGGTCAGATTCCGGCCAATTTTGAATTTTTCCGTCCTAAAGGACTAAATCGAAATCAAATCCGTGATATTTGGGACTAAATTGAGAAAGTGAATGTGTGTGGGACTGAAACGAAAAAAGCCAATATTTGTGAGACCAACAAAATTTTTCTCTCTAAGACTCTCAGCAGTTTGGCGTAAATGTGTTGTATAATTAGGGTGTTATTGAAAGAATAGAGGCTTGGATAAATATTGAATCGCGTGAAGCTTTCTTCAAAGTGCATTTCGACCCTATAAGTCTGGGTATCACGAAATTCCTCGCAGGATAAGACAATATCTACACTCGAGTCTTAGGATTAGAACACGAGCAACTTATGAAATATTCCGATTGATTTGTTTGCTTCAAAGCTTTTTATTTTTGCAGGTGATTTCAAATGTATTTATCAAATGAATTGTACTTCCTTACAAAGGTAGTAGATACACTTTTATTTGAATATAAGCACCCCCTTGGTTGAATAGTTGCCTTTTGAAAAATGTTCTTTTTCACTTGACATCTATTCATGTATATGTACCTTTTATAAAAATAATAATATAGAAATAAAATGCATATATATTTTTTCTAATTAAAAACAAACAATATTAATAAATTTAGACAATTATTTTTAATATAAAACTAAACAATTTTTGAAATTAAATAATTTTAAGAAGTTTAATGCAAATATATCACTTAGATGATATATTTTAAGAAGTGTAACGCAATTAAATAATCTGAAGAAGTTTAAATAATTCCTCTATAATAGTAATAAACAATGAGAGATTAAGCTATTTTAATAAATGGTGATAAATTGAACTTGTAGTTGCTATTGTGCAGTGCAAATTGTTAGAGTATCCCACATCGGCTGGATAAAGAACTTTGGACTCACATATAAGTTGGATAACCTTATCACCTTAACAAGAAATTTTTAAGGTGTTATTGGCCCAGCTTTGACTTGGTATCAGAGCCTAGCCCCTGATGTTGAAATCGATCCACAAGTGAGGGGGAAGAGAGTATTGGAGAATATATTCGGCCCACTATAAATGTATAGTTGCCCAACTTCTCTAACAATTCGAGCTGAAATCGATCCACAAGTGAGGGGGGATGTTAGTGATTAATTATCCACTTGTTGAGCCTTCCCCTGATGTTGAAATCGATCACAAGTGAGGGGGGGGGGGGGGGGGGGAGTGTTAAGGAATATATTCGGCCCACTATAAATGTCTAGTTGTGTCTAGTTGCCCAACTTGTTAGTGATTAATTATCCACTTGTTGGGCCTTCCCCTGATGTTGAAATCGATCACAAGTGAGGGGGGAGGGAGTGTTGGAGAATATATTCGGCACACTATAAATGTCTAGTTGTGTCTAGTTGCCCAACTTCTCTATCATATAAATGTCTAGTTGTGTCTAGTTGCCCAACTTCTCTATCAGTTCGAGTTGCTAGTGAGGGGGGAGGGAGTATTGAAGAATATATTCGGCCCACTATAAATGTCTAGTTGCCCAGGGGGAGGGAGTATTGGAGAATATATTCGGTTTACTATAAATGTCTAATTACCCAACTTCTCTAACAGTTCACAAGTGAGGGGGGGAGGGAGTGTTGGAGAATATATTCGGCCCACTATAAATGTCTAGTTGTGTCTAGTTGCCCAACTTCTCTATCAGTTCGAGTTGCTAGTGAGGGGGGAGGGAGTATTGAAGAATATATTCGGCCCACTATAAATGTCTAGTTGCCCAGGGGGAGGGAGTATTGGAGAATATATTCGGTTTACTATAAATGTCTAATTACCCAACTTCTCTAACAGTTCGAGCTGTTGGATGAAACGGACGAATTAATTATCCACTTGTTGGGCCTTCCCTTGAGGTCCTAACTTCTCTAACAGTTCGAGCTGTTAGTGAGGGGGAGGGAGTATGGAGGGAGTATTGGAGAATATATTCGGCCCACTAAAAATGTCTAGTTGTGTCTAGTTGTCCAACTTCTCTATCAGTTCGAGTTGTTAGTGAGGGGGGAGGGAGTATTGGAGAATATATTCGGCCCACTATAAATGTCTAGTTGCCCAGGGGGAGGGAGTATTGGAGAATATATTCGGTCCACTATAAATGTCTAATTGCCCAACTTCTCTAACAGTTCGAGCTGTTGGATGAAGCGGACGAATTAATTATCCACTTGTTGGCCTTCCCTTGAGGTCCTAACTTATCTAACAGTTCGAGTTGTTAGTGAGGGGGAGGGAGTATTGAAGAATATATTCGGCCCACTATAAATGTTTAGTTGTGTCTAATTGCCCAACTTCTCAAACAATTCGAGTTGTTGGATGAAGCGGTTTCTAACACAAATATGCAATGCACGGTAGCTCAATTCATATAAGTTTGGCAATGAAGATTATGACAACTTTGACTCAATACTATTTATGAGCATGTGGTAGATCTAGTGTAATGTAATAGAATTACTATACAATTTCAACTTTTTCAAAGTAATACTTCCTTTCTTTTAAAGTAATGGTTACATTTTTTTTTTAATTTACAAAGAAAACGTGACCATTAATTTAGGTAGAATTTAGGTAGAAAGATTTACATAACAAATTTTACAGTTGATTAAAATTATCTTACCAATAATTGAGTAGTTTTTTCTTTGTTTTTCCTTTCTTCTCTTTCCAAATGTTACATTGAGCATTCAGTTTATTTTCTCTTTCTTCTTGCTCCAAATGTTACATTTTTTTTTTATCCAGTAACATTTCATTTATAACCATACATATATAAAATCAAATAATCTCAATCAAATAAAATCAATTTTTACACAATATTTTTTTTAATTTTTTTTTACCAGTCACAACAAAGTTTTTTATGCACTTTCCAAATGGGTTGAATTTAAAATTTTTGACTTAAATTATCCCATTGATAAATAATAGTATCATCAATCTTAACTTAAGTTGTATTTTTATTAATTTTGAGATCGATTCATTTAAAATATTCAACAATATTTCGAATATATATATATATATATATATATATATATATATATATATATATATATATATATATATATATATATGTATATATTGATAAATAATAGTATCATCAAGTGGGAATACAACTTTTAGAACAAACTTACAAAACACCTATTTATTTTGTCCCCTCCCATAAAACTACATTTATTCTAAACAAACTCAATTGGAAAAGTCCTCTTTACCCTTACTTTTAATTTCTCTCAAATAATAAAACAAAAAACCATTTAAAACCATTTAAAAACCTTAAAAATCAAAACAAAAAAACTGTGGGGCCCACGAAAATCAGATTTGAGGGTTGGTGGGTGTTTATTGCATGCATGAATGCTCCCTCCCCTACTCAAACCCTCAAACCCTAACCCATTTCAAAAAACAAAATTTTGATTCTCTCTCTCACAAATATCCTCTCTACAAAAATCGATTTCTGAATATACGTGGGAAGGGCAGCCGAGTTCGCCGGCCGAAAGGTACGTCGAAAAGCGTCGATTCTGGTTTTTTTTTTTCGATTTTCTGCAAAAAATCATAACTACACGGTGGCTACACGGTGGGTTTTCCCAACCGTGTAGTCACCGTGTAGTTATGAAGATTAACCGGTGCGCACTACACGGTGCTCTCACTACACGGTGTTTCCCGGTCACCGTGTACCGGATAGTGTCTCGGTACACGGTGTTTCCCGGTCACCGTGTACCGGATAGTGTACCGGATAGTGTCTCGGTACACGGTGACACAATCTACACGGTGATACACCGTGTAGCCACCATGTACAGAAGCCGTTTTTTCAATTTTTTTAAAAAAAATGTCTAATTATGGCTTTGTTTATGCTTTTGGATGGATATTTTGGGTTCCCCCACTGAATTCAACTGTGTTTCGTAATTGTAGATGTCGAATCAACGAATCACGATACGGTACGGTGGTCGTTGGGATCGAGCGGCCTATGTTGACGGAGTAGATATGTGCCTCTTCTTTCGGAGGGAAGAACTTACACTCGACGCCCTTACGAGCCGGATTCGTTTGGTTTTGCGCCCTCCGCCCAATGCCGAGTACATGTTGTACTATTTTACCCGAGGCTACGACGCGAGAAGCGTGCGAGCTCCTATGCTTTGCGACGAGGATGTCTCCCGCATGTTAGACGAGCAAGGGGATGAGTGCTTTGTGTTCGTCGTCCAAATAGAGGCACAACCAGCTGCGCCGGAGGTGAATATCGGAGAAGAAGCTCGGGATTCGGGCGTACCGTCAGAGGAAGAGAACGAGAACGAGGCGGTACATACTTCCGAGGACGAGGAAGAAGCCCGTCAGTCCGATCTCTTGGAATCTTTGACCACGGAGTGGACCGAATGGATTAGACAGCCGGGCGTGGTTAACAAGCTAATGTCGCGCCGTAATATGTCCTCGAGGTCTTATGTGGGAGGCGCCGAGCAAGCCGAAGCTTCTCAGAATGCGCAGAATAATCCACAGCGCAATTGGATCATTCCACTGCCGGGGTTTGACCCCGCTGTTCCGTTGCAGTCTATCGAACACCAACCGATTTATGGTCAGATGGCAGTCGGAGCCACGTTCCGAAAGAAACTGGATCTGAAGGTGATGGTGGGGCTGTATCACATGGAGAATAACGTAGAGTGCAAAACTGATCGCTCGAACACTAATCGGGTGACGTTCGTTTGCAAGACGGGGCGTGAAAAATGCACGTTCAAATTGTGTTCCACGGGTTCCGATGACACACTTTGGAGGATCACGAAGCTGAACTTGAATCATACGTGCCGAAACAATTTGGGGCGACTTGCGGATCGACAGGTGTCGAGCAGGGTTGCGGCTACTTTCTTTGCACGTATGTTAGTCGGCAGTCGGGAACTGGTTCCGAAAGATATGGTTGAGGATTTGAGGAGATTGTACGGAGTTCACATCAGCTACAACTTCGCCCTGCGGACGAGGAACCTTGCGCTTGAAATAGCGTACGGCGACTATGAGGGATCGTATCAGAGGCTCCCGTCATATCTGTACATGCTGAGAGAACATAATCCCGGGACACAGTACGATATTCAGACGACCGACCAGGGCGTGTTTTGCCGCATGTTTGTTGCGCTCGGGCAGTGCATTCGTGCATTTGAGCAGGGCACTCTGAGGCCTGTGATAGTAGTCGACGCCACCCATTTGAAAGGGAAAAACACTGGTGTGATGTTTGTCGCCGTCACAAAAGACGGGAATGAGACTATTTTCCCGCTTGCGTTTGGTATCGGTCCGATAGAGAATGACGAGGAGTGGACGTGGTTTCTCCAGCACCTCAGAGTTTGCTACGATACAGACGACGATGATCTGCTCATTGTGTCCGACCAGCATAAGAGCATCGCGAATGCTATTCGGAGTGTCTATCCCCACG
Source organism: Euphrasia confusa (assembly GCA_954870475.1). Lineage (NCBI taxonomy): Eukaryota > Viridiplantae > Streptophyta > Magnoliopsida > Lamiales > Orobanchaceae > Euphrasia > Euphrasia confusa. The sequence continues at coordinate 11,041,571 of OX940954.1, read as the reverse complement.
CTACCCGTGCGTTGTGCTATCACCACCTCTCGAAGAATCTAGCACGGTACGGCCAGCAGCTGATCAAGGCTCTATGCAATGCTGCTTATTCTTATCGGGTGGATGATTTTGAAAAATACCTTTCGGATGTGGAGAAACTCAGTGACAGTGCTTATAGGCGCCTTACCGATATTGGGGTTGAGCACTGGGCGAGGTCAAAGTGTGCTGCACGACGATACGGTTTCATGACATCGAATGCGGCCGAAGTCTTCAACGCTGCTATCAAATGGCCACGGCGATTACCTGTCTGTGCGATGCTCGAGGCCATTCGTGCGATGATTGAGAGATGGTTTGACGAGAAACGAAGGAAAGATAACGAGAGACAGAATGGTGGACATGAGCTGACCGAACTGGCATTCCTCAAGTTGTCTGGTCAGGATGAGTTGAGCCGTTCTTTTACCGTTCGGGAGGTCAGTGCGAATGCCCGATACAGAGTTCAGGAGGAGGACAGGTCTTATCTTGTGGATATCGCGAATCGCACTTGTGAATGTCGGGAGTTCGACTTAGACCTAATACCGTGTCGTCATGCTTGTGCCGCTATGAGGTATGATATCATTTTACCTTTAAATTTAATTTTAAACAGTTGATTCCACTAACTTGTTTGTTCTTATTATGTAGACGAGCCGGATTTTCACCGTACGATTTCGTGAGCCCTTATTTCAAGATGAGCAGCCATGTCGAGATGTACGCGACGCCTATTGTGCCGTTGCCACATTATGATGATTGGGTGATCCCGCCGGATTTAGCATCGTACGTAGTTCTTCCTCCGGTAGCGGGTAGACAGGCTGGACGTCCGAGGGTGACTCGTGTTCGTTCCGGAGTTGAGAGCTCTACACGACGTTTGAAGGTTTGTACAATTAATATCATTTCGCCGTGTGCAGGCTTGGACCTAATATCGTGTCGTCGTGTGCAGGTGTGTTCGAGATGTAAGGGCGTAGGTCACAACATGCGGAAGTGCACGGTTTTTATCCCACCCGAGGCTGTTGATTTAAATATCCCTGCAGAAGAGACGGGAACGCAAGAGTCGAGCCGAAGAAGACAGAAGAAGAAGTGCAGCATCTGCAAAAGCGAGGGACACACGAGAACAAAATGTCCAATGAACACGGAGTGACAGAGTTCGAGATTGGGTTTGGTTGTTTTATCGGTGTTTTTAAACTATTTGAGACTAATATTGTTTTATTATCGTCTATTCTCGTTGGATTTTGGACATTTGGTGAGTTTTAGGTTATTGTGTAGGTTATTGTGCTTGTTTTTTGAGATTGTTTATCTTGTGAGTGTGAAATATGTGAAAAAACAGGTTGGGAATTAGGCTTTGGGGGCAAGGGGGGATTTATTTATCTGTTTTTTAGAAGGTACATATATTAATTTTGCTAATTACGTTCATGGAATACTACTAGCCCAACTGGTTAGCCGAAAATTAGAAATATATGGAAAGCCAAAGGTCAGGGGCTCGAATCCTAAGAGCCCCATTTTAATTCTTTTTTTTACACGGTACCGGGTAAAACCGTGTACCGGTAAGAAATTTTTTACACGGTACCGGGTAGCACCGTGTACCGGTAAAAAAAAAAAATACTTATCTGTTTTTTAGAAGGTACATATATTAACTTTGCTAAATACTTACATGGAATACTACTAGCCCAACTGGTCAGCCAATATTTGCAAAAGAGTGAAACCCCGGAGGTCAGGGGCTCGAATCCTGAGAGCCCCAATTTATTTTAATTTTTTACACGGTACCGGGTAAAACCGTGTACCGGTAAGAAAATAACCGTGTACCGGTAAGCAAAGCACCGTGTATCGAAAAAAAAAACGCTTAATTTTGCCACCGTGTAGCATATCCCACCGTGTAGCCCACCGTGTAGCCACCGTGTAGCTTAGAACTGAAGTAGCTTTTTTTGATTTTGAAGCATTTCTACAGCTTTTTTGTTGTTTTGTTAAGCATGAAACATTATTTTAAAGACTAGAAACATCCAATAAACAACATAACAAATCCAATTTAGGACTACAAATAGGAGATGCTTGGAATGTTGACCGTTTTTCGAACTTTCTACTAATATTGTGACAATCTTAACTACATAGGTAATACATTGTTCATGCGTAATCACTTAATTCGTCAAATTCAATAGTTGATCGTGTTTTTTGAATCATTTTGATTATTAAAATGATGTTTCATACTACAATAACAAGTTAACAATCGAAAAATGCCTTAAAATCAATTAAAATGAATTATTGACCTAAACTACACGGTGGTCACCGTGTAGGGCACCGTGTACCGGTAGCCACCGTGTAACCGAGTACTGCCCAGAAATTTCACCGAGCAGTTCTTGGCTACACGGTGATCTCGGGATGCTACACGGTGGCCACCGTGTAATCGGGTGTCACCGTGTAGCAGAGGCAGGCAGCCTGTTTTTCACATTTTTTCCACCCAAATCGATCAAAACAAACACCTATTTCACCAAAATCAATCAAAACACACATATTTCACCAAAACACACCTAAAATAGTTTAATTGTTTTACAAATTATATTAAATTAATAAGTTAATATATTATAAATAATTTTAAAAAATGTTGACGGGATTTATTTAGTTAATATCAAAGCTAAACCTGCAAATCAATCTCAATACACATAATAACCAGTCCAAACACATGCACAAGAAAAAGTCTAAAATCATCCAAAATACAAATCAATCGACTCGATGACTCAAACTGAAGATTTTCCGAGCGACATATCGACGATACTTCATCAAGTACGCGTCGTCCATCTCTCTACCCCGGTGAGTGAGGTACTTGTTGACGAGACGATCCAGGTACATGCACACGAACGGGCCGCAGTTGCTGTTGTCGACTTGCATAAACTGCTCTGTCGGGACTTCGACCATCATAGAAGTCTTCTTGTGGGTCCGACGAATAAAGTTCATACCCTCCCAAAATCCGGCAGCTACCAAAAGACGAGGCAACAACTCCAACATCGGGGCTAGTACACGAGCCTTGGGAGTTACTTCCGGACAACACCACCAACACGAGTCGTACAACTCTATAATCCAGCGATCCAGGTTAATTCGTATCACGATCCAATGTTCCCCGGTATTACAGACCGTTATCACCTAAAAAAATAAAAAATAAAATAAAACGTTATTTACAATTAAATTAAAATATTAAATTGAATTAAAAAAAAATGTACGGTTCTTTAAATTACCTCTCGTGCGTGTTCCCAACTCTCGTGCCTACTGTCTCCCGTGATGTATTTCACCATGAAGTCCGGCGGTGCCCAGGTCTCGTATTTTCTCTCCAAGTTCGTTCTCTTTGCATGTGCATTCGGGATCCTAATCCTATCGTACTGAGTCTTCATAGCGTTCTGTTAATTAAAAATAAATTTAAACGATTAGTATTAGGAAAATGATAAAAAAAACTTGTATTTGATAGGATGATTGGATCTTACGAAGAACTCGGTACACAAGAGTATAGTCTTCCTTGGAGTGACTTCATCTTTTAAACCCTCGCCGGACTTTATCTTGTCTTGCAGGTACGTAATGTACATGTCAATCTCCTGAAAAATATACATATCACAGTTAAGCACAATTTAATAAACATTATAAAGTTCAAAGTTTAACTACAAATTAATTAACTTACCATGCTTGTGTACCAATGATGTAGTGACTCAATCCGTTCGAAGTAGGGGTTGTCCAGAGTGAGTCCGTTGAAAGGGATTTTGATACTCATTCCATGCCCGTCACGACGGAACATCGAATAGAGCCCCCTAACCTTCTTGCTGCCAGACCGTGCGAACTGCGAGACGTACGGGCTCCGGAGAGCTGCCGAGGGCCTCCTCACACGGGGTCCGAGACTACTACTCTCGGCGACATCCTCCTCCTCCTCATCAGCCCCAAGTTCTTTCTCCTCTTCCGACAATGCAATCTCCTTTTCGTGTTCATTCTCCTCCAAGGGAGTCGTCACCTTGAACAACTCGACCTGCGACTCAGGAGGAAAATAAGTCTCTTCATCAATGATCACCTGCGGTATATCAGCCCCCCTCGGTACAATAAAACCAGGATCATCCTCTGGCCTAGCAAACTCTGGCCGATCATACTGTGACCGATAAACAGGAGTCGGACCGAAGATGCTGTCGGTGTGAATCGGTGGGAAGGGAGCGAAGAGACCCTGAAAATCACGCAGCCCCCTCGGTGGCGAAAAATGACCGCTATCTCCAACGGTCGAGAATATCTGGGTCGGTGTGCGATAGCTATCGCCAACGACCTGAGGCTGCTGCTCGTACTGAGGCTGCTGCTCGTACTGAGGCTGCTGTTCGACGTGGGTCGACTCGGCATGGAACGACTCGGCACGGGTCGGCTCGATAAGTGGCGACCTGCGATAACGATCAAAATCGTGTGCCCAGTCCCCACACGAAACCCTGACATCAACATCAAGTAACTCCTCGGGATCCGAGTCCTGAAAGCGAGGAGGCGCGCTGATAGAATGCCGAGCAGCCGGAAAACCGCCCTGAGATGCATCAAAAGGGCAGGGGCGAGGCCGGGAGTATCGCCTGCGACCGAAGAAGCCCCGAATCTGCTCCATCAGACTGTCGTTGCCCTCCTTCTGTACCCTCCTCATCCGGGCAGTCAATCGACCCATAAATCCCGTCTCAGACTCATCGTTGAGGATCTTGTGGAGCCGTCGATCAATGCGCCGATCAGTACTGTCGTCTGAAGCCTCAGGTGCCTCAGGTGCCTCAGGTGCCTCAGCTACAGGAGAGGACTCTCGTCGGGCTCGGTGAGATCCACGCTGAGATGCACGCCGCTCGGCAGATGAATCGGGTGTGATGTCATCACGCGTGCGTCGGCTAGTCTGAGGGTCATCGCCCATCATCTTGGACACGCGTCCGGCCACGCGCTCAATCAAGTTCTTCTTCTTCTTCACCGGTACTGCAGCCGGTGCTCCTCTCGATGCTCCAATCCTAAGAGGAGGAACGTACCTCACTTCGTCTGCTCCTCTGGTAAGGAACGAAGTGTAGTACTCAGTCTTCGCCTCCTTGCGTGTCGGCTCCAGAGTCGAGAGGACCACAAGCTGAAAACAAATGAAAAATTAATTTATTAAGCATTAATTAAAGGAAATAAATAATTTAAAACATTAATTTCACAAAATTTACCTGATCGTCCTCGAAGAAATGAGTGAAATCGAGGGTGCATGCAACCGAAGTCCAGTTAAAAAACCGAGGCCTGGAAATTTTTTCGTTTCGGGCTCTACAGACATTGCCCAGGCTCGGTATAGCCTCGTACGACCATAGCTGAAAGGCCCAAACTGGGCCGTAAAAGTGGAATGCCCTCGAGTTAACCTGACCGGGCATCGTCGCAGCTATGGAGATGTAGTGCGACATGATCTGCCAGGAGTAGGATCCCCAAGGAAACGAATCCCAACCGGCAACGTCCTCCACAAAAGCCCAAGCCCAAGTGTCGATCTTGGCATCGTCTCGGCCCAACAAGAAATAATAGTAAATCAGCAAGTTCGCCGCCTTCAGGTAGTCGGCAGGATCCTGACCCATACTCAGAGACGAGAATACCTTACGGAAATCTCTAATAACCGTCGGCTGTCTGAAGTGTCTATAGTAAATAGAGTCCTCAGAAATAGTGTGGGTGGTGGCCGAAGGATCAAAAGCGTGACCACCGAATCGAAGTCCGGTAATCAGGGCATACTCCTGTGCTCGAAAGCGAATAGTCCGGCCCCCGACGAAAAACCAATGCTCCAATGGAGGTATCGTCGGACCCACGATCTCCCGAGCTAGCAGGTGCTGCATCGCCACAATGGACCTTCCGGTTCTCTTGATCCAGAGCAAATATCCGAAACAACTCTCCCTAAATGTCCGGAAAGCTGCCTTGGTAGGGTCGACGTCCAACAGCGTTTTTGTAATTTCCCCTAGTAATTCGTACCGATCGTACAAATTCATGTTCCTCGTCTGGTGTATGAACTCTGGCCTCCTCCAATTGTAGCCCTCCTGCAAAAATGAAGTTAAATAAATTAATATTACATTAAATTAAATAATAAAACTGAAAATTAAAAAAAAAAAAAAAAAAAAATTGATTTCTGCTACACGGTGACCGTGTACCGGATAACCGGTACACGGTGACCGAGAAAATCCCACCGTGAAGCTCGATTTTCTCGGTCACCGTGTAGAATGTTATCCGGTACACGGTGTTATCCGGTACACGGTGACCGAGAAAATCTCACCGTGAAGCGAGATTTTACCGGTCACGTTACCGGTACACGGTGACCAAGCTACACGGTGACCGAGAAAATTGCCACCGTGTAGCGCCACCGTGTAGCTTGGAACAGCGGCGAAAACCCAGAAATTTCAGAATTTTACAGAGCAATTTAACACTGAATTTCGATTCTAAATCAACCAAAACACAATAATGAACTATAATACACTCAAATACTAGCAATTAACGCATCAAATTGAACACATTATTGAAAAAAATCGAATTTTCGAAATTGAAAAAAGCTAGGTTTCGGCACTAACCGGAGCTTGAATCGGCCATTGTGGCTCGTCTTGTTGTTCGTTGTTGTGTGCCATTGCGATTCGCCGGAAGTTCAGTGGCCGATTTGTTCCTTGATTACCCAAGATTTCGGCGGCGGTTTTTGTTAAGAGGGGGGGACCGAAAACGAAAACGGGAGAGAGAAAAAAAGATGTGGGGACCGATTTGATTTTTTGGATTTTTAATTAGGTTTAATTGTTTATTGTTTTGTTTTGAAAAAGTAAGGGTAAATTAGACTTTTCCTTTACAAATTGACTAGAATAAATGTAGTGTTATAAAGTAGGTCAAAATAAATAGGTTTGTTATAGATATGTTTGAAAATCGAGAGGACTCTATCATCAATCTTAACTTAAGTTGTATTTTTATTAATTTTGAGATCGATTCATTTAAAATATTCAACAATATTTCGAATATATATATATATATATATATATATATATATATATATATATATATATATATATATATATATATATATATATATATATATATATATATATATATATATAGAGAGAGAGAGAGAGGCTTATGCGTTACGAATTTTATAAATTTTTAAATATTATATTAAATTATAGGGGTAATCGGGCACTTCTAAGATTATTATTTATAGTACCCAATCTTTTTTCTTAGTATTATAGCACTCTGCCCATTTTATCATTTTTCATTAAAAAAATTAAAAAATTAATTGATATATAAAATTACGCAAAAATCTAAACTAACATCTTATATTTCAATAGTTCCTCGTTTGACTAACACATCTATTGAAGTTTCATCAAAGACATTAAAATCTTTCATCTTCGGGTTATTGATATAAAATCAACACTAGAATTCTATCATAGATATAAAATCACTTGAATTCAGAAATTTGTCATAGATAATTTGTATACTAATATTAATATATCTATCATAAATATGAAAAAAAAAATTGAAATCTATCATAGATATCAAAGAATTCATAAAATAATATACTTAAACCATAAATCTATTATAGATATTTACAAACTAAACTCTAGAAATCTATTGCAAAAAATATGTAAAAACATTACACAAAGAATGTTCTAAATACGCATCTCATGAAACACGCCTCCTCTTCATATCGTCAGCTTATCCAAAATATATAATTATATTTATATATAATTATAAATGTATATGTATTAATGCTTGCCGCAAATTAGGTAATGCAAATATATTTTGTTTGCCCAATATATTTTGATATTAACATATAATGTAATGTCATGTTTGCGCAAATATATTTTTCCAAATATATTTAGCCAAATATATTTACATTCTTACACAAATATATTTATATATATTAGTAACGCGTTTAATATTAGTGAATATTAAATAAATTAATATATGTTACGTAATATTATTGTAGGAATATTTATGACTTTATACCTTTTAAAAAATGCCCCTACTTTAATTTAAAGAATACAAATACCCTAATAAATAAACAATTAAAAAATATACAACCCTACAAATGAGGTGAAAAATAATGGGTGTTACAAATAATATTAAAAACTAATTTGCCTCATCCCCTAATATTACCTAAATTATATTATATACCATTTCTTTCTCTCACTATATATATAAATTAATAAATAATTCTATTTTTTTTTTTGTAAAACACAAGAAACAAATTAATAAGCTAAAATAAAATTGAATTAATTTTTAAATAATAATTATTTTTTACATTCTTAAATATTTTTAAAAAATTATGATTAATATTATAACATTAATTTGTATTTTCAAAAATAATTTATTTTTATTTTTATTTTTTATATTTTATATTAATTGAATAAAATTAAATTAAAATTAAATTTTAAAAAACAAGGGTGTGATCTTAGTAATTCTTTTTTCGTTTAATTTTTTTGTCAATTAATAAAAAAATTACTTTACAGTTCACCCATTTATAAAAAAAAATAAGATATATTAAAATTAATTTAATATAAATAATATTTGAACATATTATAACAAAAATATTTTGACGGATAATAATAATTTTTTTATTAATATATAAATAGACAAAAATTTATTAACGTATAGCGCAGAAAAATTAATAATTAATAATATTTTTTATTAATATATAAATAGAGAAAATTTTATTAATGTATAACACAAGAGAAACTAATAATTAATATATAGCGTATAGAAATTAATAATATAAATTAAAATAATATTAATAATTAATATATAGTAGGGAAAAATGGCAATAAGGCCAATTTTCAACATTTTTTGACCAATAAGGCTTTCGAGAAATTACGTATGTCAATTAGGCCGCCTAAAAATGTTTAAAGACAATATTATCCTTCAACTTCAAATTAAAATTCATTTCTCTTCTCACCCCACCCGACGACGCTCCTCTCCTGCCTCATCGAACGCCGCACCGGATCTCCGACATCAAGCCACCACCACCATGGGATTGGAGAAGCACTCGGAGGAAAGGCGTCAGATTCTAGAGGCGCAGCAAGCCTCCGCGATTTATGACGACGAAGATGAAATTCAGAGGAGGCCGAGGAGGAATCGTTGAAGAGACGACGACGACAACGATGATCTCTTCCACAGCCAAATGCTGCGCTCCGGCCTCTTCTTCGACCCCTTCTCCGCCAGCAAACTCATCCACTCCACCGGCCCTATCTGAATTCTCCAGCCTCCACTACGCCCACCAGGTGTTCGACCAAATGACCCAACTATTCAACCAAATCTCCTTTCTTTGATCTTGGGTAAGACTATATTTTCGTTTATCTGCATACATATTAGTAGTAGTAGTAATGATTGTTGTTTCACGTTAAGTACATGACGATATTGATTTTCATTTCGACTTGTGTTGTTGATTTAGAGTTTTTTAGTAGTAGTAGTAGTATTAATATGAATTTTTTGCTTGCGAAACAGGTTTTCGTTTATCGATTCATTTTGCTAGTAAAAAGGAAAAGATTGGTGTTGTTATATTAGTATTTCTTATTTCATTTTGCTCGTCGTGATCAGCCCTGTCGTAAGCAAAGCCTCTTTGTCCCTCTCCGTGAAAGCTCACCGTGTCCCTTTCCGAGTGTTCGAGTCGACAATTGATGTGTTTGATTAAATGTCTGTATGAAAACAGAGCTATTAGTGCAGAAACCTTTGTCAATGAACGAGCAAAAGCAGCACCCTGTCTCACGAGCAAAAGACACATATTCAGTGTCTATATATTGAATATGTGTTGGCCCGACGAAGCACGAGATACCCGACGGGGAGGAGACGCCGAGAGCCGTTTGCATGCGCTGTGGGAAACTCACTTACGAGAATCCAAAAATAGTGAGTGTGGAAATTAATGCTCGCTTTCAGGGACACATTTGAGCATCTTTTAGGCTACACCATTTCTGTAAGTGCTTATACTGCTAGATGCGTATACTGATATAGAACATTCTTTAAAAAACAAAAATGACAACCTTTTAGGATTGTGTTGTGGGCTTACTATTTGCTTTGCTCTCTTTTCTTGGAGGTAACAGTGGCCTCCTTCAAGGAATCATTGTTTGTTACTTTTGTTTACTAACTTTAAGGTCCATTGTTTGTTGTTTACTTTTGTAACGATAACTTTTGCAGTTTACTTGGGTAAATTAATACTCTCAAATCATCGGCGAGTAAAGAGAAGGAGACCTGAGCAAAATACTAGGTCCTCCTCACTTGTTCTACTGTGTCAACCTTGACAAAACATTTGGATCATGTATCCAAGACTCTTGCTGTAAGTATATATTAATTGTATAGTATTTTGTTATAAGCTTCGTGTGAGCTTCATTACTTTAAGATATTTGAGTGGTGTATGACTTGTATCTTTCAGTGTTTTACTAATATTTATTTGGCAAGATAATCGCTAACTCGATGGGCCATATATGTTAACATTTATGAGGTTTGGTATAGCTTGATTATCCATGTGGATTTCTCATCAGGCGACAAAGCCACCAAGGGAGCCTTTGTGCAGTCGGCTCTGTACGAGACGTTCGGGCTGACCGTTATCGAGGCCATGAACTGCAGGGATAATAGTCGCTGGGTGTCGAGATTTCATGACATCGATTCGAATAACGGAGACGAGTCGAGTAAGACGATCGTCGAGTTTTTCGAGAAATGCATAAACGGAGACTTTGAAGAGGGCGCGTACTTTGCTGAGGATCGGGATTCGGTGCACGGTCGAGAGCCCGTATTCGAGGCCGAATATGAAGGAGGTATCTGCACTGCTGTTCAGGATGATAAATACAGTAGACCTTGATCGAACGACATTGTTATAACTTCATGTTTTCTTGGAGCACAATGTATAACTGAGCATAATGTATAACTACATGTTCCTCAGTAAATTTTTTAATTTTATCTTTGGGATATTTTATTTTATTTTTAGTGTTTTTTTATGACGTTCAGTATTTTTTTATGATATTCAGTGTTTTGATCATTCAACACGAAACAAGTTAATGAGAGTCAACACACTGAATAAGACTTAAACACACTGAATAACTTAAACACACTATGTAGAATTGAAACACACTGAATATGATTAAAATACACTGACTATCATACACTGAACATGATTAAAACAAACTGAATAGGAATGGAAAACACTGAATGTCACATGAATACACTGAGTGCGACTGAATGACACTGAATAGGAATGAAAAACACTGAATGTCACATGAATACACTGTTTGATTAAAAATACACTGAACAAGACTGAAATACACTGAACAGGAATGAAAAACACTGAATGTCACATGAATACACTATTTGATTAAAAAATACACTGAGTGCGAATGAAACACACTGAATAGGAATGAAAAACGCTGAATGTCACATGAATACATTGTTTGATTAAAAAATACACTGAACATGACTGAAACACACTGAAGTGGAATGTAAAACACTGAATAAGAATGAATTTCACATGGATACACTGTTTGATTAAAAAATACATTGAACAAGACTGAAACACACTGAATAAGAATGAAAAACACTGAATGTGATATGATACACTGTTTGATTAAAAAATACACTGAGTGCGACTGAAAGACACTGAATAGGAATGAAAAACACTGAATAGGACTGAATGTCACATGAATACACTGTTTGATTAAAAAATACACTGAACATGACTGAAAGACACTGAATAGGAATGGAAAACACTTAATAGAACTGAATGTCACACAAATACATTGTTTGATTAAAAAATACACTGAACATGACTGAAAGACACTGAATAGGAATGAAAAACACTGAATGTGACATGAATACACTGTTTGATTAAAAAATACACTGAGTGCGACCGAAACACACTGAATATCATTAAAAAACACTGAATATCATTCACATACAATATTAAAACATACTGTACATCTTGTTTCTAAAGACGGTTTTGATAACATGAACACAAACGCCTAAATCATGGTAGTACGAATCTTATTGTTGATTCTATCAACTGATATTAAATACTTGATTTCTCATCTTTCAACATATAACTTCAGAACTCGGATATGAAATACTTAATTTCTGATCTTTCAACATAACTGGAGTAAATCGCTATCGATCAGAGGGAGGTCCCGTGCGAGCATCCCATTGGCTGCATTCCTGAGCACTCTCACGCGCTCCTCAACTTCCTAAACACGAATCATCGATTAAGTTTTTGAATAACTAAGAACATACTGTACTATACTACACAAGCTTGTTAGCTAATGAATTGAAATCGAAAACAATATACCGAACAATCTTCCTTAGGGATTCAATAAGAAATCAAGCACAATCATGAGATAAGCGATCGATTCGTCTCTCCGGCGATATAGCGGCGGCCTTTGTCTCTGGTAGGATCTGTAACTCTATCTCGACATCCACTCGCCGGAAGCGGCGAATCGACGACGGTGTGGAGTATGGAGAGGTCGACGGATCCCCAATCGGCGCTGTAGAGGACGGATGTCGGTCGGACGTGGAGCAGGATCACGACGTCTCCGGGGCGGAGGTAGTTGCTGGGGTTCGAAGGCATCAGGGCAGAATCGAGAGGGAGGCGTCGTCGTCTTCTTCGTGGTCATCGTCTTCGTCGGCGCGGCGGAGGGAGGTGGGTGGGTTGGAGGCGGGGGAGGAGATCCGTTCGAAATATTTCTGGATCCCCGGTCAGGAGGGGTTGGGGTGGGTTGGGGGTGGGGTAAGATAGAAGGAGGGTAGATTCGTCCTTCCATATTCATTTTTTGGCCCAATTGGAACAAAAAGGCCTAATTGACACATAAATTGGAATTTGGCATTATTGATCAAAAAATGTTGAAAATTGGCCTTATTGCCATTTTTCCCTATATAGTATAGAGAAAATAATAATATAAATTAATATAATAGTAACAATTTATTAAATTCGTACTAATTGATCGCATAAGAAAAAGACTATATATATATATATATATATATATATATATATATATTTGTTTTGTATACTTTTCTTAACAACAAAATTAATAGTTGTCGAGGATTGTTAATTATGTTGGTTGATTATGTTAGAACTTGACACATTGCAATTGATATAAAAAAATAATTATATATATATATATATATATAAAATAATATATCAATCATTTTTAATTTTATAATAATTTAAAATTTATTTTTATATTTAATTTTTAATTGAAAGTAGTAATTATTTTTAATTTTTTGATTTTTGGTTAAAACCGAACCAACTTAAACCAAACTAAAATAATTCGCTTAAAATCGAACTAAGCTATTTTTTAAAAGGTTTGATTTCCAGTTCATTAAATAACTATTATTTGGTTAAACTGAATTAACACCTCAAATTATGCAAATCATACAATATATAAAACGGCAAGCAGATCCTTGGATTAATAGCGTGTTCACACTATGGAAACTAAATCCTAATCGTCCATTTTATTTTTTAATTACAATTAATTAGTTTTTAATTCATAAAAATGATTTCCGGTTTTAATTAAGGCCGATTATTCTTATATATATTTATAAAATTTAATTTAATATGCGGCTATAATTAAGGGATTTTTACCTTATATAATTAATTTAAAATCATTCCTTAATTGCGCTAATTAATTAAAAACAATTCCTTAATTACGCTACTACTCAATTAAAAACAATTCCTTAATTATAGGTCAACGTACGAAATTCATGGAAAAGAATCTGTATAATATATTATTTAATCGAATTCTTAATTGTGTTGTTAATTATATTTCTATAATTGTCGATTCTAATTGAATTAAAATTGGAAAAATAATTATTATAATTTTAAAATTATACAAACCCTAATTGCAACCTCTCCCTATAAAAAAGGATACTACATCTTCACTCACTAATCATCAACCTCTCACTTTTTTTTTCACAGGATTCAAGTTTTTTTCCTTCGTATTTTAATTATAACTTCTAACTTTGTTTTGCAGGCATCATTGTAAGTACATTTACTAATCGATTTATTGTTTATTCCTATTCGATTAATATGTATATCATATTTTATGGTTTTTTTGCAGCAAGCAATGTAAGTATTTTTAATTATTAATGATTGTTCATATTTATATATCCTAATCAATTTCTTATTTTGTCCATTGATTTATAATTGTATGATTATTTGGTTTTTTTTGCAGCCACCACTGTAAGTATTTATATTTTTATTGTTTTTTTATATTTGTTTCATTCGACTTATAACTATATCATCTTCTATTGTTTAAATTTGTTTGCAGGCACCATTGTAAGTATGTGTTTCCTTTTTTTTTTTTTGGTTTTTGTGTCATTCATTTGATTTCATTTTTTTCTTATTTGTTTATCAATTTTTTAATGTATGCCTCTTTAATTAGTAAAAGCATCGAGTCACAACGAGGATCAACGAATAGAGATACAATGATATTCTCCTCCTAACCTGCCTTGCAATGTTTCGTGCCCGTCTTTCAATGTTTCGATTGAGCTTCCGCTATTACTCTTCATATTGGGACTCTTCAATGCTTTTAGTGCAACGATAGAAGATGATCGGGATTTTAATAACATAACTTTAGTTCATTTGTAATGATAATAATGTATTTGTATCTTTTTTTATCTTAATCAATAAAGTATTATTCTTTCTTTTTTTACCAACTCTTTCATTTATTTCTTATTCTTACGAAGTTGAAGAGTTTTCTTGCACTCAATTACGAAGTTAAGATTTTTCTTTTAAGAGTTTTAAAAGTTGTACAAGTAATGCATTAAAAATTTAATCCGCAATATTATCTTATAAATTTTATTAAGATTTTAAAAGTAATTAACCCAATTTAAATTTATTAATATTGTTTAATCTTTTGCGGATTTATTTACTTAATTAGTTACTTAATTATAGGAACCAATTAATGTTGATATTTTCTCCTATTATAATTTCTATAATTATGTCTATACTATTCAATTAATTAATTAAATACAATTTTATACTTACTTTAAATTAAGAATATATTTTAATGTATATAATTGCGGTATTGAAAGAGTATTTGAATTCTGGCCGACTCTTTACTTCCTTCATAACTAGGGTTAATCTTTGTTCTTCTCCTTCTCCAAAAATTGAAAAATACTCCTGCTGGACATGAATTTCAATGTCGGGGAATCTGGAACTTCCGGAAGCACTTCGCCTAAAGGTCGCAAAAAGTTTAATATTGGTAGCACTTCCACTACAAGTCACGGAAAGATGAATCCCGGTGTAGTTGATTGTGAGTCTTCTCTTCTATTGTTATTGTAACGAATTGTTTATTTCTGATTTTATTTTTGATTTTACATATTAACTTTTTTTTTCAAGTTTCAGATAGGGTTTCATCGAATTTATATTTAAACTCATATTCATTAAATTATTTGTTAAAATGTTGATAGAACAATTTGAATATCAGTTTTATATCATTGTGTCTAATTTCTGTTTTTGTAACATACTTCATTGATTCTTAATATTGATTCGAGATCATGTTACTAATTAGGTATAGGGCTTTAACTTTAACCTGATTGATTGATTTTTTCGTTTCTTCACTCATTTTTTGTTAAATTATACTTTTAATTATCTGTTTTTGTAATATTATCCACAATTTTTGACTTCATATTTTTAAAGTTGTCATCATGTTAATTATTATCTACTGAGATGCGTATTTTGTGTTTGTCAAGTAACAAGAAGAGTACCATGTCCAATGAGATTCCACATTACGATCAACGATTGAGATATTGATACTGTTGTAAGTATATATACTATGTTGTCTTCATGTTTTGTGGTTATATTTAACTATGAATTTGACCAGTTCTGTCTTTTGCTAAGCAAATACCTACATCATTCCTTGAAAAGTGCTCCTACCGTATGCCGTCCTTCGGCCAAATCAAGACACCTTATGCTCCTATGCATTCGGTTGCCTTGGGTGTAGACAACGACGGTCGTCTGCATATATTCAGCGGTTGGCGAGAGTTCCGCGAAAAATATGAAATTAGAACTGGGATGATGCTGACTTTTCATTTTAAGGATCCAATCTACTTCAATGTACACGTTTATGATGTCGATGGTGTTGAAATAACATATGATGCTGACCACAAAAAAAGAGTTCGCGAAGTAGACTTAAAGAGTCTCTCACACAAGTTTTCTGAAAGAATTGAAAAACATCAATATGCTCGACTGGTAATTCTACTACAAACTCTTATACTGCATCAGCTATATTGATATTAATTTGTAAGTTTTTTTCATGATTTACAGACCATTCCGAGGGAGTTCGCCATTAAGACTAAACTTGAGGATAAAACTGAGTTGACTCTGTCAAATGGAAAAGGAATCAAGATGTCAGCATCCTTGGTTAGACGAAGTCAGTCGGATAAAAATAAAAGCATTTTTATCGGCGATGGATGGAAGGACTTTTATGATATGAATAAGTTTGAAGTCGGCCTTAGGTTGGACTTCTACTACGATCGTACTTCAACGACGTTGTACGTCGTTCGACAACGTGAAATTTTCTCCGATTCTGACTCCGACAATTGAAAAAAGTTCTTATGTTTAAAATATTTCTTCTCTTTGGAATTTGAACTGATAATTTTTTTTATTTTCTATAATTGTGCTATATGAACTTGACTTAAACCACATTATTTTGTGGCATTTTGAGTTAACTATTATTTATTTTCTACATTTGGTATATATTTTTTCATAGACCATGTTTTTTAACCCATTTTTAAATGATTCCTATTATTTTACATGTTCTTTAATATTTATATTCAATTAATTATATTGTTATTTCTTAACTAATTATATTTTAAAAATACATATTTTATACACTTATTTTTTTAAACTCTATTAAGTTCAGACTTAATTAGTTTGAAGCGTAATTTACATATGTTGTAACATTTTGAAAATATTAAATAATATTTTTTAAAGAAGTAGATTTACATGTTTGATTTTATATAATTTTTTTGCCAAAAATGTACCCGATTTTTAAGTAACAAAATTATATCATTGATTTAATCCTTTATATATATATTTACTTAACATATTAATAAAACTAATATTTGTTAAAGATATCAAAAAACAAGTATAAAACAAATCACAATTAAAGTCTTCTGACTAATCTAAATCCAAAATATTGCATTTACTATTATAAATATAATAGAGTAATTTCGTTTTTTTTTTCAATTCATTAGTCATCGTTTTTGTAAGCATCTATGTCTCGGTTATATTCTTCTTTATTTGAATTCAGTCCCTCCGAAAAAGAATTTCGTTCACTTATACTAGAGGTATATATTTGAACTTCATGTGTATAGAGCTAAATTGTTTTATTTTTTAATATATGTGTAGTAAATAGATGATTTATATTTATTGTTACGTTTACTGCAGGTTACAAAGATTTGTACAAATGTGAAAGTACATGAGAAACTGTCCAAACGATGTTGGTGTCACTTAATTTGTCCCACGTGCGATCATTCACAGTACGTCAACTATTGCAATTTTGTGTGCTATTTCTGTAATCGTGATCTTATTCGTCACATCAAGATTAAAATTCATCTCGAAGTTCATGACGGAAAGAACTTCGCGAATTTTGTATTGATGAATGACGTTGCATTATTTCAAAATCAGACTTCAACTGATCGATTGGTTCTTTCGATTCTCTCGGTATTTAATTCTTTTCTACATAAATGTATTTTTTATATTAATTAATTAATTAATTAATTAATAATGTCGTTTATCTTTATGTATACAAGGAAGCACGTGCCGACAATCCTGTTGTAACTTCCGCCACTGAAAGTATAAACAAATTAACTCTTGCGATTGTATCCTCACTTATTGGCTACGAGTACATGATAAAGGTTAGAGTTGACGGAAATAATCTTTTAAGAAGATTTTGTAATTACATTGTAAGTATGCCAAATGTGGATTCTATATTATTATGGCTACGCAAGGAAAGATTAATCCGTAATCCATCCTACTTTACAATTCGTGATGGGGTCTCGGAGTCCAGTGAGAAGTAGATGGATTGTTCCACAATGATCGTTTCCTTTGAATTGATTGAGAATCATGCCACTTTTCATATTATTATTTTTCTGCCTTTTAATATTGTTTAGCTACAATTTATTTTAATATCAGCTAATGGATATTGTATTTCTTTTTAAATCGAATTGTGCATGCATTTGTTTTTTTTCTTGAATTTCATAATGTATTCCAATATGGTTTTAAAATAGAAGCTTCGTGCATGCATTTGTATAAACCCTTATTACGCATCTAAATATTATAAATATAAAATATAAATTTCCATAATGTAAAATAAAAAAACAGATTAATACTTACACGAAATTTAAAAATAGTTTTTCCGAATAATTAGAGAGTAAATCTTATTGATTTATCAAGTGAATAACTAACCAATATAATACTCATATATTAATTAAGAAATTATATTATTGATTTATCAAATGAATAATTAACAAATATAATACTCATATATTAATTAAATAATTAGATTTCGATGCGCCCCTTGATATGGGAGTCGTGTTGATTGGAGATATATATTCGCCGGTATTTTATTTATCGTATAAAATCTTTTTAAAATTGTTAGTAAATATTTAAACAAGGAATACTTATTTTTTGTTTAGCTATTTGACTTATTTATTTGTTATAAAGTAACTTCATATTTACTCTTTTTGTATTTACAGACCAAACTCTACGAAATCAGTCATGTCACCCGTCTTGCTTTCTAATTTAACTACTGTTGGCACCAACTTCAGCATCGTTGTACGCATCTGCAGGAAATGGATGTCTCCGGGTTCAAAGATGATTCCTCAGAGTTTGGAAATCGTCATGATTGATTCAGAGGTAAGATTTATTAAATTATCAATTAATATTTTTATACTTATCGTGTATAATTTTTTGTTAATTATATTTTTTATATTTTTATAAAATATTTATTTTAAACAGGGAACTCAAATTCATGCTTCTGTTCCCAGAGATGTATGCGTTAAAGATTTTGACCAAAAAATTATAGAAGGTGGTCTCTACAGCGTGAAGTACTTTCGCGTTTTGCCAACTTCCTACACAAATCTTATTGTTGACAGCCCTACGATGATCCGCTTCGTCAAAGGAACATCTGTTGAATCAACTTACGACCCAATTTTTCCAAAATCTGTCTACAATTTCCATCCATTTTGGTGCATTACTGAGCAAGTCTTTACAGGATTTGGTCCCCTTCTCGGTATTGTTTTATATTTAAATTTTGTCTTTCAAAGTTTCATTTTTCAAAATATATTACACACCCTATAATATTGTATCATACGATTTTTTTCCTTATATGATTTTCTATTTTTCAAGACATAATTGGTCATGTTCTGGATGTTGATTGCACAATGATGAATGGCGATTCTGGAAGAGGACTAAAGTACATTAAGATACGTATTGGAGATCTCAAGTATGATTTATTTGATTTAATTTAAATTTTCAATTTATACTTTATATTTTTTCATACAAGAATAATGTTAATTCTTTATTACAGTTATAAGAACATTGTCTTCGTGCATTTCGGTCCTATCTCGAGCGAACTTAGAAAAATTGTGGAAATGGCCAAAGATAAAAGATTGGGTCATGTTGTTATGATTGTTCAACTTGCCGCCACTATGATATTTAATGGTAAATACATCTTTTATATTACATTATGCTTTAAAGGTAATTTTTTTGCTAAATAATTAATTTTGTCAATTATTCTAACAAATTGTAGATGAGTTTGTATTGCACAACACTGACGGCGCTACTAACGTTATTATATATCATCATGTCGATGAGGCAGTTGAATACCGTCAAAGGTATTTTTCTGAAACAACTGATATATATTTATGTGATTGTTGATTATTTATATTTGTAATTGTATGTAATTTTCCACTGTTAAATAACTTTTTTTATTTCTGTCAATTTATTAGGTTTGTAGATAAGTGGCGAAAATCTTCAAATGTAATCGACATCCCATGACATATATAATGTGTTGAAGTTCAGACGTTGTTTTTTCTTATTTCATTTTATTGTAATTTTGTTTAATAACAATTTTTTGTTGCTTTTATTTCAATTTTGTTTTAATTTTATTATATTTTGAACAATTTGTATGAGATATTTTCATTTGAATTTTTCATCAGTCCTTTCTTTGAGGATTTATTAAATTATATTATTTTTTTTCAATTTATTATTATCAACATGATCATAACTCATTTGTCATTAATTTAAAATATACATCATTAATTTGACAAACAAGGCCTTTCACAATTTTAATTACTATACTTATTTACCTATATTAAAAAAAATAAAAAATAAATTGAAAATTGGAAACGTATAAGACTCAAAAACTGACATTGATTTGATTCCAAAAAGAAACACGGTTACCACGGTAACTAGAGCTGTCAAAAGATCGGGCCGGGCTGGCCCGGCCCGAGCCCATTGGGCTTTGTTCATTTATCGGGTCGGGTCGGGTCGGGCTCGGGCCGATTCTCGATGGGCCGAAAAATATAAGAACCAGCCTGGCCTGGCACGGGCTGTCGGGCTGTCGGGCCAAAATGGCCTAATTATTTAAAAAATTATATCAATGAACATGCAACAAAACAACAGTAAGGGAACTTAAGTCCGACAATGCAAGATATACAAAATAGGTGTATAACATAATACAAGTCCACTTCTCCAAATATATAATTCAAACCAACAAAAAAATAACATTCAAACCATTGTCTTTCACATAATTTGTGAACAAAACAGAAATGAAAAAAGCACATGTTAGACAGTCTTATTGTCAAAATCTCTTCCATATTGCTATCATCTCATACTTTTATTCTCACTGTCCCTGCCACTACACATAAAGAATACCCTCTTGTCATTTTATTTTCAAGTAACGAATTTCAAATTACATAAATTTGCTTAAACGATTAATACCTTCTATTCTCATCAGACACTTGGATCTTCCATGAATAATGGTATATCTTCAAATTCTTTTAAATCTGAAATTTAAAATTAGAATCAAAATAGAAATCATATTACATGTAGTTATGAAATTAAGTGTAATATTTATTATTACCTGAAGACGCAACCTCTTTGAAACCATGTAACCAACTACGAGTGCAAATGAGAGCTTGTAAATTTTCTGAAAGTAAGCAACTTCTATATTTGTTCAAGATGCGACCACCGATGCTAAATGAAGATTCTGAAGCCACTGTTGTAATCGGAATGCTTAAAACATCACAAGCCATGTTTGCAAGTTGAGGGAACCGTTCTTTATTCATTTTCCAATAATGAAGCAAATCCATGTTTTTTAGAATAACTGGTCTTTCTTCTAAGTACATATCAAGTTCTGATTTGCCCTCTGTTGAAGAGAATTGGCTTATCTGTTGATTAAACTCCTGAAATTCGAAATACAAAATATTAAAAAATTAAAATAAATAGCTAAATTAAGTACATTAAAGATAATACATATAAATTATAATCAAGTACAATAAAATAATTCAAACTTACTTCGTCGAGATTCCCACTCAAGTCTTCAACGCTCACTGATCTTGAAAAAGACGAGTCTCTTGATGAGCTAGATACAACCGAGCTTTGTTCATACTCTTTAAAAAGCTTATGCATAGCCTCGTTTATCATATTTACCTTTTCTTGATAAGCTTCCGGGTAAAGCTTCTTATAGCAAAAGTCCAAATAACACAACTTTTTTGATGGATCAAGCACACTTCCGAAAGCAAGGACAGAACAATATTCATTCCAGTACTTGTCAAATTTGACCTTCATTCTTGGGCACATTTCTTTTAACACTTGGTCTTCACTACACATGTATTCGGTCAATCGCATTTCTATTGTTGCAATTTCCTTAAAATATAAGTTGGAGGTGGGGTAAGATGATCCTGAAATCAAGTTAGTGAGATTGTAAAATGGAGCCAAGAAAAGACGCATTTTCACCCCTCTCTCCCACTCTTCATCAGTAGGACAACACTTGAAATTTTTATCTAGCAAACTCATAGTAGCAAATGCCGACCGATATTTAATAGCACTTTCAAGCATCAAATATGTGGAATTCCATCTTGTAGACACGTCCAACCTCAAGAAACCACCACTAACACTGCCCAAATTACTTTGTTCGATGCATTGTCTAAATAACTTCAACCTACCCTCCGACGATTTCACATACTTCACACTTTCTTTAATTTTCTCCACTGATTTCGACGCCTCCTTTAAACCATCTTGAACAACGAGGTTTTAAGATATGTGCACAACACCTTACGTGAAAAAATTCGCCTTTGCATAATAAAGCATTCTTTGCGTTAAGTCTATCTTTCACCACTCTTTGCATAGCATCATTAGAAGACGCGTTGTCTAATGTGATAGAAAAAATTTTAGAACTTATGCCCCAATCCTCGAGCACTCTAAGTAATTGTCCTGATAATTCATTCGATGTGTGAGGACTTTCCAAATCACAAAATGCAAGCAACTTAGTGTTTAACTTCCAATTTTCATCAATATAATGAGCAGTGACGGTCATATAACCTTGTGAAGTCACAGCAGTCCATGCATCAGAAGTCAAACAAATTCTACCAGGAATTTTAGCTAGCGTACTCTTGAGTTTTGCCTTTTCAATCAAGTGCACATTTTTAACATCAGAAGTGAGTGTGTTTCTACAGACCGGCTTGAACTCAGGATTCAAAATTTTATAAAGCTCGTTCATTCCATCATACTCGGCAAAATTAAAGGGAAGATCATGCATGATAACAGCCCTAGATAGTCCATCCCTATAGGCCTTCTGATCAAATTTCCATTTTTTCAAAAGAGTAGCTTGATTATCTAACAAGGCACCGACATTATGAAACTTAGGCGTCTTAAAACATTTTAAAACGTGTCGCTTCAAATGAGTAGTGCCCGAGGTGGATCTGCATGTGTACAATTTTTTGCAAGATCGACACTCACATTTTAGCACCCCATCTATCAGGCCAACTTTATTAAAATAATCCCATACCTCAGAAGGATTGGCATTAGTCTTAGATATCTTATAATCTCCACCATTAAGCTCGTCTTTATCATCCGCAACACGCTTATATTTGGTACCAAAAGAGTGCTTCTCAGTAGAAGTACTAGTACCAGTGGTTGTAGTGCTCTTTAAAGTTTGAGGTTCTTGTTCCAAAATTTCCAAGTCAGGGTCTTCAATCTCCAAAATATTGTCTGCATCCATATCTATAGTAAAGATAAATATCCAATTAATTACAATAGTATATTTTACAATAGTTTTAGCAAATTAAAGAGCAATTCATACTTTAATAAGAATATAAGAGCTTCAAATATTTGAATGCCACAATCTGTAAATATGATGTTCCGAAAAACAATTTAATCATTCATCTTTATCCTAATTTTATTGAGCCCCAAATACAATTATCAACTTCAAACGTATTTTTATGCTTCTATATTTCAACATTAAAAAACTAACATTAAGCACACACAATAAAAACCTTTCTCAGTAGAGGTGGGTAGTGTGGTAGGTGGATGGTGATTGTCGATCGGTCGATAGAGAAGCTAAACGAAGACCTTGCGACTTGAGAGCGATTCTTCCAATTCAGCGTTCCCTCTCGCAACGGTGAGCCGATGAGTGCTGACGAGTGACGTCGATTGAGGTATGTTTTCATTTTTATATGAAATTGTGAAGGAGATCTGGAAGAACGATAAAAGATTTGGAGCTATCTATAGAAATTTAGGTTTAATAAACATAGAATTTTATTAAAATATTTTATTATATTTATGTTGTCGGGTCAGCCCAAATACTTGGGCCAAGCCCGGCCCAGGCCCAGCTAACCCGGCAGCCCATTGGGCCGGGCCAAAATAGGCCCGATGTTTTATGGGCCGCTCAAAATCTAATCAACACCATTATATATGTCGGGCTGGATAGGCTGGCCCATCGGGTCGGGCCAAGTTTGACAACTCTAACGGTAACAGATCATCATTGCATAGAATACATACAGTTGTATTCTTTTTGTTTATCCCCGTGCGTCTCTTTACTTGGGATACAGTCTTCTTTTTCAATTATCTCGAGATATCACAAAGACAAAGACGCTTCCTAAAAGATCTCTCTGTGCATCAACCATTCTTCAATCTTTGCTAAAAAAAAAGATGGCAGCATACCACAAGATTTCTGAACTGACAACTACTACAAACGACTGGACTTTGTTGGTTCGAATCTGCAGGAAGTGGATCTCAAAAGGGACGCACGCCGACTCGAGTATGATGGAAGTTTTAATGATGGATATAGAGGTTATGTTATTCCTCTTAAAAGATTTTGTTTTTATTATATCTTACAATGTCTGATTTTGGATACCGTTCATTTAATGTAAACCCTAAATTTGTTTATTTTTACAGATCTGTTGGAATAATCGTTTTGGTAAAACATATATGCATGTTAAATTTTGTACTAGATCTCTTTTGTATACTAGGAAAATTAACAATATCTTTTTTGTTCTTATCGAAATAGACACTCTTTTTAGAATGGTTGTTTAGTACACCTCAGATTTGTACTTAGACCTATTTTTGCTAAGAAACCAAATGTTGATTTGTACTTTGACTTTTTTGCTAAGAAACAAATTAAAATATTTCTTTAGTTCATTGTACTGTTGATTATGTGTTCTTCTTAATATCAATCTTTACTTGGAGTTAATTATTTGAAATATAAATATATTGTCATATTTGTTTGTCCAGGGTAAGCAAGTTCTTGGTGAAGTTAATGATGCTTTGGTTCAGTATTTCGATGAGCGTATTGAAGAGGGTCAGGTCTATTACATTAAAAAGTTTAGAGTTATGTCTAGCCCACCACTCAATCCTGTTTTGACTACACAAGTGTCAGTTGGCTTCTTGGATGATACGTACGTTGCCCGTTCAATCGATATATGCTTTCCACAATCTCCCTACAACTTCATATCTTTTCCTGATATCAAACAAGAAATATATCATGAGAATGGACCCCTGCTTGGTATGTCATCTTCTTATGTTCATATTTATGTTTGCAATTCATTTTTAGTCATTTGTTCTTCCTTTATTGTTTAATGTTGTTATGTTTGCTGATGAATTGTTTAATGTTATCAAAGATATCATTGGTCATGTCTTTGAAGTTGATCACAGCAAGATGAATGGTGATGGTGAAGGAGGGGATGAGTACATACGGTTTGTTGTTGAAGACTTGAAGTAAGAACACTTTTTATATGTTATAAGTACAAATTATTCAATATCTTTCAATATTTGGCACTTAACTTATTCACAATGTGTTGTTTTATTAACCAGCTTCAATATCATGACTTTTCTGATGTTTGCACCGTACTCTAATGAAGTCAAAGGATATGTTGACATGATAAGGGAAAACAGATTGAATAATGCCATTATCATTGTACAACTCTGTCAAGGAATGAATTTTGAAGGTATTTGCAAGTTCTATTATCTTTAGATGTTTTAACTTTATTTAAAAATTATCTTGAATTATTTAAAAATAACATTATAACTCTGTTTTTCAGGTGAATATGTTCTTTGTAACACATTCAAGTACACCAGAATGCTTCTTTACAATCACTCTGATGAGGTCGTTCAATACCGACTTATGTAAGATTTTAGTTTTTTTATTACCTGTTTATTAGAATACATTTATAATGATGTGATTAATTTAAGTTTTGTTTCGTTGTTACAAATCTCATATTTGTTGTTGTTTCTTAAATAGGCTGGATTTAGATTATGTGATGGAGTGCGACGAAGTTGATGTCGAGTGATAGCATGCATGCTCTGTCTTAATGCAACTGCTATTATGTTTTTGAAAGATATGAACAATTATCGTATGTTTGTTTTCCAGTAGTACTCATGAACATAAACTTAGTATGTTTTGATTACGTTTTGGTCCTGCTTTTGAACAATTATAAATATTATCTTAATGTTATTAATTAAGACGTTGTAGCAGTTGAACTATGTTTTTATATTTAATGAGTTGTTATTTATGTACTCATTGTGTGTTTATATTTTATTGTAAATTTTATTTGGCACTCAAACTCTTTACGTATTTGTTTAAGCATACAAATTTTGAAACTTAAATTTATATATTTTATCACTTTATAACTCTTTACTTATTTTTTCGATCATAGAAATTTATAAATTTAAATTCCTATACGCGATCATTTTATAATCAAGTTGTGTATGATGAATTAAATAAATGCAATTATTAATACAAAATTAAAAAGGAAAATTTACAAAATTAAAAAGGAAAATTAAAATTTTTTCCGCTCAATATTGTTGTTTTTGAATGAGGATTTCTATTAAATAGAACTAATATTTTATCCGCTCAATCAATTTGTTTTTTAAGGAAGATTTTGAATAAAACCTAAATTTTATCGGATCGATCAATTTATTGTTTAAGAAGGATTTCGATTAACTAAAATAGAACTCTAACTAAATAATTTATATATAAACAAGATATACACAAATCATTTGACAATAGCAAATTATATTCTCTAGACTTATCGCGTATATAAAGATTTATATAAAGGATTTTGCAGCAGTTAACTCTCCTATAAATATTGCAAGTAATTAATCAAAGCAAATCACTTCTCCATGGCTTCTTTGAAAGAAATGTCGCACCAATATACTCAACTTTCTGATATAAACAAGAATAGAATTGATTGGAAAATTAGGGTTCGTATATGTCGCAAGTGGAAGACTACAGGCAACGGGAAGATGCCCGAAACCATGGAATTTGTATTCGTCGATAAAGAGGTGACACAATAAATTATTCAGCATTGATCTTTTTTGTTGAAGTACTCATGTTTTTTTTTATATTATGACGTTTTATATCCAATTAATATAACCATATATTTTTTTTTAAGGGTACAAGGATACAAGCGACTGTGAAAAAGTTTTTTATCGACCGTTTTGATGATAACACTGCTGAAGGTGATCTGATAACTGTGAGGCAATTTACAGTGTCTGACAGCCAACGAAGTTTCCCCGTAACAGATCATCCTTATCGCTTGATGTTCCAAAGAAATACCTATGTTGCCCCAACAACAATTCCACGTTTTCCGACGTCGATGTTTGATTTCATGTCTTTTTCTGAAATCAAAGAGAAAATGCACAAAGAAGATGGTCCATTGATTGGTATGAAACCAGTATATATAATCTTTTTGTTGATAATATTATGTACTATTTATATGTAATT
Organism: Euphrasia confusa; assembly: GCA_954870475.1. Classification (NCBI taxonomy): domain Eukaryota; kingdom Viridiplantae; phylum Streptophyta; class Magnoliopsida; order Lamiales; family Orobanchaceae; genus Euphrasia; species Euphrasia confusa. Next base: position 11,014,350 of record OX940954.1, on the reverse strand, counting down.
GCTTATTTTAACAAACTTTCAATTTTTTATTACGCTTTAAGATGTTATTGGAATTGTTGACGACATCAACGACACTAGAATGAAAGAAGACCTTTCTATTAAGGGTACCAAGAGTATTCAAATTTTGCTTCAAGATTTGGAGTGAGATTTTTCTTTAATTCTAATTTTTTTTATTAAATTTAACAATTCAGTGTGTTTAATATAATATTTTTTGTTTGTTCAAAATAGGAATAATAAAATAAACTGTGTTCTTTAGGAGCCCTACTGCAACCAGTTGACTGACTTTGTTCAGATGGTACGAGGAAATGATGATATCAATCATGTTATTATTATTCAGTTGTGTAGGATTAAAAAATATCAAGGTATGATAAAAGTTTAATTTATGAATACAACTTTGTTTGTTATATTTTATGAAAAGTATCCGTTTATTTTATATTGATATTAATTTATTATTTGCAAATATGAAGGTAAAGTTGGTATTTCAAACACCTACCATGCAACCAAACTCATATTTGATCCAAACTGTGAAGAGATTGTTGAATTTAGAAGGAAGTAAGTAAATCGTAATTTTATGAAGTTCTAATTCATATCGATGGTCTTTCACATTTTTTGTTTGTTCATTTTTATTCAATTTTTATACAGGTTACCTGAAATTGAAGAAGAGAGAACATTTGATGGATCCAAAATATCTTCTTCATCGTTTGTTAGCGTTAAAGATGAATTGCAAAATTCTGACACAGTTGTATTAAGTATCAAAGATTTGAAATCTTCGGAGGAGGTCAGTTTGGTTTTATGATCTTTTAATGTTTATACGTTTTCTATATTTTTTAAATATGATAACCATGAGTGTTAGTACCAGTTAAGTGTATGCATAATTTTGCGATATCTGTGATTTGTAAATATCAGGTTGGGAAATATTGGATTGTTGCTTCTATATCCGAAATATTATATGAAAAGGGATGGTGTTATACAAGTTGCCCCAGGTGCAGAAGGAAGGTTACGGAGAAGGATTCCAAATTTTTCTGTGAACCTTGCGGCAAAAGGGTTGCTGGAAATACATTATACAAAATTCATGTAAAAGTTGTTTATGGAACTGATAATGTTGTTCTTTTGCTGTGGAACAATGTCGTTGCGAAAGTCATTGGGAAGACGGCAACAGAAATTTCTGTCGGATTGACACAGGTTATAGACATTTCACGTTATTAATATTTTTTTATCAAATATGAATTCATTAATTTTGTTAATAATTATGTTGAATACATACAAATATATTATTTGTCTTTTATAACTATTTGTTATTGTTTTAGGAGACTTATACAATTGAGGATGCAGATGGAAATATGAAAGAAGTGACAAAGCTTGAAGTTCCACATCATATTGATGATCTCATTGGGAAAGATCTAATGTTCAAGGTCAGCGTGGAATCAAAGCATCTTGACCTTTCTGAAACGGTCTATGCGGTCGAAAAATTTTCTGATGATATTGGTTTTATGAATAAGCACAAGAAGTCTGATCACAAGGTAATGGAATTTTCTTTGCCAAAGCACAAAGACATCGTGCGTGATACCGAGTCTTCAGATAAGAACAATACTGACAAGACACTTGACGATTCATTCAAAACACCAGAATCTGTGAAGAATTGCAAAAAAAGAGTGAATATAATTTCTGATGATGATGAGTACGTTGATTGCAGAAGCTCGACTAATACGAAAATCAAATTGGAAGAGTCGAGTGATTAGTAGTCGTGATTCAACGACTTTATTGTTGATTTTTATTTATATTTTCTTTTATTTCAGACAATGTTTAAGTTGATTGTTGGATATTTGGTTTGATTTCATTAAGTTTTCAAATATTATTTTCATCTATTTTATTTATTTAGCTCTTCAAGTATTTTTTAATTTAGTCTTATTATTTAATACTATTTCCATAATTATAAGATTATAAAAAATTAACAATTTAGATAACACAAATATTTAACTTAAAAATGTAAATTAAAACTAATACAAATTCAATTTCCTATATTAAAATTTATACTACAATATAACATAATTAAACTCCCATATGCATTATTATTAATTGATTACTATGTATAATATTTACTATACCATTTAAAGATTTTGAAAATCGAATTATTAAAAAATATGGTAACTTATTTGAATGAATCTGTATATTTTAGTGAAATATATTTTATTCATTAAGTCTTATATATGATTCCTGAAATTTTGCTATTAACGTATGGTTTCTAAATATTTCGACAACTGTATTAATTTTGATATTATTTTATTTTTCCGCAAACCGAAATATTAATATCATTGTGTTAAAATAATAATAACATATAAAAAATACTCATAAATTTTGAGCTGATATTGGTTTTGCAAGAGTTTACAAAACCCTAATCTACATTTGAATCATTGCAAAAGTGAAAATCACTTTTCGCCGAGGATTGTAGTTTTCTATTCACAAATTTAAATTTTATTATGATATTATTGTAAAATAACTATTTGTTGTGTTTTTTAATTGCAGTCCTCATTATTTTTGTAGATTTCATCTACATTGAGGAATTTGAAATAATGTCTTCGAGTAGGAACAACAAAAGCTCAGGTTTGTTAATCGTAGTTACTTCTTCGTTTGAATGAAGTTCTTCATGTTTTCTTGGATTTAAATTTATGCAGGCAAAGGAAAAGAGAAAATCACCATGTGTTATGCGTCTTCTCAAAACAGGGACGATTACTTTCCCTGTAAATATACACTTCAAATATGTTTTTCATACTTCAATTTTCAACTTTATTTGTTTTTTGTTATTCATTTAGTATTTTTTTTTTTTGCTAAAAAATAGATGCTACTGTAATGGAGCCTACTTGGAACAATAACAGTGGAGTGCTGGATAATCGACTTCGCCACACTTCCAAATATTCCCTTCCGATGCCAACAGTGGCGACTCCAACGCAAAGAAGAAATTTTGGTGATTCTATACAAAATATCTCTCCTTATCAAGGATCGTGCGTCACCGAACAACGCAGTGGTAAAAGAAAAGTGTATGTTAATCCGTTGCAGGATATAACGAACAAGAAACGTGTTCCCAGTCCTTTAAGTGACATAACAAACGGTAAATGTGGTATATAATTAACTCCGTTATAGAATGCACCGTTCTACGATTTAAACGAATATGTGATCCGAAGTGTTTTGATTGATAATTTTTTTTTACTAAATCAGGTGGATACTCAAAACGTCTTGAAAATCCAAATGTGTCTATCCCTCATATTCTGGAATCCAGTCCCTTACCCAATGTTGGTAAAGAAAATAGATATATTGGGACCATGCGAAATTTGGATGTTGATTTTTCATCTATTCAATTGAAAGGTACGGTATAAATATTCTTTTGGTTATTATTTGTTTATGAATAAGAAATAGACTTATTATCAATTGATGTTTGCATGCTTATTTTAAAACATACGATGATTAACACTATTTTACCTGCTACCAGGAAAGAAAGATATTCAACCACCGAATAGCAATGCTTCCAACTATGAAATACAAAAAAATTGTACCGAGGGGTCTTGTAATCAAACCAATTCTCAAGGTGAATGCGTTGCACAAGATAATCAAATTGAGATGGATGTTCCAACAGAACCCAAGGAGGAACCTCCTTATCCAAATCATTTTGTTACGGACACAATGGATTTTGTAGAACCGAATAACGACATCCGAAAATTTCCAAGTACGGTGATACTATCTTCTCTAATCAAATCCTTAATATTATATGTATTAAATGAATTAAATACTATTGTCTTTGCATTAAATTAACAGGTTATCATGATATTGGTGATCCTACTTGGACATGTTCTCATTGTAAAGCAGTTTTTTGGTACGACGAAAGAATGGAAAAAACTCGGAATAAGAAATCGAATCCGTTGTACAATAAATGTTGCATGCACGGTTAGCTGCTTTACGTTAATTTATTTAAGCGTCTTTAAATTTATTTTTCCTAAGGAGTTTGATTGATTCATTATTCTTAAATTTGTTTCCTTAGGTAAAATAAAGTTACCAAGAGTGAAGGCTCCTCCCGTTGAGTACTGTAATCTACTTTACGGAAAAACTAAAACGTGCAAGAAATTTCAGAGTGAACTCAGATTCTACAATATGATTTTTTCATTCACGTCGATGGGAGGTAAAGTGGATAATTCTTTTAACACGGGGACGTTGGCTCCCAATTTCAGATTGAACGGTGAAAATTGCCATCGTATTGGGAGTTTGATGCCAGCCAAGACTACAGATCGACTGTGTTTTGCCCAATTGTACATTTACGACACGCAGAATGAAGTAAAAAATCGAATATACGCAACCAGGTAATCGCATTTTATGATATTATATGATAAATGCATTGATGAGTAATTTTGTAAATTTGTACGAAAGAACTTAAATGTTAATTCTCTTAACAGAAAAACCAAACCTACCTCTGATGAAGAAAATGAAGAGTCGAATACGGATTCTGAAAATGACGAAGAGAAACTTAAGAAAATCAAGGAAAAGGAAGAGTTTAAATTGCATTCTGAAATTGTGGAGAGTATTAAGAAAATTCTTGATGAACACAATTTGATGGTTAAATGTTTTCGTGCTTCCGGAGATTTGTTGCGCGAGAAGAAATTCCAATCTGATATTAGATTGAGATTAATTAGTAGAAGAACTTCTGACGGTAAAAAATACAATTTGCCGCAAGCTTCTGAAGTTGCTGTTTTAATTGTTGGGGATATTGAAAATCTTAAGGACCGTAGAGATATTATTGTCCAGAACAATGATGGGAAATTGCAACGTGTGAATGAGTTACATACTGCGTATTTACCACTGCAGTACCCTTTACTGTTTTTGTTTGGTGAAGACGGTTTTAGAGACGATGTTCCTCATTGTGTTACGCCTAGAAGCAATGAAAAGACAATAAAGACAACAACTATGAAAGAATATTTTTCGTACTATCTTCACGAGAGGCCTGATGAGTCTCCTCATAGACTTTTTGGTCGACGTCTGCTTCAGCAATTCATTGTAGATGCTTATACAATGGTTGAATCATTCAGAATCGCTTACATGAGAAATCATCAGAAAGATTTTCGATGTGATACTTATGCTGCGTTGGACGATGCTTTGAACCGTGGAGACACTGATGCATCCACTACTGGGAAGAGGATTATTTTGCCTTCTTCTTTCGTTGGTGGAGCGCGGTACATGATACAAAATTACCATGATGCCATGTGTATATGCAGGTCTGTTGGGTATCCGAATTTATTTATTACTTTCACGTGCAACGCCAATTGGGACGAAATTCGGAGATACGTTGATCCAAGAGGTTTGAGTCCGACCGACAGGCCAGATATTATTTCTAGGGTATTTCATGCTAAGCTCGATAATATGCTGAACGACATTCGCCGGGACAAAATATTTGGAGAAATAAGTGCTGGTAATTAAAATATTTTATTTTATTTAACATTGTTATTTTCGTTATATTATTGTCCAGTTAATATTTTTAAATCCTTAGACTTAAATTACTGTTTATTCTTATTATTTAATATTCTTTGTTTATGCAGTTGTGTACACTATAGAGTTTCAAAAGCGTGGATTGCCACATGCTCATATTTTGCTGTTCATTAAGGATTTATCGGAATCGCCGTGTAATAATGTTGTGGATGATTTAATTTCTGCTGAAATTCCAGATGAATACGAGGATTCTGAATATTATGAAGATGTTAAAGAGTTCATGATGCACGGCCCGTGCGGACCTGCGAACAAACAATCTCCCTGCATGGATGGAAATCGTTGCACTAAAAGCTTTCCAAAAAAATTTGTTCAGCGAACTACTTTAGACAATGATGGTTTCGTTGTCTATCGACGTAGGGATTTTGGTCGGCATATCAGTAAGAATGGAATCGAACTTGATACTAGGTATTTAATGATTCCAATTATATGTTAATACTTCTAATTTTGTCATTTTATGCGTTCGTCTATGCGTATTAACGTTATTACGTGTTATTTTTTGCAGGTATGTCGTTCCGCATAACAAATTTCTTCTAAAGAAGTATCGCGCACATATAAATGTTGAATGGTGCAACAGAGCGCGATCTATAAAGTATTTGTTTAAATACGTGCATAAAGGCCATGATCGTGCAACAGCAGTATTCTATCAATCTCATAATCCAAATGGCGGAGATGAAGTCATTGACGAGATTAAACAGTACTTTGATTGTAGATACATATCTGCTTCTGAAGCTTCTTGGAGATTATTTGGATTTGAGATGCATTTTAAAGACCCACACGTTATTAGACTTGGTTTTCACCTTAAAGACCACCAGAGTGTACTGTTTAACCAAGATGATGATATCAAAGAGGTTATGGACAAGCTGTCATCGAAAGAATCCATGTTCACGAGTTGGATGGAGGCAAATAAAAAATACAGGGAAGGAAGGCAGTTGACCTATGCCGAATATCCAACGCGCTTCGTTATGGATGATAAGAGCAAAGAATGGCGACCGAGACAAAGAGGTGTAGCGTACGGAAGAATAGCGTATATGTATCCAGGAGCTGGAGAAGTCTACTATTTGAGGATATTATTGAACGTCGTTCGTGGCTGCACGTCGTTCGATGATATTAGAACGTACAACGGTCGTGTATATGAAACCTTTCAACAAGCGTGTTATGCCCGTGGATTGCTAGATGACGACAGAGAATATATTGATGCAATAAAAGAGTGTGCTGTTTGGGGTTCGGATCACATGTTGAGATCTTTGTTTGTGAATATGTTGACTTCGGATTCCCTGACCAGTCCCAATACGGTGTGGGAGGATTGCAAAGAGTACCTCGCTGCTGACGTACTGTCGAGATATCGTACTGCAAATCAACGTCCAGGTATTAACAGTTTCAATTTATTTCGGAAGATTTTATTAAGTTTATAGTCAATCGACATCTCATTGGTATATCGCTAATTTATTTTTTATATGTATAGTATAAATTTAGTATTTAAAATTTCTCTTTGATTTGCACCGTCTTGCGTCCAAAAATTTTTGTGTATTTTTAAAAAAAAAAAATACTTTTTTAATTATTGAATTAAAAATAGTATTACTTTTTACAGATTTAACTTTGACGGACGATGAAAGGTACAATATGTGCTTGCAAGATATTGAAGATATTATGAAACAAAAAAGTAAATCACTTCGTGATTACCCGAGTATGCCGTACCCTAAAGACATGCCTAGATTAACAATGAATCGCCTAATAGTGGACGAGTTGGCGTATGACAAACAGTCGCTTAAAGTAGAGCACGGAAAATTGATGAGCATGTTGAACGACGAGCAGCGTCGTGCTTATGATACGATCATGAAATCTATTGACAACGGGAGAGGACGTGTTTACTTTTTGTACGGATACGGAGGTACTGGGAAAACATTCGTGTGGAAAACACTTTCGGCTGCTGTACGCTCAAGAGGAAAAATTGTTTTGAATGTTGCGTCGAGTGGTATAGCTTCTCTGCTTCTGCCAGGTGGTAGAACAGCACATTCCAAGTTTGCTATCCCTTTAAACTTGACCGACGAATAGATGTGCAAAATTAATTTGAGAACCGATCTTTCGGAGCTGATTGTCAAAACAGATCTTATTATATGGGATGAGGCGCCAATGATGCATAGGTATTATAATAACATGTTTCGCATTATTCAGATATCATTAACTGCGATACCTTATCCATTATATTCTTTTGTCGATTACGTGTGATTAATTTCAAATGTTTCATTCAATCTTTTAGGAATTGTTTTGAAGCTCTCGATCGTACCATTAGAGACATTATGAGAGTAGAGAATCCTGACCTTGCGAATCTGCCGTACGGAGGAAAGGTTGTTGTTTTCGGTGGTGATTTTCGACAGATTCTTCCAGTCATACCTAAAGGAACAAGACAGGATATTGTTCATGCCACTATTAATTCTTCCAAAATATAGAAAGAGTGCAAGGTTTTGCGTTTGACGCAAAATATGAGGCTGCAAAATGTAGGAGATCAAAACGAGTATGAAATGTTGCGTGAATTCTCAAATTGGATGTCGGCTATTGGAGATGGTACGTTGGGAGATGATAATGATGGGGAAGCGGTTATCGAATTTCCAAATGAGTATTTGATAACTCGGTCTGACAATTTTATAGAATCATTGGTCGAAGAAACGTATCCTTCTTTCCATGAACGCATCGGTGATCCGGAATTTTTACAAGGGAGAGCTATTCTGGCGCCAACGCTGGATGAAGTGTATGCGATCAATGATTATATGGTGTCGCTGCATAATACCGACGAAAGAGTTTACTTGAGTTCTGATTCTATTGCGCCTACAGACCGTGGAAACACTATGTTTGAACAAATGCATTCCGTCGAGTTTTTAAACACCATCAAATGTTCTGGACTTCCAAACCATCAGTTGAAGTTGAAGGTACTGTTATGCTTTTAATTTATTCAATATATATTTCTATTATTTTTTAATTAAGGACGAGTAATATTGTTCTCTAAATTCTTATGTTTTTTATTATTCGCAAGGTTGGTGTACCGATAATGCTATTGCGTAATATGGATCCTTCCAATGGACTGTGCAATGGTACGAGATTGGTTGTAACAAGGCTAGGTAATTATGTGATCGAGGCCAAAGTGTTAGGAGGAAAAAACTCAGGAGAAATGTTCTATATTCCTCGGGTCACTTTGACGCCGTCCGATGCAAAATTACCGTTTACTTTCCAAAGAAGACAATTTCCAATAATGGTATCGTATGCCATGACAATTAATAAGAGCCAAGGTCAGTCGTTGTCCAGCGTTGGTATATTTTTAAGGAAACCTGTATTTTCGCATGGCCAACTTTATGTTGCTGTTTCACGAGTTACTTCCAGAGCCGGATTGAAGCTTTTACTTTGTGATGATAGTGGAAACTTTACGAATAGAACAACAAATGTGGAGTATAAAGAAGTGTTTCAAAATTTGTAATAGGGAATTACGTGTTATCATTATCAGTGTTTCCGTCAATAATATTTATATTTTATTGTTTCAATAGGCATGACACTCATTTGCGCAAAAACATAGGTTTAAAAATTATACTAATAGTTGAAACAATAAAACGCCAATAGTGTAGCTCAAAGGTCTATCAAATGGGTTAAAAATCCATCAAACTTCGACGTGTACAGTACAAACACTCATTTTGAACTTTTAAATAAAAATCACACACTGAAAAATTGATTTTGAAAACATCCACGTGCACCGCACGGGTGAATGTTACTAGTTGTGTTAATTTGAAGAGTAATTTTTATATACTTTGGATTTATTTAAACGAAAAAAGATTTCTTACAAAGATCACTTCTAAAAAGGTTTATTATTTGACAATAAAATGTATTATTATATGATTGATATAAAATAATTTTATGATTTTATAACAATTTAATCAATATAGTAACATATTATTGGAAAAGTTGACCAGTATTTTTTTCTTTATTAAGATCGGATTCTTTTAATAGTAATTAGAATCTGGTTACAGTAACAACTGATCAATAAATTCTTTTTAAGCCAAAAACATCCAATTAAATTTTCATTTATTTTTATAATTACAGTTACACAAATTAAATTAAATTAAATTAATAATTTATAAAATCTCTCTTAAAATAAATAAATAAATATATATACTGTAGGTACATTTCAAATCTTCAATCCCAGGCCAGCCTTTTTTGTTTCCAATGGCGGGTCTGCACACCTCCCTCCGGCCGCAACCGCCGTCCTCCGCCGCCAATCACCACTCCTTCGTCGTGAAGCTTCTGCTCCTCCTCACCGTCCTCCCTCTGTCCCTCGCCATCTTCGCCTTCATCCTACAATGGCGCGGCGGAGGCGTAGATGACCCCATCTCCCGATGGTCTCCGGACGGATCACACAAGTTCCCGGGCATGGAGTCCTCCCCTCTCTCCAATGCAGGACACTCATCTTCTCATTCTTCTTCTGATTGCTCGACACTTGTAAGCCACTCCAGTGCGACGTCGTTTCCGCATTTCAGGGATTGGAAGTTCAAAATAGACGGCGATCTTAAGCCCAAGGTTGTGTTTATTTTCCCCTATTTCTTTTACAGTGTTTCTTATATTGAATTTCTCTGATTTGTTTTGATTTTCTTATGTGGGATCATTTTTGGGTGGGTCTTTTTTAATGGGGATTGGTCTTTTTTTCTTGAGCAAATTTTGGTTGGGTTATTTTGTCTGCGTTTATGTATTTAATGCGAGGTCACTGTTGCAATATTTTATGTGTTCTTTATTTATGCAGATATGTATCACAACGAGTACCTCTGCCAGCCTAGAGCAGATTCTGCCATGGATGTTTTATCATAAGGTTATCGGGGTTTCAACTTTCTTCCTTTTTGTCGAAGGGAAGGCAGCATCTCCTGCAGTGTCCAAAGTTCTTGAATCCATTCCGGTTAGTGTGCATTTGGTTAACTGGGTTATTTCGTTCAGTATGTCTCATTAATCGAATGAAGTCATATAACACTGAACAAGTTTAAAATAGTTGTCTCATGAACTGATCTAAAAAACAGTCGTTAAGGAAATTATATTGTTTAAAACTTGGATAATGATCTTATAGACAACACCTTGAAGGCAGTCATGAAAAAGTTGTCTCATGAATTGAATGAAACGTTTTACGGTATTTCTTAATAATGCAGAATTTCCAAAATGAATGCCTTGAAGATGAGCAGTTATATGTATAATGGTTGTCTCACAAAATGAATGAACTTGTCGAAGATTTTTATATTGTAGAGTTTCCGATCATAGACAATATTTTGTAGAAGAGAAACTATATCAGAAAATAGTAGTTCAAGAGTTTAATGAAGTCGTCAAACTGATATCAAGTTTCTTTATTCTCTGCTATTGTTCGACCAGGGTTTGTTTGTTTTACTATCTAACAATTCTTTTGTATCAAAATGAATGAAAAATATCTTGTATGCGTTGGTTGAACTAGAATGGCATATCTGCAGCATTTCACATTTTCTAATCTTTTGGAGTGTGATTTAAAGTTACTTTTTCCCTTTATTTTCTTACTTGTGCTTGGTTCACATCTTGCTTGTAAGAAGAATCTCAACAAACTATTTGTGTAGGCTTGCACATTTGAGTTGTTTCTTGTTCAACAAATTTCTTGTTCTTTCTATCATTCCCATGCCTAAACGAGCAATCCCCCACCCCCACCAAATCATGATATTTTCTGATTCAACTCTGTATTACTGTTCATTTATTTTGATGATAATGTATTTCTGTGTCTGATGAATTTTTATTATATCTCTGAGTAAATGAGTCTCGACTCCTTTTAACCTGGCAGGGAGTGAAAGTGATATACAGAACCAAAGAGCTAGAGGAGCAACAAGCTAAGAGGTACATTGCATCAGCTTTGTGAATGTTTAGACACTTCAATTTTGTTTTTGTTTTTGTTTTTTAAAACTGGTTAAATGTTCATCTGACGTGTCAGCAGTGTTTATTAGTCTCTTATGATCCCTTTTTATTTTCTGCATCAGCCGAATATGGAATGAAACTTGGCTTTCAAGTTTTTTCTTTAAGCCTTGCAATCATGAGCTTTTCGTGAAGCAATCGTTAAACATGGAGATGGCCGTAGTTATGGCAAGGGTATGAATCATTACATTCCAGGAAAAAAAATGATCTCTGTATTCTGTCCTAAATTTAGTGAACTATTTTCCATTATGGGATTCCAGGAAGCTAGTGTGGACTGGATACTTCATCTGGACACTGATGAATTGATGCATCCATCTGGCGCTCGGGAATATTCCTTGAGGCGATTGTTGAGTGATGTGCCTGCGAATGTGGACATGGTTGTCTTTCCCAACTATGTAAGCACATGGTTGTCTTTACTTGTATTTTCATTTTAGGAAGATTTTAGATTGATAACTTTGATCTTCCTTATGCCTATAACATTTATTTTATTTTCAGGAAAGCAGTGTTGAACGAGATGATATAAAGGATCCTTTCACGGAGGTAATTGTGTAATGATTTATCATTTGTCCATACATGAAGTTTGTTTGTTTCTTTTTCCTTTAGTCTAGGCTAGAATCAAATAACATAATGTAACTTTTTCGTCGTGAACTTTAGCTTTGTTTATAGTATCTTGTGTTGAATGACTTGCAGAAAATAAATCATTTTATATGTATATACTCCATCTCACAAACATAGGCTTGGTTGCTAGTCTCGTTCGTCTGTCCATTACTTAACTGAATGGTTATCAATAAAATATATCAGTTATGGATTTGTTGAAACTGGCCGATTTCTTTTTTTTGTGTGTGTGTCTTAATAGGTGTCTATGTTCAAGAAAAACTATGATCATTTACCAAAAGATACTTATTTCGGCATGTATAAGGAATCAACCCGTGGCAATCCAAATTACTTCTTGACCTATGGGAATGGAAAATCTATTGCTCGAGTACAAGATCATCTTCGCCCTAATGGTGCACACAGATGGCACAATTACATGAAAACACCCATGTATGTTGTCTTGTTTTGTTTCACAATCTTCCACATGTGTATTTTTTTAAACGGCTTCTGATATGATCTGTAATGATTGACAGTGAGGTCAAAATGGAAGAGGCTGCAGTGTTACATTATACATATGCAAAGTTCACTGACTTGACTTCTAGGCGGGACCGATGTGGTTGTAAGCCTACAAAAGAGGATGTCAAGAGATGCTTCATGTTGGAATTTGATAGAGATGTGAGTGTTGCAGTACACTTTCAATCCTAGTTATTTTTCGTCTTAATCGTGCGGTTAGAAAACTCGAGTAAACTCTCTCTACAGTTTTAAGGAACTTCTAAGCATGTTGAAATCTTAATATGTTAGAAGGCAAGTCTCGGAAGATAAAATGGAAGATATTAAATGGACGGTCTTCTTCCATGATCTTCATTTAGTCTAATAATTATATTTCCACACTTTCTAGTTTCTAGTCTGATTTCATCGTGACTAAAGTAATTGCCAATTTTTCTTTGTAGGCATTTATAATAGCTTCGACTGCCACCGAGGAAGAGATGCTAACCTGGTGACAATCCCATCTAGTGAAATTTTGATTTATCAGTTCTTTTACCATCCCATCTAGTGAAAATCTCCTATTTATTTTTTCAATAGGTATCGTCAACATGTCGTGTGGACGGATAAAGCGCTGAATGTGAAATTATTGAAGAAGGGAATATTGACGCGTATCTATGCGCCCATGGTACAGTTCTGTCACCTCTGGCTCTGTCTGAAAAAGAAGCCCCCATTTTTTCAATTTTTTTTTTTTTTAATTTTTTCATCCTGCTTGGTACTTCAGACCATTATCCAAGGCTTAAGGGAATCTGGTGTATTTTCATCCATCATCGCTTCTGGCCAAGGCTCTTCTCTATCGAAGGACAAATTCTTAGCATCCATCGAGGCCAGTAATTCCACTCTTTCTCTAAAATCAAGAAAGATGGGCAGTAGATCAATGGCTAGGAAAACTCTAGAAACGGAGGGGCACAATCCATGAACTAGTAGTGGTTGCACCAGAATCTCCGCCTGTTATGAAATACGACCTTGAGATTTGTGTATGTACCATTATAGACAACACATGATTTGTGGAGGACTTGTTTTTGTAGTGTATAGTAAGCACATTACATATTCACATGAGACGATTCGAACTTATATGGAGCTAGCTAGCTAGTGTAGACTATAGTTACACAGGGTGTATGGTTGGTTATAGAAGAAGATCTCATGAAATGAAAAATGATGGAGACAATTTTTGATTCATGTTTACTGAATTTTACAATTTCCGTTGGAATTTCGTTTGCTCACTACTCACATACGATTGAGAACACCTGTCATCTCTCTCCTCAGAATCCCACACCTAATCAAGCTCCCGATGGTGTCGATCGCCATCTTCGCATCCTCCAACACTTTCCCTTTCGCCAGCCTCTTGTACAAATAGCTCTCGAACGTCATCCTTTGCACGTACTCTTTTCCGCACAGCTCCACCAGCGCTTCCCTCCCGGCGTTACTCCCGTAGAACACCCTCTGCAGAACGTCCAGGAACTTGAACGTGCAGAAGAACTCGTCGTCCCATTTCCTCAGATACTCCCTCTTCAGATCCGCCTCGCAGATCGCCCTCTCCCCATTCCCCGACGCTCTGACGACCGCCTCCCCGCACATCCTCCCGCTCCTCGCGGCGAAGTATATCCCCTCGCCGGAGCACTTCGTCACGTACCCGGCCGCGTCTCCGACCAGCGCTACCCGCCCCCGGACGCGAATCGGCCTCGGGTGCTCCGGGATCGGGTGGGCTTCGACCTTGATCGTTTCCCCGCCCCGGATCTTGTCCCTGACTCGCTCTCTAATCGCGCCCTGAAACTGTTTGATGTTTTGCTTCGAAGAAACCGTCCCCGTCCCAACCGCCACGTGGTCGCACTTCGGGAAAACCCACGCGTAGAAATCAGGCGACACGTCATCCCCCACGTACATCTCCGCTAAATTCTCGTAGTACCTCATCTTCTCCTCCGGCAACCTGATCCTCTCCTGGAACGCGATCGCGCAGGCGTAGTCTCCAGCTCCGATCGACTTCGCCACTCGACTGTTGGCCCCGTCCGCCCCCACTATCACATCGACCGAGATCGAGCTCCGTGTGTTGTTCGAGACGTAGTGGATCAGGTAAGGGGATTTTTCCGAGAGGGGTAGTTCGATTTTCGTCACGAGGGCTTTGACGAGGGTGGCCCCACGCTCCTCGGCCCGATCCCGGAGGAAGTTATCGAGCACCTCGCGTCGGACCATGGAGATGAACTCGTGGGCCCGGAGGGTCCTCCCGAAATCGACGGTGAGATTCGAGGGGGAGATGATCTTCATCTGGGTGACTTTGCGGTCGATGATGTGAGAAGGGATGGAGAACTCGTCGAGCATGCACAGAGGGATGGCCCCACCGCAGGGCTTGGCTGATTCGGGGCTTCGCTCGAAGAGGTAGGTCTCGATGCCGCCGGAGGCCAGAGCTTCCGCAGCAGAAGAGCCCGCCGGGCCCCCGCCGATCACGGCGGCCCGCAGCTTTGAGGTGATGAGAATGGATGGTTTGGGTGGTGTTGTTGAGTGGTGTTTGAGGCTCTTGTTGTGTTTGAAGGTTTGAATGAGCGAGTGGTGGGGGTGGTATAGTGAGGTCAAGGAGTGGGCTGCCATGTTTAGTGCCTAGGGTTTTCAGAAGTGGAAGAGTGAAGAAGATTAGAGGAGCACATAATAAGGTAACTTTCTATTATTATATTAGTCATGGTATATTAACCGTAAATGCATATACGATCTCTTGATAAATCGAATAAATTAAGCTTAAGCTTTCATCACATTCAATGGGAATCTTTGGTTTCTTCAATGAGGTCAAAAGGTGATTATATTGTATTGTAGATATATAATACTATAAAAGCAGATCTCTAAAACATTATTTTCACCTTCCCTTTGTTGATGATAAGATAAACTATTAAAAATTGGATCTCACCTTATTGGATTTGATTCATGTGAGAATTTGTAACAATGACATACTATATACTACTGCATTTGCAAATATATAGAGTGTATCCGACCCCAGAAATTGGAAACAACTTAGATAATATTTTTTATGTACAAGACTTTTAAACTACAGCCAATTTAACACCAACTAAAACTAACATAGTTCCTAACAATTTTGGCGAAGACTCGTTGACTTTATGGGTCCCGGCACACCTTTCAAGCACGGTGACCTCCGTGATGAACTCAGATGATTCCCGACCCAACTGCTGCTTGTCATCTCGCTATTGATAGATGATATAGGAGAGAGCTTGTGCTTATAGGGAGACAGTGTCTCTGAACACACATCAAAGCTGAGTGGTCTTAGCCTTGGCGAGCTCATTGACCTGGATCTTGCTTTGGCAGACTCTGTGGAGGCCATGTAGGCGGGAATGGAAGGAGAACCCGGGAATAAATTGTCTTCTCCTATTGAACGTTGCTTCTTGTGATGACACTTGTTTCTTGAATTTGAGTTTACTGGAGTAAGGCTTTTAGCCAGCTGGGCGTCTACCCATTGTTCCAACCAGTATCTTCGTCTCCCATGTGCAGTGTCCCGTTCTGTTTCTGCTGATCTCTGGAAATGTATAAAATAAAAATATAAATTTTCTTTTGGTGATGGTCTATTTTTGGAAAGTTTATGAATTAGTTAATGACTTCAATAGATTTAAACCTAAGAAACTGACCCGGTGGTTTAAGTAGTATTCTTTGACCCTCTCTCTCTTGATAGAAGCCACTCTCTTGGTCTGGAACTCTTCCTTGGTTAAGGTACTGTCTTCCCATCGTTTTTGGCTGTTTAGATGTACCTGCAACTGTATAGAACATTGCGAACTGGGATCATGACCTCAATGGACGTTGGAAACAAGTGAGTTTTCAATGTGTGACGGAAACAAAGAGTGAAGACTGAAATCTATGGGTGTGAATGCCTATGATTTCATTTTTCCACTTTTATTTTTAGAGACTGATATGGAAAAATGATTTGAAAAAAGTAGAAATGCATTTTGGAAGTGAAATTAAAGTTCTTGTGATATAAAATTAGAAGAATAAAAATTGGAAATGATTGGTAATTTGAAATCTGTGAGAGAATAAATAGTAATGTTTTAATGAAATTGTGTGGTGATGGATGGTTAGACTGGTGAAAGAAAAATTGAGAATAACTGATATGTGGAATGAAAATTACTGCCTACTAATAGTGAGTCTTCTGTTGTTGGTACTTGGTAGTGTTTTTGTGATTATAAAACACAACCTTTGTGAGTGGCTATGTATTTCGTATAATGTTTTCTAGCCATAATAAGTTGTCTTTGCTAACCTGGTATATATGCCGAACAAGAATAGCTTACCTAGCAACTCGTACGTTTTTTGGTTCAGTCTAAAGCCAGAAAAAGAAGTAAGATGAAGGCAAAGAAATGGGGAGATTTGAAAGAAGAAAAGAAAAGGATGTGGTTGAGCTTGAGAGTTCATTTATGTTGTACATTGCTTTCAATACAGAAAAAGGTTTAATAGAGAGTGATCCATCGTTTCTATATCTGCTTAGTTATACTTATATACATATCGTTATATTACGGAAATAAAATTTCACAACTTACCTTTACATCATTTTCCCTGAAATCCCGCAACTTGTTTTCCTGACAATGCAAATTACTGTCCTTAATTCTTTCACATCTCTTGGAGCAAACTTCTGTTTGGATGTTTACTATGGACTGCAGGCACTTCAGGGTGTTAATGGCTTGTTGTCTTACAGCCCAACCTCGAATGAGAGCTTGAAGCTTCACCACTCCTTTCAGTGCTCGTAATGCTTTCCTTGCCTGGAACCCCCCAATCAGTTTGCGTTGGAATAATAAAGAATCTTTTCAAAAAGTTTAAAATAGAACTCACTAGATAACCGCGAAAGGCAGCTTGAATTTTGGTGGCCGATGATTCTCGAGATGCCCCCGTGTGTTGATGAGAGAGTTCTGGAATACCGACACAATTGTTGCTTTCCACAGACTCTAGACTCTCTGTGTGTTTATGACTCGGTTGAGCATTGCTGGGGATGGGCCCCACTTGGGGAGTATCTATTGCGACGATCACTGGTAAAGTAATACTACTACTATGCTCTGTTGTTTGCCATGGTAGCCGTTCTCTCGCATGGGGTGGTGCAGTTTCTTTCATCTTAAGCACTCGGAAGGCCCATCTCTTCTGCTTATCCTTCTTGCAGCATTTAGTGAAAACCGAACGAACTGAGGTACGTTTTCGACTTGAGTAAATTACAAAAATAAATAAAAAAAATTTCGTTTACCTTTTCCGATCTCGATCGTGGTTCTGAAACGAAAAAACTCCTTATTAGGCTAAACCAGGTCTTCTTCTGCTTTTGCTTCGCCATGTAGCTATTACCGCTGCTTGAAAACCGAGTTACCGAGACTATTAATTAGCAGTAGACTATTAACATGAACAACTAGAAAAGAGGACTAATAAATGCATGTACTAAAATGAAAATGCTCTCTTGGTGAACCGCAAGATCGAAAGATTCGTAGTCTTCTGTCAAATTTGTAACTGGGCTAAATCTTTTTTTATCTTCTCTTCTCAATAATTTCATTTGCCCCATATGTGTTGCTTGGGACGTGGGCCTTGCACCACAATAAAGTGAGGGAAACAATTGATGGTGAATACTATATATGAGTTATACCATGTGAATCTTCTGTCCTTCATGGGGCCTATACGCTCTACTTGGCGATTTTCATTTTTGATTTTTATCGAGAAACTACACATGATCAGCATCTTTGATTGATATATAGTTTAGTTTTTTTCGAGTTTTGAAACCCATGTTATGTGCCGCTTTTGCTCCAACCGTGGAGGGCCCAAAGAAATCGAGTAGGAGTGGTGTAATGTTTAGTCGTCGGTACTCGAGAAGAAGAGGAGTGGTGTGGAGTGTACTGTAGTGTTAATAGGAAAGGAAAGCACACACATAAATACAAGTGAAAAAGGAAGAAGTGCAGCATTATTGAAGGGAGGTGGGGAAATTAAACATGCAGTGTTTGGTGGAATACACAGCTGTAGAGGGCCACCCCAAAATTTTGTGTGTTTCTCATATGCATTTATCCTTAATTCAGTAGGGAAGGAATTAGATTTCATCATTAGGATCGAGTTGTAGGAGGAGCGATTTCGATTTTGAGAGATGCCCTGATCGATCATAGAGAACAGTAATGATCGAATGTGATTAGTGTTTTCTATGATGCCAATGATCTGGTCATGTACATAATCTGATAAACATCCAACCATACATTTATCAGAATGCCCCCAAAATGTCATCTTGTCCAACACAATCGATCTAGTTATGATAACTACATTATCATTAATGTACACATTAATTAAAGTTAAATTATAAACACTTTAATTAAAATTTTATTTGAAATTTTTAACGTGGCCAAGTTTCATAAGAAAAGAATAAAGGTACATACCAAAACAAACTAATCAAAAATAATTTAGGTAAAAAGTATTGAAATTTGGAGAATAACTTCAACTATGTCTATGTGGGAAATCGATTCCAAACCAGATTTTGATAAGTACTTTATTTAATTCATGGTAGAACTACGGCCTACATCCGTGGGTGAGGGCAAATTATTTATATGAACTCGAGTTCATGTAGATTTACATGAATCCTATAAATTTGTGAAGAATACAATATATATGTTGTGTAGAATATACATTTAGATATTTGTGAATAATACACATTTTCAATAATTCAATATTTATTTGTGAAAAATAAAGTGTATTTTTATGAAAAATTTAATATATAATTGTGAAAAATACAGTATTAAATTTTGAAAAATTAAATAATAATGCATTCTATTTTTTAAGAATAAAATAATATTAATATTGTGTGAAAATATAATATGATACAGTGAAAAATGTACTATAATAGTGTGAAGAATTGAACCGAATTTATATAGATCAATTTGTGTGAACTTCGATTAATGATATACGGTCTTGTGGGAATAATGTTTATACAACGATCATTTTTTCAATCATTTTTAAATTAATTTATTTATCTTAAAAAATATGACTCATTTTATTTGTAAATTATTCCGTGTACAGCACAAAACAACGAATACTCATGGTTTTCCTTAAAACTTTGGTAATCTTTTAATTAAATATGTCACAATTTTATTATCACAATACACATTTATTTATCTTTATACTATTTTTTTCAATTATCTATTTTAAAACTTAGACATAAATACCTATTATATTTCTAATTTATATTATTAAACACAAAAAAAAAACTTAATTCAAGTGTCATTTTTTTAATTGTTCTATGTACAGTAAAACTTCTATAAATTAATACTCGATACATTAATAACCTCTCTAAACTCGATACATTAATAACCTCTCTAAATTAATAGAATTTTTCGGTCAGGACTTGGTATTTTAAATGAAAAAAATACTCGATAAATTAATAATTTTTCTAAATTAATAAAATTTCACGGTCTCAAAGTTATTAATTTATAAAAGTTTTACTGTACTATTATAAGAGAAGTAAAAAGTTCAAAGGTCTCAAAGTTATTAATTTATAAAAGTTTTACTGTACTATTATAAGAGAAGTAAAAAGTTCAAAAGAAACGATCATCTTTGCTGGAAAATATTATTTAATTAATAATTAACTATTTTAATATTTATAGTCATTCATTTAGTTTAAACTTATTAATGTGAATTCTAAAATAATTATTTTATCATTCATATTTGTTTCATTAAATAAAAATACACATTTTAATTTATTTTCATATTATTAATATTTGTATACAAAAGTATTAATTATATTTAGATAATTTTTACTTATAAAATAATTTAATATTATATTTTTATTAATTTAAGTTAAATAGTATTTTTTTTAAATCACAATTTTTAAATGTTATACATTAAATGTTATTAAAACTTTATAATTAAATATTTTTTATAAACTTTGCAGTGTTTAATTAATTAGTGACTAATTTAAATTAAAAAAATTATTGTATAGTGCTCAAATATCGTCTATGTACATATCAAAATTCAAACGTCGTACTCGTACTATAGATTTGTACTCGTACCGTAAATTTGTTGCTAGCATTCGATTATAACGTCTTTACCCATTTGCTCGCATGAGTTATTATATTGGGTGATGCAAAAAGTGCATTTCTTCTTGCAATGTGCTAAATGTGCTCATAATTATAAATAATGTTACCATTTTTAGCAATATGTTTTGCACTGAGTATGTATGAATCATTATTACCACTTCGCTAAACATTTTAAATACTAGTATATATTTTCAATACTATATATTACCACTTTCTATTGAACAATATTATACTAATGTTACTTCATTTGACTAATAAATATAAATTTTTCTCACATGCTTTTTTTAATGTTTTTTATTATAATATTGATTAATTTTTATCTGAAGTGCATCTCATTTATGATCATTGGAAACAATTGGATTCTAACTAAACATGACAGAGCTCGTTTGGACAAGTTTATTTAAAGAAACTTATAAAATTTTATGTTTTATAAGTAGTTTTAAGAGTTGATAAGCTGTTTGGTCTTATTTAATAAATAAATTGTTAAAACATAAAATAAATATATAAACTTAGGAGAATACTACAGTACATTTGTTAATATTGAATGTACCGTACATTTATCTTTTAACCAATTAAAATTTGACACTTCATTTTGTTAGCATGCACCTAGATGCACCTGATTACAACTTTAAAATAATTATGACCTATTACCTGCTATAGCAATTTTTTTTATTTATTTATTAATATAATAAACAATATTTTTATATTCCTATATAATTAAATTAAATTATTTAAAACAAAAAAAATTACATTAAATAATACACTTAATAATACATTTATCTAAAAAAATATTTTATAATTGACTAATAATTTTCTAAAAATAAAATATTTATTTTTATATATTTCTTTTAAACAACTTAAAATTACACACAATGCAATTAATTTATTTCACATAATTATTAATTTGTATGTTTAATATTTATAAATAAATAATTTATTATTAACTATGAAAAACACAATAAATTAATTTTTAAACATATTTGATTTTTAAATAAATTTTAAAATAGAATTGTTTGTTCTCGAAATGACCTACCAAGAGCTACTTATTCGTTTGAGTTCAACAATTTTTTTCTTTACCGAATAGATGAGGCAAACGAAATTCATGAACAAATGAAGCAATAGATATTAGTGAAGCTTGATAAAAAATCACATTTCTACAAAAAAAACAAAAAAAAAATAGTGTTCATTGAGGGAAACTAATTAAAATATTTATATTGTTTTGTTCATTTTGTTCTAGTTAGTTAGAAATTGTTGTGTTTTCGTTTGTTCATAAAACAATTCGATTAATTTCAATCATACTTATATCAAAGAGATTATAGATCATTTAATTTGTTGATCCATGTGAATACTAGAAAGAGAAGTTCCCATAATAGAGCGACCAACCTCAGTATACAAAAAAAAAAATTATTGAAGAGGCTATAAGAATTTCTCAGCATATTGATGAAATGAGCTTGTTTGGGATTATAATTGATACAAAAATAGAAAAAAAAAATTATTGAAGAGGCTATAAGAATTTCTCAGCATATTGATGAAATGAGCTTGTTTGGGATTATAATTGATACAAAAATAGTCGACTTGGGAAATAAACAAGTGTGAATCATTGATATAGTCACTAAGTTTAAAGTTGAGTTAGATGAGACTTCATATTTGATGTAAAATGCTTGGTCTGATTCCATCAAAAATCGACTTTGTGAAGACTAGACATAGAGTTGCAAAATAAAAAAAACGACGCAATTTGTGATTCACTAAGTCTTTTGATTATACGTATTAAAAAAAACTGAATACAAATGTGAATCACTTAATATTTGCTTCATATATTATACAAATAATTTGATTTGAATTAATATTTTTATATGTAATAAATAATTAAATAATTATATTTTATAAAAAATAATTAGAAAAAGAAACATGTACTACTCTGTATTATTAATTTTTGTCCACGCAAATCTTTGTCCTTATCCTTACAAACATTAGAAGTCCCTAAAAATTCTGGGTAAAAGAATTTTAGAGATAAAAAATATTATTATTATTATTATTATTATTATTTCAGCGTTAAGAATTATTTTGTATTTTAATTTTATTCTGTATTTTATATAAAAATTAATAAAAAATAAGAATTTTGAATTAATTAAAATTTTAATTTGGATTATTTGTATTTTTATTTTATACAAAAATTAATAAAAATTATTTTTTTTTAAAATATTTAAAATTTGAAAGGATTATTTGTATTTTTATTTTATATAAAAATTAATTAAAAATAGTTTTTATTTAATATAAAAATTAATTAAAATTAAAAAATTTGAAATAGTTAAAATTTATTATTATTATTATTATTATTATTATTATTATTATTATTATTATTATTATTATTATTATTATTTCAAGCGTTAAGAATTATTTTATATTTTAATTTTATTATTTTATATACAAATTAATAAAAAATAATAATTTTGAATTAATTAAATTTTTAACTTGGATTATTTGTATTTTTATTTTATACAAAAATTAATAAAAATTAAATTTTTTTAAAAATATTTAAAATTTGAACGGATTATTTGTATTTTTATTTTATATAAAAATTAATTAAAAATAGTTTTTATTTAATATAAAAATTAATTAAAATTAAAAAATTTAAAATAGTTAAAATTTTAATGTTAGCGGAATTATTTTATATAAAAATTAATTAAAAATAAATTTTTTTGAAATAGTTAAATTTTTAGCGTTATAAATTATTTTGTATTTATATAAAAATTAATTAAATATTTATTTTATTTAATTATGAATTATATAAATATTAATATTTATTTTATTTTATCTAAAAATCATTTTTTATGTTTACTATTATTATTATTATTATTATTATTATTATTATTTAAATATAAATAATAAATAAAAAGTATAAAATAAGTAAGTGATGGGACCTATAAAATTTATTTTTTGGGTAGAATTGTTGGATGAGTTAGAAGTTTTTTTGGTAGAAGTAGTAAAAATATGAGTTAGCGCACATGTGGCCTACTTATCAGCCAAAACTTGATCCGCAATAAAAAAATTATAGAGAAACTCAATTGAGATTTGAAAATTTGAGATCGTGTGGGCATCGTGGGTAAAGATCGCCCTCTATTTCTGAAACACGCCGCCAAATTTTTGTTCTTAATTTTGAAAAATATTTATGTATATTACCGGTTAACAGGTTAGTCAATATATAGAATAATAATTGTGTGTTGTAATCTCTACGATAACTATTGTATTCTGTAATAAATCTGAACATAAACATAAGTACCGTGCCTTGACTGCACTGTAGAAGCCTCCTATAAACTTATAAGATATTAATTTGTGTGACAATTTAAGATTTTATATTTATAAAATTACTAAATTTAAATTGTTGTATGTGAAAAAAATAATTAAAAATATTTATATAAACTAATTAATAAATTTGAAATTTTTGTATGTATATAAAAACGAGTAATTTTAGGAGTATTTTGGTATTTTATTGTTAAGTTGTTTAAAAAAAATACATTTTTTTACTTTTTTTTAAACAGCTTATAAGCTGTTAAACAGCTTATTTTTAAGTTTTTTAAGTTTTTTTTTAAAAAAAATTATCAAACAAATTTTAATAGCTTAAAATGTGTTATATGCTCTGTCAAACACACTCTTAACTATTTTTGCGCAGTCAAAATACACCTTACACATATATTTTGATGTGTGAAACTCACGTGGATTTGAGTTTCCTACTTGGTCTATCATTTTCGCAGCAAGAGCGAAACTGAAAAATTGAGTTGTAGGAACTAGGAAGTTCATATATTACCACATTTTAATAAGGGGCTAAACACAAATTAAAATATTTTTTAATACAAAATACCAAGAAAAAAGAAATGTTGGCGCTCTGGGTTTAGGACCTGTTCTTTTGGACTTAATTTCAGTTCAGTTCAGTTCAGATCACTTCAGTTCTTCAGTTCGTTTCAAAATAAATTAAAATAAAATAAACAAAAAATAATTTGAACCTATAATTTTAAATATACAATATAGTTAATGTCACAATATTATTAATATTTTTAAAATAACATTTAATAATTTATAAATATTATTATTATTTTTATTAAAAAACCAGTTCATTTCAGTTCAGATCGCTTCAGTTCAGTTCAGTTCAATTCAGATCGCTTCAGTTCAGTTCTTCAACCGGTTTCAGTCCAAAAGAACATGTCGTTAGTGGCTCCACCGCTGTCCCCTGCTTCACAAGGAAATGAGCTAATTCAAATTTAAAATTTTAAATTAAAATAATTGTTAAATTAATTTAAGGAACCTAATTAAGGAACCTAATGTATATTTATTTCCTAATCAACGTGCTTTCTTTAAAAAGGGAGCGTAATGAATTTATTATTTTTAAATAATAATAATAATAATAATAGTCCTACGTGGCTCCTTTATATAAATACGATGAAAAATTTAGTATTACGTCGTCAACAGAAAATTCGAAAACGGTGTTTCCCGTTACGCGATCCAGAATGAGGCTGGTAGCCGGGGCTCCGGAGTGTGGTGGTGGCGCGTGCGGCTCCGTCGGCGCGGTTGTGGCGGTTGGAGTGAAGCTAGACTCTCGGAGTAGAGAGCTGCTGACATGGGCACTCGTGAAGGTGGCGCGGAGCGGCGATCGCGTCATTGCTCTCCACGCACTCGATCTCAACTCCGGTGCGGCGGGAGACCGATTTTGCTTGAATATGTAATTGATTTTACCCCAATTTTAGTTTCTTAATTCGTTAATTTTTGTTTACGTGTTTTTTTAGAAGATGATAAATCGAATAATCTCCTCTCGTTGGTGAAGACTTTTGATTCATTTTTGGCTGCTTATGAAGGATTCTGCAATTTGAAGCAGGTAATTGGTAATACTGATGTTCTTCGTATTTCTCACATTTACATGATATTTCTGTTTCTTTTTTCGGGGGAATTAAGCCCAAATTTCGACGAATTTTATGACATGCTTTGATGGTATCTGATGAACAGATTATTCAATGATCTTGATTTTGCTTCCCCGATTTCCTTTCTCCATGTAAATGTCGTAGTAGTACCGTGTATAAGTTCGGATTCATCGAAATTACTACGAAAATTTAGTGCATTATGTAATGTTTTCTGATGCAAATTAAAATGAGCAATTTTGCTTCAGGTGGATTTAAAGCTTAAGGTCTGTAAAGGGTCCCCTGTTCGTAAAACACTAGCCCGCGAGGCGAAATCATGCGGTGCCCAGAGTTTAATTCTGGGCACTTCAGGAATCCATCGCAAAATCGGATCAAGGATCTCCATTCCCAAGTATTGTGCCAAAAACCTCCCAAACAATATATCGATCATATGTGTTGATAATGGTAAGATTGTATTCCAAAGAGAATCAAATGCTTTCGAATCAGGATTAAGAAGGAGGAAGACACTGTGCAAAAGCCCTCTGAGTCTACCACCTGTACAAAATTTATCGTCTTCTACCACGAGAGTTGAGGATATTTCGATGTCTCTGGTACCCTTAAAGCCCCAAATGCCGGGATCTAGCTCAAGATGGCCAGCATTGAGATGGGCGTTTCTACGTGGCCATATTAAAACCGAGAATTCGACTCCTAAGAAAACATTTATGATGACATGGAAGTCTAGACTCACAGGTCAACAATCTGTTGCATCAATTTATCCCGAACAGAAACAGATAAATACTCGTTTGGATTTGGAACCGGAAAAGGAAGCTATTGTACTCTACTCATCCAAGACTAATTGTGTTCCTTGTGCATTTGAGAATTCCTCAGAAGCACTCAAAGCTCTTGCAGAAAAGTACTCAGCAACATGCCAGTCGTTTAGCTACCAGGAACTTTTGTTAGCAACAAATAACTTCATACCCGGTCTGTTATCAAAAAGTTTTTTCACTATATTAACTTCTCACATGCTTTTATTGTTCTCTCGTGTAAAACGTCAACTATCTTTCTTTCCAGATAATATGATAGGGGAAGGGGGAAGCAGCCAGGTTTACAGAGGCTGTCTACCAGGAGGAAAGGAGTTAGCTGTGAAGATTCTAAAACCATCGGAAGATGTAGTGAAACATTTTGTTTTGGAAACGGAGATCATTTCGTCTTTGCGTCACAAAAACATAGTATCTTTATTAGGATTTTGTTTTGAGGAGGACAGATTACTTCTAGTTTATAACCTTTTGTCCAGAGGAAGCCTGGAAGACAATCTCCATGGTATGCATGCAATAGGGTTTCTTCCCTCTTACTGCATAGGTGTAATAGTGTTTCTCGTGAGTCGTGATAACTTAAAAATCTGAAACAGGTAATGAGATGTCTGAAAATGTATTTTGTTGGGAAAAGAGATATAAGGTCGCTTTGGGAATTGCCGAGGCACTAGATTATTTACACAATTCAGCCGAACCAATAATACATAGAGATGTCAAATCTTCAAACATCCTTCTTTCGGAGTGTTTTGAACCGCAGGTATCAAGTAATGCAATTAATTTGTCGTTGGGTTCTTTTCTAGGCACCCCCTATCTGTCCTAATGCCCGTTTTACTCTGCAGCTGTCGGATTTCGGCCTCGCTGCGTGGGCGTCGAGTTGTTCACATCCTATAGGTACCTCAGACCTTTCTGGAACATTTGGGTTAGTTTTTATCTCAATATTTCATTAGTCATTATGCAATTAATAAATCTAATTTTTTGCCTGTCAATATTTTCGTGACAGATACTTGGCTCCTGAGTATGTTATGCATGGTAAAGTAAACGATAAAGTTGATGTGTATGCATTTGGTGTTTTACTTCTTGAGCTTTTATCGGGTAGAAGGCCGATTTATAATGCTTACCCAAAAGGACAAAAAAGCTTGGTAATATGGGTAAGTAAGTACCTAATTTCTTCGTATACTACTCATTCTGCCCCTGCTAAGTAAATCTACCGAATTATTTCAGGCAAAACAAATTTTGAAGGAGGGAAATTTGTTGGAACTGAAAGATCCGAAGCTGGTTAAGCCTTATAACCACAAACAGTTTGAGATGATGGCCTTGGCTGCAACCTTGTGTATCAGACATGTACCCCAATCACGTCCTGATATTTGCCTTGTGAGACATACTTTTAGCAACAAAAAAAAAAAAACAAATTGTTGAAAAATGTGATTTCGTCGTTATACACATTTTTTTTTTTTTTTTACTTTCTCTGATCAAAACAGGTTCTCAAACTCCTTCAAGGTGAACCAGATGTCATCAAATGGGCCAAGGAGGAAATGAAGACATCTAATTCCGAAGGTATTAATGTCGTGAATGGCGAACAATCTTCTACAAACATCCAAGCGTTCATTAATCTCGCGCTGCTTGATGTGGAAGATAATTCTGTTTCTATTAGCAGTAATGGGAACATCTCTGTGGAGGATTACTCGCAGGGTAAATGGAACTGTTCATCAAGTTTCGATTGAATATAGTTTTTGGCCACAAGATGTTGGTTTTGTGGCTTGTAATTTTGTGCCTTATAGAGAGAGCATTTATCTTTTATATATATATATATATATATATATATATATATATATATATATATATATATATATATATATATATATAGGAACATACATGGTCTTGAATGAGAGGATGATCCGGATGCTATGGCCTCCTCCTCACCTGGTTTTTACCATGTACAGTATATAGTCAAAATGAAGATTCATGTGGATCACAATCAGTCTTGATACTCTGTATTTATTGTTCACATAACGAAATAGGAAGATGCGAGTAACTAATGCAATCAATGGAGGTTATAAGTATATGTCATGTTTAAAAGTAAGAAATTGTATCTTAAACATTTTTATTAATTTATGTGAAGTGTTTGTGCCTTTGTGTGGTATTTACATAAATGTTCAATGCATTGTACAACTCAATTAAATATAAAAATTCATTATAATTTTTCATCACACAGAAATTAATAAAAATAATTGAAAAATCAAATAAACAAATTAATAAATTTCAAAAAAAAAAAAAAAAAGGCAAAAATAAATCTTCTTTTTCATGTCTCTTCTCCGTATTTTATGTTAGTGTGGTTAATTTATGAAATTGAGTTCACCGTGCACATGCCGCATCCGCGTGTCAATACACACTCTGTCAATGTTGTGTTACCCCCTTTGTTGTAAATGTGACGTTTAATAAAACAAAAAAATGTTTTAATTGCATGGTTTCCATCTTTAAATGTTAGAAAATGAGAGGAATTTTAAACAAAAGGTTTTCAAAGCAATTAGTGGTGCTTATACCCCTGATGACACTGATGAATCAAGTCTGATCTCAATGAAGTTGCTCACTCTGCTATAATTATGTGCTTATCTGAATCTGTTTTTAAGAAGGTTGGTGAACTAGAGTCTGCTAAAGAACTTTGGAAAAGTTACATGACATGTACACTGAAACCTCTTTGAACTCAAAAATGTTTTTATTGAAAAAGTTTTTCAGATTCAAACTTAATATGAGTAAAGATATTTTTGATAATATTGATGTTTTTACAAAACTGATTCAGGATATTAAATTGACTGGTGATAAGCACATTGATGATTATACCCCTATTGTTCTGTTGAATGCTATTCCTGATGCTTATTCTGATGTTAAGTCTGCTATTAAGTATGGTAGAGATACTATCACCCTTTACACTCTGATTAATGGTTTAAAAAGTAAAGAACTTGATTTAAAAACCCATAGAAGTCATAGGTCAACTGAAGATGAACGAATCTTATCGAGGAGAGGAGGATAACTATGTGGTCCTCGGTTTGAGGGGAGGATTGTTGAGTACAAACCAATCCCACATCGGAAAATGAAGAAGAGTTTGCCAAGTTTATAAAGTGATCCGCCACTCCATTAGTATGAGGCCTTTTGGGAAAGAGTCCCAAAGTGAAAACCGTGAAGGCTTTGCCCGAAGCGGACAATATCATACTAATGCGACAGAGCGGTGGTGTCGAGCAAACCCAACAGGATTCATAAAATATTAGTATTTTTAAATTGGGAGAATTTGGAAAAAGTGTAAATTTAAGTAATTGTTGAAAATTAAATGCAATAGTTTTTCTTAATTATAAATTAGAGTAACTTGACAAAAATACCCTTTCTTATTATACACAGGAGGGTAGTTAAAATATTAGTATTTTTAAATTGGGAGAATTTGGAAAAAGTGTAAATTTAAGTAATTGTTGAAAATTAAATGCAGTAATTTTTCTTAATTATAAATTAGAGTAACTTGACAAAAATACCCTTTCTTATTATACACAAGAGGGTAGTTATTTATTAACCGTCAAGGATATTTTTGTAATTTTTTTACTCTTTTTTATAATTATAAAATTAATAATACTTTAATTAATAAAAAAGTAAAAAAAGAAATACCCTTCATTTAAAAGTGTATTTTACGAAGTTTGAAATTTAAATTAATAAAGTAAAATATCCTTATTCCTAAATACTTTTTTTAAATTTCCATTTTTAATGATGAGAAAATATTAGGAAATATTAGTAGAAGATCTCAATCCACAAACAATATCACAAATGGACAATTTTTGTGTTTTACTTTAAAATAGTTTTTTTTTTCTTAATTTTAATTATTTAATAAAATTACTAAAAAAATATATTAATTTTATAATAAAAATATGTTTTTAGAAAATATTAATTAAAATTCGTTTTTACACGTAAATATTTTTACATTTTTAAAATCTATAAAATGAACACTAATATAAATATCAATTTCAAATATAAATTAAGTCATGCGTAACTACTTATTCGTACACGAAATTATATTCTTCCCGAGTTTCAAATTGTCTACGATTGAATTTTTTTTTTACTTTAACAATTTTTTTACTTTTTTATTAATTTTAATTATTTAATAAAATTGTTAAAAATAAATTAATTTTATAATAAAAACACGTTTTTTGAAAACATTAATTAAAATTCGTTTTTACGAAAAAGTAAATATTTTTACATTTTTTAATCTACAAAATGCACAAGTAATATAAAAATAATTTCAAATATCAATTAAAATTTTCACGATTTTCAAACTGTATACGTTTTAGTTTCTGAAAATTGCGGAGTAAATATAAACAATTACGACTTTCAAACTTAAGACATTTTTGTTTGTGAAAATTGTCAATAAATATAACGATGAGATTTCTAAAATAAATATATACTAAAAATAATATGAAAATGTTATCGGCTTAAAAGTGTGCAACGCTCTAAATTTATGTTAGTATTTTAATTGTTTATTGATATTCTAAAGTATAATAAGTATTTTAAAATATAATTTATTTAGGCGTTTTTCTGAAGTTAAATTATTTTAATATTTTTATGATTTTCAATCGCACGTTTAAAGTCTCATCATATTTGTTTATATTTATTGCGTAATTTTTAAAAACTAAAAACATAACATGTTTTGAAATTCGGAAAAAATTTAATTGTGTGTAGGCGTAAATAGAAACGTAGACATGCTCAGTCAGGTCAGACTGCCGGTTCCCGGGTCCGGCTGGTCCTGGACCGGGGATCTCTGAACCGGACCCAGACCGGCCAAAACCGGTCCCCGGGTCCCTGAACCGGCGGTCTCGGCGCCGCCGGGTCCTGGTCCAGTCCGGCGGATTTTGTTTTTTAATATTTTAGCTATATATATTAAGTGCACGGATTTTACTGAGATATGATTCGAAATAGATTAAAAATAAGATTTTTGAGTTAAAAATAAATTTTAAAAGTAATTTGAAAAAAAAAAACTTTGAAATTATATTTTAAACAAAGTTAAAAATATTACAAAGATATTAATAAAAAAAAACAAGTCGTAAAATATAAAATACCCGAACTCGCCGGAAACCGGTGTCGTACCCGTATCGACACGACACGACACTGACACGGGTGTGGGATATGTGTCGGATCTGGTCAAAACTGACCGGACACGTTGACCGGAAATTAAGTTAGAAAAAAAACTGAAGCCCAGGAAAAAAATCAGGAAATTAGGAAATTAGATCTATCAATTCTAGGTTTTCCGAAAATGATGGACCAAAAACGGTAGAAGGAAGAAAATTAAGAACGAAGAAGAAGTCAATTTGTTTTTCTCTCGCAAGCCTGGCGACGGTTAATTTTAGGGTTTTATATTAAAATGAGAGATGGAAAACTATTTAGAAAATTAATACTTTAGGTTTATTTTTTTCTAAATAAGGAGAACATTACTTATTTTTTCTTTACCAATCTCACACATATTTTAACATTTTGAATTTTAACATAATACAGTACATTAGTTTTTATACTTTTTAACTTATAAAAAATTATGAAATATGTATTTTAATTTATGAAATTAACTTTTGTTTGCCGTATCCCGTACCCGTGTCCATATTTGGGTACGTATCCTCGTATCCTTAATTTATAATTTTCAAGTACCCGACACTCGGATACGTATCCGTATCCGACACCCGTACCCGCGTCCAGGTAACAATAGGTTGCACACATTAAATCAACAAATTCTTTTCTATGATTTTCATGTGAGTACTTATAAAGTTGAGATGTCGAAGAAGTCATACCTTGAGAGCTTCTGACTCCCGTGGAAGCTCTAAATGCATTCGGATTAAGTTGAGTTTGCGTCGTCTCCGTTCCCCATTCGGTCGGGTGATGGTTCTGGATGTGCTTCCTTAAGCTCCCGTGCCCACCGCCATGGAGGAACTTGTACTCATTCTTGCAGTATTTGCATTTGGCTATGAAGTTGCGGCCCTTGACGCCCGTTGGATCTTGGACTTTTTTGTAGTGGACCGTGAAGATCGCGGATTTGAGTGGCCTCTTCGGGCTTCGCGGAGGAGGTGGCTCCGGTGGCTTGACCCTGTCGGCGACGGCGTGGTCGTGGTGGGGGGTGCATGGCTTCGTCTTCGGGGTTGTTAAGTATCCCACATCGGTTGGCAAAAGGTCCTAAAGCTCTGATACCATGTTAAAGTTGGGTCAATAACACCTTAAAAGGCCTTGTTAAAGGTGTTAAGGTTGTCCAACATATATGTGTGTCCACGAGTAGAGCCGACAAAACCGAGCCTACTCGTGAGGGGGCGTGTTAAGTATCCCACATCGGTTGGCAAAAGGTCCTAAAAGTCACATATATGTTGGACAACCTTAACACCTTAACAAGGCCTTTTAAGGTGTTACTGGCCCAACTTTAACAGGGGTGCATGGCTTCTTCTTCAGGGTGCACTTCCGGCTCGTCGTCGTCGTCGCCATCGGAACCGAGTTCGTAAGACCTTGGGGGTCCGGCATCGAACATCCGATCAATTTCTTCCGGTGTATATTCATCAAGAATGTAATCACCGGGATTTCGGTGTGGAAGGAGTTTGAGCACTAGTAGAAGGATTCGACGAATGTCGCCCCCTCGAACTAGAACTCGAACATACTCCGATTCCGAAAAATCTCTTCATTTTTCCAAAATAAAAGATGTAGAAGAACTAGTAAATATATTAATAGTAGTATATATAAAAAATTAAAATTATAAATTGATTGAGTACTATAAATAAATAATATGATTGAAGTTAAATTGTGAAAAAATGAAGGAGAAGAGGGTCTTATTTATAATTGGTAAGAGGGTGGGGCAAATAGCCGTTGGCTGGGGGGTGGGGCCTGCCAAGGCAATAAGCCGTTGGCCAACGGCACTTTGTCAAAAAAAAAAATTTAATTGAGAGAGTGATCAGTAGACAATTAGACATGCATGCTTATTGATAATGAGCACAAACTATAATTTAATTATAATTTAATTTCCCCATTTTACCCTTATATTTATATTTAAATTATTATAATTGTTTTTCTCACCCCCTTTGTTCTCCCTCTCTCCAGTTGCACTTCTGAAATTTCGTCCACCACCACAAATTGGTGATCAAATCTATCCGGTTGGAGAAACATTCACCGCAAAAATACTAATTATCAAGAAAAAAATTAGCTATCAATAATTAAAAAATATAATGCCGAGACCGA
Source organism: Euphrasia confusa (assembly GCA_954870475.1). Lineage (NCBI taxonomy): Eukaryota > Viridiplantae > Streptophyta > Magnoliopsida > Lamiales > Orobanchaceae > Euphrasia > Euphrasia confusa. The sequence goes on along the minus strand of OX940954.1, from coordinate 10,980,780 downwards.
GTCCCTAAGGTGTCTTCTGGATTCAAGTCTTATCGGTTCAGGGGCGGCACCCCTAGCCCAACAACCGCTGAGGGAGCAAATTTATAATAAGCACCTTACGACGCCGTAATCAATTTTGTGCCCTTGCTGGAGAGTGGAGACGACCCCTGCTGACGAGATCGAGGCTGCCTTCCTCGCCTCCCACGCCATGTTTGAGATCGTCTTGGGAAGTACACCTACGCCGACGAATTTCAGCAGATTTGGCGGAGCAGTGGAGGGACGACGACGACTGCGGTCTCTTCCACCTTCGAGCGCAAGGCAATGATACAAAAGAGGGGTGCAAATAGTAAACTAAATATCCGTGTAAAGGTATAATACGATCTTTAAGCAGATATAATTATTTTTGGTGGTGTACAAATTAAACATAGAGGTGTAAATATCCGTAGCCTTTAAATAAATACTCCTATTGAGCCTAGCCCACTTGCCCAACCCTTTTTCAATTAAAAAACAAAAATTATTTTATTTTTAGATAGGGACCCAACGGATGAACCGGGAGCCGCCGGTCCCCTTTCATTCGGATCGTGACCGGACCGGTTTAACCCGATTCTCAGTCCGGTTTTGGACCGGTTGCACGGGTCCCAGTTCTGGACCCGACTGAGCCGGTCCTTAACCGGCGGATTCTGGTCCGGTTCACGGTCTCCGACCCGGTTCTGGGCATGTCTAGTTTGAATGCTCCTACTCTTACTCCTACTTTTTTTAGGAAAATCAGGTTAATGGTTTTGGAAGTTTACTTTCTCTTATAACATTTTTATTAAGAAAATTCTTTTTTATTTCAGCCCGTCCCGAAAAAAAAAATTGGCTCCGCCCTTGTAACTTGGTGAAGTATTTCCCATACAATAAGTTATTTTTCTCGAATTTGACTCTCAGTAACTCCCATGTTTGAAGCAAGATGTTGTCTAATAAGACCACGAATTACAAATGTCTGAAAAAGTCCCTTGCTATTTTGCACGACAATCAACACCGATGTAATGAAAGTGAAGAACCTAGAACGAATCGAAAATGACGAAAAGCCCCGAATAATCAACCGGTTTGCAACAGTACACAAAAAAGAGGGTTAGAATCATATTTCGTTCTCCCGAGATTTTCCATTAACTTATGTTGTACCATAAAAATTCGCCACCTACATGTGTCAAGAAGACCGGTGCCACATCGTCAAAGAAAGAGTCAAAGAAGATCAGTCAAAGCCAAAGCAAGATATATTATCCAAAGAATACAAGAAATCGGACAGGAAAGATCGCACGGGGAAAGTAAAACTTTTGCCCAGGGCAGGATGAAGAGAAAAGTCAGAAGAGTTACCAGGCGGCAACAGTGACTTCCCGGGGCGATAACCAGTAAAGTAACCAACAAAGATAGTGGGTTTATTGGTCCAGTACATGTTTTACACATGTCAATTGCATGCTAAATAGTTGTCAATAAGGCTAAATATGTGGCTGGTAGGTGTCATGAGAATAGGGAAGCATCACATGCATAAATGCCTATAAATAGGTGCTCTTCATATGTAAAAAGGAAAAAAAAGGGAGGAAGGAAGAAAAAGAGAGAGAAAAACACTTGTAAAAGGAATTCATTTCCTAAAAAGGCTATGGCCTAAATACTCTATAAGAGAAATAAAGACCTGAAAAGGGGGCATTGATGCCTAGTGATCGTGTTTTTTTCGTTGTCGTTTCTATTAACCTTTATTTATGAAATTACAAAAAATGTACAAGTATGGAATATATGAATAAAGAGGAGCCTTTGAACTTCCATTTTCCATGCTTGTTTTCTGTATTTTAAAGCTCGATCTAGTTGCTTTCTTACATATCAAATTAGTGTTTGTGTTGTTTGCTAACCCTCCGATTCCAGCATATTTCACCGTCAAAGCATAAAACAACCCAAAACAACTTAATAGTTCTCTAACTATTTTTTTTATCAACGATCGTCCTAGAATAGCACGCGACCGCCGAAAAGCTGACATCAGTCTTGCCACAACTCAGTTGCTTCTAGCAAAAGCAATGCAAAAAACATTTGTGCATCGGATAAGAATTGAACCATGGAAATTTGGTCAAAAGTAACTTTTTTTTTTTAATTTTTATTTCCAAAAAAGTGGTTCTATTATTTTAACACAAAGAGAAACCCTTGATCTTTTTTAATAGACTTTCGGATGCATTAGATTTCAAACTGCATCCTTTAGAAATGATCACACTTTCTTTGTAAATTACAAAGGAAGTGTGACCACTTATCCAAGACGAAAGGAGTATTATATTTAGAATATGCAGTTTGCTAGACAAAAAATTCTTTATCACCTTTGTCAAACAAAAAATTCACAATACCAGAGGAAGCTCACACATTTCATTATTACCCGACAATCATTGAATCCATCCAAATAATGTCAGCATGAAATTGACATTTGAAAACACTTGCAGCCAAAATGAAGTGAACTTGTCTATGTAGACAATACATTTTCGTGTCTATCCCAAAATATCATAGCCTCGTGTTCATGTATCCAAATCAATAACATCGTGCTTGTTTGCTTTTGCTGCTCTCATCTCATCAAGCTGAAGATACAACCCAGATATTTGCTTATGTATTTTCTCTCCTTTATCAGGCAGCCTAGAGATTGCGAACTGTTTATCCAACATAAACCCAATCATGGTATTAATATAAGTCATAGATTCGTAAAGGACTTAACAAGATTGCAACTTGTACGAAGACCATAAGGAAATACTTCTTTTTGGTTATTTACAAAAATATGCTCACAGTTTGGCTCTTTTAACAATTTAATCACATCTTAATTTTTGCAACGTCAAACTCCACCTTTTAATTTATTTATTTTTTGCAAAACAATCCCAATAGCAAATTTTCAGTAAATTTTTTGCAAATTTCAGGTGGCTACATTAAAGGCATTGCAATAATTTTAAAGGCGAGTCTGACTTAGAAAATTAATAAATTGGAAGAGTTGTAAATGTTAGGCTGTGTTTTGTAAATAAACGTTTTTTAAGATCTGAAAGGATAGCTTATAGCTTTCATGGACAAAAAAGTCCAGAGAAAATCATCAATTACATAAAATGAAATACCTTATTAGTAAAGATCTGAGTTAAGCGATTAATTCTCTCACAGATTTCATCTTCTGATACTTGCTTAACACCAGGGCTTGAACTCCTATCAACTTTCTTTATATCCTTGGGGTTGAAGGCATTATGTGCTCTACATAGATAATTGGAATTTTATAGCACAAAATATCATTCATAAATAGAAATGAACAAAAATGAAAAAAAAATATCTCAACAAATGTACCCATCATCAGCATTATGGTCCCGTGATGATCGGGATGATGCATTCCCCATGTATGTGCTTACTCTTGGCCTGTATTATTTGCAATTGCACTTTAGAACAAGAGACTACAATGGCGGCACCCAACAATTTGAATCTAAAATATGTTTTCACCTTTCCGGGTCATCCTCAACCTCAACTGCTGCTGCTTGTAGAGGCTCGGCTTTGGAAAATAGCAAGCTGTGGTGGCTAACTCCAGCTATGTTGAGAGTTTCAAGGAACTCAACATGCGTTCTAAGAAACTCTTCCCTGCATTAAAATGGTACCAATCAAAAGGCATAAAGTAAAAGACAATTACATTTGATATGCAGAGTTTTGTTTAATCAACAAAAGTGCATCTCTGAACAATAACTAATTACATGGTATGTTGGCGATCATGTTCTTCTTGCAACTGCTGTTGAGTGGGAGATATGTCAAATCCATCTTTGGGCAAACAGAAAAGATCTCGAAGATCCTGAGAATGTGAACACTGGTGAATTTAAATTCTTTCACAAGCCAACCATTCAAGAGAAATGCTAAGTCGTGGCTTTTAAAATTCATTTACTGAGCTCTTTTTGTGTGAGCTTCAAAATATTTTTCTCTCAAAACACATTTTGGAAATGAGAGAATGTTAAAAAATAAATACTCCGTGGTTTTTTTAAAGCTTAAATGGGTATGAGATGAAAATGGTAAAATTGGGGGGGGGGGGGGGGGGGGGGGGGGGGGGGATGTGGTAGCATTGTTTCGTTTCTTCAATTGTAATATGCATATTTCTGATGAATAAAAAAGGTGCAGACATTCAATTTCAAGGAAACACCTGTTGGCTGAAATAACGAGTCTGTTCTTTATGTTCAGTTGCACTTCTGAATAATCCTCCTTTGAATACCTGCATCCCAAAATGTAGAGATAAAATGGACTTTATATGATAGTCACTACACCAACACATCGTATCAAGCTTCCATGCAAGAACCCCTTTGGCATATGTATATGAGCATGAACATAAAACAAAAGTGACTAGGAAAGAGATAGCTTGATGTCAATAAAAAGTTCATTATCTGTCCATTGACCACATTTGGCTTTCATAAGGTTAACACAATCTCCACAATGATCTTTAGGACAAAATGGATAAAACCTTGATTGTTGTAACATTATCTAGATCTGAATAACTGAATAAAATTATAGAAGTTCGATCTCACTGTATTACTTATCCTTGACCTGTAGGGGTTATTAATTTAAAAAAAAACAAGAAATGAGAAAAGATCGACAAGAAATCCAACCTGTTTCCTGTAGATTTTTTCTTCCACGGTGTTGCATGTCATTAACCTGTACACAATGACATCTTTCTTCTGCCCAATTCGGTATGCACGATCTACACTTTGACTGTCGGTGCTGCAAAAGATGTAAACAAAATTAATAACTTACGGTATAAATAAAAGCAATATTCCAAGAAGATCTGCTATCTTTACAAATGTAGAGACACTTGTAGCAAAACAACTTATCAATTACTCTAAATCAGATTGTAAAGCTCAAAAGAAAATACTTTAAATTCTAAGGTATATATATATATATATATATATATAGAAAAAATTGGCAAAATAACCTGAAAATATATATATAGAAAAAAAATTGGCAAAATAACCTGAAAAATAATGAGTCATTTGATTCACGTTAAACTACCTCCGCCCCAACTATTTATGCACACGTAGACTTTTTGACCAAAAAGTAAAGAGTAAAAATGTATTTTTAAGTTAAAAGGTATAGTAGTTGTGAGTAAAGTTTAAAAAGTAGGGGTAACATTGTATTTTAAAATAAAAAAGAAAAGTATTTATTTATTTTTTAGAGGGTGTGCATAATTAGTTGGGAAATCCAAAAAAGGAAAGTGTGCATAATTGGTTGAGACGAAGGTAGTAATAAAAAAGAAATTATATAGATCCTTAAAATGTATAATATTAAAGTAACAGACCTTGGATTCCATGCAGGATCAGCCACAATCACACGATCAGCTTTAGTTAGCGTAATGCCCAATCCGCCAACTTGAGAAGTCAGGAGAAAAATTGAGGCTCCACGGCCCTCTTGGAAATCCTTAAGAAAATAATAGGAATTGGTTTTAAAATATTATATTTATATTAAGATATAATTTCAAGAATCAAACAGAAGAAAACCTTCACAAGTTTAGCTCTATCAGTGATTTTTGTAGTGCCATCTATCCGCATATACTTGTAGTGATTGGACACCAATGATTCCTGAGTTATCATTGTATGGTCAGAAGAAATATAAAGAGTTTCCACGAAATGTTGAGATTCATGCAACTGTGGGTGTGTGTAGTAAATAATAAGTCATAATTAAATGAATACCCTGGACAACACAAGGGCTCAAATTTATCTTCTATGTCAATTTCACATATACAATAGCCCATCTTTTCTTAGCAAATGCAGCTCAAAAACATTATAAGATTCAAGACTAGTAATCGAGTGTATGATGCAGTTGCTCTATGCAAAAATTCTTAAAAGAATAAGAATTCTTATATCCCAAAGTTATGGCTCTGACGTCATTTTCGTGATATCCACATCAAATATCTTTAATCCTTCAAACCAAATTGTTTTCCCCAAGATATATAATAAGATCAATAATTCTCAGTAACAAACTGTTGCGAAGAATAGTGTTGCCACTTTTTGAATATCAAATAATTAAAGTTTGGTTCTTTATCTAACAACCCAGTCAGCGAGTAAAATGTAAAGTGGTTCACATATTCTAAGATAAAGTGGTCACTATTAGAACATGTGGGATTTAATTATGGTTCATTGTCTTCTTTTGATTTGAATTTGATTTGGACACCGAAGAGACCAACCAACAACAAGTAGAATATGCAACAATATCAGTGACAAGAAATATCAGACAACTGGTTTAAGTCCAACCTGAATCAGATTGAGCATCTTCCGCGTTTGTGAAAATATAAGCACATTGTGTCCCTTTGGAATTAAATCAGCCTGTAAACAAGTATTTGGTATGATTTATTATGGGGGAAAAAAAACACACATGGTGCTTCGGTTTAGGCCTTACCAGTAAAGACATTATAAATGTTATTTTACAAGACATGTCTTGATTATCAACAATGTCAAATCTCTCAGCAACATCCGCAATGTGCATTGCCAACTTCTCAGCAACACGATGATCTTCTTGGCCAGCCATAGAATCCATTCCTTCTAGAACATCTTCAGCAGCTCTTTTTGTCAACAGAAGCGGATGATCACATATTTTTTTTAAAATCTGGTTCAACAAAAGAAACAATCAATCCATCTGGAAAATATGATTTTTCCCATATACATCAGTGTTCCTACAAAAGAATGATCAGTGTTCCTACATCTTTTTTATCGTCCTTTGTATACCAATCTCTTTCCATGCTATATAAGTAAAGCAAATTTGGTAATGGTGTTTCAGGAAAGTTATGATCGTATTTTATCTGCAATAGTTGAGGTGGAGAACCACAAGGAAGGCATGTCACAGCAAGCTAATAAAAGAATATGACATGGTTCGTCGTAAAATTTTAGTGATGGTAAAGACAGTTAAGATAGAACCAATTAAGATTCTTTGTGTTTCGATTGCTAAGACAGTTATGACCTTCATGCAATTTTGTTTTGGAAGCTGAATTGAAACAGAGGAAGTTCAAACAAGATAAGTAGATGTTAATACAAGATGCCAAAGTCAAAGATTTAGCAAGGAACAAATTGTTGGTTTGTAAAACAAATGTAGCAGGGGAAATCAAAAATAAAATGATAATTCGAAACCATCCCATTAATTTTACTACGTCGAATGAGCATCAAAGGTTGTACAAACTAAAAAAAGTTGCAAACTAAAATACAAAAATTGGATAGTATTTGAATATTACCGTAATGGCCGCAAGAGGAGAACCATCACAAGCTGAGACGACAATCTCACTCTTTAAGAAAGCTTCATAAAGTTGACGCTGAATCATAAAAATTACAAATCTATTTTTATTAACCAAGTTTATTTTTAAATGATAAGGGCAGTATTCATTGGAAACATAATGAAATAGAATGTGCAAGCTATATATACCTGACACCGGGTTAACCGTAGCCATACGATAATCTCATCCTTCTTGGAAAGTGTGTTATCATCACGAAATACTTCACTTTTCATTCGTCTCAAAAAGTATGGTTGAATAACATCTCTCAGGTTCTAATAAAATGTAGAGCCATAAGATAAGAAAATGTATTGGTACAAGAATTCAGTAAATAAGGCGTTTGACATGTTGCAAAATATAATTGAGCAAAAAGGAGAATAAATACAGAATTCAACTTAGGAGAATAAATACAGAATTCAACTCAGGAGAAATAACTCTTAAATGTTTTCGGAGACAAGAAAATATTTTCACAAATTTAGTGTAACAATAGCAAAAGATGAGTAAAAATTTAGACAACCAAAACAAATCTGGTGTTAAAAATTGTAACAAGTAGCAAAATATTACAACAGTTCAAGCCCCACAACTAAAACAGATCTAGGTAAAAACAAAAGGGGTTCTTGCTTCTTAGACTCTATTATAATCATTCAAGTTAGTAACTTAGTTTAGATGGCAAGATTACAAAACACTAGTTTAGATGACAAGATTGAAAAATTGCCAAATAAATGAGCGTATAAGAGCTTGCTGATAAGTTTACAAGGAAAAGAATTTTGGTTCTTTTAAAATTGCCAAATATTCTTTCTGCTGATATATATGTTTGTGGTTCACCAATGCAAAATAAAGACAACAATCTAGCAGCACACTGAAACAACCAAAGCTGCAAAAGAAAAATGCTTTAAACCAACGAACGTAGGTTAACTCGTTTAAAACATTCAAATTCATTAATGAATCCTGCTTGTTCATAAAAAATTATCTCTTCTCATCATCTCACCATTAACATTTCATTAAACAAATCAAAACTAATCCACTCACAATAAGAATATTATAAAATTTTGGTTGAGTAAAATTAATGGCTTTGAATGTTAGAAGGTAGTTAAAATCCACTCATTTTCATCTACGTTTTTCACCTACATTGGTTTTAATTGCTGACTAGGTAGTTAAATGCACTAATTGAACACCAATGTGGGTTCTCTTAAACCTGTTAAGTTGTACAAACTCGATTAAACCACTTCTTTAAACCACCAAAATGAAGAAAAAACCATCGATATTGTGAAAAATCACCTTAGCGACTGATGAGCCAATATGTTTTTCCCTTTCGGATGCATTTTTCTCATTTCCTCGATTGATGTAGAGCTCGAATTTATCCTTAAAACTGAATAAATGGGTAATAGGACAAACGAATTAGCTTAAGACACAGTAATTAAACAAAATAATGAAAATCAAGCATGGTAAGCTCATTACTCTTTTTTGTCACCTAGCAGCTCAGGGCAACAGAAATTAAATAAGGCCCAAAGTTCCTACAATAGGAGAGAGAGCAACCAGTCATAAATATTTTGTTAATGCCTCTCTAATATTTATTATATAAATAAGCATTAGAAATAAATTTCCAAAAATTACAAACAAATGTACCTTCAGATTGTTCTGGAGTGGTGTGCCACTGATAATGATGCGATGAACACAAGGTATCTGCAGCAAACTTTTTGCCCTTTGTGTGCTTGGATTTTTAATAAGATGACCCTAACATTTTTAAAATAAAAAATAGTTATAGTATTTCAAGCAAATTGGTTTGTGGAATATACTAGACATATTGCACGGGAAAAGAAGTCAAATTTAAGAGGATTACTTCATCAAGAATCATATAATCCCACGTCATTTCATCTTCTTCTCCATCATTGTTGTAACAATAATCCCCACATAAGGATTTCGTATTGTTCCGAACAATATCATATGTTGTTAGAAGAATGCCTTTGTCCTATGATGATGAAAACAAAGAAAAAAAATCAGTCAAGTCTAAGAAAGGGAATGAAACTATTCCCTATAAATATGCATATTATACTAATAAAGAATTATTTAGATTTTACGTTTTACTGCTTTAGCTTAGAACTACAAACCTACGATAATGTTATGCAATGATCTTACAACGTCAGTTGCAATGAAATAATAAGGAGTTATGTAGAGATTAAAAATTTGTCCTAAAACTCCAGGCTATTGTGTGTTTCTAAAACTTCGCTGCACGTCAAATCCAATTTAAACGCAATGCACACATCAAGAAAGTAAAAAAAAAAAAAAAAAACCTTAAGTACACGTTGGAGCTCATAGTGTCGAGTTTTCATGCAAGTTGCAAAATACCTACAAAAGAAAGAAACAATACAAATTCTGATAAGAATCATATGATAGTACTCATAGAAATTACGAAGGTAAAGATAAGAGGATGAAATACTCTCTTGTCTTCTCAGAGAGCCCGACTGTTGATAGCTCATTAATCCAATGGGTTAATAGTGTTTTTGGAGCAACTATCAAGACTCTCCGAACCAAATTTGAGTGGAACAATCCAGCTATAAAGCTACAAATCTAAAATGAAAGGAAACAAATGAGATCCGTCGTATGCAAAGTCATAATGGAAAATGAAATGCATCTAAATGACAAAAATAAAGTACAGTATTTTTTACCTGCATTGTCTTGCCAAGACCCATATCATCCCCCAAAATACCACCCTTGCCCATGCAATGAAGAGACCAAAGCCATTGTAGTCCATCCCGCTGATGAGGATACAACATTTTTGCTATTTTACCAGGTAACTTGTAATTGAACTTCTGATCACTCAAAGTAAAGTCATCAACTTTATCATCCAATATCTTGACATCATCAGATTCTTCATCAGACATTTCACTAAACTTCTCTTCCTTCCTACCCATTTTTTTAACAGAATGTGTTTCACTCAATGTTAGATATTTGTCCTCTTCTCTTCTCTGATTGTAAGCTTGAGAATATTTAGCCGGCCCTAAATTTCCATGTAGATCATCTTTGTTACGCCCTTCATGCTTAGAGTTAGTTTTATTGGTATCAGCATTATATATTTTTTCTTGTGGATGTTTCTTTGTAACTACACCTCGAACTTTTGACTCAATTGTCTCCACTCGGGATTTAGATGAAAACATATTTGAAGAAGCAGCAGGTTGATATTCAGGAGGTCCCTCGTTGATGGTCACATCATATAATTTACTTCTTGATGACTTCTGAAAATCCTCCTTCAAATCAATTTTCTTAGGAACCCGTGTCTTCTCAATGGAAAGAATCTCAAGCCTTGAGCTCAAATCATTCAGTATATCCCTGATTTCATTTCCATTACTCTCGTGTGGTTTATTAGCTGGAAGTGGAGAATCAAAATCTGAAATAACATCAAATTTGGGCTCTTCATTGCCTTTAAAATTCTCCCCTGCCCCAGCATCACTATCCTTTTTCTCTGCCATTTTGCAGAGACGTCGCCGGCCCTTAATCTTAACCTTTGTTTGTCTATCTTCTCCTGATCATATTTTAGGTACACAAATTTCATGAAAAATGCATTTATTGCTCATATATCTGAAGATAATAGATATTGCAGATAACAAAGTGTTATGTCATACCAGGAAAACTGGAATCAAAATCTGCATCACCAGCTGTTGAAGATTTTTTCTTGTCAGCATTACCATTATTACTCAGTAAATCAATTGCTGGTTAATTCATCCCATATTAGAAAGCAAATATGAACATAAATACTAGTGACAAATATGAAATAAGTAATGGAATATGTTCATATATATGAAACTTGCAAATTATTTACCTGGAATATTGGTATTATCTTCACTCGAGTCAGAAATAGTTGGATTCATCTCAGGAGAACTGCCATCTTCTTCAGTAGTCTGGCTACTTTCATGAGTTTCTGAGGCTTTACGTTCATCTAGTCAAAAGATCCAAGATAATATTAATATATTCAAAAATAGAAAATTAAACATAGCATGCAACAGATATTAAAAAAATGACACGGTGAAGCTAGACTCTAGAGCAAGTAGATGAAGATTGTCAAATGGAGATTTTCACATGTGTACTCAGAATTGAAGTTTGAACAATGAAACATTTGCTTCATTTCTATGTTCATGAACAAGAGAAATTATAACATGATAGAAAATACAGAACAATTTAATCTATTGGTAATATTTAAAGGGTTCAGCCGGTAAGTTAATTACATATGTACTTGGAACTTGGAACAATAGTTATTAGAAACACCACTGTTTTTTGTTTCTTTTATTGAAGGAATTCAAAATGCACAGATAATTTGTGTGAACATCCTTAGACACAATGATATAGGTAAATAAAGCTTTAGGAAAGGTCAGAATAATTACCGCAAGTGGAAGACGGGGAACCAAAATCAGTAATGCCAGCAGATAGCCTGGAGGATGAATCTGTAGGCTTTGACACGGGCTCTTCAACATTCAATTTTCCTTTCCCAATTTAATACAATAGAAAAAAAAAACAAGTCATTTCCCCTAAATAAGATTATAAACGTCTTCAAAAAAGTAAATAAATAATGAGACCACAAAATGATACCTTGAAGAGGAGAAGGGGAATCAAAATCAAATCGGGGACCGTTGTCAAACGAACATCCCTTTGGAATCGAACTAATATAATCATCATCCTCTATAGTTTCCCAAAATCAAAAGCCAAAAACAAAAAAAAAAAAAAAATCAGATGATGAGATGCCCTAATATTTCAAACCTAAATTAGAAAAACAGAAAGAAATATGATAACAGTACTTGGAGGAGGAGACGGAGAAGGAGAATCCAAATCGAATCGGGGAGCATCGTTAAACGCCATAGTATCTACATCCACTATAGTTTCCCAAAATCAAAACATATAACACATAAATCAATCATTCAAACGAACGAACGCATCCAGAAAATAAAAAAACACGAACATATTATTAATTTACCATGGTCGGGTTTGTGCTTCAATTGAGACGCGGAGAGGTCAACGAGATAGCGATGGTGACGTTGATTGAGGCTCATCGGCTGATTATTCGCCATTGCTGATCTTCTGGTACAGCGCGTAGGAGAAGAAGTTTTGTCTTCCCGCTTTGGAGGTGATTTGAAATGAGAGAAGACGAAGATAGGGAGACCCCTTTTTGTATAGGGTTTTGCGCATTGGTTTTCGGGTGTACAGTAACAACGTTCAAATATTTTGAATTTTATCGTGTGTGAATTGCTTCTATGTATTTTTTTTAATCAACCTATTGAGTGCTCTATTTGCATTTTGGGTAAAAGAAAAAAAAATGGAGTAATTTAAAAAAAATATTGAACTCTTGTGTTTTTCGTGAAGTTGAAATGTGAGAAACTTATAAATTTTGGATATCATTTTGAATAAATCAGAATTCTCTCTTTTATTTATTTGTCAATTACAAGAATGATTTCATCCAATCCGTCTACGGTACACCAAAATGTAAGATAAATATAAAAGATATTTATTTTAAAAATGAATAATCATCATTGAACAATTAAAAATCATCATTCTTAAAATTATCATTGAGTGAAAATATAAATTATCATTTACTAAGATATTCATTATATATTTATATATCAAATTAATCTTCATTAATAATAGGCCCCGTTTGGTAGGCATGTTAAAATTCAGTTAGTTAGGTTAACGGGTTTATAATGTGTTTGGTAGACATTTTATGGGCCCATGATAGATAATGAGCCCGTTCCTAAACACTGTTCTCCTTTAGTATAATTAACCGGCCAAAATGGTGTGTTGGGCTCTCTCAACACTACAGTAACCAAGTTGAGTTATTCCTAGATAAAGTAACGTGTCCCACCAAACAAGTCCATACACTATAATAAATATTATGTGTACAATACTCCGTACACTATGTTGTAAGTAGAAATTGCCGATTTCATCACCTACATATTCTTCGTCACGTGAGCTTATTCCACTTTACACGTCATCAAATATCTTCAATTATCTTTAAAAATATTCCATACTCTACACTAGAAAATATTTCAAAAGATATTTTATTTTCTCTTTTCTCCACATCATTATTCCACTATACCCCACTATATATATATTACCTTTTTTCTTTTTTATTTCATATTTTATAAAATTTAAATTAATAATAATATTTGTTAAATAAAAATTGATATAAAAATAATTAAATTATTTATTTATTGGGATTTTGAGGGTGTTGGTAATTTGGGTTTTGATGGTATTGATTATTGGGATTTTAAGGGTGTTGATTATTGGGATTTTGAGGTGGTTGATTATGATATACTCCCTCCGACCATTAATAGATGTCATACTTTTCTGGACACGGAGTTTAAGAAAATTGTTATTTTTGTATTTTTTAATTTAAAAGTAAATGGTAAAAATATATTTTTAAAGTGAAAAGTAAAGTAGTTGTGAGTAAAGTTTATAAAGTAGGTGGGGTAAAGTAGAATAAAATTGTATATTAAAATGAAAAAGTTCGAATAATTAATTCCTTTTTTAGGGTATGTCAACTATTGTTGGACACCCCAAAAAGGAAAGTATGACAACTGTCTTTGGACCCGAGGGAGTCTAAAATTTGAAGAATAATGAGGAGTTTGATTTGAATCCATAATGTAATTACGTTTTGTGAACATAAATCAAAAACACAAATTATACAACCAAAAGTGGAGAAAATTGTAAAACAAAATTGGTATACAAATCAAACAAACTTGGTCTCTATTTATAGATCATAAAAAATTAAAAATAGTGATGTAAAAAAAACAAAAAATTATTTTTAATTATATTTAAAAATCTCATTTAAAAGATAAGATAAACGAAATATAGATGTCCAATAAAAAATTGACACGTATTATTTAGTTATCCAAACTTTAAATCTCCACCCATGTGGGCACCCACCTGGTCAGAATTATTCAAGAATTATTGAATAATTCTTTGAAAAATGGAAAGAAAGATACTCACCCCAATTGTTTCCTATTGTACACAAATATCTCTTAGATTATGCGCTATTGGAGGTGGTCTAAGAACAAGTGGGGAAATTGCTTACTGAGTATTACTCTTTTTGTTATATTTATTAAAGTGTACCGTACACATTGATTATTTAGTGCAAAACATGTAAATATTTTAAATTTTAAAAACTAGAAAAAAAAATGGCAAATAGAGTTTTTGATAAAATATGTTTAGCTGGACAAGTTTGGCATCCGTGGGCGTATCTATGACGTGAGCACCGGCAAGTCCTTCTATGGGCCCAGAGGCCTGTACTGCGTTTTCTCCGGCAAAAAAGCGACGTCATTCCCGATCTCGACGGCCTCACCGAGAAAGAGATCGAAGTCTTCCATGACTAGAAGGTCAAATTCCAGGCCAATTACTCGATCGTCGGCACAGTGTGTTTTACAAAGAAAGTCAACATACTAAATGTCCCATTTTCACACTGAATGTCATAAAAAACGATTGAATGTCCCATTTTTAATATATATATAATTATATTGTAATTTACAAAAGAAGTATTGCATCTTTGTTGAGAGAGAATACTAATTTTTTCTCCTCATGATTTGATTTACGTATGAATAAAATACAATATATTTCTGGTCATCGAGTTTTGAATGTCCTTTGTCATCGAAGCACAACAGCCATGCCCCAAAAATTCGCCGAGGAACGGGAGGGGTGTCTGCGGAGATTAGGGATTTTGAAGGGGAGGAGGGCTAATATGGTCTTTACACATTTTAGGTGGCCTCATTGACAGTTAATTGACGTAAAAACTCGAAATCCTAATTGGCTAAACACATTCTATCAAAAACCCTATTTGCCATTTTTCCCTAAAAACTATTAAAAATAATTACATGTTTTTAACATTTAAAATAATTACATGTTTAATACACGACATGATTAATACGTATATTTTGTATATTAGAACTTAGAAGTAGCTATTAGTAAAACCATAAACACGGGAGAAGCTAGGAAAATAATATATGGCAGTGCTTGACTCAATCCGCCTTGATCCGCTTCACCCTCTTCCGGTGTGTAGTTTTTCTTGTCTTGTATAAATGCATCAAAATAGTTCTGGTAATCGGTGGTGACTGGAGAACTAGTCAAGCTGGCTACCTTCATGAATTCCATTGCCTGTCGAAACACACATCTTCGTTTTATATTACAGAACTTTTTCTTTACTTTTCTTTTCGCAGCAAGAAAAGAATCATTCGGATTAAAATTCAAATTCAGTCATGTCAGCTTATTGTGAACTTGCCAATTTACGAACCCATTTACACTTGTCTAATACATGAACATTAACTACTGTATAGTAGTATAAATTTACCTGAAAGCTGAATGCAAATTGCCTGGCCTTCTTGCTCACTTTTGGGCTCGGGTGAGATTTGAGCTTCTCGTACATTGCACGTGCCTCATTGGATCTGTGAAGCAATTTTATTGCGTTATCAATCTGTCGTCCTTGGGCATACATATATAGTTATATATACTAGCAATTATTTGCGAAGCAAAGGGGTTTAAAAGGCGCACCTGCTTAGTGAGTCTTGGCATATGGACCATTGCAGAGCAGCTAATCCATGAAGTTCGGTCTGATGAAAGGAAGTGTTTTGGAATTCAATATGGAAGACTAAAGGAAGGAAGGAAAAAAACCAAAATATTATTGGGACCCGGGAAATTTACGCCTTTTACCCTGAGAAGAATAGACTGGCGACTGGCGTTGAGTGATGTAAAAACAATCATAAGCTAACATAAATGATAGTTGGAAATCAGTCTGACCTTGAATGCCAACTTTTCCATGATCTTTTCGTAAAAGGTCAAAGCTTCTTTTAGTTCTCCAAGATCCAAGAGCACGTCACCATCCTTCAATGCCTAAGCACGATAGCACTATAACTAAGAAGAGAGTATATATTATAACTCTAATTAAAAACCAAACAGAAAAAAATTGGCGCTTGAAAAGTATGGGTATCTATTTGGAATATGCATATTTAAACTGTTTTATTTTATTTTATTTTAGAAAACCATTAATCATTGCGATTATGTAATCACGTTCAAATAATGGCGACCCAATACTATGACCAATATGCTGAATAATTTTATAACGCACACAAAATCCAAGGGAAAAAATTCGAAAAATGTAATCATGGAATACAATAATTATATAAATAAACATGTTATAAAACTAAACTAATATACTATTGTACTTTGAATCCCTGTATCATAGTATATATTTTTGCAGTTTATAAGATGTTCTGAAATGAGCGAAGAAATAGCACCTTCTCACACTCGATTTTCAGCTTGGGGTCAATGTTCAGGCCAATTTGGGTCTTGTAGGCAGCTACCATCTGCTTTGTACGTGCTTCTTTGGAAGCTCTCTCTTCTGCTGTCTCAAGCGTCTCCCCAGGACGTATAGTTCTCCCCCCACCATACTAAACATGCACCAATCAAATATATTTATTATATGACGAAGGGATACACAATGTTTCAGAATAATATTAAAAAATAAAATCAAGTGAGCTTTTGTATTAGTAAAATATAAAGGAACTAAGGAGTAACTTTTACCGCTTTAGAAATGTCACTGGGTCTCGGAAAAAGTCCCCAAGTGGAAACCTTTGGCTTATAGATTCCTTGAGCATCGTTTTCTTGAGCCGGAATTTGCTTGGATTCTGGTAATGCATCATCGAAGCTACTAGTGTCCCCGATGAGTATTTCCACTTCGGGTAACTCTCCTTCGGAGAAGGGGTCGAACTGTGGAACCAAACCAGCGGGCAAGTTTCTACCGGTCCTCTTGTCCGAGAAGCCAAGCCCCACAAAATCAATACTTGAAATTTTCATTTTATCCTTACTATCAGAAGAATTCTTGATGGGTTTCTTATCGTCAGGACGTCCTGAAATGGAACGAAAAGATTCCGATTGTTTTCAACCCCTATACCCAAATGTATACACACCGGATAAACGGAAAGTACAAACTACACAATCAGAAATTCTACAGTAAAATCCATTATAAACAGTAGAGAGAAAGATGAGAGACCCAAATTAATTATACCTGAATCAGCTGTTTTGTTACTATTCTTCTGCTTGTACTTGTTGGCCTTTTCCAATGCAAGCTTAACGGCCAATGGGACCTCCTCTTTCTTCATATCATCTGGGGATTGGATATTAGATTTTTTGTAGGTTTTAGCTTCTTCTTCTTCGTTGGTTTGGGGATCTAATGATGAAGGTTCTGAATTCGAGGATGAGATTTTGAATTTGGGGAATTTTTTTGAAGTAGTGATAAGAGCTTTGTTGTTGTTGTTGGTGCTCATGGGGACGAAGAGCGGAGGTTGTGAGAATGAGGTTGCCATTGGATTTAGGATTCAGTGAGTGAGGGGAACCGGATATAGCTTGTTTATTTTGAGAGTTAATGATAACGTACCCATTGCCGGTTGTGAAAATGTACTCTTTTTTTTTTTTTAAATATTAGTATTTTGAAAATATTGTATTTTTAAAATTAACTTTTATTCCCTCTTTCCCTCTAAACTTAAACTATGCATAGAGAAATTTACACGTAAATTAAGAAAAAGTAATTTTTTGTGTATTTTATAATATAAAGTATGAGTATAATAGGTATTGATGTGTAAGTAATAAAGTAGTTAGTTGAAAAAGTAATGGTATAAAAGTAAATAAAAGTGTATTGAGAGGATAAAGTTGTGAAAAGACTTTCCATTTATGGAATGTGCACTGTCTTAAGGATTGACCAAAAAGGAAAGTGTGCATTGTTTTAAGGGATAGATGGAGTACACGATAATTAATTGAAATAAAAATACTATTATTATTTTAAAAAATGAGTATAAAAATCGATATATTTTTGGTGTTAAAATGACATAAATTTACACTCTATTTATAAGAGGTCAAAAAATTCAAAATAATAGTATTTTTATTTTAATTAATTATCATGTAAAAATTGATTTTAAAATGATGTAAAAAAATAATTAAAAAGACATGTATATATCTAGTGGTATTTGGATCGTACTGTAATTAATATTATTTGTGAATCGAAAACTAAATATTATGCGATTTAGACCAGACTGGTAAATTCTGATTTGGTCCAACTCCATTTGAATTGATTTTCTTATTTTTTTAGTTTAATTCTTTTTTTAAATAAACTTAAATATTAAATAAGAGCCTGTTTTGGCAGAGCTTATAAGCTGTTGAAGAGCTTATAAGCTCTTAATATTTGTTTGGTAATTTTTTTTAAATAGAGCTTATAAGTTGCAAAAATAAGCTTATAAGCTGTTAAAAAAAAAGTAACGGGGGTACTTTTTTTAAGAGCTTATAAGCTCTCCTAATTTTAATAATAAATAACAAAAATATCCCTATAATTATTAACCTAATATCTTTTGCAACTTTCTCCCTAATTTTCTTTTCTCGTTCACAGCTTTCAACGCCTGCAACATTTGAGTACTCTTTCAACGTCTTCTCTCCAATTTTTTTCTTCTCCCCAAGTAATATATTTATGTGTGTTGTATAATGGTTTGAGACATTAGTTGTTTTTTCCGGACAAATTTCTTTTGGTAGATTTTCCAGACAACTTGATTGCAATATGTCTCCTTTCTTGTTTCTTGAACAAACGAACGGATTTTCATTAATTTATGGAATAGAAAAATATTTTTTATGATATACTTGTTGTCAATATTTTTATGTCTAAATTCTTGTTAGTTGAAGTTATAATTTTATACCACAACAGGACTAATTATTATAAGAAATAACCAATGAACTAATATTAATGTGTGAATGAAACATACAGAGATGGAGAATCAAGATACTAGAAGTAAATGATTATATATGTCATATGCGAATTTTAATACGAGTAAACGTAAGAATGCAAGCAGAGGAAAACAAGTAGTCGATGGACAAACGCCTACAAAGTGGGATTCATTTCTAAACATCAAGTTATTGATTGTGAGGAAGAAATTGGAAAAGGTAATAGACCAAATAGTCACTTCAACGTTAACAATGGGTGGAAAAATTTAGTCGTCAAGTTTCATGAATTAACTGGGAGAAATTATGCTTATAAAGAACTTCGAAATCATTGAGATTCAATAAAGAAAGAGTGGCTACTATTTCAAAATTGATGTACAAGGAAACCGAAATAGGTTGGAATCCTACGAAGAACTCAATCGACGCTTCTGATGAGTGGTGGGAGAGAAAAATCTCGGTAATATTCATTGAAACTCACTTTACATACATTGATTTATTTTATCAGTGCTATTTTAGATTGATTATATGTCTAATTTACTATCGCAGGAAAATGGAGATTATAGCAAGTTCAGGAGTAAAGATTTATCTTTAATATGCCTTCGTTACAATAATTTATTTTTCTGATGTGGCTGCCACTGGTGAAGGAGCGCGAGCAGTGGCGGAGCTAGAAAAAATTTTCTCTGGGGGCTTTGCTATAATAATAAAATATAATTATATTAAATAAAAAATTTGTTTTAAGTAGATGATGAATTATCTTTATGATTTTTTTAACATAGACCTCATCAACAACATTAAAAAAAATCATACATTTATATTAAAAAAAAAAATATTTAAACGGTAAAAAATTGAATTGATTTTAGTTTTTTATATCGTTAATTTTTTTTTTTAATTTTTTTTGTATCGGTATATCTCGGATTGATTTTAGTTTTTTATATCGTTAATTTTTTTTTTTAATTTTTTTTGTATCGGTATATCTCGGGTTCAAACCTAGGACTTCAACTGAAGTACCAATTTATTTAAATTTTTTAATTTTTATTCAAATTTATTTATAAAATATTTTTTAAAGACTATTCTAAAAAAACAAAGAAAAAAAAACTAACATGATAAATCCTAAATCTATTCTCAAGCAGAGTGCAAATATAAATAAATTAATTGATAAATCATAAACTTAATCTTAAACTTTAGAAAAATAAATAGCAAGATAAATTCTTAATATATTTTTAAATTGTGTTAAATAAATGAATAGCAATGTAATTAAATATAAAAATCTATTCTAAATATTAAAAAATAAAATGATGTATGAAAAAATAAAATAAATAATTAGAATTTAGATGGTTGTGGACTAATGATGTATAAAAAAATAAAATAAATAATCAGAATTCGGATGTTTGTGGACTGTATTTTGAAAGCGTATTAAAACTGATAAAAATAAGATTAATTTATTAATATTAAATTTTGATAAAAATAAGATTAGATTAAATGTTGAATTTTGGTAACTCCAATAAAAATAATGATTACAGTTAAATTTTTAAGCAATTAATATAAATACATTAATATTTTTATTGCTTAAATTTACTGTATTAAAAATAATAATTAGCCCCCACACCTTAATAATTTTATCACAGGGCTCTAGGGGCTAATCATTAAGATAGATGATTTTTTATAAATATTACATATAAAATAAACAAAAAAACAAAATCTAGTGGGGGCTTAAGCCCCTAGAGCTATGTTCTTGCATCCGCCCCTGAGCGCGAGCACCAAATCAAAGTCGTGAGAGTGAGATCCAATGTGAAGAAGAAATTTTCGAAGATATTGGCGAAATAAATTATGACAATGAACCAACACAATTCAATTTTGATGATGAAGAAGATGATACAGAAATAGTTGGCAACAATATGAACTTTGAGTTGAAAGATCCATATGACTCAACTGCTGAAAAAACAGTCCCATCTTTTGCTCCTAATAAGAGAAAAAAATAATAGTGAACAGACTAGAGGGCGGAAAAGAGTTTCAGGGGCAGATTCGTTGAAAGAAGATATCCGATCTTTTTTACATTTTATGGAAAATAAGAACTCTCCCACGACTAATGCAGATATAACTATTGGAGTTGCAATGCAAATGTTGAAAGATGTGTCTGGACTAACACCATTAAGCGACATTTGAAATTATGCATGCAGTTTATTGAGCAAACGGGATATGCGAGAAGTGTTTTTTCATCAACCATCTCCTGAGCAAACGGAATTACGCATGCAATATATTTATGAATTAACATAAATATAAGATAAGAATATACTAATTATTTTGAATTTTATTCTAAAATATAATATTTGGTCGTAAAAATATAAAAAAAAAACATATATATAATCACGGTGCAAATGTAAATTTAGGGTTTGGACCGCAACAGACCGAAGACTTTCGAGACCGGATTGTATCCGGTCGGTCCGGTTCCGTACAATATTTTGTGAACAATACTATATACACGTATATCTACACATAATAGTAAGATTACTAAGATATAAATTGCTCCTCGCAGTTTTAGCGGGTCCATCAAAATCAATTGGGTAATTTCAGAATTCATAGCCTATCCCTAATTCCTAAGTTATACTATTCACTTTTATCACATCACTTTAGACTTTCGACTCAGAGTTTCAGACAAATCTCAACTTCCTTGTTTGCAAAGGTATCTGATCTCAACTCGATCTCCCCTGTATCAAGTTGATTTTTTTATGCAGATTCCGCAACAGATTCATACTGACTTTGTTTTCACTGAATATGCTCTGATTGTTTTCTTGATTCGATCGCGATTGCTTTTTCAAGGGTTTACTGAAAAGGGGTTGAGAGTTATAGGGCTGAATAGGTCATGGTTGAGAGTTATAGGGCTGAATAGGTCATGGTTAGTTTGATCTTTAATGATCGAATTATTCGACCCTTCAATCGAATATCACATAATTCTTGTAGCATAGAAATACAATAAAAAATAAAATTTTGACCTCAAGTGTATGATTCGACCCCATCATAATGTTTCGTCCCAAAACGAATGATTCAACCCTTCTAACTCGATACTATTCTTTTGAATGAATAAACTCGACACCAAGTGAATGAATAAACTCTCAAACTGAATAATTTCGACCTCGAATGAATGAATCGGCCCTTGCACAAATATTACGACAATAAGGTTTCGCACCTTGTGACAAGTAGGTTGATGGAGTTTAATTCTAACTTGACGTGGTTTTATTAATTTGAATTAAAGTAGTTAAAGTTTAATTAGAGCCTAGGGTCGAATCATATAAATCAAATAAGTCGATAATAATGTGTCATCTGATTGAATTTGCTGAGATAGTGACGAATCCTTTTGGTTAGGCGTGAATACTATGTCGAATTAGGAGTCTGCCTCTGAAAATAAATTTACCCAAAGCCCAAGAGCATTTTCGGTGGTTTGCTACTTTTTTGCGTAGAAAATATAGTTTTTAAGTGTGTAGTGTAGAAAAGAGTCTCTTATCCACTTTTTGTGTACTTTAATTTTCTCCGTAAAATGATTTTATTTATTTATTTATTCATTCATTCTGTTTTCTGTTTCCTCATTTGATAAGCCCTATGATTTTCAACTCTATTCAGGTTTTCCGATGGACGACCAGACCCAGGTAATAACATTCTTCGCAGATGTTAAATATATGTTTTTAATTTTTTTTTTCTGGCCGTAGATAATGATCATATTGTTGGCGTGTTGTGTTGTTGATTAGATCACATGATGAATTTCGATGTTTTTTTTAAAACTTATTTGTTAAAATTCATTTTTTATGGTCTCTTCTTATGGGTTAGTCGTATCAAATTTGATGGAAATTGCTGTGGTATATTGCATCATTTTTGCATTTTCATTTACGTCGTTCCTGAGTTTGAGTTTATGCACTTACTCTGCTACAAACCTACATCAAAATTTTTAATGTCAAGATTGGTGATTGCTTGTTTTATGACGGGTGTGTTAGAGTTGGGAATGCTTCTGGATTGATGATGGCTATAAGTTTTCGAGTATATTCCTTAAAGAAGTTTGTCATCACAACTGAGATTCGTATAATAGATAATGTAGTTGCTTTTACATGGTTTTTGATGGCACGAGAAGAATACTCAAACTATTTCATGTGCATTGAGTACGCAATGATTCTTGCCACTGATTGGCACTCTATTAATGTTCGAGTAGGTTTTTGCAGGAGTGTTCCTATAGATATCTGTAATCTGCCATATTTTTTATTCTGCTTAAGTTCAAAATTTTCTAAATTATTTATCGAGATAGTTCACAAATATTTTTTTCTTTACGTACAGATTCAGGGGAGTATTGCTGCTGATCTCTATTCAGGAATCTTGAAGTCATCAAGTGTTGAATTAAGTAGAGGATCAATTGAAACCCAGACAAACAACAATTTGCATGGTAAGTGGTTAGTGTAATTCAGGATGAGTTTGTATATTTTAGTTTGTGATTTGAACCCACATAATATTTTGAATATATCTATGTAAATGAATGGTGTATGATCCTCTTACATTTTGTTTAGGCCCTTGGAAACCATAGGGAAAAGAAACTTGACCCAAAAATAATAATGGTTTGTCAATCCCTATTTCCTATGTCTCGGTCTTGGACTTTTAGTCTTCAATTGTCCTAGCAGCAGAAAACATTTATTTCTTAACATACTCGGCACTTCGAGCTACTTATGAATCATATTCGTGGGATTAAATAGTACTATAAGGTATTTTTTCCTCATTGAAAGAAATAAAAAAAATATAACTTCTGTATAATTTAAACAATTAGCCAGTAATTTCATCTCGTTTGTATTAATGGCTTGGATTTACAATGAATGTTCTTGACTGGCCGGGTAACTATTACTTATAGCTCTTGGATTTCAGTGGCAGAAAGTCATTCAGATGTTGATTTGTGGTATGATGATGAATCTTCTAATGAGGACTCGGTTCTGAAAATGAATGAAGCTTCCGATATGGAGAGGGAGTGGCAGAGAAGGCACGATCAATTCCATACGGTATATCCTAAAAATTGTACTACATGATCTGCCCATGGAGTTGATGGAATTACTTATGCTCTTATGTTCATAATATCTTTTCGTAATTAATTGTTGTTGAAGTAGGTAGGCTATCGTGACGGTCTCATTGCTGGAAAGGAAACTGCTGCACAAGATGGGTTCAATATCGGGTTCAAGGATTCCGTGTTGAGTGGTTACAACTGGGGTTTTGTTAGAGGGATTACAAGGTATATAACAAACACAGTGACTTCAATTAAAATTAAGTTGATTTACATTGTAATGTCTTGTCCTTCTGTATCTTGTTTTTCATTTTTTTTTTTTTTTCGTTTCCTTTTCACCTTTGAAAGTGCTATGGATTGTTTACCTGGTGGGTTAAAAGAAAAGCTGATTAGAAAAGATGAAACAAGAAACAAGTTCCTTCACTTGCACGCGTCTGTGCAGTCTCTCTCAACAACAGATGCTTTAAAATTGTTTTATGAAGATCGTCAAATGAAATCATCAAATGAACAAGGAAGTTATAAAACCCGCTCAACTTTGGCAGTTTCAAGTGGACAAAGTTCGGATATCGGTGATCTCAAGGATTACCAGAGTCAGCTACAATCTCTTCTTGGCGATTGTCCTCTTCTTGAAGGTCATTTGGAAGTGCACTAGTGTTTTTTTCTTTTTTTTCTTTTGATGTACTATACATTCAATTATGTATCCTAAGGACTTGGAGCAGAGTTCAACTCATTCAAATTCTCAGCCAAAATGTAACTGTTAGCACGAAAAGAGTAATTTTAATGAAAAATCATTGAGCATCATACAATTGTTCTCTTTCAGAATACCTTTTCTCTGATGTTTATTTGCACATTTTGGTGGAAAATACTGTTTAGCACATTTTTTGTTAGATTAAAAGTTATTTGTGTGAAAATGCAAAACAACGCGTTGTTTACCATGAATGCAACTAAGGTGCACATTCGTGTAATACATCGTTGAATAAGGTGATTCATTGAACCCTTGTACATTGTATTGTCAAATCTTACAATGCAAACCACACACATTTAAGAGTATACATAAATACACAATATAAGGCCAATATTTGAAACATAATGCAGTATAGACACATTTACTTTGTAAAATACAAAAAAAAGGTGTCTATACCTTTGGGACAGAGGTTAGTATATATTATTAGTGGCCATTTTTATTTCTGTAGAACACAAAAAAGGAACACTATTAAAAGACTAAACCAGATGCCACATTATTGTAATTGGTATGAAAACGCATCATATCATTTTATTGAGATACCAAATGAAGTTATTTTCCCGATCACCATGGGATGTGGAGTGCAAGTATCATAGACGAGGCCTAGCCACTGCAGACGTTGAGGCAGGCGCACTCTGCATACAACATGACTGTTGAGTCAATAAACATTTTCCCTTCAAGAGTCTGTAAAAGCATGCCTATATGGCCACAAGAATTGAGCACACAACGACCCGGCCCAGGGATAGTCAGTAGCTTGTTATTGAAAATATTCAAATTTTCCTTGGTTGAAAATAAGTGTGTTCCTTGATTCATTAAAGGTTGGTTATAGGCTCTGCCCCACTAATAAAAGAATAAAAAAAAAATGTTCCTTGCTAAGCTAAGCTAAAATTGTAGAATGAGTGCGGATAAAAGTCAATGAGATGATTTTTTGTTACTTTTGATGTGAAACAAGGAAAAAAAAGGTATGGCAGACGAGCCGATGCACAAATCAAGCGCCGTTATACAAGGTGTACTGTTGTGTGATATCATTTTTCATTTTTCACGAGCTATCTTAAGTAGGAATGTTTTTCATTTGCCTTTCAGAAAAAAACAGTATTGTAAAATCATCAATCTCAAGCTTGACAATGAATATGATTTATCAACTAAATAGGAATCTATAATGTAA
The DNA here is from genome assembly GCA_954870475.1 of Euphrasia confusa. Taxonomy (NCBI): domain Eukaryota; kingdom Viridiplantae; phylum Streptophyta; class Magnoliopsida; order Lamiales; family Orobanchaceae; genus Euphrasia; species Euphrasia confusa. The sequence goes on along the minus strand of OX940954.1, from coordinate 10,954,874 downwards.
CATTAAGCTTTAGAAGAATATTTACCAATGGGATGCCTCCAATTGCTCTTTCTTTCAAAAATCTTGATGGTCTGAAGAAGTTCCCATATGCTTCAGACCACTTCTCCAGACTTTTGTACACGTGATCTGCCCCAATGATATCTGCCCAAAACATAATACCACCACTGCAACAAAAGATAAACATTTTCAGTCGTATCTTTGAAAGAAATAATATAAGTGAATAATTTAAATGGCCAAATACAGTTAGCATATTCATAATAATACGCATCACAACCATAGAGGAATACAATTTACAATTATATCACTCTCTTCATATTGTCCACTCCTAGTCCTCCCTACCTGTACAACACCTGTTACTACAGCTGCAAATGTAATTCTATCCATTATCCATTATTTGTCCGTTCACAGGAACAGCAAGACTTGATGACAAAGTTACGTTTGCTTTGAAACCTGAATCCTGATATTCCTTTAAATCCCAACTAATTCATAGAATGTGGGACTCAGATAATACGCACAAGTGGAAATCATACAGTATGGAAAGAAAAAATAATTTGTATGCAACTTCACACGCTGAAGACTATCATGGACAACTGACCGATAAGATGGAAAACTCATGCCAAGAATAGAGGCAACATCAAGATCTGATGCTCGGACAACAATGCCATCATCTAAAACCCGACACGCCTCGTTCACCACGGGAAATAGTATCATCTCAACAATTTCTTTATCAGTAATGGATATCGGCTGCATTCAAAATTCCAGAAAGGAAAAATAAGCTACGAACAGATTATGTAGAAAACACAAATCAAAATTAAAATATAAAGGCATCAGTTAAACTCAGAAATAGTAGTCTGCTACGCACCTTCCCACCAGGCATGATATTGGTAAGTTTCCTGCATTCTTCTATTATTGAGAGCACTGAAGGATCAGGTTTTGGCTTGCTTCCTTTCTCATAGATATAATATCCTTTTCCATTATTTTTACCTACAGTGGTGTAATACCCATATGTATCACCAGAGGATAAAAACAAAACTTTATAAGCAAGAAAAATAATTGGAATACCCACCATTTCTCCCATTCTTTAGGAGAAGATCAACCAACGGAGATTCAAAAGTTCGATCAGGAAAAGAGGAAGAAAATACTTTTGTTGTTGCAACAGCTACTCCATATCCCGCAAGATCTTGAAGCCTGCAGCAGAATCAAATCGCAATCATAAATAATTTGCTACCAAGAATCATCTTTTATAAGAAAATATATGTACTAAAAGAAAAACAGCTGGTACATGAGTTGAATTCTCAATTTTCTAATGACACATATTAACCCAACATATGTATATTAATTAATTAAATTTCGAAAAAATATTATTGAATTATTTTAATAAGAAACATAATTGAAATATGTAATTACAAAATTATTCAATAATAACCCATTTGCAAATGCTGTCGAATAGAAAATCTAATTCTTATTAACCTAAACATATAAATATTGACATGTACATTAGTACTATTTAAAATTATCCCTTCTTGAAATCTTCGACACATAGAAAATGTCTAACATTACGATAATGATTAGAAGTCATTTTACAAGAACAGCAAATTCTGAGAATAGGTGTTACAATATTAATTGTAATTATGAGTTTTTCTTATTTACTCACTTTATATAATTAGGGATATCTTGTTAGAAAATATAGATGTACTAAGTATAGTTAAGAAAATGATGTTTCATGAATATATATCTAAAACTATCACAAAAGTCTTGTTAGAAATATAAACCCATAACTTTTGTATCACCCATTGCTCCATTATCCACCTCTCTTGTTTAATAGTTTTGTTCTAATCGTCTTATAATTACCCATGCGTCCAATATTATTAGATCACTAAAAATATCACAAAAGTCTTAAAATAAATTTTGTGTAACACACGAGTGTTGTTAAAGTTAGTGACTAAAAAGTAAATAAACAAATGCATAATTATGAGATCATCCATAAAAAATTGCAACATTGATCATAATATTATATAGATAGAGAAGTAAAGCTTATGTATATATATGTGTGTGTGTGGGAGGGAGGGGGGTTGTTGAGAAGAAAGAATATTACTGGAATGGACCCACAGGAAGGCCAAACTCCCTGATAAGATGATCAATTCTGAAGACATCCACCCCCAAGTTAACCAAAAGCTGTGCACCTTGATTGTATGGAAAGAAGGTTCTATTGACTGCAAAGCCAGTGCAGTTTCCAACAACAACAGGAACTTTCTTTATGGTCTTCCCAACAGCCATTAGATCCAGAATTACTTGAGGAGAAGTTTTCTTTGTCCGTACAATTTCCAGGAGTGGCATCACGTGGGCAGGACTATCAACAGTTACATCTCAATTAACAATTAAAGCAATTACTATTATATAGTCTCAATAGATGAAGTTATCAGTATTTCACAACACCCAATTCCGAATTGGAAATACAGCTTCTGTTGAGATACATAAATACCAGACCTAAATAGAACTTATAAGTTGCAGACATCGATATACGTCCACATATAAAAAAGCATAGTTGGTGCATAGCATCTATTCTTTGTATAGATGCTCAGACTGTATAAGGATTCAAATGACGTGGCATTTCAATTTATTACCTTCTCATATATGACCATGAGAAAGTAAGCAATGTAATTTGATATAGCAGTAAAATCATTCTAATTCCCGATTTACCACATGGATTTCTTATCAAACATATCAATCAGTTCATGGTTACTAATTATTAAGATAATGCAATTAATATCAAATTACGTGGAGGAAATACACAGAATAGAATATGTTTTCCTCATTTTCATAACAGTTCAATTAGAACCACTGCTCATCAAACTTCACATATGCTCCCAGAAGAGGGAGAATGACGTCGTGGTACTTTCATAAATGAATGATACTAAAGAGAAAGAAATAACCTGAAAAAATGTGCACCTAGGATCCGATCCTGTGATTTGGTCTTTTCCCCAATTATATTGAGGTCAATAGTAGAGGTATTTGAAGCCAAAATACAGTGAGGAGGGCATGCCTTCTCAAGGTCACCAAAAATCTTCTGCTTCAGCGATATATTTTCTATAACAGCCTACAAAAATGCATTAAGCATCAAGAAAGTTGCAACGCTTAATGAAAACATCAATAAACATCAGTATTGTATCTGGAAAAATAAAGTTAAATAAAAAAGATTACAATTTACAATGTTCTGATAGGTGTTAGTGAATTATGGATTAGCCTTGTTGATATGTACTAGAATTGAAAATCTATGGATGAAGCATAGAATTAGAAGACAATGACAAAAATATAAATGTCTAGAAAACTACTGGGTATGAATTGATAGAAGCAAAGGAGTCCTAAGCCACAGAAAGAAAGAATTGGTGAACACATTTACATTATTTGAAAGATTGTGACTTTTTTAATAATTTTTTGGACTTATTTGAGGTACATAGGTTCATGTTGAACACGCCAACATTATAAATACAATATACATATGTTTTAACCCATCAAAGGTATAAGCTGGTATAAAGTGAATAGTAACCCAATATCTGTCCGGATACACCTAGGACTCGGGCGTGATGCAACACAAGGGAAGAACAATTTGGTGGGATGCACTTATAATTCACTTAGATTAATAAAAGGAGTGAATTTCTATTTTCCACGTTGATTCCAAGAAGTGGTTGGCTTGAAAAAAATCTACAACCAAAAGGCTTCCAGGCTTTTCAACCTGTCCAGACAATGTTTTAAAAAACGGTCATACAGCCTCTTTGTTTCCATTTTATGAGGCGCACGAATTGAGACCATTTCAAAATTTATATGCCTTGAAACGTGAGGCAAACACGCTTAAATTTAGAGTTTTTATGAAAGGATGTTCAGAAAAGAAAATGCATATTGTTTGTATGAGTAACATATGCAATTCATTTAAGCACTTGCATAATTGCATAATTTGGAGCATTACATAAATACATTTTGAGTCTCTCATCCTTTTAAAAGATAGAATTGTAAGAATTGATTACATATTTGGAAACTCAACTCAAATGAACTATCATTCCAACTAACCTCAATAACCATATCCACATCCTTAAATTCAGAGTAGTCCAAAACACCTTTAACCATTAAAAGGGCTTTATCTGCTTTAGGCTGTGCCAACCTTTTTCTTGATACCAAACTTCGGATATTCACTGCCACAAATATACAGAGATACAAAAATTGCACAAATTTGACAAAGCAAATAAATATAAGTCCCACTACATTAACTTATCATAGCAATCAATAATCAGATAGTTCATCGTTACACTTTTTTACTTTTTGGTGTTAGCTCGACCTTGCTGAACTAGGTCACGGAAATTTAAATATTAGCAATAAGTAAATCTCAATAAACCTTCTATCGCTTGTATCCCCTGGAGAAGATACTGAGAATTGATTTCTTTTAGAATGACGTATATGTCACTCAAAATCATAGATGTGGCTATGCCGGAACCCATTAACCCTCCACCAATAACAGCAACCTTCTTTATTTTTCTCGGATTTAGCCCAATATCAGAAACATTAGGTACCTGTATGTTAAAACTTAAAAAGATTGATTTCTTACATGAGGAATAAAGTTGTTTTCTAATGCTCAAAAAAATAAATATACTGAAGTACTTGTTTTTCAAAAAAGAGTGATGCTATTCAACAAATTATTGCTATGCAAATATGAGTCTCTTCTTTAATAAGAATCTCTAGATACAAAAACTAAAGAGAGATGCTGATTCATCCCAGACTTCGGTACCCTGAATAAGTTAATACGGACCCAGCTTAAGATTGACAGTTTCTGAGATGGAGTACGGTGTGCATCAGTTTTTCAAGTAAATTTCAGAAACATTTTACCTTTAATCATTTATTGTTAATATTCTAAAGACAAAATGCCACGTCGAAAATAATCAAGTAAAAAAATATTAAATAAGTAAATAAAAATGAGGCAAGATTCTCCCAAGCTGATCCAGGTCAGTAAAACAGAGATTGATATTCCTTTGATCCTAGTCAGAAACTTGTGAACCATAATAAAATATCTATGTATTTCTTTTAACACATGCTAAAAGAGAGCAGATAAATGAGCAAAAGCATTGTTGAGAGAGACCTGAGCGGGTTTACTTTAAGTATGCAGTCAAATGAGCCACTTACACATGATGACAGAAATATAAAGCTATTCATGCATTAACAATGAATTTATTGGGTCAATTTTTTTCTAATGAAATCTCAACAGGGAGCAGCTATTTAGTAACATCATTTTGGATTTTTGCCAATATCATTGAGCAAAACTACACATAAGTTGTCTTATTGGTCATCATTTACCTGTATTGTTGCCCTTTGAGCAAAAAATGCATGCACTAGACCTTTACATGTGTCTGTTGAAACAAGCTCTTTGAATACCTTTGATTCCTGCAACAAACACTGATTCTTGTAAGTGACTAAGTAGCAAGGAAACTAACATCAGGAGACATCTCTGGTTCTGCATATTGTAAGATGTATGAGAAAAAATAATAAGATTAATTAACTGCCTCCAATCTTTCTGGTGTCAAATCTTGACTCACGAAGGTTAGCTTTTAATAATCATAGTAGAGTAATTTGGGATATGTTTACATACATATATTTTGTGCGAAGAATTATTTTATGTGATTAGATTCATGAAATTTTCGATTGCAGTACATCATGAATTTTTATAGTTGATTTCAGTCATAGACACTTCCTCCTACTTTGTAATCAAAATTTATTTCTAGGTATGTCTCAATCACACTTCCGTTAACTTTGTAAAAAATACAGCCACATTTTTAATTAATTTAGAATTCTCAAGAAATTAGCACAATATTTCAACAACAAATGATTCACTATGCAGTACACTAAGAGACTAAGTTTCTAGTTCATAAAACTCTTGCCATCGAAACTGCTGAAAAAGAGACGTTCAAATATGCCATTCATATATCTTTGCATGAAAAGTGGTCAAAAGTGTGAGCCTTGGTTACCCATAAACATTAAAGATGATTTAATTCCAAAGTGATTATAGAAATCCTATAAGGCTCTACTGTAATATTGTATGGGTACACGCTGACCAAAAGCGACAATGACCCTATCCTGAAAAATGATAGGTTAGGAATATGTTGTCCTTTCTCTTAATTGTCCCAAAAAAGGATATGAGACAAATCATTAAACCCATATTCAAAGTAGAATTGGATCTTACAACTATCAAGCTCAGAAATGATCGTATCCAAAAAATTCTTGAAGTAGTACTAGTATCTCAAAACTATATATAATTTCATTTCTCCTCCCTCATTGAAACACAAGTTACACAACACAAAACAATATAAAACCAAATTCTTTGATGATCTAGGAAGAAGTGGCGAAAAGGAGGGAATAAATACTAGAAAAATTGAGAAGTTCGGGATCCAAAACCTGGTCATTCCATTAACACCCTCATAAAGGTGAGGGTGCCCAATAGAGAATCAAATCACCAATATAAATACTGAAAATGAGAGATTCTCTAAACCGTAAAAAATAAACATACAGGGGCCATGTGTATTTTTCAACAAGTTGAACTTCATAGGATTCCGGCTTCAATGCCAATTAGATAGGTCTAAACTGGTGAGGTAAGGAAAAAGATGCTTCCTCTCTGTCTAAACAGTTTAAGATAACATTGATAAATCATAAATCATGTCCCAGAATTCCAGAAATAAATTACCTTCAAAAGTCCATGATATCCACCATGAATGATTCCTTCTTCAATCACGTCAAGACATGCCTGATGATGTGGCAAATTTTTAGCAGTTTGTTTGGCCTTTTGTCTAGCCGTTTGTATTATATCATGCACTTCAGAAAGAGCACCAAGTTTGTTTGCCCTATGAAGAGATCGTATCCATGGTAGGCGCCTCCCTGCAATATCTAATGCCCATTGTCGAGATACTGTCAGCAATTCCCCTGAAGGCGCAACAGCATCAACAAGGCCAAGCTTCTTCCCTTCGTCAGATGTTAATGGACTAGATAACTGTAAATAAAAGTATTGAATAAACTATGTGCAAATCCAACATTTGTCATCACAATGTAATTGCTAAATTTCCAACTCATAAAAGATGGCAGAAAAAATAAAAATCAGTTAAAGATATAAACCTTCGCATAAAATAAAGAATACAGTTAAATGCTGGAAAAGAATTAGAGAGACCACAATCATGTTTTCCTTCGATAAATAGATTTATGTCTCATTACTGAGTTTAGACATTTCCAATCTTAACACAGAGGCAGTAAAAAATGCAATTGCATGGATGCTCATTAAAACTGGGAGTGAAGTACAACATTTAGCTTATGATTGAAACGATGGATAGTTGTTCGCTGCATAAACCAGCTACATAACTTCACGCATCTGGGTCATCAACTTTGACCAATGACCAGTGATTTTGATCTAATTTATTACAAACTCCAAGTTTTCGTTTTCAACACTTTAAAGGAGTCCAGTCTTATTGAGTTCAATAATTAGCTATTGATTACAATGAGATCAATGCAATGTCTCGATTCATGGGCATACATTGTCATTTTGCAGATATCACATGCACCTTAGCGGCCATGTTATATCCCCAGGAACTGAAAAGAAAGTAGATTTTTGACATGCCCCTTTTTTAATAAAAATAAAACTATATGGGCACATGACAAAAAACGAACAAGCTAAAGGAGATAGGGTGAACAAAGGCACAAATATTTATGAGAATCATAGCATATTAGAATGCATTATCCAATACTAAGACAAATGAAAATGCAATCAGACAGTGAAATGTGCAATGCTTTGAATGGGAAACTTGAATAATTTCAGACAATTGCAAAAAGAACGGCACTTCTCCGTTTCTTTTTCTCCCACCAAAACTTGGGATAGGTTATGCAAATTGATACATTTATTAATCATCAAACCACAAAGTATAAATTTTCATTATAGACATATTGGTGAAATAGTCAAATTATCAAGCTTCTGACCCTCAAAGTCTATCATATGAATTTAAATTGTTAACTGTTACAATTAACAATTCATTTGCTTTATGACCAAGTTCATGGAAAGTCACCTACCAACATACAATCAAGAGCTTTCGGCAACCCTATTATCCTTGGGAGACGTTGTGTACCTTGAATACAGACATGATCATAATATCAATCAATGATCAGAAACAAATGGACTTCTCTGCTTTGAGATACAATCCTATTTTATTTTTATTTCGGTACAGATACAAATAAATTGGAAAAACAATTGCAGACTGTTCTACCTCCTGCGCCAGGGATTACTCCAAGAGTCAGTTCAGGAAGACCAAGTTGTGTTTTTGGCGTAGCGATGCGTGCATGACATGCCTGCACAATATTTAAGAAAAAATGATGGACTGAAGAAGTATGTTTATAAGATATTAAAAACTAGTACTTTGTAACTCAGACATCTATAATTATATACAAACATGTCACAAACCAAAGCGAGTTCTAAGCCACCTCCCAGTGCAAGCCCCTCTACGGCAGCAACAATAGGCTTCTTTGCATCTGAGACGAAACATTGGGCAGCATAAAGGTTTAGGGGAAACACATCCAAACCAAAACTTACATTTGAAAAGTCACAAATACTGAATTAGCTCTATGAACCTTCTACTAAATTGACATTGATGTCCACGGACGCATCTGGTAAGATAGAAATATCTCCTGCAGATTCATAAATTTAATTAATTCCAAAGCATGTGGCACAGGTTCTAGCAAAAACATACCAAAACATTCATCCACGCACCTGTTTTATGAACAAGCTGAAAAACATTTATGTCAAAGCCACCAGAGAATTTGCCACCACTGCCTTCAAGATGAAACTCACACAATTAGTTGTCTCGCAAAATTATACATATATAACGTTAATGGAGTTAATCATGAACATGGCTATCGATCCTATCCAGGTACAGACATGACAGTGTAATAAGGATATCGAACTCCTACTTCTAATGAAATGTGATTGGTCATGATTGTTTTCATAAATGTCCACATCGTAGAATTGATACACCTCGTGAAAGAAACTCTTAAGTGAGGAACAAATTCTAAGAATATTCATTACTCAAATGAATATTTGAATCTTCGACTAAGTTTTCAGATAGATACTTACAACACTAGAAAAAGCGATTTGGCTGAAAACTATACAATAGCCTATCTCCACCGGACATTTCTGAACAAAAACTCTAAAATCGAAAAACAGTCGCTCAATCAGAACCAAACCCTCGATTTGGTGAAATGCGTGAAGTTTTAAACCACAATATTGTACATCGAGTGAAACACTTTAGCAACAACTCAATAATTTGTGGGGTTTGAACAACATACAATGAATCAAAACTGTAGGGCTTTTAGAAGAAAAAAAGTGTTCTAGAAATCCCGGCCTAGGCGGAGCTCGACCGTTCCGATTAAGGCTGCAGTAATTCACGAGGAGTCAATTACAACCTTTTAAATGCATCTTCAATGTTTTTAAATTTACAGACCGAGTCGTTCTATATCTTTTTTTATCTACAAAATATTCAATACTTTAGAACCTTGAGAAAATAAAACAATTACCAGTAAGAACAATTGCTATGACATCATTCCTTCTCATTGCCTCAGTAAGTTTCTCCTTCAATCCATCAAATACTGCAACCAGAAACAAATTCAATCAGAAAAAACACATAAATTTCAATTCAATCACGTGACGTCATTTCCGAAAGCTGCTTACTGGTAAGGGAGAGAGCATTGACGGGAGGGTTAGATATGGTGACGATCGCGACGCCGTCGTCTCCGACCTCCATGGTCACTGTACCTTCTTGCTTCATATTTCCTCTTATTTTTTCTTTCTTCTTTGCCTAAAAAAATTGGGAATAGTTGGCGAATTTCTATTTATGAACCATTTTATAACTATTTTAAAATTCGGCGATTTCAACATAAAAAAATAAATAAATTAAATTATTATACATTAAAATTTATTACTGTATTAAGGAATATGGTATATTAATTTTTAGCCTTAACTACATTTTGCAACCTCATATTTACAGATTTTACACTTTACAACTTAATCGAAATTTTGTTGATGTTATTAGAGTTTTACATTTGCACGAGTCCTAGGCTCTGATACCAATTGAAGATTTTCGATGCCTATTCAATCGCTCGATTACCTCGTTCGTGTGTGCAGAAGCGTGTAAAACGAGTAAACATAAACATATATACAAGATTTAGGCACACAATATATGAATAGACATGTTTATATATATATATATAGGGATTAACGAGAACACTTAAAACCGGAGTAGCTAGCGTGACTCGTTGATGATGAAGGGACCGATGTTGAATCGTCTTGAACCACCTCGAATCCTCGATGGATCAGCCACGAAATACCTCTCTTCGGGATGACCTCGTCACGCGCATCTCGATCGCCCGAATGTTGAAGCCGCACAAATGGCCCGACCTCTACGTGTTGCACACGAACCCGGATGATAACTTGCTTGCTTGAGTTGGTTCTCCAAGAACAACTTCTTATATCTCTATTTGATGTGAATTTCCTGGGTAAGACTAAAGTAATATGAAATTCAGATTTTTCTTCACTTTATTTATGGTTTTCAATTTACCAATTAACCCCTTATAACCCCAATCATAATGTGCATAATAATGCACAAGTAATGGTGGTTAATGAGGAGTTCAAAGGTTATTGCCACATGTTCATGTCACAATGTCTACCTTGCGTGGCATGCCATGTCACTATATGTGACATGCATTCCATGCAAGTCATGCATCTCATGCATGTATATAAATCCAGGTAAATATTGATTCTAAATCAATATAATTAACAAGCAACATACATCATTATCGAGTGTGTGATATTGTAGGTATGATTATCGATCAATATTATATTGCTCTCAGCAATAACCAATATTATCTATTAATTATTTAATATCCAAAAAGACGACTTTATGACTTTATCGATTGCATGCGTAAGATTTGAAGGACACAACCCAACATTTCACTCACCACAACTTATTTTTTTCTATTTGAACTTGAGTAATTTTAATTTTATTATTGGAAGAAAATATAGTTTGTTTAATTTATGTTTTTTTATTTTATAATTATTAATTGAAGTATTTTAATAATTTAATATTATCTTATATTCTATTTATTTTAAAATAATTAAAATCAATAATATTAATAATTATTTAATAATAATAAATTAGAAAATGAAATTGAGTGATATTATAGTTTGTGGATGAAGTATCAAAAACTGAAAATTTAAATTGAGCAGTAAATTGATGCGTAGAAGAGAGTGAAATTGTCGAGGGTTGTTAGCTCAGTTGGTTGAGCATTCGACTTGAGAATTGTAAGGTCCAAGGTTAGAATCCAAGACATGTGTATGTGTGAGTATTTAAATATATGCAATTGACCTAAACCAAAAAAAAAAAAGTGAAATTAATAATTTATTAAAAAATTGGTTTGATGGTAATATATGTGTTAACTCAAAACTCCTATGTGGAAATTGAGACAAAAAATTAATTTAAAGGAATTGATTTAACTCTTTTTAGTTAATGTTTTTTTTTTAAAAACTTTCATCAATTCGGTGGAGCATTCTTATAACTATAACTCTTTTCAGTTAATGTTTTTTTTAAAAGCTTTCATCAATTATGTGGAGTATTCTTAACTCTTACTAAATCAAATGATATAGTCAAATATATTATTTTACACCAAATGAATCAAATAACATTGTTTTACACCAAATCATATAATCAAATTTATATTCAAATAGTTATAAAATCATAAAAAAAAACATGTAACATAATATAATTTACAACATTGAAAGAGTTTAATACATCATAGTAATAGTTAAGTATTACGTAATAATACTTAAGATATCATCCTTCACGTTCTCATTTATATCCTTCGGCACCGCAAGAACTCTCGCCTATCCCCTAAAAGATAGCTTTTAGGTGGGTACGGTTGTTAGGCCCGTTAATTAGGGAAAACCTTTTAATCGATAACCTACTCTCGTTGCGCCTATGCCCTAAAAGATAGGTGGGTCCGGTTTTAGGTGGGTACGGTTGTTAGGCCCGTTAGGGAAAACCTTTTAATCGATAACCTACTCTCGTTGCGCCTATGCCCTAAAAGATAGGTGGGTCCGGTTGTTAGGCCCGTTAATTAGGGAAAACCTTTAATCGATAACACTCTGGTCGCTGTCATTCGTGGATAGTTCATAAAACCTCGAAGATAGTTCATAAAACCTCGAATCAGCGGCTTTAAAGCCGATCAAGTAAGCGTTAGCAAGTAATATGAGAACGCATTGTATCATACCATGTGTCAGCAACGTGATTCATAAAAAATAGAGAACAATATTCATATACTTTCACTTACCACGATTTATTTTTTCTACTTTTTGAGTGATTTTAATTTTATTATTGGAAATGTAGTTTATTTAATTTATGTTTTTTTATTTATAATTATTAATTGAAGTATTTTAATAATTTAATATTATCTTATATTCTATTTATTTTAAAATAATTAAAATCAATAATATTAATAATTATTTATTAATAATAATAATAATAATAAATTAGAAATTGAAATTGAGTGATATTATAGGTTGTGGATGAAGTATAAAAATTGAAAAGTTAAATAGAGAAGTAAATTGATGAAAGAGTGAAATAAATAATTTATTAAAAAATTGGGTTGATGGGAGTTTTGATAAACAAAGTCTAAAGGCAATAGTTTATAACTCATTTAGTTAATATTTTTTTTAAAAGCTTTAATCAATTATGTGGAGCATTCTTTTAACTCTTACTAATTAAAATATAATCAAATATATTATTTTACACCCCAAATGAATCAAATAATATTTTTTACACCAAATGATATAATCAAATTAATGTTAAAATAGTTATAAAATTATGAAAAAACATGTAACATAATATAATTTACAACATTGAAAGAGTTGTAACACACTAACACGTAATAGTAATATCTTAATTATGTACTAATATGTACCATACATTTATAAGTTAACCAATAAAAAAAAGGACACTTCATTCTTGTACCATATTACAACCTTAATTAGTCGTTAACCTATTGAATAAAAGATGACCTCATATAGCATGTCTCTTATTAATATTTTATAAAATGTTTTTATATAATTATGAGGTTAAAATTAAATTAAACAATTTAAAACAAAATATATATATATATATATATATATATATATATATATATATATATATATACTTGATTAATTTAATTAAATAATACAAATAATAATACATTTATTTAAAACATTATTTTAGAGTTGGTTGATAAATTATTTTATAAAACAAAATATTCATGTTTATATATTTTTTTTAAACATCAATTAATTTATTTCACATCATTTTTATTTTATCTCATTTAATATTATAAGAAAATAATTTCATATAAATTATGAAAATATATAATAAATTAAATTTTGAACATATTTAATTTTTAAAATATATTATAGTGTTATAGTTTTATAGTACAATAATTTTAATCAAGTCAGTACTCTCAATAACACTATGGAGTTATTTATTTTATAATTGAGTTTGACTTATATATTAGAAATATTCCATCGATTTCAATTATAATTATATGAAAAGAGCATAGATCATTTGTTGATTAAAGTGAATTCAAAAAAAGTTTATAGGAAAAGAGCATAGATCATTTGTTGATCAAAGTGAATTCAACAAAAGTTTATAGGGACTGAGGGACCAACCTCAATTTTAAGAGAAAATGTTCCAAAGACAAATGATTTCGTAACTTATTGGTGAAACAGTTCGTGGAGCATTGAACATTTTTTGTTCTATGAGATATTATTGTATCAATTATATCAGCGAAAGCATAAGCATGTGAGGTTATTGTGGAACCTGATAGGCTTACACACAAAGTGTATTGACTTTTCAATACAATTTAAATTAATTTTTGATACTTGAAATTTATTTGTTTAATTATTTTTCTTTTTTATTTTTTATTTTTTATTTTTTATTTTTTCTCATGTGCTCAAAGTAATGGAAGCAGTTATAGATTTAGTCATTTTCTTTGCGGAAAGAGTTTTATATTTTGAAAAAAAAAATGTTTTTAAATAATTTAATTAAATATATATAAATATAATAAAAAAACTTAATTTTTTTTGCGGAAATTGTAATTTTTTATTTTAAAATTTTTTATTTTTAAATAATTTAATTAAATATATAGAGTAAATATAAATTTTTTTGCGTAAAGAAAAATAATAACTTTATTTTTAAATATATATAGTGAAAAAAATTTATTTTAAATATTTAAATATATATAGTGAATATAATCTTAAAAAATTTATTTTTTTGCGTAAAAAAAATTATTTTGAAAAAAATTATATTTAAATAATTTAATTAAATATAATATAATCTTAAAACTTGTAATTTTTTTGCAAAATAGTTTAGTTTTTTAGTTAGAAAAAATTGTTTTAAAATAATTTAATTAAATATATACTTTGAATATAATCTTATAAACTGTATTCTAATATTTTCTTTAGAAAAAATAATGAAAATAAATTTTAAACTTCCATTAGTAAACAATTTCGACTTAAATATTCTGCATGTTTCGGGTTTAAACTTTGAACCTTACCGTCCTCAATTCAAGTGAGCTTTTAATTTAGTTTACAAGAAAGTATTTCAAATTTTGAAATGAATAGTTTAATTATTTTTTTGTTTTCATTTGTAATTTCATTTTTCAATATCTATAAATTAGATTTTAATCAAATAATTACTATAATTTAATTTATTATTATTTAATTAAAAAATATAAATGTATTTATTTTTCAAATAGATTTATCTTTTGAAAACTTTGCATATTTAGCATGTGTGTCTATTAGATAAGCAATACATATATCATGCAACTATTAGATAAGTGTATTGGATTGTGATTTAATAAGATTAAGATTTTTTTTGCATATGTATCTGTTAGTAGGTCGCATATTTCAATGTGTGTCTATTAGAGGAAGGGTGTATTGAATTATAATTTCATAAGATTTTTTTTGGCATGTGCATCAACTAGAGATCTATTAGAAGGGTGTGTTGGATTATGATTTCAAATTTTTTTTTTTTGAAACTTAAAAAAGTTAGAAGGGTGTGTTGGATTATGATTTCAAATTTTTTTTTTTGAAACTTAAAAAAGTTCTTGAATTTAAAAAGTCGGACTCTATGCAAATTTTAACTGATTTTTTAATTGATGTAATATATGAATTTTCATTATGTAAAAAAATTTATTAATTTAAGTGAACTTCAATACACTCACTTATTGATTCAAATTAATATGAGTATATAAAAATAATTATATTATTTAGAAAATACAAAAAATATATTATTATTATTTATTATTATTATTATTATCATTTTCATTTTTATTACTTTATACTTGACTTCATTTTTTACATACATTAACGATACTCGTTTTTCATGTATCAACTTTCGTTATTTGTTAAATTACAATTTTTTCTTTTTATTGTTGAGATTTTTTAATTTTTTTCTACTAAATATTAAAAAATACACAATTGTAAATAAATAGTTATAAATAATTTTTTTAATTAAATTAAATATTAATACTAATAATATTAAGAAGTATTTAAGGAAAGGGGTAATTTGATTTATTAATTTAGATTTCAAGCTTAATAAAATAAACTTTATAATTAAGGGTAGTTTTCTTTAACCGTTTTTATTAATAGGGGTAATATTAATTTTATAATTATAAGAAAAAGTACTATTAATTACTATAATACCTTTAATATAACTATCCACCATGTATAATAAACAAGGGTAATTTTGTAACATTACTCAAATTTATAATTAAGAAAAACTAATATCCTAAATTAAATACTAACTTTGAAAATTACCATTTTAAAAAAATTACACTAATATTAATTTATAATATTTTGATTTATTGTTAAACAAGTCCTTATATATTAATAAACAAAAAAATAATTTATTATAAATATTATCTATAAATAATTATTTAAAAAAATATATGATTAGTCTAATTTTTCTAAATAAAATTTTGATTATTTGTCTAAAAACTATTTTAATACTATGCAATGCAAACTTTTGCAATAATTACGATAGAAATTAGATATTAAAATAAAAATAATTATTATTACAAAGTGACACATGTCATATTTTGGTGAAAAGTGTATAAAAGATTTCTTACCAATAATATTATTACAAAATGCCACGTGTCATGTTTTAATAGGAAATGTATCAAAAATTCGTTACACTTTATGTATATATAGCCTTTTCCGGTTATTGTTCTAGATCCCTATTAATTCGTTGAGAGATCGAATATAAAGCTGAGCATCTTTAATCTTTAATCTCTAGTGGATATTTTTTGGAAACTTGAGACCAAAAATTAATCTGATTAAAGCACTAATCTCGTACTCTGATATTATAAGTGCACAACTTCATTTAGTTAATGTTTTTTTTTTTCAAGAAACTTTTATCAATTACTTGGACCACATATTGATCTTCTTATCAAATAATATCAAATAATATTGTTTTACACCAAATGATATATAATTAAATTTATGTTCAAATAGTTATACAATCATAATGATCGCATTTGGTCCTATCTGAATTTAATTTTCATTAAAAAATCAAGCAATACTTCAAAGCAGTCAACTTCTCCTGATTCCCAAGTCCCCGCAAAAAAATTTAATTCCGTGGGGTTAACCCCAACTCCATCACCATTACATTCATTACAAGTGGTTGATGATTATCCAAACGAATCAAACCCTGTTGCGGATCCGGTTCAGAATGACCATGGATAAACTTGATTAATCGTTGATACATAGCCGGACTTTGTGATACCCAAATCTTCTTGTTGAAACGTCGTGCAAAGTCATTAGTCCTCCCAGCAATAAATTGTGCCAGCAACTTCTGTTGACCTGCCAGAATTTGATTCAAAAGGTTTTGACCTTGCAGAAGTTGATTGTGAAGGTTTTGAACTTGATTGCAAGGGCCTGAAATTGATTCTTATTTCCAACTCCGACGTCAGCCCATCTATTATTTGTGTTTAAAATGGGGAACACCCTTTAAATAAAAGTGAAAACGGGTGAAAGTGTCAAAGAGCCGAAAAACGAGATGGAACAGTTCGAATTTGTTGGAAAGTTTTTTTTGCCACGAACGTTCGTTCTGTGAGGTAGCCGCCGCCGGGCCCTCAATTGCAGAAAAATGTGTTAATGTCATCGAGTGGTTGCTCTACCGAGTAGCGAGCGATTAGTCTGCTCGTCAGCTTTCTTACTCTTTTTTAAATATTTCCTGCTCCCTTTTACACCTCTATACTTCACAATGTTGAATTATGACTCGAATCGAAACGCAAAAGAGGATAAAATCGCCGAAGGAGGAATCAGCGGGCGCTGGTCATGGGCAGTGACCGTTGTCGGGTCATCGGCGGACACTGAAAGTGAGAAAATTGGTACATAACATCGAGATGCGGAACGAGCCTAAAACAGCGGGCGCTGTTTGTAAACACACAAGCCCAAAACAGCGGGCGCTGTTTGTAAACAGACAAGCCCAAAACAGCGGGCACTGTTTGTAAACGGCGATGTTTATAGGTGAACAGAGGGCGTTGTTTTCGTTCTGTAAGCATTGTTCTAAAAATTCCCGCCTAGCTCCGATTAATCCCCGCCTAGGCTCTAGGCTGTACTCGACCGCCTCAATTTTTGGCTCTAGGCCCTTAACCCATTTAAGCGTCGCCTAATCCCGCCCAGACCCGCCTAAACCCGCTTTGGGCCGCCTAAGTTCAATTAATTTCGTCTTACTTAGACGTATCTCGAACAGATTTAACTAAACAATCAAATTAGATGCAAATCTTGATAAATCAAATAAATGATATTATGATAAATTTTGAGGTACGAGACCAAAATTAAAAAAAAAACATATTAAATATATATAATGAAATGATCAAATTTTAAATTTACAAACTATTTTGATTATTTTACTATGTTAAACTTATGATTAATACTATATTTAGATTATTTATTGATTATTTTGTTCAAAATATTGATTTATTATGCATAAAAATATTTTTAAAATATAATAATAATTAATTAAATATAAAACGATTAATCTCCGCCTAGTCCCCGATTAATCTCTCTAGGCGCTAGACCCCTAGTCACCGCCCGACTATCGCCTAGCTCCTTTTAGAACCTTGTCTGTAAGCGAATTTTCGCAGCTTTAATTTATTCGCGATTTATTTTTGCATAGGTTTATTTGTTTAATTAGGGAATTAAAATTATATTGAATATAATTATATATCTTACCATTTTAGGAGTCATAAATTAAGAAATGATTTATTTCTAATCCTAATTGTTTCTAATTTGATAGAGTAAATTATCGTAAGCCTCAACAATATAGTAAATTTTCCTTCTTTCGTGGTTTTTTCACGTATTTTAGGTTTTCACGTAAATTTTCAGTGTTTTGGATTTACACGTAAATTTGTGTCTTTTTTTTTTTTTTTTTATCTTTTTCTTCGAATCTCATATATATTTCGAGAATCGTAAACGATTTAGTTTCAATATCGCAACAAGTGATATTAAAACATCGTAAAAAGCATAACACACAATATACCAAAATATGATCAATCTCTCCCGATCACATAAATCCATCAAACCGCACAAAATCATTGAGCCAAATGCACAAAACGACACGACAATACTCAAACACACACAAAATAAACACAAAAGGATACACAAAAACATAGTTATATATAGCTAGCAATTCTTTTCGGAGAACCTATATCTTGCACCTTGGGTATAAGATGTGCATCTTAGTCCAGCCCACCATATAAAAAAAAACCAACTCTAATCCAGCCCAATATCATTGATTACGTCACTGAATATTTCATGCTCCAATACACTTCATACTTCTTTCACTATTCACCGCTTCAACGATTCCACCGCTTCAAACTCGATAATTTTCCCTCGTCCGTTCCACCGCACTCCGGCATCGCTCGCCGTCAAACCGCAGCCCGTTCCACCGCACTCCGGCATGGCTCGCCGTCAAACCGCAGCTATTCTCCACGCGCTCGCTCCGGCTCAGATTAGTTTCTTCCTCAAGGCCTCCAAGCTTCCCGTCGATGGTGAATAACGAAATTGGAGTTCGAATCAACCGTAACTACGTCGGGATTTCAACAGTGTTTATCTGAAGGCCAGCTGCGCGATTTGTCTGATAACCCTAGGTAATTCCTTTTTGATATTTGATGAAATTTTTAACAAGGATTTGTTCTGATAACCCTAAGTAATATTTTAATTAATTGATAATGAGCTATTGTATCAGATGTATAGTCATTGCCTCTTCCATAAGTCATACTGTATTTCTTTGTGTGAAAAAGTGAAGTATATGCTGTTGCATAATTAACATGCCTCTTCCATAAGCCGTACTGTATTTCTTTGTGTGAAAAAGTGAAGTATATGTTGCTGCATAATTAAAATGACACTGTCTTCTTGTTTACTCACCTCCCAACAAATGTTTCTTTATCAAGCTAATTTATCAACTTGATTTGTTCATTTCGATGTTTACGGAAAGTGGGCGTAAATTGATTGTTGGATTTGCAAACTTGGCTTCTGTCAAGTAGTAACGAGACAGTAAATGAAATTTGCCTTGTATTCGAAAGTGTTTTTTACTAAAATAATAAGCTTTACTGAACTACTGATGACAGAATATTTCTTGTCTTGTATCACTACACGAAGAAAAATGAGATCACTTATAATGGACCTGTTTGGTAAGGTTTCGTGTCTGCTATAAGAGGGTTTCATGATCATTTGTTGTGGTGAGATGAGTATCAGGCTACACAAAGTCTCAATTTAGGATACACATGCACATAATATATCCTCTTTTAATTCTTTGATTAGTAACTATATGTTTATTGAAATGTGAGTGACATATTTAATATATGAATGTTTGTTAGTATAAATGATTAAGATGAGTAGGTCTTGCTAAGAATCCCACCACTGCATGACAGTATGTTATTATGTCTCAATATATCGTATTTGGTGATTCGTGGTTTTGCAAATGCCTTTTGATCGACATATATGGACGGAGGCAATCACGAGTATATATAATGTTTCAGTAGTTGTTTTATATGTTTATAGTTTAAAATCAGTACAATAGTTGTTTGGATAGGATGAGAAACATAAGTTACATGACATGTTATGATCACAAGACCCCTCGATTCATCGCTAATCATCAAAGTAATTGTGTTATATGTATCAAAGTATTTTCCCTTTGTATAGTCCATGTAATTTAGCCTGAACTTTCAATTTGTTTTCTTCTTCAGCTAATTACATTTGAAGTTGTAAGATGAATCCATCCAAAGAAAATCAGAAGAGGGTAAAATTCCGAACTTACTCATACTTCATAACCATAGTATGTCATCTTTCATTAAAAGACAACTAATACTTCAAAATTGTTTATTTTTCTAAATAATACACATTCAGAAAGGTAGAGCGTAGGTTCCCAATCTGCTCAAATTGGACTCCGGAACTGATAAAAGAAAGACTTGAAGAAGAGACACACGATAAAGGGTTTGAGACACGAAAGATATAGTCAAGATTGAGAAGACAAGATGAAGAAGAGAATGTGGACTGCCTTGCTCCACCATTGTTTCAAAAGAAAAAGGTATAATTTTTTTCATATTTCATATATTTCAGTATATAAATTTTCATACTTCATATATGAATATGTCATACTTCATATATGAATATGTCATACTTCATATATAAACATTTTATACTTTATATATGTCATAATAGTGAACAATTCAGCTTTCATGAAAAATGTTTGTGTCGAGGCATTTAAAGATACGTTGGTGAAAATGCCATGGAGATCCAAGAAAAATTATACAGATTGTGGAATCTATTGTATATATGCGCCATCTTGAGACGTACAAGGGGGAAGGTGATAATTGGAACAGCGGGTTCAAGAATGATAAGGTAATATAACAGTGTATTCAATTATTATTGTTTCATACTTAATACAACACACTTTTTTATAACTATTGTTTTTATTTTTTGCAGGACGCTGTTTTCTTGAAGGAACTACGAGCTAAATATGCAGCATCAATAATATTGATGGAATGTAATGAAGTAAAAACTGAAGTGCTGGACAAAGCTAAAAGTTTTACACGAGTTTTTGATGTTGATGAAACTGATTGATATATTGTAGATGATATATTGTACATGAAACTGAAGTGTTGTATGTTAGTTTATTTTTGATATATTTGATTTCTGGATAAGTGATTGGTGTATGTTGTTTAGTGAATGAATGATAAATTGTGTATGATTGGTGTGTAGATGATTCAGATAGTCCTGTAAAAGTACTTAATTACTTGACTGTTTGTTCAAAAGTAAAATGAAGGTTAATATTATGCAAATTGAAGTATTAAACTTTTTAAAATGAAGTCTAAACTATAAACAGTGAAAAATCACACTTTTCAGAAATTGTATGAATATTTTATATGAAAAATCATATAAAATATGTCACAATATGTCATACTTTATATGAAGAATCCCACTTTTCATAAATTGTATGAATATTTTATATGAAGAATCATATAAAATATGTCACAATATGTCATACTTTATATCTGTACCATATCATCTTTCCTAATCAATAGCGTTCATATGTCATACTTTATATTTGTACCATATCATCTTTCCTAATAAATAGCGTTCATCATTCATTTATAAAGATTGAAAACAGTGCTTGTTCAATGACTATGTTTATTTGCCAAATTGTACACAATATGTCATACTTCGTATTTCTACAATATCATCTTTCATAATAAATAGAGTTCGTCCTTTATTTTTAAAGATTGAAAACAGTGCTTGTTCAATGACTTTGTCTATTTGCCAAATTGTATACAATATGTCATACCTCATATATGTACAATATCATCTTCATAATTAATAGAATTCATCCTTCATTTTTAAATATTAAAAATATTGCTAGTTAAATGACTATGTCTATTTACCAAATTGTACACAATATTAAAAAAAATTACCTAAAGATAAGTGTATATACGAGTGCAAGAAAAGATGCTTTTACAAGAGGGTCATCCCAGAGCCTTAGTCGTTCAAAATTTTTAGCAGTCAAAGTTAAAGGGAGTAGAAGTTCCTGGAAAGGTAAATAATGAATGACATTTAAATAAATAAGAGGTAAACATGAGAAATAACCTAGCCAACCTCGAGTATCTTAACCTCGGTACTAACTCATTTGGAGGGCCATTGTCCGAAAACTTCACCAAACTATCAAACTTGAAGGAACTCCGATTAATAAAAAATCCATTCTCTGGAAATATACCATTTGCTTTAGATCAGCAGCGGCGGGAATTTCCCGAGCTTATGTTCAAGAAGAGCTTGGAATGGTGTCACACACATTTCGTCGAACACTTATCGGGCAATGCCCGAGGAGACCTACGTCCACAAATCGATTGGCTCGACGGAGACACCAAAAACGTGAAAAAGGGGCAGGCCGAGGCCTCCGTCGTGGTCTTCGAGAAATCCATAGTCCGGCCGAAAGACGTCGGGGTGCTTGTGCTCAACTGCATACTCTTTAACCCGACGTCGTCGCTCTCTCCGCCATGGTAATTAACTACTACAAGATGCGGGGGAGCATTCTAAGCTTCAATTTGGGGGGATGGGCTGAAGCGCGGGGTGATCGCCATTGATTTGGCACATGGCGTGTTGCTGGAAAACCCTAGCAATTATGCTACTGTGAACGACGCGGTTAATCGCGGAATCGAAGACACGGACGCGAACGTGCAACGGTGAAGACGGTGGATAGAAGGTGTACGACGAACGCGGAAACATAGAAGACGTAGAAGGGGGGAGAAAATCGCACTGCCAGAAGAGTGAGAGTTGAGAGAGAGGGAACTGTGAGAGGAGAAACGATGAAAAAAAAAGAAAAAAAAAGTTAATTTTGACCGATTGTTTTATAAAATTGACCAGGTGTAAGATGTGCATCTTAGATTGAGGTGCAAGATATAAATTGCCCACTCAACCCGAGTGTGCTAATTTTCGACCAATATCAACAACGATGACGACAATCACAATATAATAAAACTTTAATATTCATTATGGGTTAACAGAGTATTAAATTTTCCAAAACTCAATATCAAATGACTATGACTCTACACATAAAACAAATCAGTTTAAGAAATAATCACAAATTCCTTTAAGTCAATGCTAGCATGTTTTCCTCCTAAGGAAAAATTACCTACTGAATAGTGTACTGCTATCTTCATTGAGAAATAGCGTAGTTCTGAATTAAAGTGAAAATCAATCACCATTACTTTTGTAAATTGGGTTAATTCATTTATATTTATTTATATTTAGTAGTAGTATTTATAATAATAAGTTAAGTTATAGTATTAATTAATAAAAAAATTATTGAACTATCTTTAAAATATAAATTAATTATTTAAATTATTTCATCCATTAATTTTAAAAATAATCTACAAAATATAAATTAATTATTTAAATTATTTTATACTGTAAGTTAGATCAATATGATAGTGTCGAATGAGATGTAGTTTAACCATAAAAAATAATAATCATTTTTCCATTCAATCTCAGTCAAGACTTAAAGGAATTGTATACTTATATATGCAATGCGTACTGACTCCAGTTTTGTAATAAAGACCATCGAAAATTTTCCAACTACTCATTTTCTTCTAACATACAGTAGCCCGAACATTAAACGCTATGAACACCTAACCTCACAAGTCTCTGTTTCGATGGTAATGATTCTATATGCTGCAATTCACTTTAAAATATCTGTGTTTTTTCTATACAAGTTTGAGTCATCAATCTATAATGGCTTTGAGGCTTGCTATCTTACCACTTCTCCAGAAAATACTGAAAATTATTATCAGAAAATACTGAAAATTATTATTGAAAAAAATTTAAAACATATTTTTGAGTTTTGTATTAGTCTTAATACTAATATAATGGATAATTTACTAACAGCTTAATTAAAAAAAGTTTTTTTTTTTATATTTTTTAGTTATAATTATTAATAATTATCTAAAAGAATATTATGAGTTATCATAATTAACAAATATATATGTGTAAAATATGAAAAGATTGAATCCGGCAGGGGCGGATACAGTAAGGAGGTTCTGGGGGCTTAAGCCCCCACTGGATTTTTTATTTTTTATTTTTTATAAGTAATATTTATATAAATTTGATCAATATTAATGATAAGCCCCCAAAGGAATGCGATAGAATTATTAATGAATAGAGGCTGATTATTAGGATTAATAAATTTAATCAATAAAATCATTAATGTGTAAGGATAAATTGCTTAATAATAAATAATCAGATTCATTATTTTCCGTGTTCCTTAAATTTATATTATTATATATAATATTTTTAGATTAACTTTACAAAATATATTACAATCCCTAACTCAGTGCTTCCCTAAATTTAAGTTATTATATTAATTTTTTTAAATATTTTTAGATTAGCTCTACAAAATACTGTACAATCCATAACTCAATCAACACAAATTTTATTGAATATAATTAGACTTTAAAAATTTTATATATGAATAAATTTTGAACAAAAATTAAATATTTAATGATATATTTATTCTTTAAATAAATCTAAAATAAAACTAAAATTATACAGTATAAATGTAAAAACAAATAATCTTTTTTAAATTTTTTATGTATATAATAGAACTTTATTTAAAAAAATCCTAAAAAAGTTATTTTTTAATACTATTTAATAAAATTATTCTATATATATATATATATATATATATATATATATATATATATATATATTTATTAGCAAAGCCCCCACTGGAAAAAATTTCTGGCTCCGCCACTGGAATCCGGATCCTCTTTTCATTATTTTTTTCCTAATATTTCCTAATAAAAGAATCCTAAACTTTTATTATTTTTAACTGTTAAGATTTTTCATAATATTGATTTTTTTAAAATAAAATTTGTCTCTCATAATAATAAGTGTTTTTTCATTCTGATAATTAGACATATTCGACACTAAACATTTCACGGTACCATCCTCTCTGTCCATAGCCCCTCAACACCATCTTGTTATAAATCCATATATCTTCAAACATATTCTCCCTCTCATGTAGTAACCAAAAATCAAAATAGTAAAGGGACATTTTCAAAAAAGGTAATTATCTTACTAAATATTATAACGTAATCTTAATTTTTGGTCTAATTATAAAAAAGAAGGAATTTCCCAATCAACCCTTTTAATGGTTTAAACTACTTATTACATTTAACCAAATACGTAGTAGTACTATTTACTTAAATAATTTAAATTAATGAAAAAACCTAATCTCACTATTCAAACCAAATCTCAAAACTATATAAAACACTCTACCTCATTACAAGACATAGATCTGAGTTGAAATTGTGCAGTAGAAAAACCCTCGCACCCACAAATTTCACTCAAACGTTTGAACGGGTTCGAAAATTATAAGCAGTTGGTTTGAGTCAGACGACGCAGAAGAAATCAAGATGGAGGTCAGATAATTGGTGGCTGTTATAGGCTTTGAGTCAATCTCTTCAAATTAGGTATGATTTCACAATAGACGTTTTTCGTAGTTTCTGATGGAAATTGTTCACATTCAATGATTTTCCCTTATCACTCGACTTTACCTTTGTCAATTGGGAATCAAATTTTTTGTGGACCGGTGATTCAACCTAGAACTGAAATTCCACGTTTTTGTTTGTTTTTAAGCTTTTCCACTTTTCTTTGCCACTTTTGTTTGTTTATAAACGTGGCTTATTGTAGTAGTAGCATTGTGTAGTTGATTGGTTTATTTTGTGTTAATAAGCAATGATGATTTTGATAATAGTATTTGTAGATACTACACCAGATGCTCATGAATGGAGGTAACTGTACAAATTATTGAAATGCTTGATAGTTGCCTAAATATGTATTTGTGTTTGCATGAAATTGGCTTTCACTAAACTGACTTTATTATCATTGAATTTCCATGGATTTGTTCTTGGTGTTAAATTGCCTAAAAATGCTCGTTTGAATCTAATAGATACACTGCATGATTCAGTGTAGTGTAGTTAGTAGGTCAAACTACATAATATATTTGAATGTCAATGAAGCATTATTCACAGTTTATCGCGCATATTATATATTATAAACCAATATTTATCGTACACTGCATATGTTTAGACAGTGTATTTGCTAGGTCAATATTTATCAATAGGACTACCAGAATACGACCTTATATTGGAGTAGTGTAATAGTGTAATTTCAAATTAAAAAAGCTATATAGATCAAATCTGGGAAGTGTATTCTTTAGTGTAAAAAAAATACTATGTATTAATAATCAACACTATAATAAACACTACTATCTGTGTAATTTTGCAACACGAAAATATGGAGAGTGTAATATGTAGTTCAGAAATATATTCTCAGTTATATACACTGTAAGTTTTTGTTGGGATATGTCCTTCGATCCTACGTGTGCAATCGATAAAGTCATAAGGTCTTCTATGGATGTTAAATGATTATTCGATAATATTAATTGTTGGGAACAATATAATATTGATCGATAAAATCATACCTACAGGGTCAGACACGAGCTCGATATTGATATACATTGCTTGATAAATATATTGATTTAGAATCAATATTTACGTGGATTTAATACACATGCATGGGATGCATGGCTTGCATGGATGCATGTCACATAGTGTGACATGGCATGCCACACAAGCAAGTGGGACCACATACAATGCATAGTGGCATGTGTATGTGGCATGACCTTTCACCTCCTTTGTAACCCCTTTTGCATGTTAATGGTGCATTATGATGCCCATTATTTTGTAGGTTACAAAGGGGAGTAATGTGGTGAATAATGAGGCCATTATATGGATGAAAATCAGATTTTCATCACATCACAACATTAGCCATGAAATTCCACTCAAATAGAGAGAAAATAGGTGATCTTGGAGATCAATTCTCAAGCAAGCAAGGTGTTCATTATCCGGGTTCGTGTGCAACACGTAGAGGCTGGGCCATTTGTGCGGCTTCAACATCCGGACGATCCAAAGGAGTGACGAGGTCATTCACAAGGAGAGCTTCAAGTTGCTGATCCATTAAGGTGGTTCAATCGACTCAACACCACCTTAATCAACATCAACGAATCCATTCATTATCAAATGTAAGAATTCGTTGCTATCTCTCTCTCTCTCTCTCTCTCTATATATATATATATATATATATATATATATATATATATATATATATATATATATATATATATATATATATATATATATAAATATTTGTGTCTATACATATTTGTGTGCACTAAAATCATGGCATAGTAGATCTATCGGTTTACACGCTTCCGCACACACGCTATATCGATCGGATCGGTATACCGGTACCTTCAATTGGTATCAGAGCCTAGGGCTCGTGCACACTTTTGTGTTGGACACAAGAAGTTTAAATCAACATAATTTGATTATATGTTTATTGTGATTAGATATAAGGCCGGCCACCGTTAGTGGTCGGGTGAATGAAATTGTCGTTTTTTACGTACGATTGGCCATAGTTTTGGAGGGCTGCGTCCCTTGGAATCTTTTGTAATAGATAGGTTTTTTCTATTCAAAAATGTATTGTTCAATGTGTAAGCAATGGATTAAATCCATGGATCGACATTGGATATCGGCTCTCCGGCGAAAACGAGAAGAAACGAAGCAAAACGAAGCAAAACGGGCAAAACCGGGGCTGTCAAAGAAAAACGACGACCGTCGTTTTTATTTGACGACCGTCGTTTTGGAAACGACGACCGTCGAAATGCTGATTTTGGGTCAGATTGGTTTTTACCCTTTCGGCGGGCGCCGTTTTGGAAACGGCGACCGCCGGTGGTGTTCGGCGACCGCCGTTTGTGAAACGGCGGGCGCCGTTCGTGGTTTTATGGGTACGGACTAATATTGACCTCAATCGGCGGGCGCGGAACTGAAATGGCGGGCACGGACCAGTCCAGAAGATGTCCAAGGCCTTTATTGTTGCTTTTATTCTTTTCTTTTAAGAGTTGTAAGGTTCTAGGGGCCTTTCGATTACGTATTTAATTGCTTTGCTAGTTATAGGATGTTTTATGTTATAAATGTTCAACTCACATATAAACACCTATGCATGCAAGTTCCCAAAATAATGAGTATAATGTCTTGTCCAAAACATCACACTCATGAAGCCCTCGATCATAAGTTGGTAGGTCCGCCTCAGCGGGGTACTACTTGTTATCTTGGGATAGTGGGAGTAAGGGTTAGACCCTTACACGTGAGTTTGGTTTTCTCATCGATAGATCCACTGCAGGCGTGGCTATCGAGACATGAGATAAGAATGTGATTCTTATAGACCGAGAATGACATTAGATGTCATTGACATGGGATGTCTACCTATCTTGGTTTTCTTAAGTGCGGACTCAGTCGGCTTAAGGATTCGCAAGATGAGGGTCTTGGGATCGTTTTGTTCAAGGGAACAACGATATTAGATATCGATAGAACAAAATGGAATAAATAAGTAACTTGTTAGACAACCTTATTTGTTTACCGCTTTGTGGATGTTTACATCTTTAGTTATCTTTCTTTTGTAGTTTATCATGTCAAATATCAACTCAATTCAACTTTGGTTCAATTCTTGATTGTGAAAAAATTGAACAACACAAATTTTCTTGATTGACAACGTAATTTGAGGATGGTCCTCAAATACGAATACAAAGAGAATGTGTTAGATTACCAATTCCTATGATATCATTGAACAACTCAATAGCATGTTCGGGGAACAGACTATGATTGAGCGGTTCGGTATGACCAGGGTCATCACTTCAGCTAGGCTGGAAAAATGGAAATCTATGGGATCACATGTGCAACAAATGATTGGATTATTTGCTTCAAGTGACCGCCTAGATTTTTCCTATGATGATTAGTTGGCTGAAGGTACCGGTATACCGATCCGATCGATATACCGTGTGTGCGGAAGCGTGTAAAGCAATAGATCTACTATGCCATGATCTTAGTGCACACTTAATGTGTATAAGAACACATATAAACATATATATATATACATATACACATCCAATATATATATATAAGGTTCAACGATTACTTACTTATGGTGACGAAGTGATTCGTTGATGTCGTTGAGGTGGTGTTGAGTCGATTGAACCACCTCAAATGGATCAGCCTCTCGAAGCTCTCCTTGTGAATGACCTCGTCACTCCTCTTGTCTAGATCGCCCGGATGTTGAAGCCGCACAAATGGCCCGGCCTCTACGTGTTGCACACGAACCCGGAATTGAACTTGCTTGCTTGTTCTTGAGTGATTCTCTAACTCTTTTTTCTCTTGTTGTGTGGAATTTCGTGGCTGATCAAAAGTGATGTGAAAACACATGTTTTCATCACTATATTGATCACCATTAACCTCCCTTGTAACCCCCACCTTAATGTGCATCATAATGCACAAGTAATGGTGGATAATGGGGAGGTGAAGGGTCATTTCCACATCACCATGCCAAATGGCATTAGATGTGGTCCCCTTGCTTGTTTGGCATGCCATGTCACACCATGTGACATGCATCCATGCAAGCCATGCATCTCATGCATGCCATGCATCCCATGCATGTGAAAATCCATACGTATTGATTCTAAATCAATATAACAAGCAACTTAATTCCGACTCGTGTGTGACCCTGTAGGTATGATATATCGATCAATATTATATTGTTCCCAACAATTAATATTATCGAATAATCATTTAACATCCATAGACGACCTTATGACTTTATCGATTGCACACGTAGGATCGAAGGACATATCCCAACAATCTCCCACTTGGCCTTCAGAGCCAGTGTGCTGCCAACTTCCTGTTGTCACTTTATGTCTAAGTTTGAACTTGAGGCAAGACTCGAGTCATCCTCAATCGGTTCAAACCTTTCTTGGACTATGAGACAGACTGTAAAACCAGATTTATCACTATGATAATTATCTGGACGTGGCCACGTATTTTCCACAGTATCGACTCTCCAAGTGGCCGGTAAGACATGTATCCCATTATAAAGAATGGAGGACAATCCCATCTTGTCAGTCCAAGCTCTCCCACTTGCTTCTTGATTAACCCAATAACAAGTTTTATAACCTCCTTTTACGAAAGGCGTTTACTTGTATCAAAGTACACCATTTCACAATGGAATTACTCTGGACTACTCAGGTCAGAGGAAATTGCTCGACAGTCAATGAAATAGTATTATGACTCGAAATCTTAAATACTATTCCAGTCGGGTCTGTTCGATCATTAGCTCCCAGCTAATATCTATGTAATTGTACTTGATGTCCCACATCACTAGCCTATGAAGCGGCGCTATAGTACACATTACAAACTAGTTCATTGTATTATCGGTTTGTCCGTACTCGATTATACGAACCAGGAACAACTATATGATTTAAGTATATCAGTTCAACCATTGGGACTTCATTATGGGGTAAGTCGAACTCATAACCCAATTGATATCACTTAATCATTTGGACAATTCATATAAATTAAACCATATTTATATGAAGAAACATGTATTATACATATGAGTGAATGTTTACCAAATCTCCAAAAGTATCTAATACAGTAATAGAAATCACAACCCATCTCTAAGATGTTTGATCTCTAATGCAGTTGTGAAAGCCTCAAGCTTAAACTGCTGGAGAGGTTTAGAAAGCGGGTTTGCAACCTTACCAAAAGTTGCAACTTTATTATCTCGATGTCTCCACAAAACTATCTCCCAGATAATGTGGAACTTCCTGAGCACCAGTTTTAGACTTGTGGTGCTTCCTAGCTCATTGTCTTGCGCGATAACTCTACTATAAATAGAGAATTATCGGATGGGCTAAGCTAGTTACGCCACCTAGTTCATTCAAGAACTTTCAAATCTTAACTGCCAACATTACTGCATCCAATGCAATACTGTGCTCAGCTTCTGTAGTTTAATCAGCTATATTGCATTGCATGGAACTATTCCAGCAAATTTTACCTCTAACCAGACAAAAGATATAACCAGATTAAAATCGGAAATTATCTTAGTCTGTTTTGAAGTTAGCAGTCAAACTGCTTGTTAATATCAACTCTTTTTGTCTTCCAAAGACAACAAAATATTCTTTAGTCCATCTAAGGTACATAAGCATACTCTTGGCCGCAGTCTAATGCGTCTCACCTGGGTTTCCTTGAAACCGAATCGTCATGCTCAAAGCATACAATACGTCCAGTCGTGTACATATCATGGCGTACATTATAGACCCTATTTCCGAAGCATAAGGAATGTTTTACATCCTCTTTTGCTTATCAAGTACCGTAGGGCCTTGCATCTTGCTAAGTGATGTGCCGTGACTCATTGGAATGAGACCCTTTCTGGCGTCTTTCATTCTGAACTTATCAAGCACCTTATCAATATAGGTCGCTTTACTAAGTCCAAACATCATTTTCGATCTGTTCCGACAGATCTTGATGCCCAATATGTACTGTGCTTCTCCAAGATCCTTTATTGAAAAACAATTTCCAAGCCATTCTTTAATAGAATTAAGCATAGAAACATTGTTTCCAATAAGGAGTATGTCATCGACATACAACACAATGTATACAACGTAACTCCCACTGTTCTTCTTGTAAAACAAGACTCTTCCGAGTTCCTCTGAAATCCAAAACCCAGTATGGATTCATTGAACTGAAGATTGCTACTCCGATATGCTTTGCTTTATTCCAGAAATGGAATTATAAGATTGCATAATTTCTCAGCCTTATTAGGATCGATAAAACTCTTTGGCTGTGTCAAAACACATTCTCTTCTAGAATCCAATTCAAGAAGTTAGTTTTAACATCCAATATTACCATAACTCATTATCAAGATGAGTAGCAATGGCTAAGATAATCTGAATGATTTAATCAAAGCAACTGGTGAAAGTTTTTCCACAATCCACCTCGTGAATAAAACTTTTACCATCAAACTTGCTTTGAAAACCCTAGGTTTTCCATCTGTCTGTTTAGATCTTAAAGATCTATTAGCATTCATTGGGTCTAACCCCGTGATCAAGTTCCAAACTTGATTATCAGATATTGATATCATCTCAGATTTCATGGCACCATGCCAATTTTCAGTAGCTGGACTCGTCATAGCTGGGAATTAGGTCGAAGGTTCACCGCTTTCCAAAAGCATGAATTCATATCTCTCATTGGTCACAATATCTAAGTATTTGAATAATAGAGATAGATTTATTTCTTTCGGACCTACGAGGGCTGGTATGGCTTCCAAAATCATAAGAATACTCTCAACCCAGTCTTGAGTATTCATCATTGGTTGTTTCACTTGAACCTCGTTCAAGACAACCGAGCTCCCACTGAATTTCTAGGAAAGATAACTCTTTTCAAGAAAATCACTATCTCGAGCAACAAAATATTGTTCTCAGATAGATCGTAGAAGTTGTACCCTCGAGTTTCTTATGGATACCATAAAAAACTTTTATCCCATTTGAGTTCAAGCTCTATAGAGATAAATCTCGTCAGAGAAGCTTTTAGAACCTCAAATTTTGATGAAAACAATTTAGGGACCCTCCCTTTCCATACCTAGTATGATGTCTTATCAACAGCTTTTGACAGCGTCCTATTCAGTGTATAAGTTGAAGTCAAGAATTGTGTGTTCCCAAAAGAGACCAGTAGTTCATTTAGACCTCTCATCGAATGGTCGAACTATATCTAATATAGTTTGTTTTCTCTTTTCCGAAACATAACCTTGATGTGCTTGTGAACTGATAGGTTCCACATACATCAGTATGGATCATCCCTAATTAATCACTCACATGTTCTCCTTTCTCCAAGAAAGATGACATTGTTATCTTTGTCCATCAAACATCATTCACATGTATCAAATGACTCCAAGTCAAATGATTCTAGAATGCCTTCTAAAAGAAGATTCGTTACATGTTTAGATTTTGATCTAATCAACAATGTTACAGTTATGTCTCATTGAGAATTATTCGATTTGGACTTTTGTGTTAATGTTATATATGATTTGTTGAGTTTAAATTATACATAAATAATGTAATAATCGTACCAAAACAAAGAATAGTTCACAATTAAAATAGTTATCAAACTATTTAATTAGTGAAAAACTAATCCATCAGTATCCAATACTGAACCAATATTCATTGTTTATTGAAGGTACGAAATTACATAGTTATAATACTAAAACAAGGCCCTAAGGCAAAACAACATCATATGATCATACGGCTAATGCAGCGACCTTCGCTCCATTTCTCGCCCGTATATCGACATCTCTACTCACCAAACTTATACTTCTATGTAGTTCCTCCACATACAAATGTGAGAACTACGTTTGGCATCCAATACCCAAGAAGTAGAATTTGTGAAGTTTAATGTCTATAACATTAATACCTGAAGATGAAGCAACCCCGCTCTTCACATCTTCTTTGAACTTTGGGCAAGTTCAATTATTCTCAATAATTGCCTCTTATTTGAATTTCCCATTCAAAATTATCTCAATGTCAAAACGTGATAAATCGTAAGTGAAAAATCGAAGTTTTCTAACCAGCGATATTATCATGCAATTGAAGCCCTATCTCTCATAAAATATGAGGGAGCCAACCCGACAATCGATTCACGCCATCCAATGGCTCGAAAGTCTCTAATTTGTGTCATTGATGAACTTAAGTGTTTTGGATTAAATCACTCCCCGAGGTGTAAATAATCATAACCTTATAATCCATCAAATGAAAGACAAATTAGGCATTTGTTTTGAAATTGAATAAAATATGAACTTTTATAAGTTTGCAAGTAGTGTCCAACACTTTTGCAGTAGACGCATTGAGATTCCCTAGGAACCCTAGTAGCCTTCTTGCCCATGCTCTTTTGAATACCCTATCCTATATCATAAGAATTTTCCTCTTAGGGTCCTTCTCTATCGCCGGCTCAGCAGCCTTGAGCATCCCGTGGAGCTCACGAAGCGATTTCTTCAAACCATTCATATGGAAAATTTAGCCTAAAGGCATTATAACCATCATGAGATTGAAGTATGAAATCGGTTGCCAAATAATCATCATAGGAAAAATCTAGGCGGTCACTTGAAACAAATAATCCAATCATTTGTTGCACATGTGATCCCATAGATTTCCATTTTTCCAGCCTAGCTGAAGCGATGACCCTGGTCACACCGAACCGCTCAATCATTGCATATTCTCCGAACATGATATTGAGTTGTTCAATGATATCTTAGGATGTGGTTATCTAACACATTTTCCTTGTCTTCGTATTTGAGGACCATCCTCAAATTACGTTGTGAATCAAGAAAATTTGTTCAATTTTTCATAATCAAGAATTGAACCAAACTTGAATTGAGTTGATATTTGACATGATAAACTATAAAAGAAAGATAACTAAAGTATGTAAACATCCACAAAGCGGTAAATAAATAAGGTTGTCTAACAATTGTACTTATTTATTTCATTTTGTTCAATTGATATCCAATATCATTGTCCCTTAGAACAAAACGATTCCGAGATCCTCATCTTGCAAATCTTTAAGCCGACTGAGTCCGCACTTAAGTATTTCAAGATAGGTAGACACACCTATGTCAATGATATCTAATATCACTCTCGGTCGATGAGAGTGCCATTCTCATCTCATGTCTCGATAGCCACGCCTGCAGTGGATCTATCGATGAGAAAACCAAACTCACGTGTAAGGGTCTAACCCTTACTCCCACTTATCCCAAGATAACAAGTAGTACCCCGCTGAGGCGGACCTACCAACTTATGATCGAGGGCTTTATGGGTGTGATGTTTTGGACAAGACATTATACTCATTATTTTGGGAACTTGCATGCATAGGTTTGTTTATATGTAAGTTGAACATTTATAACATAAAACATCCTATAACTAGCAAAGCAATTAAATACGTAATCGAAAGGCCCCTAGAACCTCACAACTCTCAAACGAAAATATTAAAAGCAACAAAATAGGCCTTGAACATCTTTTGGACTGGTCCGCGCCCGCCGTTTCAGTTCCGCGCCCGCCGATTTAGGTCAACCTTAGTCCGTACCCCAAAAACCAAGAACGGCGCCCGCCGTTTCACAAACGGCGGTCGCCGAACACCTCCGGCGGTCGCCGTTTCCAAAACGGCGCCCGCCAAAAGGGTACAGAAGGGGGCAGACCCTAAATCAGCCTTTCGGCGGTCGCCGTTTCCAAAACGGCGCCCGCCGAACCAAAACGGCGCCCGCCGGAGCACCAACGGCGCCCGCCGTTTGGCTCCAGCAGCCCCGGTTTCGCCCGTTTTGCTTCGTTTTGCTTCGTTTCTTCTCGTTTTCGCCGGAGAGCCGATATCCAACGTCGATCCATGGATTCAATCCATTGCTTACACATTGAACAATACATTTTTGAATAGAAAAAACCTATCTATTAAAAAAGATTCCAAGGGACGCAGCCCTCAAATACTATGGCCAATCGTACGTAAAAACCGACAATTTCATTCACCCGACCACTAACGGTGGCCGGCCTTACATCTAATCACATAATCACAATTAAACAAATAATCCAATTATGTTGATTTAACCTTCGTGTCCAACACAAAAGTGTGCACGAGCCCTAGGCTCTGATACCATTTGAAGGTACCGGTATACCGATCCGATCGATATACCGTGTGTGCGGAAGCGTGTAAAGCAATAGATCTACTATGCCATGATCTTAGTGCACACTTAATGTGTATAAGAACACATATAAACATATATATATATACACATCCAATATATATATATATATAAGGTTCAACGATTACTTACTTATGGTGACGAAGTGATTCGTTGATGTCGTTGAGGTGGTGTTGAGTCGATTGAACCACCTCAAATGGATCAGCCTCTCGAAGCTCTCCTTGTGAATGACCTCGTCACTCCTCTTGTCTAGATCGCCCGGATGTTGAAGCCGCACAAATGGCCCGGCCTCTACGTGTTGCACACGAACCCGGAATTGAACTTGCTTGCTTGTTCTTGAGTGATTCTCTCACTCTTTTTTCTCTTGTTGTGTGGAATTTCGTTGCTGATCAAAAGTGATGTGAAAACACATGTTTTCATCACTATATTGAAAACCATTAACCTCCCTTGTAACCCCCACCTTAATGTGCATCATAATGCACAAGTAATGGTGGATAATGGGGAGGTGAAGGGTCATTTCCACATCACCATGCCAAATGGCATTAGATGTGGTCCCCTTGCTTGTTTGGCATGCCATGTCACACCATGTGACATGCATCCATGCAAGCCATGCATCTCATGCATGCCATGCATCCCATGCATGTGAAAATCCATACGTATTGATTCTAAATCAATATAACAAGCAACTTAATTCCGACTCGTGTGTGACCCTGTAGGTATGATTTATCGATCAATATTATATTGTTCCCAACAATTAATATTATCGAATAATCATTTAACATCCATAGACGACCTTATTACTTTATCGATTGCACACGTAGGATCGAAGGACATATCCCAACATTGGCAACCGATTTCATACTTCAATCTCATGATGGTTATAATGCATTTAGGCTAAATTTTACATATGAATGGTTTGAAGAAATCGCTTCGTGAGCTCCACGGGATGCTCAAGGCTGCTGAGCCGGCGATAGAGAAGGACCCTAAGAGGGAAATTCTTATGATATGGGATAGGGTATTCAAAATGCTGGAATTCGATATCCCGGGGTATCAAAAATTGCGGAACCGATAACCCCGACCGAAAATCCCGTCGCCGGAAACCGATCACGAACACCACGAAGAACCGGGCTCGACAAGAGCATCGCCGCGGGATAAACCCGCGGCTAAACCCTAGCCGAGCCCCACCGTGGGGCTCGCGATCGCGCACAAGGCGATCGCTGGGGCTGCTCCGGCAGCCCCGGGCGGTGAGTCCGGTGACTCACCGCCACCGCCCGAGGAGGGCGGTTCGCCCAGCGGCGAACCCGCCGCGGCACCAGCCGCGGGTGCCCCGGCGATCGACCACCGCGGTCGATCGCCCACCCCGGCTCCCAGCCGGGGTTCCTCGCGTGTGCCGTCGCGGTCGAAGCCCTAGGGCTCGACCGCACCCCCTCGGCTCCCAGCCGAGGGCTCCTTCGAACTTCGCCGGGGATCTCGAATCCCCGTCCCCGAAGTTCGACGTTTACCCGGATCGTGCGTTCATGTATGTATCACAAACAATTCACATAAAATCATAGAAGAGAGTATATGATTTTACCTTTCGATTCGTTGTGCGGAGAAACGGAATCAAGATGATGACCTTACGATCTTCCCACGTATTCCTTGCACTAGCTTGAACGTCAAGTGGGCGACGATCCTCCAAGCTTATGGATCCTCTTCTCTCTCTCTCTACTTTCTCTCTCTAGAAGAATTATGATCTTCAAGTTATGATGTGTGTAGAAAAGAGAAGACCATGTAGTGCTTTTATAGGCTACGTAGGGGATCTAAAAGAGGTGGAATATTGGGCTTCCAATATTAATGATTAAATTGAGCCCAAGCCCAAATCTATTAATCTCCCATTAATATTAATTAATTTATTTTCCACTATATAAATTAATTGCACTCCCTATTAAACCATATTATATCAAATAATATTTCTCCGGTAGTATTATTTATTCTGTGTATTTAAGATTTAAATATCCATGAATAAAATTAATTTATTGCTAATTAATTTATTCATCTCTTTAATCCGAGACTAGTACCATTCAACCTTAATTATTGTGCGGAACGAATCCACTCATGAGGTTTACACAATAATTCCTTATGAACTCATCTCGGGGATATTATCAACCCTTCCGGGATACACTGTCCGGTCAATCATTCACGGCATGCCATATATAAAATATAGTGACCCAACTTAACCGGTAACTAACCCAATAATTAAATCGGTTAATTCCTTTGATAAATCAAAGTCACTTATATTGAATATACACACCCGCAACAATATCGGGGATTAAGAATAAAATACACTGAGACTCGAATCGATTATCGCCGGCAATCCTAATCGATGAATCTCAACGATCCGCTCAATACACCAAGTGTACAAGTGTGATAAAATAATTAAGACAAATTATTTTCTCTCTCACACAACGACTATACCGATGGATTGGTCCGGGTCCATCTAGGTCGTGAGCTACTGTTTGATTAAATACGAGTAACCGATAGTATGATCTTATG
The DNA here is from genome assembly GCA_954870475.1 of Euphrasia confusa. Taxonomy (NCBI): domain Eukaryota; kingdom Viridiplantae; phylum Streptophyta; class Magnoliopsida; order Lamiales; family Orobanchaceae; genus Euphrasia; species Euphrasia confusa. The sequence goes on along the minus strand of OX940954.1, from coordinate 10,916,566 downwards.
TGTGGGCCCGACACACCATACTAACTACAACGTATAAAATCTAGGACTATGATTTGCATATATTTAATTAATAATAATTAAAAGCAAACAATTGTTTATTAATTAAATAGATTAAATGCTATGATCGGGAGTTTACCGTTACTTAAATCTAGACATTAAGTACACAACTCCAACAATCTCCCACTTGTACTAAGGTCTAGTCATTTCCTCCAAACTCCCGGTTCCCATACTCATCACGTGCTTTAAAGTGTACTTCCGAGAAGTACTATGTGAGTGAGCAATCTAGGTTGCCGCTCTGAAGTTATCTTGGTGACTACTACGTCGTCTCCCTCGACGATGACTCGTATCAGGTGGTACTTGCTCTATGTGTTAACATCACTTTTGACTTATGACCTCTTCCAGTTTACTGTGCACCGCTATCTAATAGCCTTTGGTAAACTAGGAGTCATATCCAAGTCAAGAGGTTATCCCGGAACCTAACCAAAACTTCCGCTGCCTCTGAGGCTGCTATTCGGTTATGAGAGAGTCTGAAAAGCGTCCTGCTTATCACTCTTTTATGGTTCTACCTCTTTCTAAAAGTGAACACATAGCCTGATATCGACTTACACTGGTCCTTTCTTTGATTTTTAGGATCTGAGAATTTGTAATCAAAGAAGTTTTCGTCTTGCTTACAGCATTCGAAAAATTTCTTTTCTAGATCACTTTTGATATCCTCCCACTACGCACACCGCATAGTTGATATCAGGTTCTTGTTTTACAACATTGCATCTATAAAGCTTTCCATACTTGAAGTATAGGAAACCGCTTTGTCTATCCTCTTCTTGTGTATAAACACAAACCCTTTAGATAGATGTTTATTCTGTCTCTGAAAGGCAATAACCTTTCTCAGAAGTATGCATGTTTAAAACAAACCTTAATCGTATAAGATGTCTAGGAGAAGTACAATGTTCTTATCTCTAGATCATAAGATCTTAAGAACATGTTCTAACTTCTTCTTAATCTTATATCTCGATTTATTCAGACAACCATTATTTTATGCCTGACAACATTTTTACATTGTTGCCAATGATGAAATGTTATCTACATAAAATCTCCGAGAAACACCACCTTGTTTCCATTACGTCTTCAATACACCTTTCGTCTATGCCTTTTGATGAATCCATCAAATGGATTATCCCATCAACTTGCAAGCTCTACGACTCATAGCTTTGTTTCAATCCATAAATGGATTTACTAAGCTTGTACTCTAAATGATCTAGCCTCTCAACAATAATCCTTATTGTTCCAAACAGGCACATTTAGATCCAGTACTGCCCTTATGCAGAGCTAGGGGTCGATTTCATCTTTACTAGATCCAGAGTCCGAACTCCTCTAGTCTTATGAATATCCCTGGTTGTCCAACAACCTCCCACTGCAATGGCGTCCCGGTGTATAACAGTAATAACAATAGGTGCAGTATGTGGTGTACTTCTACTCGGTTTGGCTGGTTCCCAGTCTTTTGTCCTTCTTCTCATTTCAAGGCATTTCGTCAATTTAGGCTTTGTGGTTCATCTAATAGTCTTTCTCCATGAACCGGACAAGACGTCCCTCTGGTTCATAGTACTATAGAACACACAATACTTCGTTCATCTAGAATATCCTACAACCATATTCAATATGCTGTTGTATCTAGGAATATCCATAGAACATAGGTAGTTCCGAATGACTTGCTTTATTTACTATTAGACTTTCATTTCTTATTTATAGCGCACCATCTCTACACGTAAGTGTATGGCGCGCCCCTTTGGGATTGAATCCCAATCTTTGATTATGCTATGTGTTATTCAGATAGGTGATGGCCTCCGCGACCGAGTCACATGCTTCCAATGGATATACTTTGATGGTTCCCCATAATCGCTTTGTGTCCATTGACTAGTCAAAACACTTTGCTTTTATGGTACATCAAGCATTCTAATCCATCACTTGAGTATTCTTGAAAGAAATACTCGTACCTTTCTAATTCACACATATGTCTGCATATCTAATCATTTCCAATACTTGTTTGAATTCTATCCTTTATCCAGAAAGGTTTGCTTAGACGTATTATCCTCCAAATTCAATCCTCAGGTCGGAAGGTCCACTCCTTCAACTATAATTGATCAAATCAATTTCGACCATTTGAATCTCATTTGAAAATACTACTAAGTATAAGATTTCATAAGTATAATGATTAATAAAGAAATATCTAATAAGTAAAACAAGTTATAGAACGGTTCGTTGCATTGGGGTAGACTTAGGATCTATCATTCATATATTGCTATCTAATGTACCAGAATAGATAATGCCATTATTTCTTATCAAAATCATCCAATGATTAAAGAAATAAAATATCCATTCATAAATAATAGAAATCCAGAACAAAACGTTCTTTCTAAAGTTAAAGGGGTACATAAAGCAATAACTTTGAAATGAAATCCTATTTAACTACTAAAGCAGATAAATGTCTTCCACCGCAACCGCTGCCTCCTTTACAGCTTTGCCCGTGTAGACTCGAACTCTTCTTTTCTAAGTCGCCGGGTTTTCTGGAACCCCTGCATTCAAAAATGCACATACCGTCAGTGGTTCCATATCTACACACCAGAATTCTGGTAGATAATACCGCTGACTATGTTTTTACGACTAAAGAAAAATTCGTACCTTTGAGAGGACATTCAGACTTCCAGTGTCCCATCTTGTTGCATCGGAAGCACTTACCCTTTGGCTTTGCAGCCCCCACTCGTGGTACAGTCCTCTTGACACCACTGGGTTTCCAGGCTTGCTTCCTCTTCTTGCCCCTACCTCCACCAGGCTTAAAGCCTTTGGACTTGGTAGCTACAAGCGCTTGAGACTTGCCCTTCTTGTAGATCCCCTCTGCCGCCTTTAGTTCAGTCAGGAGTTGCGCAAGAGTATAAGATAGTTTACCCATATTATAGCTCATACGAAACTGCTCAAAACTAGGGGCCAGAGACTGGAGTATGATGTCGACTTGCGTCTCAGCATCAATAGAAGCTCCTAGGACCTCAAGTTCATTCAACAAACTCATCATCTTAAGAACGTGCTCCCCAACGGGCGTTCCTTCAGATTGAGTAGTCGACATGAGGACTCTCATGGCTTCTTGCCTTGCCGCACGATCTTGCTCCCCAAACATCTCCTTGAGGTTAAACATCATATCATAGGCAGTGTCCATCGACTCATGTTGGGTTTGGAGTACATTTGACATGGAAGCCAAAATATAACACCTAGCCATTTCATCAGCCTTTTTCCACTTCCGATATGTCAGTTTTTCCTCATCAGTTGAGGCAGCCGTGGGCTCAGCAGGGCACACTTCATGGAGTACAAACTTGTACTCCTCCGAAGTTAGGACAATGTCTAAATTTCTCTTCCAATCAATATAGTTGGGGCCAGTGAGCTTATGCTCCTTGAGTATCATAGAAAGTGGGTTCATAGCTATTCTCTAAACCTATAAGCACATTTAAACAAACAATTAATTTAATATCCGATATTATCTCCCTCAAATAATATCATTAAATCACTAATTACATCTAAAATCCCATCAGATAAGGCAAGCCACGATAGTGTGGACGTTTACCCATCCAAATGATTTAGCAATTAGATTTGCTTTGGTCGTACATCACTTATAGCGTTACTTCGATGGGAAGGATACTATAGAGCGTACCTAAGTGTAAACCATTACTCAGTATCTAAGAAGATTGTTTGGGACTCGTATATTACCGCAAGCCACGATAGTGTGGACGTTTACGCTAATACATGAACCTTCATTTTCTTCTATAACTGTCTACATCAATCGATCCAAAATCCCATTCAATGCAGCAAACCACGATAGTGTGGACGTTTACTACATCAAAAGATTTTTACAATTGAAATCCAATTACTTGAGGCATTCGATTTCATAAATCAAGACGCGGAGAATCATAAGTGAAACTCAAAGTTTCTAACCAGTGATTCACCATGCGAACAACCCTATCTCTCATAAATGAGGGAACCGAGCAGACAATCGATCCATCTATCAAAGAATGGTACGACTGCCTCTAATTTGTGTCCTTGACATGACCAAGTGGCTTTGGCTCCATTCCTCTCCCCGGGGTGACAATGAGTCGACTTGAAGTCAGTTTCAGAAAGACAAATTAGGCATTGTTTGATAAACTTAATCAATGTCTCTTGTAAAAGGAATTACAAGAATTCTCCTCCAATGACACATCTATACGAACTTCAAAAGTCCATAAGAGTCACCAAGAGAACAGTAATGGAGACCATGGGAATGTTTCCATCCCCGCTCCCACTTAGCTTTTTATAACAAAGGGATACGCTATCTAATGCATAATTAAACACATAAGCATGCATACAAGTAATAAAGCACATAGCACATAGTCAAAATAATGCTAGAAAAAATATTTTCCGACTATCATGGCTTTATTCCATCTCCGTATGCGTCTTCTAGTCTTCAGTCTTCGTTCTTGAATGCTCCATGTGACGAGAATATTAATCCCAATATTTAAATCTATTTATTTTCAATAAATCCAAAAGATACTCAATTCGAAAATTAAGTCAATCGAATAAATCAAAAATAAAATTAAATATTATTAATATTTTTATTTATTTATTTTCCTATCTAATTCTATTAAATCTCTAGAATAATCTATCCAAAGCAAACTTGGAATATTCTAGAAGACTTCTATAATAGAATAAGGAAATAAAATAAATTAGGACTCTTCTACTTTCCAAGATTAATTAATTTCCATTACTATGAAAATTCCCATAAAATAGGAATAATCAATTAGGAAATAAATCAATCCTAAATTAACTTTTATTTCTTTCCAATTCTATTAAATCTCTAGGATCATATTCCAAGTAGAACTCGGAATACTCTAGAAGACTTCCATAATAGAATAAGGAATAAAAATAATTCCAATTAATTCTTTTCCTATTTCCATGAGAGTTCCCAAACTTAGGAATACTCAAAATAGGAAAACTTGAATCAATTAGGTAAGTAGAATCTTGGTAGGAGTAGGAGTAGCACGGGTTGGGGATCCCCGCACCACCCCCACCGTCGACCACCACCACCACCGGGCACCACCGCCGCCGCCCCCTAGCCACGCGCCACCACCACCGGTGGCCGGCGTGGCCGGAAACCCTAGCGGGCAGCCCCGCGCGTGGGGTCGATCGATCCTCATGGGGATCGATCATGGGGATGATCGACCCCCCCGGTTTTTCGTCCTCTTCGTCTCATGAGTTCTCCGGCGGTCGTCTCGGCATCGATCCAACGTAAATAAATTACAAGAAATAAATTTACAATTCCGGTATCGATTCTATACATGAAATCGACCCTATACATTTTCCGGAAAACATAGAACGTAATAATAAATCTAAATTCGTTCAACCCCCGAATTTTTACTATTACAAGCATTCATCCACCCAAAACGAATCTCGACATGTCCGAGAGTTTAATAAACGAACAATCATGGTAAATTAAATAGCAATTAATTAAACCAATAATTAACAATTAATTAAACCATGATAGTCGGAATCCCTGCAAGGTAGAACACAATTGAACACATACATGAACACGAAACCAAACGCTCTGATACCAATTGCTGGAATTCGATATCCCGGGGTATCAAAAATTGCGGAACCGATAACCCCGACCGAAAATCCCGTCCCCGGAAACCGATCACGAACACCACGAAGAACCGGGCTCGACAAGAGCATCGCCGCGGGATAAACCCGCGGCTAAACCCTAGCCGAGCCCCACCGTGGGGCTCGCGATCGCGCACAAGGCGATCGCTGGGGCTGCTCCGGCAGCCCCGGGCGGTGAGTCCGGCGACTCACCGCCACCGCCCGAGGAGGGCGGTTCGCCCAGCGGCGAACCCGCCGCGGCACCAGCCGCGGCTGCCCCGGCGATCGACCACCGCGGTCGATCGCCCACCCCGGCTCCCAGCCGGGGTTCCTCGCGTGTGCCGTCGCGGTCGAAGCCCTAGGGCTCGACCGCACCCCCTCGGCTCCCAGCCGAGGGCTCCTTCGAACTTCGCCGGGGATCTCGAATCCCCGTCCCCGAAGTTCGACGTTTACCCGGATCGTGCGTTCATGTATGTATCACAAACAATTCACATAAAATCATAGAAGAGAGTATATGATTTTACCTTTCGATTCGTTGTGCGGAGAAACGGAATCAAGATGATGACCTTACGATCTTCCCACGTATTCCTTGCACTAGCTTGAACGTCGAGTGGGCGACGATCCTCCAAGCTTATGGATCCTCTTCTCTCTCTCTCTACTTTCTCTCTCTAGAAGAATTATGATCTTCAAGTTATGATGTGTGTAGAAAAGAGAAGACCATGTAGTGCTTTTATAGGCTACGTAGGGGATCTAAAGGAGGTGGAATATTGGGCTTCCAATATTAATGATTAAATTGAGCCCAAGCCCAAATCTATTAATCTCCCATTAATATTAATTAATTTATTTTCCACTATATAAATTAATTGCACTCCCAATATTAAACCATATTATATCAAATAATATTTCTCCGGTAGTATTATTTATTCCGTGTATTTAAGATTTAAATATCCATGAATAAAATTAATTTATTGCTAATTAATTTATTCATCTCTTTAATCCGAGACTAGTACCATTCAACCTTAATTATTGTGCGGAACGAATCCAATCATGAGGTTTACACAATAATTCCTTATGAACTCATCTCGGGGATATTATCAACCCTTCCGGGATACACTGTCCGGTCAATCATTCACGGCATGCCATATATAAAATATAGTGACCCAACTTAACCGGTAACTAACCCAATAATTAAATCGGTTAATTCCTTTGGTAAATCAAAGTCACTTATATTGAATATACACACCCGCAACAATATCGGGGATTAAGAATAAAATACACTGAGACTCGAATCGATTATCGCCGGCAATCCTAATCGATGAATCTCAACGATCCGCTCAATACACCAAGTGTACAAGTGTGATAAAATAATTAAGACAAATTATTTTCTCTCTCACACAACGACTATACCGATGGATTGGTCCGGGTCCATCTAGGTCGTGAGCTACTGTTTGATTAAATACGAGTAACCGATAGTATGATCTTCTGTGTGGGCCCGACACACCATACTAACTACAACGTATAAAATCTAGGACTATGATTTGCATATATTTAATTAATAATAATTAAAAGCAAACAATTGTTTATTAATTAAATAGATTAAATGCTATGATCGGGAGTTTACCGTTACTTAAATCTAGACATTAAGTACACAACTCCAACACAAAAGAGCATGGGCAAGAAGGCTACTAGGGTTCCTAGGGAATCTCAATGCGTCTACTGCAAAAGTGTTGGACACTACTTGCAAACATATAAAATTTCATATTTTATTCAATTTCAAAACAAATGCCTGATTTGTCTTTCATGTGATGGAATCTAAAGTTAGGATTATTTTCACCTCGGGGAGTGATTTAATCCAAAACACTTAGTTCATCAATGACACAAATTAGAGACTTTCGAGCCATGGGATGGCGTTAGTCGATTGTCTGGTTGGCTCCCTCATATTTTATGAGAGATAGGGCTTCAATTGCATGATAATATCGCTGGTTAGAAAACTTCGTTTTGATATTGAGATAATTTTGAATGAGAAATTTGAATGAGACTCAATTATTGGAAATAATTGAATTTGCCCAAAGTTCAATGAATATGTGAAGAACGGGGTTGCTTCATCTTCAGGTATTAATGTCATAGACATTAAACTTCACAAATTCTACTTCTTGGGTATTGGATGCCAAATGTGGTTCTCACATTTGCATGTGAAGGAACTACATAGAAGTATAAGTTTGGTGAATAGAGATGTCGATCTATGGGCGATAAATGGAGCGAATGTCGCTGCATTAGCCGTATGATCATATGATATTGATTTGCCTTAGGGCTTTGTTTTAAGTATTATAACTATGTATTTTTTCGTACCTTCAATAAACAATGAATATTGGTTCAGTATTGGATACTGATGGATTAGTTTTTCACTATTTAAATAGTTTGATAACTATTTTAATTGTGAACTATTCTTTGTTTTGGTACGATTATTACATTATTTATGTATACTTTAAACTCAACAAATCATATATAACATTAACACCAAAGGCCGAATCGAATAAGTCTCAATGAGACATAACTGTAACATTGTTGATTGGATCAAAATCTAAACATGTAACGAATCTTCTTTTAGAAGGCATTCTAGAATCATTTGACTTGGAGTCATTTGATACATGTAAATGATGTTTGATGGACAAAGATAACAATGTCATCTTTCTTGGAGAAAGGAGAACATGTGAGTGATTAATTAGGGATGATCCATACTGATGTATGTGGAACCTATCAGTTCACAAGCACATGAAGGTTATGTTTCGAAAAAGAGAAAACAAACTATATTAGATATAGTTCGACCATTCGATGAGAGGTCTAAATGAACTACTGGTCTCTTTTGGGAACACACAATTCTTAACTTCAACTTATACACTGAATAAGACGCTGTCAAAAGCTGTTGATAAGACACCATACTAGGTATGGAAAGGGAGGGTCCCTAAATTGTTTTCATCAAAATTTGAGGTTCTAAAAGCTTCTCTGACGAGATTTATCTCTATAGAGCTTGAACTCAAATGGGATAAAAGTTTCTTTATGGTATCCATAAGAAACACGAGGGTACAAATTCTACGATCTATCTGAGAACAATATTTTGTTGCTCGAGATAGTGATTTTCTTGAAAAGAGTAATCTTTCCTAGAAAGTCAGTGGGAGCTCAGTTGTCTTGAACGAGGTTCAAGTAGAACAAACTGATATGGATACTCAAGACTTGGTCGAGAGTACTCCAGTGGTTTTGGAAACCTCACCTAACCCTCGAAGGTCCGAAAGGATTAGAACTCAACCTGACAGATACTTAGGTATTCTGGCAAACGAGAACTATGAAATCATGCTTTTAGAAAGCAATGAACCTTCGACCTATACCCAAGCTATGACGAGTTCAGATTCCGAGAAATGGCAGGGTGCCATGAAATCCGAAATGGAATTGATGTCTGAAAATCAAGTTTGGAACTTGGTCGATTTGCTTAAAGGGGCTAGGCCAATTGGATGCAAATTGATTTACAAGATAAAAACAGACATGGATGGAAAACCTAGTGTTTTCAAAGCAAGGTTGGTGGCAAAAGGATTTAATCAAATTCACAAAGTGGATTATGATGAAAGCTTTTCACCAGTTGCTATGATCAAAGCCATTCGGATTCTCTTAGCCATTGCTGCTCATTATGATTATGAGATATGGCAAATGGATGTTAAAACCGCCTTCTTGAATGGGATTCTAGAAGAGGATGTGTTTATGACACAACCAGAGGGTTTTATCGATCCTAATCAGGCTGAGAGAGTATGCAAGCTTAATAGATCTTAATGGATTAAAGCAAGCATCTCGGAGTTGGAATCTTCAGTTCAATGAATCCATATCGGGATTTGGATTTCAGAGGAACTCGAAAGAGTCTTGTTTTACAAGAAGATCAGTGGGAGTTACGTTGTATTCATTGTGTTGTATGTCGATGACATACTCCTTATTGGAAACAATATTCCTATGCTTAATTCTGTTAAAGAATGGCTTGGAAGATGTTTTTTAATGAAGGATCTTGGAGAAGCACAGTACATATTGGGCATCAAGATCTGTCGGAACAAATCGAAAAGGATGTTTGAACTTAGTCAAGTGACCTATATTGATAAGGCGGTTGATAAGTTCAGAATGAAAGATGCCAAAAGGGGTATCATTCCAATGAGTCATGGCACATCACTTAGCAAGATGCAAGGCCCTACGGTACTTGATGAGCAAAAGAGGATGTAAAACATTCCTTATGCTTCGGCAATAGGGTCTATAATGTACACCATGATATGTACACGACTGGACGTATCGTATGCTTTGAGCATGACGATTCAGTTTCAAGGAAACCCAGGTGAGGCGCATTAGACTGCGGCCAAGAATATTCTTATGTACCTTAGATGGACTAAAGAATATTTTGTTGTCTTTAGAAGACAAAAATAGTTGATATTAACAAGCTGTTTGAATGCTAACTTCAAAACAAACTAAGATAATTTCCGATTTTAATCTGGTTATATCTTTTGTCTGGTTAGAGGTGATATTTGCTGGAATAGTTCCATGCAATGCAATATAGCTGATTAAACTACAGAAGCTGAGCACAGTATTGCATTGGATGCAGTAATGTTGGCAGTTAGGATTTGAAAGTTCTTGAATGAACTAGGTGGCGTAACTAGCTCAGCCCATCTGATAGCTCTCTATTTATAATAGAGTTATCGCGCAAGCCAATGAGTTAGGAAGCACCACAAGTCTAAAACTGCTGCTCAGGAAGTTCCACATTATATGGGAGATAGTTTTGTGGAGACATCGAGAAAATAAAGTTGCAACTTTTGGTAAGGTTGCAAACCCGTTTTCTAAACCTCTCCAGCAGTTTAAGCTTGAGGCTTTCACGACTGCAATAGAGATCAGACATCTTAGAGATGGGTTGTGATTTCTATTACTGTATTAGATACTTTTGGAGATTTGGTAAATATTCACTCATATGTATAATACATATTTCTTCATATAAATATGATTTAATTTATATGAATTGTCCAAATGATTAAGTGATATCAATTGGGTTATGAGGTCGACTTACCGCATAATGAAGTCCCAATGGTTTAACTGATATACTTGAATCATATAGTTGTTCCTGGTTCGTATAATCGAGTACGGACAAACCGATAATACAATGAACTAGTTTGTAATGTGTACTATAGCGCCGCTTCATGGGCTAGTGATGTGGGACATCAAGTACAATTACATAGATATTAGCTGGGAGCTAATGATCGAACAGACCCGACTGGAATAGTATTTAAGATTTCGAGTCATAATACTATTTCATTGACTGTCGAGCAATTTCCTCTGACCTGAGTAGTCCAGAGTGATTCCATTGTGAAATGGTGTACTTTGATACAAGTACACGCCTTTCGTAAAAGGAGGTTATAAAACTTGTTATTGGGTATATCAGGAAGCAAATGGGAGAGCTTGGATTGACAAGATGGGATTGTCCTCCATTTTATAATGGGATACATGTCTTACAGGCCACTTGGAGAGTCGAGACTGTGGAAAATACGTGGCCACGTCCAGATTCGTATCATAGTGATAAATCTGGTTTTACAGTCTGTCTCAAAGTCCAAGAAAGGTTTGAACCGATTGAGGATGACTCGAGTCTTGCCTCAAGTTCAAACTTAGACATAAAGTGACAACAGGAAATTGGCAGCACACTGGCTCTGAAGGCCAAGTGGGAGATTGTTGGGATATGTCCTTCGATCCTACGTGTGCAATCGATAAAGTCATAAGGTCGTCTATGGATGTTAAATGATTATTCGATAATATTAATTGTTGGGAACAATATAATATTGATCGATAAAATCATACCTACAGGATCACACACGAGCTCGATATTGATATACATTGCTTGATAAATATATTGATTTAGAATCAATATTTACGTGAATTTAATACACATGCATGGGATGCATGGCTTGCATGGATGCATGTCACATAGTGTGACATGGCATGCCACACAAGCAAGTGGGATCACATACAATGCATAGTGGCATGTGTATGTGGCATGACCTTTAACCTCCTTTGTAACCCCTTTTGCATATTAATGGTGCATTATGATGCCCATTATGTTGTAGGTTACAAAGGGGAGTAATGTGGTGAATAATGAGGCCATTATATGGATGAAAATCAGATTTTCATCACATCACAACATTAGCCACGAAATTTCACTCAAATAGAGAGAAAATAGGTGATCTTGGAGATCAATTCTCAAGCAAGCAAGGTGTTCATTATCCGGGTTCGTGTGCAACACGTAAAGGCCGGGCCATTTGTGCGGCTTCAACATCCGGACGATCCAAAGGAGTGACGAGGTCATTCACAAGGAGAGCTTCAAGTTGCTGATCCATTAAGGTGGTTCAATCGACTCAACACCACCTTAATCAACATCAACGAATCCATTCATTATCAAATGTAAGAATTCGTTGCTCTCTCTCTCTCTCTCTCTCTCTCTATATATATATATATATATATATATATATATATATATATATATATATATATATATATATATATATATATATGTGTGTGTGTGTGTGTGTGTGTGTGTGTGTGTCTATACATATTTGTGTGCACTAAGATCATGGTATAGTAGATCTATCGCTTTACACGCTTCCGCACACACGCTATATCGATCGGATCGGTATACCGGTACCTTCAGTTTTTTGTACAATGTGATCGGTGTTTCAAACTTATCTCAACAAGTATTGTATTAGCTTAAATTCATCATGTTTTCCATACACTGTCCGATCGTTTTAGGTTATATTGTCGTAATAGTTTAACCTTTGAATGAGGCTTGGTTTGGGTGATGTTTTTAAATGATCTTAGAATCTAATTCGTACACTGCATAGTTTAGACAGTGTATTTGTTAGGTCAATAATTATCAATAAGAATACTATAATACGAACTTGTATTGTAGTAGTGCAATAGTGTAATTACAAATCAAAAAAGCACAATATTTTAAATTTTTTTGGAAGTGTATTATGCAGTGTAAAATAATACTAAGTTTTAATAATATGCGCACAAGTTGGTATCTAAGAAACTTGTTCGTGTACATATTTTATATTAGTGCCAAACCTTGTAAAATTGATTACATGATTAGATACACCTTACGTAATTGTCCAGTTGCATGTCATAACCTGCTACATGCACAGAATACGATTGGACAGTGTGATATGTAGTTCAAAGATATATTCTCGATTACTAGTTAAGAATTAATGATATGCACTGTAAGTTTTTTGTACAATGTGATATGTGTTTCAAGCTTACCTCAACAAGTATTGTATTAGCTTAAATTCATCATGTTTTCCATACACTGTACTTTGATATATTGTGTCTTTTGTTGTTGTGAATTAATTATAATATACAATAACTATAACTTGTCCTATGACCATTGTAGTTGATAAACTGTTTTCTAACATCAGTGCAAGTTTGTGATGGTTTGATCTAATCCGTGCAAAGAAATTTTCCAACAAACTGTTAATGATGTACATCTACGTACTGTTTAATCTTATGCAGATAGCGGCCGACAATTTGGACACAGTGGCAATGCACTCTTTTATTTTCGAGCCGCTGTATGAGTATGTGGGGAGCGCTCATCTAATCATGATTCCGCTGACCCACAGAGCGAAATTCCACTTCACGCTGTTAACGTTCGACACAGTTTTAAAGTGTTTTAACCACATTTACTCTATGTCCCCAAAGCTATCAAGTCCTGGTGTATGCTTAAAAGAGGCAGAAATTATGGTATATATGACTAACAGTGCTATTCTTGAATGTGTTGTTAGTGTATTTTCTATTTTAATACAACACTGTTGATCAGGATTTAAATAGTGTTATTGTTAGTTTGTGTTATAATATGTTACATGATGAAAGTTCTGATTATTGTTGTTTATTACCGTGATGGACACAGGTCTTCATAATAAATATGTGGATGAGAGGGGTAGAGTACCAATCCAAGGAAATGCTCAGAACAGGTCAACGGAAGAAATTCAACAAGCGCGAAAGCACAGATGTAATGTTGAAGATAGATATTGAAGCTTTGTCCGAGAAAAGAGATCCTCACTATTAAATGGGTGCAGGAGAACTACAAGTCTAATTTCAAACTGTTTGATGAGAGCAACGTTGTTCCTAAGCAGGCTTTTGGATCGTAAGTTTAATAAGTAACATGCTAATCAATTGAATTGTATAATAGTTGTCAAGTGTTTACATACTAACATATTATTGAAAACACATAGTGGAGTGCGGGGTATACATGATGCATTACATGGACTAACTTGCTCATGAAAAGTATTTTGGTTGTTCGTTTGAGGATACAGATGCAACTCGTTTCAGAGGTGAAATTTTAAACAGATTCGCGAGGAGTTCGAAGTGCTGGAGGGCAGCCCTATAGAAAGATGAAGAAAATATTAAGTACCAGCTAGTGCTTTAAACAATAACTGGACAATTATGTCTTTTCTTTACAGTTCTTTGAATGAACAGATGGTTTTACTAGTAGACGCAAACAAATGTTGTCACCACATTTTGATACTGTGACATTGGATATTTGTGATTTCAGTTTTGGATAATGTGTGTTGGCCATTTTAGATTTCTGAAGTCATCTAAAAAATGATTTGTAACAGATTCCAAATTTGAAAAAGGCAGACACTATTAACAGACAAACTATATTGTCTTCATGAATTAGTAGACAATGTACATTTAAAGATCACATGAAATACACAAACAATGTTCAATAATAGATACAGGCAAACACTGTTGGAGGCCGCGTGCAAGGATGTGATCTTTGTCGGGTTTTCGACTTCGACTCGAGGGGTTATGCAGGGAGGCCCGAGGTTATAAAAAAAGTGTGTGATTGATTTCAAAAATCTTTGTTCAAAAACGATTAAAATTTAAACAATAAATACATGAAACGTATATAATAATAAATATAGTATAAAGGTTAGAATAGATAAATCAAATTTTAAAAGCTTACCTTAATTATGAATATATTTAATATCAATACATTAAATTATATATATTCCAAAAATTCATTACCTTTTTTTATTAAGAATGTAAACTATGATATTTTTTTAAAAATCATAAAACCATTCTAATTTTTTCTCTAATTTACTCAATAATAAATCATATTATCATGAACACACCATTTTTCCTCTCCGCAACAATCGCATTCGCTTATCATGAACGCACCTGTTAAAATATGACTCGAATCCATAGGAATTTTGTTTTCTTATTTAGGAAAATTAGAATTATATTGGATATAATATAATTCTATTCCTTATGGATTTAGGAGTCATATATTAGGTAAAAGGTTTATTCATATTCCTAATTGTTGCCTAATTTATGGGTTTTCTACACCTATAAATAGAGATCTCCATAGATACAATTATTTGTGTAGAACACGAGTTAATACCATCAATTAGAGAGATAATATTGTGTGAGATTAGAGGGTTTTATAGTGCATATCAATCTTTGTAATCTTCGGCAATATTATAGTGAAAGTTCTCGTCGTTCCTCCCGTGTTTTTTCCCGATTTGGGTTTCCACGTAAATTCCTTGTCTCTTTTTTTGTTTATTGTTGAGTTATTTTCGAGATTCCGCATTATTATTCGTACTATACATCGTCGATCTGCAACAAGTAGTATCTAGTGGCACCGGTCTTGATCGTGTGGCGTTCAGAACTTTGTCCCGTAACAAGTGGTATTAGAATCAGGTTACGATCCTAAAAGCTAACAACACCCTTTTTCCTCTCTGCAACAATTGCATTCGCTTCGTCTACATTCCGATTTACCAAACCGATCAAGTTTGGTTTAATCCCATAATTAATCATCTCGTCGAAAGTTTGGTTTACCCGTTTTTCAATACCCTTAAATTAGTGAAGTGTAAGTCACACATTCGGAGTGCAATTAAACTTCCTTATGATATCAAGAAACTTGCATGCCTCGTGTAACACCCCAGAAATTCAAAGGCTTATAAGGATTGAATATGCTACTCATATCAACAGATGCATCTACTTTTCTGGGCATCCTCCTATAAGAACTCCAAAGTTAAGCGTGCTGGCTCTGGAGTAATTCTAGGATGGGTGACCCCCTGGGAAGTTTCTCAGGTGCGCACGAGTGAGGACAAGGTGCGCTAGAAAAGACAAGTGTTGGTACAGTGGGGCCAGGATATCACTCCCGACGGCAGTCATTGGTAACCGAGCCGGCCCATTAGGGTCGGGCTTCGACCCCTCAACGGGTCGGGGCGTTACAAATGGTATCAGAGGAAGTTTCTCGGGTGCGCACGAGTGAGGACAAGGTGCGTTAGAAAAGACAAGTGTTGGTACAGTGGGGCCAGGATATCACTCCCGACGGCAGTCATTGGTAATCGAGCCGGCCCGTTAGGGTCGGGCTTCGACCCCTCAACGGGTCGGGGCGTTACAAATGGTATCAGAGCAGGTGCCGACCGGAATTGCGGGAACTAAGTGCCATGCGGGACCAAGTGCTCCACCCAGAAGTTGGTGAGAGTACCCGTAGGGGCCACCTCTAGAATCCTGCACGGATGGTAGGTCCTGGGAAAGGAAAGGCGCACAACGAGGACGTTGCGCATAAAAGTTGGGGTGATTGTAACACCCCAGAAATTCAAAGGCTTAAAAGGATTGAATATGCTACTCATACCAACAGATGCATCTACTTTTCTGGGCATCCTCCTATAAGAACTCCAAAGTTAAGCGTGCTGGCTCTGGAGTAATTCTAGGATGGGTGACCCCCTGGGAAGTTTCTCGGGTGCGCACGAGTGAGGACAAGGTGCGCTAGAAAAGACAAGTGTTGGTACAGTGGGGCCAGGATATCACTCCCGACAGCAGTCATTGGTAACCGAGTCGGCCCATTAGGGTCGGGCTTCGACCCCTCAACCTTCTTCTATAAGTCTCTTAAAATTCCAATATACTCAGTTGAATATTAAGGTCTCGTGAAGAAGATAAGGGATAAGATTATACTGTATAATTAACAAAATGCAACTGTGAGATATTGAGAGATTGGTATACTATTGTAAAGATGAGACAAATTAGAGGATGAAGATACATTTATGGTAAATAAAAGGATTAGATAGTATTTATTTTAATTAATTATGAAAGATCTTGATCGTTAAAATAATAAAAAGTTAAGATTCACGTTAAAATAATAAAAAGTTAAGATTCATTCATTAGGAAATATTTGTAAAAAAAGGATGAGGAGAGGATCCTGATTCGAAAAGATTTATGTAATTAAATTTTAATAATATTTTTTATAAGATCATTATATATTATTAATTATTTTTAAATTTTTTATGTTGCAATAAAAATGAAACACTCACAAATAAAATTATGCTATCGTATGTTAGAAGACCTGTTTTTACTCATGACCAATTTTATGTTCCAATTTCAAAAGACATTAACATGGTTGAATTGCAAATTTTATACTTGAGAATGGTAGAGAATGATAACTCACTAATAAAACCCTGAATGTTGTTGAATATCTTATGTTGGTAGAGAATGATAACTCAGTAATAAAATCCTGAATGTTGTTTATTAGAAGATATTTCGCAATTTGCAACGAGAATATTTGATTTTATAATTCTCTTTTTGTTTTATAATTTGCTTTATATACTAAATATTACTTCAAACATGCATAACCTTTTAGCTTTAATAAACATTTCATATTTGAGATAATGATTGATAATGAGATTCAATAAAAGTTTACAAATGAGTAGGGGTGGACAATTTGTCTCGGAATCCCGATCCCATCTCGAAAGTTAACGTGATGGAACATGATTAATTTTAAAAATTGCAATCCCGTTCCGCCCCGTCCTGATTTATTATTTTTATTATGCATGTGAAGGGATAGGATCGGAACGATCCCGTTCTATCCTGTTCCGTCACCCAAACTTATTAATATAAATATAAATATTATTTTTTCACATAAATTAATAAAATATCAAAATATTAATCACAATTTCAATTAAATTTATTACTTAATTAGTTTATTTTCAAAAATCTCATAATATTTTTTTTAAGAATTTGTTTTGAAAATACTTAAATAGTTATATTTAAAAAATTGTAAAAAGTCTTTTAAATTGAATAATTTAACTTATTTCTCTTACAAACTTAAGAATTTTTATTTTATTTGTATTTTGCTTATTTTATAAATTGATAATATTTAATTTATTTTATTTTATTTTTAATGTTATTTCAAATTTGGGGACATCTCGATCCCGTCTCGATCTCGATCCGAACTCATACGGGATTGGGACATGCTCGACCCGAACTCATACGAGATTGAGACATGCGAGACGAAAATTTTAAACATCAATCTCATCTCATCACGTTCCGTTCCGAATATAAATTATCGAGACGAGACGAGATTCCCCTAATACCGTCTCATGTTCACCCCTACAAATTAGAATGAGAGTTTGATTATTAAATATTCCCTCCGGCCATTAATAGATGTCATACTTTTATGGACACGAAGTTTAAGAAAATTGTTATTTTTGTATTTTTTAATTGAAAAGTAAAAAATAAAATTATATTTTAAAAGTGAAAAGTAAAGTAGTTGTGAGTAAAGTTTAAAAAGTAGGTGGGGTAAAGTAAAATAAAATCGTATATTAAAATGAAAAAGTTAGAATAATTATTTCCTTTTTTGGGGTGTGTCAACTATTGTTGGACACCCCAAAAAGGAAAGTATGACAACTGTCTTTGGACCGAGGGAGTAAAATAAAAAATTATTCGTATCAATTTTCAAAAAATACCACGTGCATCGCACGGTCAATAGTACTAGTAAGATACAAATAAGCAATTAATTGTTTTTTGGAATTCTTGATTTTGATTAATTATTTAAATCAAATTCACCTAATTTTTTTTATATAAATTCAACTTCAATTCTCTAAATAATTAATTGTGATAATAATACTTATTCAATATTACAAGTTCTAATTAATACTCTTATATTTTTCAATTAATCAAATTATAAATTATTTAAATTTAATTGAATCTATTTATTAGTGCTAATATAATTCTAAAAACAGAGTTTACCACATTAAACTATCATCTACTCTTTGACGCCTTCTCTAGATAAAATATCCGAGTATTATTATTTTAAAAAATAAAAATAAAGTAAAATTCTATTATCTCTATTCTCGACGAAGAAACAGAGACGAAGTTTTCTAGCAACTGCCCTCCACATTTCCTTTTCAGTATTTTAAACACTGTTCATAAAATAATTGAGTTTTAAATCTCTACTTCTCCTTCTTCAATTATTATCATCACTATTAAATAAAAAATCGTTTACGATGTTCATCTGAAATATTTTTACCAGCAGTTTCGATGCCTGTGGGCGAGCTCTTTCTCGCCGCGTTTCTCCAGGTGCTGTTCGACAAATTAGCTTCAGGGGCGATAGACGTCTTCGCCCGCCGGCAGAGGATATACAAGCTCCTCACGAAATGGCGCCAAAAGCTCCGAACCATTCAGGCGGTCATCGAAGACGCCGAGGACAAGCAGCTCACCGACCGAGCCGTCAAGCTGTGGCTCGAGCTTCTCCGAGACCTAGCCTACGACCTAGACGACGTGCTGGACGAGATATTCACCGAAGCCCTAATCCACGGATCTGAACCTCCCGACCCAACCACGTGCACCAGATTCATCCCCATTCTCAACGACTGGACTCCCGGCGCCTTCGTCTTCAAGAAGAGGATGAAGTTGAAGATCCACAGCATCTCCGCCCAATTCGAAGAAATCGTCAAAATCGGCAACGACTTGAATCTCAGCCAAAATGTAATCGGGCCGGGCTCGAACCAGTCGTGGATTAACAGGTTGCCCAGCACCTCGGTGATCGAGTCCTACGTGTGCGGGAGAGACAGAGATAAGGAAGCTGTGGGTAGGCTGATGGTAGGTAGTCGAGAGGAAAGTGTTTGTGTTATTCCGATTGTGGGGATGGGTGGGATTGGCAAGACGACCCTCGCTCAGCTCATATACAACGACGAGATCATGTCGTCTGGATTCGATCTCAAGGCTTGGGTTTGTGTCTCCGAGGACTTCGACGTCTTCTCCATCACGAAAACGATTTTTCATTCGGTCACTCGGCTGAGTACTGAGTCCAAGGACTTGAATCTCCTCCAGGAGAGTCTGCAGAAGGCGTTTTCCAATAAAAAGTTCCTTCTCATCTTGGACGATGTTTGGAACGAGAATTACGAAAAGTGGGATGTGTTTTTCCGGCCGTTTCTAGTTGGGCTGCCCGGGAGCAAAGTTCTCGTGACGACTCGTAATAGCGAGATCGCGAGGATGGTGGGGTCTGCGTCTGTCCCGTCTTACCAAGTAACTCTGTTGACTGACGAAGACTGTGTGTCTCTGTTGGCTCAGCATGCTCTTGGGAAAAGGGATTTTGACGAGCATCCGAGTTTGAAAGGATTCGGTGAAGCATTGGCGAAGAAATGCAGGGGGTTGCCTTTGGCAGCAAAGACACTCGGCGGCCTTTTACGGGCCAAAGAAAGCCCGGAAGAGTGGGAAGACGTTTTGTATAGCAAGATATGGAATTTGCCGAGGGAAAACAATATCCTCCCGGTCTTGAGGCTGAGCTACCATCACTTGCCTCCGCATTTGAAGCACTTGTTCGCCTATTGCTCGATATTTCCCAAGGACTATGAGTTTGACAGATACGAACTCGTTTTGCTATGGATGGGGGAAGGTTTTCTTCGGCAGCCTGTGGCTAATGGAAGGAAAACGAAGGAGCAGTTGGGGTTCGATTATTTTGACGAGCTTCTGGCGAGATCCTTTTTCCAACGGTTAAGCTGCAACGACTCTCTTTTCGTCATGCATGACCTCATCAATGACATGGCTCAGTTTGTTGCTGGTGACATATGCTATAAGCTTGACGAGAAAGTGGAGACTAGTGATGAGTACAGAGTGCCGGAGAAGGCCCGTCACGCTTCCTTTCTTCGTCATGAGTACGAGGTTTTCAAGAAGTTTACTGGATTTTACCGGGTTAATGGTTTGAGGACATTCCTGCCAATGCCCGTCCAAAATATTCACGTCTGGCCGCCGTTTTACATGTCAAACAGAATTCTGATCGAGTTGTTACCGAAACTACACAGCTTGAGAGTGCTATCTCTGAGTGGCTATTCTGTAACCGAGCTGCCGGCTTCAATCTGCAACTTGATCCATTTACGGTACCTTAATCTATCTGGAACCTCGATTGTTTCTTTGCCCGAATGTATAAGTGACTTGTTTAACTTAGAAACTTTATCCATCCGTAACTGTCGATTCATCTCTAAGCTGCCCCCTTCCTTGGGGGATTTAGTCAACCTTCGGCACCTTGTCAACTCCAATACTGATCAACTGAAGGAGTTGCCAGTTGAGATTGGGAAATTGGAAAAACTGCAGTCGTTACCTAAAATCGTACTCAGCAAGGTTGGTGGCTTGGGACTCAAGGAACTAAGGAATCTTGAGCTTTTGCGAGGGACGGTTTCCCTTCTAGAGCTGCAAAATGTGACTGACATCGAGGACGCAAAGGAGGCGAGCTTGAGGCATAAGCATGAAATTGAAGAATTGCAGTTGACATGGAGGAACAACTTCACAGATATTTCCCGCGATGCTCATCTGGAAGAAAAAGTACTAGACGTGCTGCAACCCCATGAGAACTTGAAAAACCTCAAGATTGAATTCTACGGAGGCGTAAGATTCCCAAGTTGGATAGGAGACCCATCTTTTTCCAAGATCATTAGCATCAGCATAAGTGGATGTGCCAAATGTGCATCCTTACCATCACTTGGGCTCCTGCCCGAGCTCAAACAACTACGGATAGGAGATATGCCTGGAATCAAAGGGATCCGGGTCGAGCTTTTTGGAAAGCGTGCTTTGTATGGTATCCCCTTTCCAAAATTGGAAACTCTTCGATTCGAGCACCTGCCTAATTGGGAGGAGTGGTCATCTTGTTCTCCTGATGAAGTCCGAATCCAGTTCCCTTCTCTCCTTCACCTCACCATATTCAACTGCCCCAAACTAACCACAGTTTCTCCTCTAAGCCTTCCCGCTCTCCGTCACTTGGATCTCGAGAAATGCAGTACAGAGGTTCTAAGAAGCTTAATTAACCTCGACTCACTAAATTACTTGAAAATTGAGTCCATTTCAGGACTCTCCAATCTGCCGTTAGAGGTCGTGGGGTCCATCGCGAAAATTGAAGTTCTAGAATGTTGTAATTGCAATGAGCTGTTGTCCGTGTGGCCAGCTGGAGTTTCCTTGCAACATCTTATCCACCTGAGGCGCCTTGTTGTTGTGGACTGTTCTCAGTTTGAATCCATGTCAGAAGAGCTTCCCAGAAATCTGGAAATCTTGGAATTATTCCGGTGTGCTAACTTAAAGTCCCTTCCCAACAGCTTGAAAAACCTCACGTGCTTGCGGGAGCTCATAATCAAGAATTGCCCGCAAATCGTCAGCTTTCCGGAGGATGGTGTCCCCAGCACGCTCAAACGTCTTGAAATACTCGGTTGCAAAGCTCTTGAGTCCCTGCCAATTGACGTTCCTAACCTCGAAAGGCTGGAAATTAAGGAGTGTCCAAATTTGAAAAATTGGTCAGAGGGTAACTTCCCTCAGTGGCTTAGAAAGCTTTCGATCAAGAACTGCAGTAAGCTAGAACCGGTTTCCATAGAGATGTTTCCCGCAAACAAAAGAGTCTCTCTGGATGAACTCAACATATGGGATTGGGTCAATTCTGGTTCTCTACTACAGCATGTTCATAAATTCTTGCGTCTTGGAGAACTGTACCTATCCAATTGTGATCGTCTGAAGTTCTTTCCTGACGAAGGCCTTCCGCCTTACCTAAGGACACTCTCTGTTGAGCATTGTTCGAATTTTAAATACTTGCCAGATCAGGTTAGGAACATGAGATCTATTACATCACTCGAGATACGAAGCTGCCGTAAGCTGAAGAGCTTTCCGAGGTGCGATTTTCCTCCGAATTTATGTTCGCTCAGTATATGGGATTCCAGAAAACTCAAGCCTTTATCGCAGTGGGGGCTGCACAGGCTCGTGTCACTAAGAGATTTCTCCATCTGTGGTGGGTTTCAAGATATGGAATTATTGGCAAATGATCCTGGCCTCTTTCCTCCTTCACTGATCAAATTTTCTATTGCAAGGTTTCCTAAGCTATGTTCGCTGTCTAAGGTGCTCGAGAATCTGTCTTCTCTGCAGAATATGTCCATTATGAATTGCCCGAGCCTTAATGTCCTGCCGAGTGATAATTTTCTTGAGAAGCTCTGGAGCCTTGAGATAAGCGATTGCCCGCTTCTGAAACGAAGGTGCCTGAGAGATGGGGGCGATTATTGGCCGAAGATTGCTGGGATCCCTTGTGTGGAAATTGATGGCGCTTACATTTACAAGCAATGTTAATAAATTAGAAAGTCTTTGCCATCTCAGGAACTCTCTTTTGCGATTATGCTCGTGCTATTCAAAGAAGCAGGTTCAAACTGCTCGATCTCGCGAGAAGCTTTTTCCTCGGATCCAAGGTACATTATTACAGGTGACAATGGTTTGTATTTGTATTGAAGCTGGATCATACATCACTTCTACTTGGTTTGATTAATGTTATGCTTATTCTTGTGAGTTATTTTTGTTCTTTTTTGTGTATGGGCGTTTAATTTTGCTTGCCATAAGACGGTTGGTTTATCAGATTTTGTACCAACTATGTATGATTTGTAAATTCAGAATAATAAGTTTCCTTCTTATTTTACCTTAAAGAACGCATTTTTATTAGTGTTTAATTTTTGTATCTGCATGTGTTTTCTTGAAAAATTAAATGCACAAGTATGAAGGTAAAGAGGCAAAATAAAAATATTCACATTTTTTTTAAACACTTTTAACAAGCAAAATGATTTGCAAGGCCTTTGATCCCATTCATGGTCATAGTTTCAAAGCACTTCCGCGTCGAAAACATTACAAAAACAAACAAATATACACCACATTATGAGAAAAAGGAAAGCATTTAAACAGCATTCATCCAATGTTGTTCTAATCACGGATCTTCTGGATTCCAATCCATCGTGCATAATCCACCCACCTGCGGTGAAATAATGTGTAAATCTTAACAAGTGAAGGAGGTTAATCATTGAGAACAAAGTTTACATATATCTTTAATAAACTTACATTAGTGATCCCAAGAAGGTATTGCCAGTTCGCACAGCAAAGCAGAGTGCACTGAGTATGAGCTTCTGTTCGTGTAGCAAAGGCTCTAAAATTCGTTGTTCAATCACTCCAGCAAGTATTTGGTACCTATACAAACACCATATTTATATTCTATAAGTAATCTCTTATAATTTAATGTATTTATTTCCAACTACAGGAATGTAAAATACCCACTCCACATGCTATAAACCCCAAATTCTGTGGAGATTTTCGAAAAGTAGTTAGCGGAGGGATGAGTCTGCATATAGTTTGCATCCTAGGAAGGCTTAAGCATTTTTTTTTCTAATTTGCGTACCTTAGATTGCTTGATACGGCCATGTAGACGCCATAAGCAACGCTCGTGGATAAAATGAGTACATCCTCAGCTTCACCAGCAGCAGATTTATCGATAGCCTTCCGTGCACTCAATAAAGCATTGGTCACACCCGTGCCAACCTACAAAACAATGAAACATAAATGAGAATGCATACATGTATTGTTTGTATTGCTTTTATGGTACAAGAGAAAAAGGCCAACTTACCAAAGACGCACCAGTCCCAACAACAAATAGCTTCGCTCCGTTTCTCTGCAGGGCAGATGAAAAGCCTTAGATTGGATCAATAAAAAATTTGGAAGTGTTGCTAATTGAGTTAATTGGAGAAATAGTTACCACAATAGCCCCTATCCTTTGAAGGAATGAATAGGTTGTACCTGCCAAGGCAACCTGCATCATCACTAACAGTTATACTCCAAAGTTTCAACTTCTGAAAACAGGCCTTCAGATATGGAAACGGCCATTTAAATAAAATAGAACCTGAAAAGCATTATCAGGGCAGCCATAAAAGAACTTATTGATACCGCCAGCTGTTACTGCTAGAGGTGGTCGAAGAGAAACAGTAGGGGCAGGTAGCCAAACAAGCATGAAATCCGCAATAATGGCCATAACCTGAGAAACAAATTATTATCATTCAATCTGAGAAAGTAAAATGAGAAAATGGAATACAAAATAGAAAACAAGGGGAAGTAGGGAGCTGGGTACCACAAATCTAACTCAGTATATCAGTACATGAAATGGTGAAGCTGCCCTACTAGTTCACTTTTTGTTTTCTTCCTTGTATTTTGAAACTATACTTATCAGTTTACGGATTTAAATTTCTCTTCGTTTCAACTTATATATCTATGCACATATTGTTTCAAAATATAGGCATTCATTATGATGCCACCACTAGGAACTTCCAAACAACTTCACGACATTTTTTTTCATTAATCATTTGACACCCTATTTCGCAAACAACCAAGATTCATTAGCCGATACTCCTCATTCTGCATCAGCTTCAGTTTACGTAAGAAATCCTTTCGATAAGTCCATGGGGGAAATACATAGACTGTATACAAGAAACTTTATCAAGCAATTCAACTTCAACATTCTTTCAAACCCTCGTAATAGGAACCTTACCACATCAGCAAAGACGAAATCTAGCTCCTTAGTGAAGTTTTCTCGACGTCTTTCCAACTCTGCAGCAGTCTGAAACAGGCGAAATTCTTAGCAATACATAATCTCAAAAAAGGCCTAAGAACAGGCGATGACAGACCTTGGTAAAAACCCCAACACCACACTCAATTCCAACTTTGGTCAAGAAAAGGTCATCCGCGAGCAGCCTTTCCTTAAACCCACTGAACTGGAGCAACCACCCGAGAAACGGAGACTTCTCGAGATCCAGAAATCGACGAACAATCGAACCGGGAATCCTTCCGGCGCCGATGGCGGCAGCCAAGTCCTTGGGGATGCTGTCCAACGATCTGTCCGCCTCAGCCAAGGCCATCATCGCCTCAGCCTTGTTCCTCTTTCCTGCATCTCCATCATTGTCGTCACCGCCGCCTCCTTCCCCACCTCCGCCGCTGGATCCGTCGCCTCCTCCGCCGCCGCTCCCGGAGAAAGCGATGATCGAAGAGCGGCGTTGGGAGTGGGGGAGACCAGGTTTCGGTAAGTAAATGGAAGAGGAGGGTGGTTTTTTACAGAATTTGAGAGTGGAGAACGGAAATGCGAGGGACGACGGAGAGCGGTGGTGGTGCGCGTGGGGTGAAGCGATGGATTGGATTCTGAGTGAGAAAGTGGCGGTGGCCATCGAGAAGATGACGGTGGTGGTGGTTGTTGCACTAACTTCTCCCTTCCGGCTTCCCAAAGTGTGAGTGAGAGAGAGAAGAAAGAAGAGAGGAAGTGGTGGGGTTACTTCGATCGGATTCGGAGACAGTTGGTGGAGGGGAGAGGAGAGAGAAATACTAAAAGACGAATAAAGTTGACGAGAATCACACATATTCTATTCCTTCCATTTCCAATTTCCAACTCATTTGAGGGTTAAGCATTCAGTACGATCGGGTCGATTAATTTTTCTTACCAATTTTTTTTTATTTAATTTCATTTCAATTTTAAATTTATTCAATACATTTTGATTTTGTTTAGATTAGTCCAATTTAATTATGTTAAAAAAAGGGAACTCTACTCCATCAGATACCAATTGATTGATTGAAATTTTTTATGTGTTTGGAGTCTTCTTCTTCCATCTTCCTGCTTATGTTGGAATCATGATTTTTCATTATTAGATTTTGAGCAAAACTTTTTTATATTCGTAGAGTATCATTTTTCATCATCATCACTTGTCTTGTCACTACACATAGTTGAGCAATTGAATATTAAAATATATAATGACCCTTTTAGAAATAATGATATACAGTATCAATTTTAATGGTCAATAATTAAAATTGTTATATTATACTCCCGATTGACATACAAGTACTTTTCTTTTTGGGGTGTCCACATAGTTGACACACCCCAAAAAAGAAAATAATTATTTTAATTTTTTCATTTTAATATACAATTTTATTCTACTTTACTCTACCTACTTTTTAAACTTTACTCACACCTACTTTACTTTTCACTTTTAAAATATATTTTAACAATTTTCTTAAACTCCGTGTACAGCAAAGTATGACATCTATTAATGGCCGGAAGGAGTATACTTTTTTTATTTTAAAATATAATTTTATCTCAACTTTTTTAATATATTAATATTTTTTTAAAATTTACTTAAATATGTATACTTTAATTTTTAATTTAAAAATACATTTTTTTTTTACTTTTTATTTTTGATCAAAAAATCAAAAAGTACAATTTTTCTTAATTTAACTGATGAAAATAAACTTGAGGCGGAAGTATTAATAGGGATAGAATCATATATCGTCCTTTCGAAATAGGTCATTTACCTAGATGTCCTGTAAGTTTGATTTTTATCCGCGCTCGTCCTTTGACCTCTTTTCCCGGCGAAATCAGCACGTGAAGTGCATGTGACTGTCTACTGGCACCGAAAAGCTGACATCAGCACAATCTGCCACCTCGGCCCTTGTAGAAAATACAAAAATGATTTGCTTGACATTAGGTTATAACGTATATATATAGTTATGTTATATATTCTTCCAAGAAACTAGTATAGCCTAGTATAAATGTTATCAGTTCCAATCTCATAGACCTGGCACAAACCCCATCCCAAGCAAAACATTTTTGTATTTTCTACAAAGGCTGAGGTGGCAAATTGTGCTGACGTGGCAAGGTGCTGATTTGGCACGTCAACTTTCCGGTGCTGATTTCGCCGGAAAAACTACAAAGGCTGAGGTGGCAGATTGTGCTGACGTGGCAAGGTGCTGATTTGGCACGTCAACTTTCCGGTGCTGATTTCGCCGTAAAAACTACAAAGGCTGAGGTGGCAGATTGTGCTGACGTGGCAAGGTGCTGATTTGGCACGTCAACTTTCCGGTGCTGATTTCGCCGGAAAAAGAGGTCAAAAGACGACCGCTGATAAAATCAAACTTACCTGATTGCTCTATTAAAATAATAATATAAAAATATAAATGTAATTAAAATAAAAGAAAAAAGAGAAAAAGAGGTGCGACCAGCCATAAAAATCGACCACCCTCCAGGCTGAGGTGGCAGATTGTGCTGACGTGGCAAGGTGCTGATTTGGCACGTCAACTTTCCGGTGCTGATTTCGCCGGAAAAAGAGGTCAAAAGACGACCGCTGATAAAATCAAACTTACCTGATTGCTCTATTAAAATAATAATATAAAAATATAAATGTAATTAAAATAAAAGAAAAAAGAGAAAAAGAGGTGCGACCAGGCATAAAAATCGACCACCCTCCCCGCCCAGGTGCGCTGTCACATGGCACTGCACCATTCATTCATTCAATTTGTTTTTAAATGATTTATATTAAAACTTAAATATCTTTTTAAATATTATATATATAAAAATAAAAAGTATATCAAAGTTCATATTTTTTAATTCTCTATAAATAAAGACTAAACTTGATAATATAATTATGTAAAAAACAATACACTTTTATATGCTTATTTTTAATAATAAATTAATTTATTTATTTATTAAAAAATTCAAAAAATATTTTTAATAATAAATTATTAAATAAATATTAATTGTGTGAATATATGATAAATATTATTTTTTATTAGGTAGGTTGAGTTTGAAGTTGGTTGTTGATAAATGATGAAAAATAAAATGAAATGGTTGGATGGCTGATTGTATAGGTTGGAGAGAGAGAAATTAATATTTAACTAAGTAGGTTGGGTTGAGGTTGATTGCTGCAGCAGATGGTCTTACGATGATAGTATACAAATTTCATGTTACTAATAATATGTATTAATAGTATATAATTCAATATGAAATTGATATGGTTGGTAGCAATAAAAAATAACATTTATTCGATTAGCACTAGCACTAATTCGATAAGAAGTTATTCGTCCAGCGAATTTGTAGAAACAATATTTATTCGATTAAGAAAAGCTCGATTTTTGAGTCAGAAGTTGAATTTTTATGTGCACAATTTGGATTACCAATTAAATAACAATTGAAAGTGTATCCTTACTATACCAGGCAATCATCTATCAGAGCATCTCCAATGGTGTACCTAAACATAAATACAAATTAGTGACATGTCATTAGACACATCATATATAATTTGTACCTTGTGGATTTGTACCTCACCATCACAACGGTTTGAGGTACAATTATTCACTTTTATTCATGTAGGACCCACAAGCTAAGACACAAAACCAATTTGTTATCTAATATTTGATACACAAAACCAATTTGTACCTAGTATCTAATTTGTACACAATGGTTTGAGATACAATTATTCACTTTTAGTCATGTGGAACCCACAAGCTAAGACACAAAACCAATTTGTACCCCGTATCTAATATTTGATACTCAAAATTTTCTCTTCTAAATTGTACCTCTCTCACCATTAGTGTACCTAGGTACAAATATGTGTCAACTAGGAATTGTACCTAGCAATGAGAGTGCTCTCATACTATAATTGTTCCATAACAAGCACAATTAATTTCAATGTTTTTATGAATAGATGGCTAGTGCACAAATTTCATTTCTTTTCTAAGTATTTTTTGGATTGTTACATCTTTTGTGTAAAAATATATTTCTGAAGATTTCTGAAGTGAAATATTGAACTAGCATTTTTTTTTTTAAAAAACAATTATAAATTATGGTCAAATTTATGTTCTTATTTTCTTTTGGACCGAAACTAATTGAATTGAAATAAACTTATTAAACTTGAACTGTTATGAATATTATTAATTAGTGAATGACTAGTTTACCTTTTTTTGGTGAACAAGACAGAAACCCTACTTTGTATACTATATAAAGGGGTCTCCCCATATCAATGAATGAACAATTCATAACAATTTTATTCTCCTCTCATATTGTCTCTATTTCTACTCTATTATTCTCTCTTATTCTCTCTCAATTACTTTTGAGTTTATAACACGTTATCAGCTGAATGCCCTAAGAAAGTTTTCTTCATCAAATATCTACTCATCCAAGATCCGAAGTTCTAATCACCATCAAGTAAGAATTTATAATTATATTTAATAATACTTATACATATATCTTCTTCTTCTCTACTTCTTCATAAATGGCTCATCTTGAAGCAAGTAAATGTCTAATGTTCCTGAAGAACATTATAATCTGATATTCCTAAATAATATCAAATTAATTATTATAATCTGATATTCCTGAAGTAATATCATATGTTCCCGAATAATATTATAATCTAATATTTTTGGAGTAATATCAAATTAATTATGCTTAGTAAATCGATTAAATTTTTTATGTTCCTGAAGAACATTGTGGTATGATATTCCTGAAAAAATATCAAAATTAAATGTTCCTGATGAACATCGCGATATGATATTCCTGCAGAAATATCAATATCAAATTGATTATAATTCAAAGTTCGATCAATAAGATAATATCATGGACTAATTATAATGAGTATGATGTTAATTTGGTTTATAGTATGTATGTGTGTAGTGACCAAAATCCTGGGGAGTATTGAAAAATATTATAATTTGATATTTCTGAAGTAATATCAAATCAATTATTTTTAATATCAAATTAAATTGCTCCCGTAGTAGCAATAAGTTTGGAAATATCAAATAAATTGTTGTCGTAGTAGCAATAAGTTGTAAATGTTTCCGAAAAACATTATGATATGATATTTATGAATAAATGTCAAAATAAAACGTTAAATGTTTCTGAAAAACATTAACTAATAAATTTTAAATGTTCTTGAAGAACTTCATGATATGATATTCCCGCAGCAATATCAAATCTCCCGAAGAAGCAAAGTTCAAAGTTTTTGAATAAAGTTACATACTCCCGAAGAAGCAAAGTTCAAAACATTAAATGTTTTTTGGTAAAGTTATATCTCATGATACTCAAAGTGAAACGCCAAATTCGATTGTTCTCGTTGAAACAATGATTACATATGAATTATCCTTGAAGGATATCTTTTGAAAATCGAGAATAAATGTACTATGTGGGTACTCATGGAATATCGAAAAGTCGATTCCAATTTATTAATGTGATTGCTGAGAAAATTATATATTGAGATTTATTGTGATCCCGGAAGGATCAATTTTAAATCTAATATTTTGATCTCGAATGATCATTGGTAAAGATATATAATGTTATGCAAATGATGGCATGTTAAGAGTGGTTCCCGAAGAACTTCACTAATTATCTCCGGAAGAGTTTTACTAATTATTCCCACGAGTACTACAAATGTACTTAAAAATAAAGATGATGCATATCATGATTATTATGAAGTGCGTGGAAATGAATCAAACGTTTCCCATTTGCGAAAATATAAAATAAGGTATATTAAATACCTACAGCCCACGATCCAGAAGATCGATTTATAGCAATTACGCTGATTTGCATATTTGAGGAAGATCATTTCCCGGCATTAGGTGGAGATAAGAATATAAAGATATTAATGCCGAGAAATTTCAGTGAATGCAAACGATCTTCAATTCTAGATCCACGCATCAATCAATTGAAACCGAAGTTCATGAAAATAAGTGACTTGCAATATTCAGCAAGTAATCTGCCAAATTAATGAAGGTGTGACAAAATCACATATATTTGTGAAAAATGAACTATAAGAGTTCAAATACCAAAGAGATCAACTCAAATGTTGATTCTAATATACGCCCGAAGCGTAGTAGATCGATCTCAAGATATAAAATAAATCCGCGGTA
Organism: Euphrasia confusa; assembly: GCA_954870475.1. NCBI lineage: Eukaryota > Viridiplantae > Streptophyta > Magnoliopsida > Lamiales > Orobanchaceae > Euphrasia > Euphrasia confusa. The sequence goes on along the minus strand of OX940954.1, from coordinate 10,885,078 downwards.
ATAAAATTTAGTCACCCTCAAAATCTCCTTAAGAGAGTTAGATGGAAATCCCATTGAAAAGTATGTGCACATGATAATAGAAAATCGTGGGATTGCGGAACAACCAAATTAAATATTATGGGAAATGCTTTGGTTGATATATTGAATTGTCATCAAATGGAAAAATAAAAAGTCGTCAACGACATATTTACCTCAAGAGTTGCTCTAGAAAATTTGGATCCAAAACTCATATCTATAATAGTGTGCCAGCAGCACTCAAGAAAATAGAAATGAGCAATTGAGGCTGAGCATTATTCGCTGGATAAAAATATTATCCCAGAAAGATATACGTGGGTGTTCGTACGAAAACGAATAATAATGTGGTGAGATATAAAAGCGAGATTAGTTGCTCAAGAGTTTTTCGCAGAAACTCGATATTTGTAAGGATGACATTGAGTTCCGCTACCTTATACTTTTGGCAACAACAACGATAAATATAGATATGCATGAATGTATGATTTGACCATGTAGAAGTCATTAGAAAAGTACATACATGAAAATCCTGGATGGATTTTAAGATTTCTGATATGAAAGGAAATGAAAATCAGAACATGTAAAATATCATATTACATATGTCATTATGGACAAAAATGATATTGAAGATAAGGTCCCGAAGACCAGTGATTGGTCCCGAAGACCAGTGATTGCACTCTTTTTCCCTCTACTAAGTTTTTTTCCCACAGGGTTTTCTTAGTTAAATGTTTTCAACGAGACAATCACCACAATATAAATGTGAATGTCATATACTCTTTTCCTCGAGTATTTTTTCCTACAGGGTTTTATAACGAGGTTTTTAACGAGACATGTACATCACTCAATAATAATTAATGAGGACATTAGAATGTTCCATATGAGTTTGTTTTCGAGATAAACTGAGATATTGAACCTGAAGTTCAAATGATTGTGAATTGAAGTTCACATTATTATTCATTTGTGAAGAAATGTATATTGAACACTAGACGCATCTAAAATACTCCAGCAGAGTTACCGGCCGGTTATAGCAATTGCGAATGCTCTAGTCAATATAGATGTCTGGTAAAGGCATGTCCCTAAAGGAAGAAAAATATACAATAATACAAATGAATGTGAAACTCGACAATTCGAAGGTTGTGTCCTAAAGACCAAAATGTATATTTGAATAACTAAGTTTTTCCTATATGATTTTATTAGTTACAGGTTTTAATGAGATGGATTGATCACCAATAACTATTTTCAAAAGTCAAAGATCTTCGGTGATTACAATCAGGGGAAGCATGTTGTACTCTTTTTCCTTCGTCGAGGTTTTATCCCACTGGGTTTTCCTGGCAAGGTTTTAACGAGGCAGCAAATCCTGTAAATAGTCATTCAAGGGAGGAGTGTTATGAATATTATTAATTAGTGAATGACTAGTTTACCCTTTCTTGGTGAACAAGACAGAAACACTACTTTGTATCCTATATAAAGGGGTCTCCCCATATCAATGAATGAACTATTCATAACAATTCTATTCTCCTCTCATATTGTCTCTCTTTCTACTTCTATTATTCTCTCTTATTCTCTCTCAATTACTTTTTTGAGTTTATAACAATTTTATTCTCCTCTTATATTGTCTCTCTTTCTACTCTATTATTCTCTCTTATTCTCTCTCAATTACTTTTGAGTTTATAACCTGAACTATTTTTTCAAATAATTTAAAAAATTACAATTTTGAAATAATTTTTGTTTAATTAAGTATATAAGTATATCGTCATAAAACTAATCTAGAGTTGAAAAGATCAAAGTAAAAAAAACTTTACTGAAATTTTACAGCGCCTTATCATCATCATTCATCTGGTCTGGATAGGCAATATCTATATGGTACATTCGCCAACGTTCCATCACATAAAATCACCTCACTGCTACACAACAATGGCGTCTGCTGCTGCACCCTCCACTCTCACCCTTCACCCACAGCACCCCCAAGACCTCCACCGCCCCTTCTCCGCCCCCTCCTCCCTCTGCTTCAGGAAGCCCTCCAAAGAAAACCCTTTTTCCTTCTCTTCGACCAAGGCATTCTTCTTCTATCCCTTGGTCCTGCAGTCCGACAATAGCCGCCTTTCGAAATCACTCGCCGCCGTCGCCGCCTTGGATACAGAGGCGGATGTGGCCGATGAGGAGCAGCTGGATGTTGGCGGTGCCGTTGCTGTCGCGACCAAGCCTAAGAAGGGAAAGGCCGCGTTGCTCTTGAAAAGGGATAGGGTATGCGTGTTGTAATAATATCTTGTTTGTGGCTTTGTCTCGTTTTTTCCGTAAGCTCTTACTGTTAATTTCCTTAAATTGATGTTATAGAATGCCGCTTTTAGATATTAGGTAATTTATGTTGGTTTCTTATGCAAGTATGTTTCCATTAACCATTCCATTTGAGTTTGATTTGTGCTTCTCTGGGTCGTTGTTTGTTCGATGAATGGCATTAGGAGTATTAAGCAGCCGCTCGACTATTGTATTTTTCATTATCCGCTTACACATTCTAACAGTTTTTCTCGTGGGCAGGCCAAGTTTGTTCTTTTGATGTTCGTCTTAGATTATCTTAGAATATATAGTACGTCATTAATAGAGATTGAAATTCTGGTGTCTACTGTTTAATGGCCCATAGGCCATACGCGAGTGTTCAGGTTACCGTATAACAGACAAGAATTTTGAGTTGTACTTTTTTTCTTAAATTCATTTCCTATCAATCCTTTTTTCTTTGATCTGATTTCAAAGTTTCATGTTGTTTCAGCTCAATTCTTTCAAATCATAGGATGCATTTTTTTATTCTAATATTATTTTTACATTTGTAAGTTCATGATTTCAAAGTTATTTTGTTCTTCTTTAGTCCTATGTTTAGCTGTGCGTTTGCATATCCATGTTATAGAAGTTGTGGGAGACAAACTCTTGTTTTGACCGAAATCTAATTCCGACGCGATTCTTATGTAGCCTTCATTTTGTCGAATTTTTTGTTTCCCGTCAAGAATCGTGGACTACCTTGCTACTTCATCTGTCTTTTCTTATGGTTTAGAAGAAAAAAAATGAAGTTCCTTTTTTGATGCAATTGACAGACAAGGTCCAAGAGATTTCTGGAAATTCAAAATTTGAGAGAAAACAAACAGGAATATGACCTGAAAACAGCAATATCATTGCTTAAGCAAACGGCGAGTACAAAGTTTGTTGAGTCAGTTGAAGCCCATTTCCGCCTCAATATTGATCCCAAGTACAATGATCAACAACTTAGGGCAACTGTAAGCTTTCTCAGTATTATTTGGTCGATCGGGAAGAAGGTTTTGATCTATTTTATGTATTCCCTGCTAAAAGCTGATTCAATTTTTATTTTTTTCCGTAGGTAAATCTTCCAAAGGGAACTGGTCAGACTGTTAAGGTTGCTGTTCTTACGCAAGGTAATTTGTGCATACATAATTGCACTTGAAATTATTTGTGCCTAAGATGTGTATTATTGCTTTTATTTTTCTTGGAAGTTTGCCGAATAAGGGATTATGAAAAGTTCTAATATTGCCATTCTGTCTTGCGTTTGCTATGTTTACTATTCTACAGACCGTGTTAATGGGTAAAAAAACTACACCAAAGACATGATTTATCGTATCCAAGTCCTTTCATGATCCAACCATGAATCTGTTTTATTGTATTCTGCTTGTTCTTTTTTATCATTACTCATATAATAAGAGCCTTGCCCTTTATTTGTTTGTATAGTTTCCACTAGCTCGTTTATGACGTGAAATACTTTCCTCCTAAATGATGATCACGTGTGATATAACACGAAAGAAAGAGGAGATACCTAGTTTCTGTTTTATTATATTATGAAAATACTGTAATGTATGCTACTATATTATGGTTTTCTGTAATGCTGGCATTAGCTTTTTGTTGGATTTATTTTATGCAGTTGGCTTTCTTCTGTAGGTGAAAAGTTTGATGAGGCAAAAAATGCGGGAGCTGATATAGTTGGTGGAGAGGACTTGATTGAACAGATTAAAAGAGGGATCATGGATTTCGATAAATTAATTGCAACACCCGATATGATGCCTAAGGTATTGACAACATTGCTACTGTATTATTTTTACCTGGACTATATTTTAACTTTTAATTCTTCTAGGGATGCATCAAACCAAACATCATTACATGTATGTACTGTCACTAATTAGTTATTAAACTTCTGAAAAGGACCAATTATACTTCATATAGTTTCCTAATCCATTCAATTATATTATTATTTTTTTTTTTAAGAACAAGTTGAATGGCAGTAGGCCCTTCGTCTACTATACTTTAGTGTTCAATTCATTATGTTACGCATGTTCTATTTTTTTGTGGAATTAGGTTGCAAGTCTGGGAAAAATTCTAGGACCGCGAGGACTAATGCCAAATCCTAAAGCTGGTACAGTGACTACAAACATACCGCAGGTAGTTATAGTCTCAACTAATTACATCAATAATAGTTCGTTTATGTTTCAATGGATGTATGTGTTATCTAGCAAGAAGAAACATATTTTGTATTTCGTTTCCAAGATGAGTTCAACAGGCATTTCTTGAGATCTTTTTTTATAAAGTAGAAATAAATATCACCTGCAGGCTATAGGGGAATTCAAGAAAGGGAAAGTTGAATTCCGAGCAGATAAAACTGGGATTGTACACTTACCTTTTGGCAAGGCAGATTTTTCAGAGGAAGATCTTACAGTGAATTTTCTCGCTGCCATGGTAAGGCTTTGTGATGCCTTTTGTTTATCAATTTACTCGTTATCTTTTATTTACTAGTACTATATTAGTGTTATATAGTAAAATATTCAAATCAATTTCATCAATCCTGCAGAAATCAGTAGAAACTAACAAGCCGACAGGGGCGAAAGGTGTGTACTGGAAGAGTGCCCATATATGCTCCTCAATGGGACCTTCCATTCGGTTAAACATTAGAGATATGCTCGAGTACAAGCTCCAGTGAAAAGTGTATATTGTCATTATCTGTATAATGTTTTTTTCTGGAAATTGAATTATTATGACAATGCAAATCCGAGCTGCTTATTTTGAGAAACTGGAGGTGTAGAATAGGAGCATAGTACTAAGAACTAAGAGAGTGAAGGGCCTGAATTCAGCCAAAATTAGAGATACAAAAGTTTACTGGCATGTTATGTGCCAAGTGTATCTATTTGTTCCTACGTTTGATCACACGTTTATTCTATTGAAAATCTTCCTGCCCAATATTCGGCTGCTGTTGTACACACAAAAAGGTACAGTAAAACTTCCCCATATCATGTGTTGACGTTTCTTGAATTTTGGTTGTTTGGAGAAAGAGATACTAATGAAAATTTTCAAGATGTTTTATTTGGTCTGAGTTTGTTACTTGAATTTTGATTATTTGGAGAAAGAGATACTAATGAAATTTTTTACGATGTTCTATTTGGCCTGAGGTCTGCTGCGTATAATGTTGAATGTGTGATGATATTCACGCCGATCAAAGTCACACTTCTAATGAGTACATTTTGCTAGAGTACAATGTTCTCATCACCATATCTCAAAGGGAATTAAATGCATCTTCAAGCAGACATTAAATCATAAAGGGTATGAATATATATACTGTATGATGTGATCTTTAAATCACACAAGTTTTTTCACATCAAAAGGGGTTTTGGCCCATCCATTCAAAACGGAGAGACGGTGACATCATCACAAACTGAATCATGCTTAGAGCATGGCAAAATTTGAAATGACCCTAAATACTAATAACTTTACTACCTAGCCAATAAAAAGACAATCATCCGACATTTTTTTTTACAAAACGATAATTTACATAATTTACTATTATCATCTGTTTTCTCCCATTGTTATTCTTAGAGATCCCCAGCTGTCACCACCACTCCACACTGCAAATTGACAAGTATGCCACGTTGAAGAGAGATATATCAATTTAATTTTGAAATTGAAAAAACAAGTGATAATTGATCGAGATCTGATAGGGGAAACCTTTCGAAGGCTGCTCAATCCAAGGACCATTCATTACAGTAAGAATGCTGCATGCCTCACTGTATTCTAAATTCGGCAGCAATTTTGGGGTAAGCAAGAAACACCTGCAAATGAGAGACCAGGTTATGCAATTCCAGCTCATTATGAACTAGAACGGGACACTTTCTATGAAAAAGTAACATTAAAGTATGCTGCCTTAGCCAATTCACATATGAGTTACAAGTTACAAATAAATTCCAGCCCACGAGCTAAAAGTTCGGGTTTGTCAAAAAAAGAACCCTTGAGGTTTGACCTAATTACAGGAAAATAGCTAACATTTCAAATTTCTAAATATTACAGCTAAGCCCCTGAATTTTAACATTGAATCAAACACCGGGGGTTTTTGTAATTAACCAAAATAAAAATACTAGTAAAAAGAAACATTAAGCTATACTTAACATGGAAAAAAGCATGAAAACAGTAATTCCTTACTGTGGTGTATTTGGCTGGCTGGCTGCTCTGACTAACTGCTGAAACATGTTTCTCTCATTTATGGGGTCCATACCTAGAGACGATACGAAATATTGATTATGTTTTTCAAAACCAAAAAAGTGATTCCAGCTACAATAAACTTTGAGAGAACCAAACCAACCTTGATTTATCTCATCAACTACCCTAAATGGGCAGTTTGTAAGGTCTTGCAAAGAAACAAGGTAGAGAATGGTTGAAACCGAACGCTCCTAGAAAAACAGGTAGAAGAAAGCAGTTAAAATCTTATGATATGAAAAATATCATGCACATTAGAAAATCTAGCACAAAGCTATAATGGCTATAGAGCCTATACCCCTCCAGATTGATGATGAGCACTTAAAACCTGAAGCTGTCCAGCTTGCCTGATATTAACAGCGGAAATCATAAGTTACAAAAGCATAACAAAGTGACATAAAAAAGAGAGTATGAGCACATAAAATTTCTAGTCAGAATTGTATGTATACATGAATGCATGTTGTGCTTAAATGAAAACTAAAGTAGAAGGTAAGCCCAAAGAACCTGAATTTCACTTTTATCAGGATCCCATATTGATCAAAATCTGTGCCACGTTCATCTGAAAAAATTAAATAAACCTATTACATTAAACCCAAACTACCATAGTACATGTAATGAAATGCTAAAATAATGCATGGCAAATCAGCAATTAACTAGACACCTCAAATGAAGTGATAAAAGCAAGTCCTGATAATTACCTAAAGACACCTCGCCTGCAACAGCCATTTCTTGGAAATTGCGACCAAAAGTTTCATTAATACGACTCACGAGACTTCTCAATGTTGGGATCCAACGTCCCTGTAAAGAATCCACAATCAGAATAATTGTATTCAATACTCATAGCGTGATGTAATATATAAATTAGTTTGTCACGTTCTTTGATTCTATATTATCTCTTAACGCCCTTATTTATGTCTCATTTATTAATTTATCGATTATATATCTTTAAATTTTTTTTGGTGGGGGTAAATTGCACAATGGCCAGGGCTAAAATAAGGACATGTAACAAAATACCAAAAGCAACTGCTCTTAATAAGAATACAGGCAAACCAGTGCAATGATGATCTATGAAATACAGTCAACAAATTAGTAAATGAACTATCACTGACCTTCAGGGCATTGATTTCATCTAATAGACCATTAAGTTCCTTTTCGTCTGTATTTTGCTTATTTACAAGTTCTTCAATCTGGAAAAATGTCGATTTGAACACAAAATATTATTAAAAATTAAGAATAATGCATTACAATTTATGCTTATAAAATGTGCAAAATAAAATGAGATGTACCTTTCTTTGACGGCTTTCATATTCCTCCAAAATGTTATTGTTAAGGAAAAGGATAGAATTGGCTTGAGATATTGTATCTTGAATTGCAGCTTCCAGCTCTTCAATAGTAGCAGGCATCTGCAAGCAAGTTACCCTAATGAGCATACTATAAAAATGCCTGGAAACATACTAGTATTATTTTTGCATGTATGCCATTGACATGCATTCATCTAAAAATTGTTGATGTAACACAAGTATTTCAGCCAGAATACAAACCTCCAGGAAGGCATGTTTAAGCTCAGGAGTAATCACAGCAACTGATTCTGCATGCCTCTTGGCATCTGACAGCCGCTGCCGAAAATTCTCTGTAGTTTTCTTACCTAATCAAATAAAAACAAGAAGAAGAATAAATGAACTATAAGAACTTGAATTGAAACACATCTGTATAACAGTTTTCTACTCACATTGGAAGTGTAACATTAGTCAGTCACAAACGATACCAAGTAAGAAACCAAAGAGTCAAGTAGCAATAAGATTTATACTTTTGGTTGATCAAAGAGTCGAGTAGTTTCATACATTTGTCGAGTTTTATACAACAAAAATGTACAGTGGAAGTAAGGAACCAAGTTTAATGGTGCAGAAGAGCTAATCATTTCTGAAAATTCTACCAGATTTAAAGAGCCTGAAGCTTCAGTAGAGAAGGCAGTAAGAACTGAAGAGCCAAATCGAGAGAAACTAAAGAACGATGTGCAACAGAAATTATCCATCTTCTGAGAGAGATTGTTCCCTTCCCTCCACAGAAAGAGTGTGTTCAGTTAACAGCTCGTGGTTCTTGAAGAAACACAATTCTATAAGATATTTACAATTTGTAAGGTGTGGAGAGAAATATATGTCAAGAGTGTCAGACTAAACACTCAATCCTAAACAGACGGTTTGGTTGTAGGAGTTCGGAGTTCCTAATGCTGTTTGTCCAACAATACATGTCCTACATCCGAAAGCCAACACATTTGATTATTTAAACCCATGGTACATTAAAATATTTTTTTATCTTTTGTAAATGCCGTATCAAAATCACCTAATGGGGAAATGAGACAACATTATAACCAATCATATATTAAGCCTGGCAGATTTTACAGCACTTTAGTTGCTTTACTCAATACTTGAATGAAAGTCATGTGTTTATAGTTCCACAAATTCCATAGTCATGTCAATTACGTAAGTAACTATACATTTTTCTCTTATAGATCTTTGAGCAATTAACATGCGATTATGTTTATAGATGGGAAGCCTACCTCACAGAGTTATTTTGGAAAAAATTGCGATAAACTTATACTTCCTATGTCCCACATATATCTCCGCACTTTCATTATTGGGTTGTCACACATTTATCTTCTTACTCAGTTACTCTACAAAGGTAAATAATTGTACTTTTTCACTTTAAATAATAACAATTGTACTTTCCCCTTTTTACCAACTTTTTTAAGTTTACTCACAACTTCTTTTACTTCCACTTTAAAAGACAATTTTGACCTTACTTTTTTTACATAACAAAAAAAAATCTTTATCTCCATGCCCAGGTACTGAAGAAGATATACCGGGGACAAAGAGAGTACTTATTTCCTGCAAAAAGTAACATATCATAGGATAGAGTGAGTACCACCGGTTAATTTCTCCTATTTTATTTATGATTACTATTGCTGGGTTAGTGGGTCAGCATGAGGGATATGAATAACAATGTTCTCCTCAGTCCTCACATGGTCACTTGAAGGAAGTATTAAATGATTTCTCATAATTAAAAACAAACTGAAGATTGCAAATACTACATCTCGGCTCAAAAGCGCTGAAAAGAAATTTTCAAAGTCATGAAGAAAGTCAATACTTACACTGGTCGAAAAACAAGGATGCTTGCATGGCTACCTTTTCTTGTTGCTTCACACTGGATTCCATCTCCTTAATCTATAGATATACCAAAAGTAATAGGCTGAATACACTGAGAGAGTAAAAACCCAACATAAATAAACAACAAATGAAGAACTTCCCTACATTACGTTGTTGACATATTTTTTGTGGTTCAATATTAGTTGACATTAACCCACCACAGTCACTGTGACTCTGTGTGTATGAAAACTAAGATATATACTATCCTCTAAATCAATAACTTTTGTATGGCCTCTTTCTAATTAATAAAATTGATAATAAAGGAACACCAAGTTGAATTGTGATTTGTGAGACCCTAAAAACTGTATGGTAAATATTTGAATTTCTTCAAATTTTTATATACAACATTACTAATCAAAACTAAAATCAAATACACCATACACTTCTTATTCCTCAAACAATCCAAACAAATATTACCCATAGTCAGTCAAAATAAAACCAAATCCCAGCGTGTGCTGCTGACTACTTCAAGGAAGTTTATTTATATGATTCTTAATTATTGACAGAATTACAGAAATAAGAAGACAAATGCCGGGTTTAGAATCATTTCAATTCAATTGCATTCACACATGTTTTCCTATAAGACTTACTTTTGGTTTCTTGTAGTTTTATATTCTTTATATATCATTTCTTCATACGAGGCATAACTACAAACAATACAAGCATTTTCTGTTGTCAAAATTAAACAGTGGATTATACCTTAGCTTCAAATTCAATGGAGCCCATGTTTTTTTCAGCAAAACTTCTCCGATATGCAACAGCCTCAGTAAGTAAATTCTATCAAGAAAAAGTGGTTAGGCAAATAACCAGCATCTTGAGTTAATTAAAGACAAATGCTGTCAATTTTAAACGAAAAAATGGCTCACCTTAATCTCTATAACACAATGGAACCGCTGAGTCTTCAATTGTTTAACCTTGTCAACGAGTTTTGCGATTGCAGCATCTGGGTCATCCTCTCTTTCTATCGACTCCAACTTCATTCTTCTTTGATCTAACATTAGAGGTTTTACTTGTATTAAGCATATACATAGATAATTCTCTACACAAAAATAAATTAATATATAAATAAATAAATAAATAAAATAAGCAGTTAACTTACTGACAAGGTGTTCCATCTCCCTCCTTTTTTTCTTCTTACTTTGCATGATGTTAACAATCTCTTCCTGTGAAATTATTCTCCTTCATAAGCGATAATTTAACCAAAATAATATGGTGTATAGGCTTTTAAGAATATAATTATATATAAAATAATATGGTGTACAGGCTTTTAAGAATATAATTATATATAAAGATGCCCCTTATCTCTACTCTAAATTTGCAATTTCTTAAAATTACAATCAATTCCAGTCTTTCTTCATACCATAAACATAATACAAAAAAGACCATAGATTACAATGTACATAAGTACATTGTAAACATAATAAACATAATAACTGAAAAGAAAGAGACATTGACCAAACCAAATTCTTTTTCAGCAAGTTAGTAGCAAATGCAAGGCTTCCGTTAGGCGGTTTGACAGCAGTTTTTGTGTATAATATTGTTCTACTCTTAGATACATTAGGAATTAGTCTGTAATGAGGAAAGTTTCAATATGTATGTGCTATGATGATTATCATTTGATCATCTTGGATTGCTTTATTCTCTCAATGTAACTACGTGCTGTATCTCAGTCCTCAGACAATGTTGGCAGATAATCCCTCTGTGATTTAACAAGGATGACATAGACAGACACACTTTATCTCTATAATCTCTACTATGAAAAAGAAAAACTGATGAAAAAACCATGAACTCGAGGATTGCCAAGAATGATAAGCTCCACAAGATTACTGGTGATGGTGAATTTACACAAATACACAATGGCACAAAACAAACGCATACATGATACGTGCATAGATCAGGCACACTATCAATGTCACAGCTCCCACAAATTCAGGTGGAGCAATGGGATTACAAAATATTTATTCGGTAATGCCATTGGTTACAAGAACTCTAAACTTATTTGGAAAGTTGTTTTTTTTTCTTTTTTGAGTTTGAGACGGGACCAGGTTCGAGTATGTATCGTCTTCCCTAGCGCTGCCGAACTCCAAATAATGTTACAGGGTTCAATCGGAAGCAATTCATTGTGAGTTGACTTGCAGAACTGAAGTGTAAGTGTACCATTTGGTGGCATATGGGAGAATTATATTTTCCCTTCCAAAAGGAAAGTGACATTTTACATATTACACCAAGCTAGTTATGATATCCCATCACTTTAGAGAAGCATTAGTAACCACCTCAAACATGTACATGTAACTTTTATATCAGAGTTTTGCCTTGACTTAATTATTCCAAGAACAGTTATACATACATGATAAACTTAAAAGTAGGTATTTCCTTCATGAAGAAATGCATGAAGATAATAGCACGATATTAGGCCTACAGTAAAGTTTACACAAGGAAAGTGATTCTGTGGTTTTCTTACAGAGCATCAAAACCCAAATTTTGAAACTGTAAAAACAGTAATTTGGAAATTTCAGTAATAATTATTGATCCTTGTGATTGTGAATATCAATGTATATCAAAAGTTAATTTGTTCTATCAGTAAACTTCTAGCATACCCAGTGCAATTTGTTGGGCAAAATATATACAAACACTTTTTTATACTCACGTACCCGCTCGCGCTGAAGTTCAGCTGCTTCATCTTCCTTCTGCCTTAACGCGGTTTGAAGAGCCCTTAAGTCTGCATCTATAACATAAATTTTCTCCTCCAATTCAACTTTCTTTGTTTTGGCACTCTCAATTTCCTTAACATCTAAACCTGAGAAGGAGATGAAAAAGAGAAGATCGAACCTTAGAAATTTCACAACTTCATCTGAAGAACCAAGTTTGACCCTTTTCGGTTAAACTGATTCTTCTTAAGGTAACCATTTACAATCATCTATAGTATTTTCTTATAGATCAAACTATTTACCTGGTGATAATTTTTTCACATTAATACAATACATTGCAGAGAGCTTAAACCATTGTTTTCGGCCAAAATTCATTATGAACAAAGAACAAGACTTGAGCCTATTAAAACAGAATAGAATAGCGGAACAATATTTCAAAAACATACTGCATAAAATAAGTCGGGATCGATCTACTGATTCAACACTTCCAGACACATGATTCCCATAGCGAGATCTGGACCAACGATAATGATTTTCTGGTGTCCAGACGTCCATAATTCCCAATCTTAAGACTAGGTCTGCTTTCTCGTCAGTTTCTTTTGACCCAATATACTGAGAAAAAGAAGAAAAAAAACATTAAAGTTTAAGTATTGCAACCTCTAGTCTGCTAAGTACTTATATGAAAAAACACGAGAAACAAATGAGAAAGTATTACCGAATTTTCCAAACCAAATTGACCAATCAAAGCTTCTTTGACAGCATGAGGAGCTTCAAAGACTTGGTCAAGCCTGGAAGATATGCCAAGTCTACGCATCTGTGTGATGAAACCAAACAAAAGGTCAGGCAATTATTAAAAATGCAACCATACTGAATTTCAATGAGTTAGAGCCATACTTCGTCCGTTGTATGAAATGGATCCCTCTGGTAATTATCATTACCCACATGGTTGATTACAGGGACATCAAAGGGTCTTAAGTTTTTAACCAGAAAATCACGATCCTTAGAATCCTGAGTAATAAAAGCCTGCAGGGGTAAAACAAATCGGTAAATAAAAATAGATAGATGAACCAGAAACGACCAAGTTAACCATTATCAACTCGTAATTTAAGATAACTGCAGTCTATTCAAGCATTATGCGGGAACACCCTAACATGTCACATGGAAAAATTATATTTCTCATATTGTAAGAACATACAGCACTAAAGGGATGCGAGTAACTATGTACTCCGTATTATTTAATTCACTAACAGACTAATACTATGCAACTTTTTCATTTGATTTTTATTATTGATCCAAATAATCAATGAATTGATGGATTTAACATTTACTTATTGCTCTTAGCACCAGTACTACCTGCATATTATGCCTAAGCTGATTCTGGGTTGTACGCTACCCTTTAAGTACATTTATGAACTTATTTGTACTTCCAGTTCAACAATTAGGCACTCCTAGTCACATTTCATGTGTTAACCATTCCTTTTTTTACAAGAAACAGAAACTTTATTAATGTAAAATCAAAAGTACAATTGGTGGAAAAGATATCCACTAAAAAGTATGAAACTGTTGGTGTAGAGCTTCATAAGTTCATAGTGGTAGTAGCGTCCTACCTCTAGTAAAGTCTGTAACAAACAAATGATTAGCAGTTGGCATGAATGTCGTACTACCCTTGAAGCTACTCTAAACTTTTATTTAATACTAACAATCTAAAACTGACTTTTCAGTTTTCACCGCTGTTAAATTTTTTGTTAATTCTTTTCATCCCTAGATCAGTAAAATCATAAAAATTTTAAGCTTTGACCAGTCAAATTGATCCAGAACATACACATAATTATCGAAACATAACAATTAAAATTTCAATGGAAATGTCAGTCGTCTTCAAAGAAAAATATTAAATTCCATGCATTTCTTAAAATTATTTCCACATGATTGGATTGAGCATGCGTTAACTCTATCAAGTTCTAGTTAAAAGAATGGTAGTAGTGAAAATTATCAAGTTATAGTTTTTTTTTTTTTTTTTGGTAAAGGTCAATCACATCAAAAGTTAAAAGAATGCTAGCAGTGAAAATTATGCCAAAGAAAAATGATTTTTTTCCCCATGGTTTAGACTGTAAAAGTTCAATAGATAACGATGTATGCCCAGATTTACCTTCCATATGTAATAGGCAACATGACCCTCTAGGTAGTCAGCATGTAACCGATTTGCAACATTCACCTGACCATGAAAAAATATCACAATGATATAGGCATTAAATACAAAAACATAATACATGTACATATCATAATTCTAGTTATGCACCTCGAGCAATACAGGACCATAAACTTCCCTATTGAAATTGCTGCGATTCTCCTGAACCCATTTATAAGCCTCAAATATCCTCTCAGCACCAGAATTCTTTAAGGCTTGTAAACGTTTATTGTTGGCATTCTCCATATCTCTCAACCTTTTGGGTCATAAAGGGGTTGAAATATAAGGCATTTGCAAATCTTCAACATATAAATGATATAGTTGGCTAAATGTTGATAATGACCTCTCTATGCACTGTGTCAGGATCATTTTATGATGGTTTAAGTGCTTCTCCTTTTCCCTTTTTTGATATCTCATCTCTTTAGCAGATTCTTCGAGCTCCATAATTCGTGCACTTAATTGTTCCTGGATACAGCATACAAAACAATGATAAAGAATAAAACGACAGCAACTTATATTGAATTTAGTTGTCTTTTGTGACTAAAAGGTTATCAAATAACTGATCAGGTCAAGCCTTTTAGCCAAGTGGCATATTCATAGGTTCACCATCAATTTAAAGATAGCTCAAACGCACCATCTTATGCTTTGGTGGCTCATAATGAGGAAGATTTGCAAGTTCAGCCCCAGCAGCTGCAAGATCCTCTTTAGCTTTAGAGATTCTTTGTTGGCGAGATGTTTCCTGCTGCCTCAAATCTTCCACTTCATTATACGCCCCTTGAACTAGAACTCCCTACATCCATGAGAAAAATTTAGACAGTTGACTATTGATACACATAAACAACGAGATCTGGGTAAATGATATAAGTAGTGAAAACATACTAAACGGTTATAATCCTCAAAAAACTGCATGCGTTTCTTCATGTTGCTATCTAACAAACCATTAATCTGTTTCACTTTAGCCTCTACTTTTGCCTTCTCTCCCTTTTGTTTCCTGAAAAGCAAAATTATTAGGAACAAGAAACAAAGCAACTAGTGCTTCACAATACCAAATGGAGGCTTAACCTACAGATACTAAACAATCCGAGCAGATTATGAATGGATGAGAAGTGAGATCAACCACTGAAAGTTCAATATGTCGACTTGGAGAATCAAAATGGTATGATTCACCAGTTTTTTTCCAGAACGCAGCTCAATCCGGGTCTGATGAAGCTCATCCAAATTTGGCTTGATTGATTCAAACCAAGTTCAAACACAATTTTAAGTTTATTAGGAGACACGAACCAAGCTCGGAAACAGTCTCTTCCATTCAATGTTATTAGGTTCAAACCATCAGTAAGAGAAAAAAGTGTATACAACCACAGTAAGTTTATGTGACACTTTCAGGAAAGAGGCTCAAATTTAGTGGAGTGGTATGATTAGCGACTTCTACCTCGTCCATAGGAAAATATATTTTTTTAGTGTGGAATGAAAAATATACAACCAGGATATAAACGTGTCACGATTTTGAAAAAAGAACAGAAAAATGGAAAATGCAGATTTAGCTCACTCAATAGGTTCTTTAAGTTTATTCAAAGCCTTGGCAGCTTCATCCAGCTTCAGCTTCGCGGCACCCTCCTGATTTTTGGCTTCTAAGTACTCTGCTTTCTTGATATCATACTTCAGCCATGGCAACTTTTTCTTCATAGACTCAGCCTAGAAGCAGAAGAAGATCCATAAATTCATGTATCAACTAAGTGTTCCATTGATGATAAATAATGATGAGTAAACCGTTGATAAGAGATCTTCTCTTTGGCGAACACGTTCAACATCTTTCTCCAATTCTGCATTTTGGGCCTTAAGTTGATCCAAAGACCCTTTATTGATCGCAACAGCCTATTGTAAATGAAAATAATCATCGTATTTTACTTAATAAGATAAGTTGTTAGCTAATGAGAGTATAAAACAGGGTGATAATTTACACTCACTCGTTCAAACTTCTTCAGTTCCTGACTCTTCGTAATGAGACTCCGATGCTGAACAGGTAACTGTGGGTCACCAACAGCTTTTTCAGTCTCTTCAAGTAGTTGTACGGGAGTTAACTTTGCAAACTCACAAACCCTGTCTTGTGGAAGAAACTGAATCCATTCCAAATAAATGGATCAAATAGTTTAGATGCTAAAGAAGCTAATCAAATAAGGGGAAGCAATAATCAATCCTAATTCTGGAAAATAAATGTTTCTACAAGGAGGTAACTGCAAGTAAAGAATTTGCTACGCTTTAAAAACATGCTCATTTTCATGATACCACGTGAAAGTGAGATAAGTACACTCAACAACCTAAAGAGAGTGATTTAGCTTGCACAATTAGAGACAAAAAATTAACTGAATATTCAAAAGTTGAACAAAAGCTTTCCTAAAGGGTAAAAGTCATAGCTTATTAAGTCTGCGTCTGTGTAACACTAAGGATATCATGTGCAATGAACTGTTCAAAGGACTAGTCCTATGTAGAAGATGTATTGCACCCTATGGGATTTAGAAAACAAGATTTATTGATACTGAGTGCCTATGTAGCACAATACTCCAAAAAGAAACATTGGAGAATCGAATACAGATACAGATATGATACGTTGTTTGATACAGGAAAAATCCTTATCGTTGTTTGTAGCTTTGACCAAACAAGTACAGGCAAGATATAGTGGCTCAGACAGAACACAGATACGTTACATCTCTGGAATAAGATGGTAAAATTGGAGAAAATTAAAATTTTCAGGGGCTCAACTTGAAATAAATGAAATATTCTGGGCTAAATCTGAGAAACGCCTTAAATTTAGTCCTAGACCATCAAATCTCAATACGTTGTTGACTTTTTAAGAAGAAATCAAGAAAAAACCCTAGTTTGAAATTCTCTATCCAGACAGCACTGTGTGCCTCTCTATCTCTCCACACCAGGCACCTTTCGCTACCGCGAGTGTCTTTCCTTCTTGCAGACACAGGTGGGATGCGGTCAGTTCACTGCTTTTATCAAGCTTTTATCCAAACAGAGCGAAAAATAATTATGTTTTCCTTTTAAGGCATCCGTTTCTTAAACTTATTAGATGCTTATTATGGGTAAACAATGTTAGTTTACTACTCCCTCCTATTCAAAATACAAGTCAGCTTAGAATTTTGCAAACATACTAAGAAAATTAATAACTTTATGTTTTACTCTTCATAAATTGTTCTCAAATTCTAAACTAACATTAAAATGATACAGATTTAATTCATTTTTAATCATTTTGGGGAAAAAACCATAAATTAACATTGAAAAACGTAAAACAACATTCAAATTGCAGATAATTCGGAAAGTCAAAATGACTTATATTTTGGATGGGAGTGAGTATGTTATTGACTGATTATGAGTTGATATTTAGAGTGTTGGCTACAGGCTCTTTTTATTATATTTTATCGTTAACACATAATATAGATTGATTGTCTGATAATCGGCAAAAAGTCATGAAAATATGGCATTTCATTTTGCAACTATATATCCTAATTATAAAAATCAATATGGCATTTTATCTGTAGAGTGCTTAATTTATCATATTAAATTTATATAAATATAGCCTCTCTGACTCTCTGTCCTATTTTAGTATTCACACTTCCATTTTTGGAATGTCCAACAACATTATTCACACTCTTAAAAAAGAAATAATTAGCTTACTTTTCACTTTAAAAAACAATTTTCTCATATTTATTTCAACTACGTTCTAAACTTTACTCACAACTACCTCACTTTTTTAACATAAAAATACATTTATACTCCTTACTTTTTAAGTCAAAATGTCAAAAGGAGCAATATTCTTAATCTCCTTGTCAAGCAAAGCGTGAATAGCAAAATGGGAAAGATAGTATATTTTCTAATACTGTTGTATCCTAGCCGTACTGTGTCCTATATTTAAAAAATTTGACATATCTGTTCGACATAACCAATAAGCGAAGCATGTATAGAATCAATATAAGAACACACTTGAACTTACTTGAGTCAGATTATTGACTTGGATATTGAATCTTTGAATTACTTCATTAATCTCCTTTTTTGGAACCACCTTACCTGAATAAGTGCAATATAATCTCAGCATTTTTTTCTCATACAAAAAGGCAAACCATGACATACTAAAAGTAAAAATATAAAAGTGATATGTATTTCTGTGATTATGTGCCGTGAATTGTGTAACACCATTTGATAGTAATCATCCAAGGATGATTTCATATTTCATATAAGATTTTAAGAATAAGCTAAAAGTATCATGCTCCAGAGAGAACTGGATCTCTAGTTAATGAAAGCTGTCTTAAGGTGTTAGATGAGGAAGGAAAATCTCTTTACACTTATATATCAATTCGCACTGGCACCGTTGGTTCATTTTCAAGGAATCCAGGTTTTTAGGCGTATGAAACATGATACTACTGAGTTCAAAATCATAATTTCTCCATGTTTCAGATAAAATGATCATATATAACATCAACGACAGACTGAATTTCAGATGCATGATAAATAGGTGGCTACTGGCCTGCAAAGGCTTAAGATCAAGAAAAATTTTAAGATACAACACATACATTGAGCCAAAATTACAGCCTTTTAAAATGCATAAAAGGTTTCTTGAAAATTATAATCTAGAAGATTGTGCTCAGAGCAAAGATTTAGGCCTGAATCCACTTTTTGACAAAAACAAAAGAGGAAGAAATATACCATTATACAGCCACTCAGATTTGTTATGGGTGTCTATTTTCCTAGTAATTGTGATAGGTACTTCCTTGTCTTCTCCTCTCAAGCAAATTTTAATATATCCAGACTCCTCCCCGCGCTTTACATAAGCTCCAACACTAGTAGCCCTCCCAAGAAGCTGCACGTTAAAGCTTTCCCTCTCAAAAATGCTTCAGATACACTAGAGAAAATTAAAAAGAAAATAACCATTAGGGTTGTTTTAACCTGAGGTTCACCTCCGAGTCCTAGTGCAATGGCACAAACAAGAGAACTCTTTCCGGATCCATTTGGTCCAATAACCAAATTTAATCGAGAGCCTGGCTTGCAAGTCAGTTTACTAAAGGTCATGAAGTTGCAGAGCTCAATTTTAGTTATATTTCCTGGCATGTAATCATCATCCCCCCTGCGCATGAAGGAGAGAAAAGTCAAAGGAATTGAAATAAGATACTTCGGATAAATTGTATAGTACGGAGTAATATTTTTCTCATATTTCTTTAGTGGGTTTATAGAAACCAAAATTTAAGGCTTTCCTTGTTTAACCAAAATAGACAATCGCTAACACTGTAGAGACACACACACAGACAGAATCTCAAAATCTATCTTGGACAGGCAGTACACCCCCACCATTGTATCTCAGTTGAAAATAGGTGTGATATTATTCAAAGCAACATGAAGAAGTAAAAATTCCTAGTCTCTTCTGGGGTTCCTGATTCTCTTTAGATAAATGTATATCAAGCTTATCACCAAACATTCTCCTTGACTAAATCCTAGACCAGTCACTACTCGCAGCAGAAGGAATGTTCTACGTGTTCTGGAATAAAAACATCTCTGTAAAAGTATATAAATTTACAGGCTTACAGCAACAGAAGAATGGTATCATTTTAGTCCACAGAACTTTTGGTTTGTCTAAAATAGGTCCATGATAAAATTTAGCCATGAAACATTCTACGATCGTCTTCTTGAGAATAACCAATAACTTATCTCAACACATACATTAAGTTTCAAAGAAATTCATAGAGAACCATATAAGGATTTAATTAGAATTCATTGATGGAATAAGATAAGTGAAGAAGGTCCTGACACTGGTCAAAGTTTAAATCTGCAAAATGGCAATAAAATCAGCTAAAATAAATGACATCTCGAATAAAAACTCAGTCCATTGTAAATAACATATACTTAAAACTTTATTTTCTTCAAATCTAATAGATATACAATAACTAGAGCAAGCAGATCAATATTTTTTTTTGGGGGGGGGGGGGGGGGGGGGGGGGGCGGGAGAGGGGGTTTGTATTCAGAGTCAGGCACTGAATTCCCTCAAACCCTCGAAGAATGGGAAAAAAAAAGCTATTAAACCAATAGGACCTGTGAAACGAAAGCATGTAAGCTCAAGCAAATGTTGACTGAGAATCACTGAGAGCGCTAGCAAATCAAATCTCTGGGGCATAAAAATCGATTTAGGAGGATAGTACTTCATGCAGCAAGGTAGAGAACCTTCAAAATGTGCTTAGGACTATGACTATTTATTCAACAAGAGATTTCCATTTCCCGACGCTGATGGAAGTAACATGATAATAATAGTGATATATAAATACGGAGACTGTGGCAAGAAAATACAATGTATATACCCATTAAAGCTGACGTGACAAAACAAACACAAAATTTTAGTACTAGTGCAACACCAGAAAGCAGTACCCTTTGCATCAACAATTGTACTGTTAAAACCCTAAATCAAGTAATCACCATCAGAATTAAAAAAAATGAAAACTAAGGAAATAGAATTAAGAAAAGCGATAAACAAAGAAGAAAAAGAGGGGGGAAAGAAGTGCAGGGAGAGGGGTAAACCTGGAAATCTTGGGCCTTTTCGGTTTACGCTCGCTCGCCATTGGCAAGCAGAAACCTGAAAAGCTGTGAAATTCCGAACTATGTGACTAGGGTTTAACTGTGCTTGTGTACTTAGTTCGGGAATATAGTGAAAGTGGGGGAGAAATGGCGCCAATGCGAGAGCACGTGCGGGGCAGAGAGGCGACTGCTGCGAGGGTAAAAATAAAATGCGGATTTAACGAAAATATATAAATCGAATAAATTGAATGAAAAATAATTTATAGAAACTCAAAATAAATACTCCGTAATGAATGATGATTATATAAAAAGGCAGAAACTCAAAATAAATAATGAAATGATTATATAAAAAGGCATTATTTATCGATTAAAAAAATTAATAAAAAAAATCAGAAACATGAGTAATAAACATTAATAAAATATTGAAAACATGGCTAATAGATATTATTTCTTTATATAAAAATTTTATTTTTATCTTCAGATTGAAATTTTTTTTTTCTTATTTTTTTAGTAAAATATGAAGGAATAAAATTATCCTAGTAGACTTTTGAATTGAGCTAATTTTTGTCTAAGTTTTGAGTGAAAATTTGATGGTCATGACTCATGAGACGATATTTATTAATTACTGAAATTAAATCCAACAGAACAGGTCCTTAATTAATGACGTAATAAGAAGATGATTTATTCTTAGCTACTTTGTGGGTGACAATTTATACTATGTATACATAGTATTTATACATCACTTATAACGATGATTGAATGATTATTAATAAAGATTATTTTAATATATATAATAAATATTTTTGTAAATGATTATTTATGTTTTATGTAATAAGGATTTTAATTTTGATGAATGATGATTTATTTTTTGTGTTTTGGGTTCTGTATTTTTTGTATTTGTGTTGAATGGTGATTAGTCATTTTTATAATTAATATTATAGTAGGTTTTTGTATGTATTTGAACTTTGTATATAATGTATCATACACCTATGTCTAAGATAAAGAATTGGTTGTGGGTAGTGCAATCACTCATATGAGAATGTTAACATGTGTTCAATTTGATTTTTTTATTTACATTTTTTATTTTTATCATGCTTGTCAAGTTGAATACATGTCAACATCCCATGAGCCACGAGTGAAAGCATCACCCATGATTCATGGGGTGGCTAAAGCTTAGGAGCACAAACAATGGTGCAAACTAATGACAAATAAAGAAAAAGAAGTGAACGAATAAACTCAATAAAAGTTATTTTCAAAAAATTGATTCATAATTAGTCATTTAAGTTGAAAAAGAGTGTGGACATGTCGAAAATCAAACGTGGCACCGGTCAAACTTGAAGGTAAATGTCACGTGGACGGTGTCAGTCATTTTTGGCATGACACGTCTTTTTTTTTCAGCTTAAAATAATATGTTTGATCATCAAAAATTCAAAATGACTACTCATGAAATCAGAATTATGAGAAAGACTATTTGTGATACTTTTTGAACATTTTAAATTAGAAAAAATTATTGAATAACTTTGGAATTATTCTGCCAAAAAGTAATAATGTGGGGTCAGCATGAGGATAGGACAATATTTAAATTTATCTTACATTAATAAATAGTATTTTTAATGTATAATTAATAAAAAAAATTATATTTTTTTATATTAATATTTTTTATTTTTAAAGATCTATAAATAGAGACTAAATTTGTTTAATTTGGATACTAATTTTTTTTTGCGATTTTTTCAATTTTTGTTATTTTAATGATGTGGAGAAAAGAGAAAATATAATAACTTTCGAAATATTTTCTATTGTAGAGTATGAGATATTTGTAAGATAATTAAAGAGATTTGATGATATGTAAAGTAAAATATAATGATGTGGCAAAAAATATTTAAGGAATGAAATATCTCCTGTTGGAGATGGTCTTATATGAATGACTTTGTCATGTTGTTTTCACTTTGAAAAAATAATTTTAATATAACATACAACAATTTACTCATTCCCACCCAAAGTAATGGTTACAATTCTTTTATAATTTGTAAAAAAAAAATGTGAACATTAGTTTGGTAAAGAGAAAAAAGTATTTTTTAATTTTTAATGATATATTTTGTTCGCCTCACAACTCACAAGTCACAACAATTTTTTTCTAGCTAATTATATATGATAATTTTCGAAAGTCCACCTAAATAATTGATAAATCATAGAATCACTTTGTAAGAATAGATTGATGGTCGAATAAAAACTTACAATCAAAACAAGGAAAAATCAAATACTTAAAAATTCAAAATAAAGACAAATTTAAAAATGTTTCAAATGTTATAATATGATGCTTAGATGACAGTTTATAGATTTTAAAAATAAAATATGTATAATAAATGAGTTTATTTTCAATTTTATGATAAAAACATTTATATTTACATTAATTATATATATATATATATATATATATATATATATATTGAGTGTATAATTATTATATTTGTGATTAAATATTTATTATATAAAATTAATATACAAAAAGAAAAGAAAATCAACAATAGGAGGCCAAAAACTATCCAATGCCCAAATAAATCAAACCAAATTAAATAAATATCCCCACACCACATCAAGCCACACCACACCACACTCTTATGTTCATGAATATGGCCATTGCCATATCCTCCACTTCAAACCACTCACCATCATTCACATATTATTATAATCACAATAACAATAATAATAATAATAACAAAAATTCCAGCAGCCTTCATCCTTCATCTTTGATTCATGATGAGAACAAGGAAGGGAAGTCCAGATTCATTACCCCTCAACAAGAGGCCACCTTTTCTTGGCACCTCAAGGAAAGAGCTCGAATCGAAGCCGTGAGAAGAGAATCGGGCCATGAACTATCCTCGAGTCAATGGGCTAAGGCAGCAAGAATCAGCCAGCAAGATCTTGACAAGATCCTGTGCAACGGGAGAGAATCGGAGGACAGAATCAGACGAAGCTATCACCGGCTCATCGTCTCGGTCGCTTCTTCCTACACGGGTAGAGGATTGAGCTTGCAGGACTTGACTCAGGTCCACTCTTGACACCATTTTTTTCTTTTTTTTGTAATCGATTTTGTTACCAATATGTTACTTCAATTCACAGGAAGGCAGCATAGGTCTGCTTCGCGGGGCGATCAAATTTGATCCAGAAAGGGGTTACAAGTTGTCGACGTACGTTTATTGGTGGATTCGACAATCCATCGCTAAGGCCATAGCGAAAAAGTCGAACATCATCAGGTTACCGGTAACGCATTCCATGAACAAATCACTTTCCCTTAAAAAGCAGTTATGATAAGCCCCAATTTTTAACTGATCGATTATGAGGGGATATATAGTGACCTTATGTTGGACTTAATTTCAGTCAACTTTTCAGTTCAGTTCAAAACACATTCGATCAAGTTTAATACAATCTAATTAATCATAGAGTATTATTAATATTTTTTAAAAAAATTAACAATTTATAAAAATTATTACTTTTATAAAAAGATCAAATAGTTAGTTTAGTTCAATTCAGAATGTTTCAGTCCAAAAGAACAGTTGAATGCCCGCTCAGTTAGCTTCTTGTTTGCAGGGAAACATAAGCGGGCTCGGCTCGAAAATCCGCGAAGCCAACACTGTCTTGAGCAGAAGGCTGCAAAGGTTTCCGACATACGATGAAATAGCGGAAAGCATCAATGCGAAGCCTATAGCCGTGAGACTTGCTATAGAAGGAAAGAGGTCTCCGATTTCTCTCGACCGAGCCGTACCTGGCAGCCAAGGACACATGTGTCTGCAGGCTATCATTCCCGGGCCGGACGAGATAACTCCGGAAGCGATGGTGAAGAAGGAAATGCTGAGGTCAGAAATACGAAAGCTTCTTGTTCAGTTTTTGTGCTTCAGAGAGGCTCGCGTTTTGGGGCTGCGGTATGGGTTGAGCGGCGATGTGCCGAGGTCGTACGAGGAAATCGGAGGAATGTTGAATATATCGAGGGAGAGAGTGAGGCAGATTAACGCGGCTGCGTTGTCGAAATTGAGTCGGGCGGTCGAGGGAAGAAGGGATGATTTCAAATACTTTACAGAGTAATAGTTAACAGGCATTTGAGATTGTGAAAATTGTGTAGTTCAGTGCAAATATCTTTCATGACATTGATTATTAATAAATGACTAAATCTAATATAATGTGGGTTACAGAAAGAACATCAAGCGTTTGTAGTCCAACGGTTAGGATAATTGCCTTCCAAGCAATAGACCCGGGTTCGACTCCCGGCAGACGCATATTTTTTTTAAAATGTTATTTGAATCTATAAAAGACTTTTTTTTACATACACAATTCACAATGATAACATACATACATACATATATTCAGCTTGAGGTATTCAAAAAAAAAAAATGTTATTTGAATCTATAAAAGTCACTTTTTTTTTACATACACAATTCACAATGATAACATACATACATACATACATACATATATTCAGCTTGAGGTATTCAAAATGTAGAATAGGAGTTTTTCCTATGTATATCACTAAACAATTGTCGAAATTCCGGGCTGTTGCTAATCCGAATCCGATTTATGCAGGTTGTGAAGAATGTACAAGGAAGCCGAGGACAAGAATATACACACCGAGTAGCTTAACAAGTCCAACCCGGTTGTTATTGTCACCATCTTGCTCCTCTCAAACATCTTTACCAGAAGGATCATCACAATTACATGCCCCACTTTCGTCTTTAGCTCGTCAAGTGAACTGATCTTCATCCACTTCGGCCTCTCCTGAAAGTTGATATGAATTGAATTGTTAGTTTCAGGTAGCACAATTTAAAATATGAAGAAAAGTAAACCCGCAAGAGCTAGTTAATATAAACTAAGCTTTAATTAAATAAAGGTCCACATCCACATTACAAGACGAACCTTGGTTCATAGTTTAATGCTTCACTAAAAGAGATAAAATTTTGACAATAAAAAGGAAACATAAGTAATAAGTGTAATAGTCATTACGTACCTTCAAAGCAAACATGCCGAATAAAGAAGATCCCTTGAGTGCACGGTCGACACTAGGGGATACGTTATGAGGCACATTTGAAATAAATAATCCATACAAGCCCATGCCAAATATTAACATGACAGTCCCAGCAAGATACACATCTTGAAAATATATCAGAAGAGAGACGACGTTAAGATAATAACAAATGCAATGCTGACAACCGAGTGAAACCATCTGTACATGTTTTTTTGTAGACATTATGTACCTTACGCCACATAAAGTTTCCTATTGTCGAACTCAATGAATTTTATGTAGAATAGGAGCAAAAGAACTTCAAGAAACTCACCAATAGCTTCAACTAATCGCAGGACCATTTTTCCCGTATGAACTCCTTTGACACAACTTGTCCAATATACTTTATATGCATCAAATATGTAGACGCATCCCTATAAAAGAAATTAAACGCCATCATAAACACCATTTTGTGAAATTGCATGCACGGAATAAATTGTAAGAATCTGACTC
This sequence comes from Euphrasia confusa, assembly GCA_954870475.1. Classification (NCBI taxonomy): domain Eukaryota; kingdom Viridiplantae; phylum Streptophyta; class Magnoliopsida; order Lamiales; family Orobanchaceae; genus Euphrasia; species Euphrasia confusa. Next base: position 10,858,456 of record OX940954.1, on the reverse strand, counting down.
GTACAACTGAGATGGTAGTAACATATAGTAATTACACTTTCGTTGATGCAGACAACCGAGTGAAACTGATTTAAGTGAACTAGTTTTCGATCCCAGTTAACAATTTAACCTGATGTCAAAAGTGATATAGTGTTGATACTGAGTGATCAACTTTTGAATTTATTGAACAAGACTTGGACCATAAAGTTTGACAAGAGAGTGAATTAGCCTATGTTTAAAAAAATAAACGCCATAATAAACAACATTTTGTGAAATTGCATGCACGGAATAAATTGTAAGAATCTGACTCATACAACTGAGAGTATATAGTAGAAGTAACACTTTCGTTGATGTAGACAACATACCGAGTGAAACTGATTTATGTGAACTAGTTTTCGATCTCAGGTAACATTTTAATTTGATGTCAAAAGTAATCAAAAATTGAATTTATTAAACAAGACATGGATCGAAAAATAAAGATTATATCGAATAAAGAGTATACCGAATAAAGAATTTATCATAAAATACACACCTTCTCCAGTATATCGATTAAAGAGTATCAGATTCAACGAAGGATTGAAAAATTGCGGCTCGAATTAAAGGAGGAGTATTTACATTAAGAAAGCACAGCAAAGAACCTGCTAGTGAACCCCCAACTGCAAGAAGTGCCAAAAACCGAAAGTCGAATATGACCTGCATAAACAGATAATATATAACACACTTATTTTCCATTAATTCGATCTATTCGCTTCTTGATTACAGACATCTTAAAATCCCTAAATTTCGATTTTGTTCTAAACTAGATAGATAGTTCGATTTTTGGCTTACTCTTTCGATGGTGGACTCAGTGGACTGTACGAACCGCACGAACGAGTTTCCATTCGGATTCGCCAAGGCATAATTGTACGGCTGCTTCGAGGGCTCGGCGAAGGGCGGGTTCGAAGGCGAGCCTTTTGCGGCGGACACAGTGAAGTTTTCAGGTTCTGTGGAAGCTGCTGACGATGAAGAAGATGACAGGGACGAAGAAGGGATTAGCGATGAACGTTTTCTGTGGACTGAGCGTTGCGGAGTGGATATACAGAGACAACTGATTTTTGTTGAAACTGAACAGGAGAGCAAAGCCATTGAATTCGGAAAAATGAGAGATTTTTTAAGCGGAAAAGGGAAAAATAAACACACATTTGTCAATGACATTCTATAACAACCACTTGTTGATTGAAAAATAAAAAAATATTTAAAAATTAAAATTTTCAATTATTTTACAAGATAAATCACTTAAATAAAAAATGAGAGTGAAACCTTAAAAACAATTTACCGCCCCATCGAAGAAGTATTATTTCATCACTAATCTAGTAATTTCCAGAGCTTCAGTTTGGAGGGAGAGAGGGAGAGAGAAAAAAATGGGAACGGCGGTGTGCGTGACGGGGGCATCGGGATACCTAGCGTCGTGGCTCGTCAAGCTTTTGCTTCAGCGTGGTTACACCGTCAAAGGCACCGTCCGGAACCTCAGTCAGTAAAACCTACTTCCGAATATAATTTTGTGCTAATTAATTGCAGTAAAATGCCAGATTTTAGGGTTTATTTGTTCGATTCAGGTGATCCCAAAAAGGTACAACACCTGATGTCACTCGAAGGAGCCGAGGAAAGATTGCAGTTGTTCGAAGCCGATTTGGTCGAGGAAGGATCCTTCGATTTTGCAGTTCACGGGTGTGAAGCTGTATTTCACACTGCATCGCCCGTGTTTGTAAGCGTCTCCGATCCACAGGTGATTGATTCCCCGTTTAATCGGCTTTCAGATGATATTATTTCAAAATGGAAAATGATAGGTAGTTCACTAATTGTCATAATATATTATGCTATTATCTCATCAGACAGAGATGATAGATCCTGCAGTTAAGGGAACACTTAATGTGCTTACTTCATGCAAGAAAGCATCGTCCGTCAAAAGGGTAGTCGTAACATCTTCCATGGCTTCTCTAATGTACAACACTAGACCTCTTCAACCCGATACTGTAGTTGACGAAACGTGGGATTCAGATTCTAGTTTCTGTGAGGAAATTAAGGTGTGGACAGTTTCCAGGTATTAGTAATGTCATCCCTTAATGTATAAATCAGAATTGGTAACTAATGTGAGAGCATAAAAATGACTTTTCAGGAATATTATGCTCTCTCGAAAACATTAGCCGAGAAGGCTACTTGGAAATTTGCGGAAGAAAATGGGCTCAACTTGGTCACATTGCACCCAGGCTATATGATTGGGCCTCTACTGCAGCCAACTCTCAATTTCACCTCCGAGGCTATTGTGAATCTCATTAAAGAAGGTACTACAGGCACATCGTATTCTTCAGCTGTTCAAAACACCTTTTTTGTAGCACATATGTTCCCTTCTGTGACCTGATAAATGATATAAAAGGCGAAAGCTAGTTACAGAGCAAATTGCGTGCATATAAAAGTGTTATTGGATTTTACGATATGTGCAGGAAAACAGTTATGGGCTATTGGAGTCTACAGATATGTGGATGTTAGAGATGTTGCTCTTGCGCATATTTTAGCGTTTGAGGAACCTTCTGCGAGTGGGAGATACCTTTTGGTCGGAAGGGTGACTTATTCGTATGAAGCACTCAGCATATTGAATCAGATTTTCCCTTCTCTCAACCTCAATCCAGAGTAAGCTTTTAGTGAAGATGCATATGTTTTAACTCTTATTCGTGCTTGTGGCAATATCAAATATTCTTAAGTATATAGAGGTGATGTAAAAAATGATTTTTGTGATTGGAAGTCTAATCCCCCTAGACTTCATGAAGAAAAAAAAAAAACTTGGGTTCCACTTTGAAATCTCTGGCTAAGGCTGCAAACAAGTCGAGCAGGGACATTTTTGAGTTTGCCTCTTTTACAGTTGGATCAGGTTGAGTTATTATTATTGAGCTTAAGCTCCGGCTCGTTTAAATATTTTGAAGTTTGTTAGTTTGCAAACAATTCGAGCCTTGCTTGTAAATAAATACATGTTTAATACGCTCAACGAGCTTAAATTGAGCTTGACTCATGAATCTCGTTTAGTATATCATTGACGAGATTAGTTAGAGCTCACCTCATAAAAATATCATATAGAAGTAGTTTTTAGATTTTGAGCTTGAAATCAAGGCTCGACCTCGGCTCATTTAACCTAACGAACGAATATTTTTTCAAGCCAACCTAGATATTCGCGAGTGGCTTTTTCATTTGCAACCCTACATCCGACCAACCATTAAGAATATTCGCGAAGTGCAATTTTTTCTTTTTCTGCCCTATACGTAAATTTTATATAGTAAGCTAACTGTCGTTCCATGATAGTAGTAGCAGTACAGAGAATCTGCAGGGTGTGAAGCCGAGTCCTTACCAAGTGTCCCAAGAGAAAGCAAAAGGTTTGGGCCTCAGTTTCACCCCTCTTGATGTGAGCCTCAAGGACATTGTAGAGAGTCTGAGGCACAAAAACTTCCTCTCTTTCTAAAAGATTATTTGATGACAAAACTCTTTCTTATTGTATCATGTTATATATGCATACATAATGAACTATTGTATACAGTATGTATTCTTATGTTACTGTAATGGTTATTAGTTATTACTATATGCAAGAAGAAATGTAGTTGATGTATTTTTTTAGTGAATGCTTTTTTGAACTGAATTTAAATTAAGTATAAATGAACATTATTAAAATAATAGTCATAATTTGGCTTTGTTATCATGTTTATTCGATGTTTATAGGCTTCAAAGTGATGTTTAATGTCAACATAACAACTTAATTATCGCAGAAAGGCCTCAAATTCATTAAAAATCAAAATGTTCTAAAGTACTTGGTAGCAAGTGTTGGAGTTGTGTACTTAATGTCTAGATTTAAGTAACGGTAAACTCCCGATCATAGCATTTAATCTATTTAATTAATAAACAATTATTTGCATTTAATTATTTATAATTAAATATATGCAAATCATGGTTCTGGATTTTATACGTTGTAGTTAGTATGGTGCTGCATGGGCGCACAGAAGATCATACTATCGGTTACTCGTATTCAATCGAACAGTTGCTCACGACCTAGATGGACACGAACTAATCCATCGGTATAGTCGTTGTGTGAGAGAGAAAATAATTTATCTTAATTATTTTATCACACTTGTACACTTGGTGTATTGGGCGGATCAGCTTGAGATTTATTGATTAGGATTGCCTTGGATAATCAATTTAAATCTCGGAGTATTTTATTCTTAATCCCCGATATTATTGCGGGTGTGTATATTTAATATTAGAGACTTTGATTTTCCAAAGGAATTAACCGATTTAATTATTGGGTTAATTACCGGTAAAGTTGGGTCGCTATATTTTATATACGACATGCCGTGAATACTTGACGGGAAAGTGTATCCCGGAAGGGTTGATAATATCCCCGAGATGAGTTCATAAGGAATTATTGTGTAAACCTCATGAGTGGATTCGTTGCGCACAATAATAAAGGTTGAATGGTACTAGTCTCGGATATAAGATATGAATATTATTTATTGAGCAATAAATAAATTTATTCATGGATATTTAAATCTTAAATACACGGAATAAATAATACTAATCGGAGAAATATTATTTGATATAATATGGATTAATATTGGGAGTGCAATTTTATTTATATAGTGGAAAATAAATAAAATTTAATATTGATAAGGATTAATGGATTTGGGTTGGACCCAATTTAATCTTCAATATTTAGAAGCCCAATATTTAATCTCCTTATGATCCCCTACGTAGCCTATATAAGCACTACATGGTCTTCACTTTTCAACAACGAGAATTAATTGACCTACGCCAATCATTAAAGTCTTGAGAGTGAGGAAGATCCATAGGAATCCGATAGATCGTCGCCCACACGACGTTCGGACGAGGTGCAAGGAATACGTAGGAAGATCGCAAGGTCGTCAACCGAATTCGTTTCTCCGTACAACGATTCGAGGTAATAATCATAAACCCCCTTTGATTATTTGTGCATATTAATTGTGATATATACATGAATGCGCGATCCGGGAAAACGACGAACCTCGGGGACGGGGATTCGAGATCCCCGGCGAGGATCGAGGGAGGCGGTCGAACCCTAGGGTTCGGACCGCCCCATCGCGCGACGAACGGCGTGCCCCGGCTGGACGCCGGGGACACACGATCGACTTCGGTCGATCGCCGGGGTGCCACGGGCTGGTGCCGTGGCGGACCCCAGCCGCCGTCGTCGGAGGCGCGAAGCCGCGGGAACCCTCGGCTGGAGCCGAGGGGTGCGATCGATCGCGAGGATCGATCGCGGGCTCCTGCGGGGTAGCCGCCTCGCATGAGCTACGGGTTCGCCCGCAGCGGATCATGCGAGGGCGATGCCCTCGCGGGCATCGAGTCATCGTGACTCGCTGCGGGCTGCTACGAGCAGCCCCGGGGATGCCTCGCGCATCCCCAGCGATCGTCCGTAGAAGATCGCGAGCCCCTCGTGGGGGTTCGGCTGGGCACACGGGGCCTTCGGGTCTCGATGGCGTTCGGTCGGGCCCCGGCTCGTGAGGTGGTTCGCCTTCGTGGATCCGACTCGTGGGAGAAAATCGGCTGGGGGCGGGCTGCGTGTCTTCGGGCGCGTAGTCTCCAAAGGTCGGACTCATGCGGATGAGTCGGGGATCCAATCTTCGGTGATCGAGGGTTTTTGATCGGGTTATCGGTTCCGCAATTTTGATAGCCCGGGACATCGAATCCCAGCAAATGGTATCAGAGCGTTTGGTTTCGTGTTCATGTATATATTCGATTATTGTTCTACCTTGCAGGATTTCCGGCTATCATGGTTGGATTTAATTAATTGTTTTTTAATTAATTATCATGATTATTAAACTCTCGGACATGTCGAGATTCGTTTTGTGTGGTTGAATGTTTGTAATAGTAAAAATTCGGGGGTTGACCGAATTTAGGATTTATTATTACGTTCTTTATTTTCCGGAAAATGTATAGGGTCGATTTCATGTATAGAATCGATACCGGAATTGTAATTTAATTTTTTGTAAATTATTTACGTTGGTTCGATGATGAGACGATCACCGGAAGACGAAGAAGTGACGAGGAAGTGGTGGGATGGCGTGGGGTCCCTAATCCCGTGCTATTCCTACCAAGATCCACTTTCCTAAATTAATTCGGATTTTTTCCTATTTGATTGTTCTCCTTTTGGAAACTCTCATGGATTAGGAAAAGAATTAATTTAAATTGATTTTATTTCTATTGATTTATTTCCTTCATGGAATTATTCATAGATTAGAAATTTAATTAATTTAGTACTAAATTTATTTTTCCTATTTGATTATTCCTACTCATGGGAATATTCATGGATTAGGAATAAAAATAAATTTGGAAAGTAGTGAGTCCTAATTTATTTTATTTCCTTGTTCTATTATAGATGTCTTCTAGAATATTCCAAATTTTACTTGGATAGATTATTCTAGAGATTTAATAGAACTAGATAGGAAAATAAATAAATAAAAATATTAATGATATTTAATTTTATTTTTGATATATTCGATTGACTTAATTTTCGAATTAAGTAACTTTTGGATTAATTGAAAATAAATAGATTTAAATATTGGAAATTAATATTCTCGTCGCATGGAGCATTCAAGAAACGAAGACTGAAGACTAGAGGATGCATATGAAGATAAAGCCATGATAGTCGGGGAAAAATAATTTCTCTAGCATTATTTTTTACTATGTGCTATGTGCTTTATTGCTTTCATGCATGCTTATGTGTTTAATTATGCATTAGATAGCGTATCCCTTTGTTATAAAAAGCTAAGTGGGAGAGGGGATGGAAACATTCCCATGGTCTCCATTACTGTTCTCTTGGTGACTCTTATGGACTTTTGAAGTTCGTATAGGTGTGTCATTGGAGGAGAATTCTTGTAATTCCTCTTACAAGAAACATTGATCAAGTTTATCAAACAATGCCTAATTTGTCTTTCTGAAACTGACTTCAAGTCGACTCATTCTCACCCCGGGGAGTGGAATGGAGCCAGAGCCACTTGGTCATGTAGAGGACACAAATTAGAGACTTTCGTGCCATTCTTTGATAGGTGGGTCGTTTGTCTGCTCGGCTCCCTCATTCGTGAGAGATAGGGTCGCTCGCATGGTGAATCACTGGTTAGAAACTTCGAGTTTCACTTATGATTCTCCGCGTCTTGATTTACGAAAATCGAATGGATCTGGTAATTGGGAGTCAATTATAAAAGTCTCTTAGTGAAGTAAACGTCCACACCACGTGGCTTGCTGCACTGACGGATTTTGGATTAATTGATGTAGACAGTTGTAAGGAATTGTGAAGAGTTGTGAAGTTGTCGTAAACGTCCACACCACGTGGCTTGCGGTAATGTAGCAATTCCAAACGATTCACTTTGGTGCTGAGTAATGGTTTACACTTAGATACGCCTTGTAGTATTCCTCCCCACGAGGTTACGCTATAAGTGATGTATGACCAAAGAAAATCTAATTGCTAAATCATTTGGGTGGGTAAACGTCCACACCACGTGGCTTGCCTTACCTGATGGGATTTTAGATGTGATTAGTAATTTAATGATATTATTTAAGGGAGATAATATCGGATATTAAATTAATTGTTTGTTTAAATGTGCTTATAGGTTTAGAGAATAGCTATGAACCCACTTTCTATGATACTCAAGGAGCATAAGCTCACTGGCCCCAACTATATTGATTGGAAGAGAAATTTAGACATTGTCCTGACTTCGGAGGAGTACAAGTTTGTACTCCATGAAGTGTGCCCTGCTGAGCTCACGGCTGCCTCAACTGATGAGGAAAAACTGACATATCGGAAGTGGAAAAAGGCTGATGAGATGGCTAGGTGTTATATTTTGGCTTCCATGTCAAATGTACTCCAAACCCAACATGAGTCGATGGACACTGCCTATGATATGATGTTTAACCTCAAGGAGATGTTTGGGGAGCAAGATCGTGCGGCAAGGCAAGAAGCCATGAGAGTCCTCATGTCGACTACTCAATCTGAAGGAACGCCCGTAGGGGAGCACGTTCTTAAGATGATGAGTTTGTTGAATGAACTTGAGGTCCTAGGAGCTTCTATTGATGGTGAGACGCAAGTCGACATCATACTCCAGTCTCTGGCCCCTAGTTTTGAGCAGTTTCGTATGAGCTATAATATGGGTAAGCTATCTTATACTCTTGCGCAACTCCTGACTGAACTAAAGGCGGCAGAGGGGATCTACAAGAAGGGCAAGTCTCAAGCGCTTGTAGCTACCAAGTCCAAAGGCTTTAAGCCTGGTGGAGGTAGGGGCAAGAAAAGGAAGCAAGCCATGAAACCCAGTGGTGCCAAGAGGAGTGGACCACGAGTGGGGGCTAGTAAGCCAAAGGGCAAGTGCTTCCGATGCAACAAGTCTGGACACTGGAAGTCTGAATGTCCTCTCAGAGGTACGAATTTTCTTTAGTCGTAAAAACATAGTCAGCGGTATTATCTACCAGAATTCTGTTGTGTAGATATGGAACCACTGATGGTATGTGCATTTCTTTAAATGCAGGGGTTCCAGAAAACCCGGCGACTTAGAGAAGAAGAGTTCGAGTCTACATGGGCAAAGCTGTTGGGGTAGCAGCGGTTGCAGTGGAAGACATTTATCTATTTTAAGTTTTCATTTCAGTTATTGCTTATGTACCCTTTTATTTTGAAAAAGAACTTCGTTCTGTTTTTCTTTATTATTAATGGATATTTTATTTCTTTAATCATTTGATGGTTTGGATAAGAAATAATGGTGATATCTATTATGGTACATTAGATAGCAATATGTGAATGATGAATCCTTAGTCTACCACGATGCAACAAACCGTTATGTATAACTTGTTTACTTATTAGATGTATTTCTCTTATCAATCATTATACTTGTGAATTCTTGAACTTGGTAGTATCTATTCAAAAGGGATTCAAAAGGTCGAAATTGATTTGATCAATTATAGTTGGAGGAATGGACCTCTCGACCTAAGAATCAATCTTAAAAGATGATACAACTAAGTTAACCTTTCTGGATAAAGGATGGAATTCAGACAAGTATAGAAAATGATTGATGATTAATGCGGTATGTGTAATTAGAGAAGGTACGAGTTATTCCTTCAAGAATACTCGAAGATGGATTAGACTACTTGTTGTGCCATAAAAGCGGAGTGTTTTTAACACAAAGCCATTGTGGGGAACCTTCAAAGTATATCCATTAGAAGCCTGCGACTTGTTCGCGGAGGCTATCACCTATCTAAATAACACATAGCATAGATCAAAGATTGAGATTAAATCTCAAACGACTACACCATGCACTGTTGTGTTGACATGATGTGTCAGGAATGAGAAATGGGATTCTAATGGTAAAAGAACAAGTTTGTTCGGAACTACCTATGTTCTATGGATATTTCTGGACACAACGGCACATTCTATGTGGTTGTAGAATATCCTAGAAGAACAAGTAATTGTATGTTCAATAGTACTACGAACCAGAAGGGTGTTCTCGCCCGGTTCATAGAGGAAAAACTATTAGATGAACTACAATGCCCTAATTGACAAAGTACTTTAAAATGAGGAAAGGGAAAGACTGAGAACCAGCCTGACCGAGTAGTAGTACACCACTAACTGCACCTAATGTTGTTACTGTTATACACCGGAACGCCATTGCAGTGGGAGGTTGTTAAGCAACCAGAGATGTTCATAAGACTGGAGGAGTTTTGAACTCTGGATCCAGTATACATGAAATCGATCCCTAGGTCTGCATAGATTTGCGAGAAAGGTGTGATAGAGACGAAATGGAAACAAAGGTGGTGTTTCTCGGAATTTTGTGTAGATAACACTTTATCATTGGCGACAATGTAAAATGTTGTCAGACATAAAATAGAGGTTGTCTAAATAAATCAAGGTATAAGATTAAGATGAAGTTGGATCATGTTCTTAGAAATCTTTCGATCTCTGGATAAGGACATTTGTACTTCTCTTAAGATATCTTATACGATTATGGTTTGTTTTAAACATGCACAATTCTGAGAAAGGTTATTGCCTTTCGGGAACAAAATACATCTATCTACAGGTGTGTGTTTCGAACACATGAAGGAGATAGATATGAACAAAGCAGTTACCTACAGTTCTTGTGTAGAGAGCTTTGTAGATGCAATGTTGAAAAACCAGAACCTGATATCAACTATGCAGTTAGCGTAGTGGGAGGATATCAAAGTAATCTAGACAAGAGATGTTCGGATGTTTTAATAGTACTTGCGAAAGTACTGGACATTAAGCAAGACGAAATCTTCTTTGATTACATGTTCTCAGATCTCAAATCAGAGAAGGACCAGTGTAAGTCGATATCAGGCTATGTGTTCACTTTTAGAAGAGGTGGAACCTAAGGATGAAAGAGTGACAAGCATGATGCTTCTCGGACTCTATCAGCGGAAGTTTTGGTTAGGTTCCGGAATGACCTCTGAACTTGGATATGATTCTTGGTTCACAAAAGGCTATGTACATAGCGGTGCGTGGAGAACTGGAAGAAGTCATAAGTTCGAAAAGTGATGATAACACATAGAGCAAGTACCACCTGATACGAATCATCGTCGAGGGATACGACGTAGTAGTCACCAAGATAACTTCAGAGCGGCAACCTAGAGTGCTCACTCACATAGTACTCGGAAGTACACCTTAAGCACGTGATGAGTATGGGAACCGGGAGTTTGGAGGAAATGACTAGACCTTAGTACAAGTGGGAGATTGTTGGAGTTGTGTACTTAATGTCTAGATTTAAGTAACGGTAAACTCCCGATCATAGCATTTAATCTATTTAATTAATAAACAATTATTTGCATTTAATTATTTATAATTAAATATATGCAAATCATGGTTCTGGATTTTATACGTTGTAGTTAGTATGGTGCTGCATGGGCGCACAGAAGATCATACTATCGGTTACTCGTATTCAATCGAACAGTTGCTCACGACCTAGATGGACACGAACTAATCCATCGGTATAGTCGTTGTGTGAGAGAGAAAATAATTTATCTTAATTATTTTATCACACTTGTACACTTGGTGTATTGGGCGGATCAGCTTGAGATTTATTGATTAGGATTGCCTTGGATAATCAATTTAAATCTCGGAGTATTTTATTCTTAATCCCCGATATTATTGCGGGTGTGTATATTTAATATTAGAGACTTTGATTTTCCAAAGGAATTAACCGATTTAATTATTGGGTTAATTACCGGTAAAGTTGGGTCGCTATATTTTATATACGACATGCCGTGAATACTTGACGGGAAAGTGTATCCCGGAAGGGTTGATAATATCCCTGAGATGAGTTCATAAGGAATTATTGTGTAAACCTCATGAGTGGATTCGTTGCGCACAATAATAAAGGTTGAATGGTACTAGTCTCGGATATAAGATATGAATATTATTTATTGAGCAATAAATAAATTTATTCATGGATATTTAAATCTTAAATACACGGAATAAATAATACTAATCGGAGAAATATTATTTGATATAATATGGATTAATATTGGGAGTGCAATTTTATTTATATAGTGGAAAATAAATAAAATTTAATATTGATAAGGATTAATGGATTTGGGTTGGACCCAATTTAATCTTCAATATTTAGAAGCCCAATATTTAATCTCCTTATGATCCCCTACGTAGCCTATATAAGCACTACATGGTCTTCACTTTTCAACAACGAGAATTAATTGACCTACGCCAATCATTAAAGTCTTGAGAGTGAGGAAGATCCATAGGAATCCGATAGATCGTCGCCCACACGACGTTCGGACGAGGTGCAAGGAATACGTAGGAAGATCGCAAGGTCGTCAACCGAATTCGTTTCTCCGTACAACGATTCGAGGTAATAATCATAAACCCCCTTTGATTATTTGTGCATATTAATTGTGATATATACATGAATGCGCGATCCGGGAAAACGACGAACCTCGGGGACGGGGATTCGAGATCCCCGGCGAGGATCGAGGGAGGCGGTCGAACCCTAGGGTTCGGACCGCCCCATCGCGCGACGAACGGCGTGCCCCGGCTGGACGCCGGGGACACACGATCGACTTCGGTCGATCGCCGGGGTGCCACGGGCTGGTGCCGTGGCGGACCCCAGCCGCCGTCGTCGGAGGCGCGAAGCCGCGGGAACCCTCGGCTGGAGCCGAGGGGTGCGATCGATCGCGAGGATCGATCGCGGGCTGCTGCGGGGTCACCCGTAGCCGCCTCGCATGAGCTACGGGTTCGCCCGCAGCGGATCATGCGAGGGCGATGCCCTCGCGGGCATCGAGTCATCGTGACTCGCTGCGGGCTGCTACGAGCAGCCCCGGGGATGCCTCGCGCATCCCCAGCGATCGTCCGTAGAAGATCGCGAGCCCCTCGTGGGGGTTCGGCTGGGCACACGGGGCCTTCGGGTCTCGATGGCGTTCGGTCGGGCCCCGGCTCGTGAGGTGGTTCGCCTTCGTGGATCCGACTCGTGGGAGAAAATCGGCTGGGGGCGGGCTGCGTGTCTTCGGGCGCGTAGTCTCCAAAGGTCGGACTCATGCGGATGAGTCGGGGATCCAATCTTCGGTGATCGAGGGTTTTTGATCGGGTTATCGGTTCCGCAATTTTGATAGCCCGGGACATCGAATCCCAGCAGCAAGCACACTTGGTAGGTACTTGGAAGCAGAGGGCCCTCGGTAGCGAGATACTCCTCGGTTAACTAACCGAATAGTTACTTCTACATTGCGCAGTTCTTCGACTCTTGTCATATCTTAATATCTTTTCCGTCCGAATTCCGATCGTCGCGATTCAAAATTCCTCGAAAACTAGACTTCACGATTTTCCCAATCATGTATGCCTCGACTCCAGATTCCAAGTGAGTGATAGGATAGCAGTTTAATGTTCAAAGTGACTGCATTTTCCAGGTTCAGATCGTCATCTTGGTTTAGCCTCGTCGCTCCGTTTTTCTTCGTCTCTCCTGCATTTTGACATAAAAACTCGACCATACCATGCGTAAGCTCCGTCATAACAATAACAAGCCATAAATAGACAATTAAAAAAAAAAAACGGCTTCTGCACTCTTTAGCTGTCACTACCAAGTGCCCTTGGTCACAGAGTGACCGAGGGACCGAGAAGTTTCTCGGTCACTTGGTGACCTGGTCACCGAGTGCACTTGGTAGTGACCGCTAAAGAGTGCAGATGATGTTCTAAGGCCCTTGGTAGAGCAATCGGTCAAGTTTGCTACTGAGAGCTCCTACCGAGTGGCGAGTGCTTTAGAACCCGAACAAAAAATTAAAAAAAACGAGCTTGAATTGTCGTGTGCAACGTATCGTTTTTCCGTAGTATTTATTCAAAATCGACCGCAGATTTTGGTGTGTGGGGGGACCCACTTGTTTTTTTTTTGTATTTATTTTGTACAGTATTTGTTATGAGTTAATAAAATAGTAAGGGTAAATAAGACATTTTTGATTAAAAGTGTATAAAATAGATGTGTTTTTATTAGATGTGTTAAAAAAGATAGTGTTATGCTTTTTACGATCCTTTGATACCACTTGTTGCGATATTAAAACTAAATCGCTCACGGCTCACGAAATATATATGAGATGCGAAGAATAAAATAAACGAAAATAACGAACACACAGTTTACGTGAAATCTTAAAAGACGAGAAAAACCACACGAAAAAGAAAATTCACTACATCTTTGAAGCTTACAATAATTCACTTATATGATTTTCGTCTATCGGTAAATCCCAATTTATAAGTGTAGAATACCTACCAATTGGAAACAATTAGAATTATGAATAAATCATATGACTCCTAAATTTATAAGAAATAAAATTATATTTTCAATATAATTTTCATAATCTTAAAACAATTAAAATAGCGACAATAGAATTTCACGGCGTGCACAAACCCGCAAGTCCAACTCACGCCGATCCACAACACAACACATACGTGTTGATGCGTTGATGTCATCATTAGACTATGATTATCAACAATCTATACAATCCATCTTTTCAATATAAAATTCATTTCACTCTCTTCCACCTCATCAATATATCTTACAATCTAACTTTTCACTTTTTCACCATTTATCAACAATCTACAATCTACACAATTTTCTCATTTTATTTTTATTTATAAATTATTTATTTAATTTGTATTATATTAAAAATGTGTAAAATATTATTTATATATAAAATATATTAAATAATTAATTAAAAATTAACAAACATAAATTAAAAAAACATTAAAAAATAAAATTAAAATTACATCAGTTCAAATAAATTAAAGTAGAAATAGATGCTAAAAGTACAACAATATTGCAAATACAAATTACATAGTTAATTATTAATACCGAATTTTTGCCAAACATGCTCAATCAAATCATTTTTTAGAGCGATATGAGCTTCTCTATTGCGAAGTTGTTCTCTATTAGTCATATAAGTCGACAAGCTTGCAATGCGCTCAGTAGAGTACTGAAAATGTTGATCATCTCCGATTGGGCCATCCAGTAGGAATTACGTAGGATCATAATAATTTTGGTATGTTTCTCGTTCATCTTCTACTATCATATTGTGCATGATAATACAAGCCATCATTATTTTACCCATCAAAACTTTATCCCAAACAAGACATGGGCGTCGAATAAAAGCAAAGCGAGCTTGTAAAACTCCAAAAGCTCGCTCTACATCTTTGCGTACCGCTTCTTGGTGTTGGGCAAACAACTTGTGCTTTCGAGTTTGTGGAGAAGTGATAGACTTGACAAATGCAGCCCACGAAGGATATATGCCATCGGTTAAGTAATATGCCCTCTCATGTGCTCGACCATTCACAACATAACTAACTATAGGAGCCCGGCCTTCTAAAACATCACTAAAAATTGGAGAGCGATGAAGTACATTAATATCATTGCACGTACCTGGTGTTCCAAAGAAAGCATGCCAAATCCACAAGTCATATGATGCAACGGCTTCCAAAATAATTGTTGGCTTTCCACTCCTCCCAGCATATTGACCAGCCCATGCATTAGGACAATTTTTCCATTCCCAATGCATGCAATCAATACTTCCTATCATGCCCGGAAATCCACGTTGCTCCCCGACGTAAAGTAATCTTGCCAAATCTTGTTGATTGGGTTGTCTAAGGTACTCATCACCAAAGCAAGAGATGACCGCTTCTACGAAATTCATGAGAGATAGCCTCGTCACAGTTGAACTCATCCGCAAATATTCATCTACGGCATCAGATGACGTACCATACGCCAACACCCTCATAGCTCCCGTACATTTCTGCAACGATGAAAGGCCTTTTCTACCAGTGGCATCACATCTTTGTTGAAAATAGCCATTTGCAGCAGTAACACCCTCCACTATGCGAAGGAATATCGCTTTCCGCATGCGAAATCGACGTCGAAATATCTCAGGAGAATACGTTGGATTATCAGCAAAATAATCTTGTATCAAACGTTCTTCACCAAGCTCGCGCTCCCTTTCACAATTTCTTCTTTTAGCTCTAGGAATGGGTTCTTCTTCATCCATGTTAATACTATTTAAGAGCAAATCTTCGATAATTGGATCCAACCGACGATCCTCCTCAGCAATTTGTGCTTCCCATTCTTCAAAATAATGATCAAATTCAGAACTTGACATATCTAGTATCGATTGATTTTCATTGGAAGACATTTGGAAATATTGAGTAAAAAATATTGCAATGGAATGCAGTGAGAAGATCAATTATGTAAGTGATTACTTTTATAGAAAACGTGTAGTAGAGATGTCTGTGAAATTGATAAATGTCATTACCTCTGCAAGGTCTTGTCACTTCACAATTGTGTGAAGTAAATTGTAGTGGAAGTGTGTCGGCAAAATAATCAGCCTTTGAAACACCATACCTTGTAGTTTTGTTCGTTTCTCATAATTAAAGAACAATTGCAGTAAAGTTAAGAGCAGTCTGTGAAATTGATAAATGTCATTACCTCTGCAAGGTCTCGTCACTTCACAATTGTGTGAAGTAAATTGTAGTGGAAGTGTGTCGGAAAATAATCAGCCTTTGATACACCATACCTTATAGTTTTGTCCGTTTCTCATAATTAAAGAACAATTGCAGTAGAGATAAGAGCATTCTGTGAAATTGATAAGTGTCATTACTTCTGCATGGTCTTGTCACTTCACAATTGTATGAAATAAACATGTAGTGGAAGTGTGTCATAATGAAGACAAACTATATGTATTGTGTCATAAATTGTAGTGGTAGCGTATGAATACAAAAACAAAGTCTTATTATTTCAGAGGTAGTATAGGTATGCATGCATGCATGATCAATATTACAAAAACATAGTTATATAAAATTAAACTCACAAATTAAAAGGCTTACAATACAATACTTTAAAATACAAACTAAAATTACATGAAATTTAACACACAAAACTTAAAAGCTTACAACACAAGAACTTAGAAAACAAACTACAATTACATGAAATCAAACACACAACTAAAAAGCATATGCAATACAACTTAAATTAGGAGGAATGTCATACATCCATTATTTAAACAACGTCCATAGATGACGCTTCATCACTTCTTCATCAGGAGATAAATTGTCTCTGGCCAACAATGACATTAAAAGAGTGTGTTTCATCTTGAGAGTCTCCACCTCGAGTTTTTTAGACTCCAATTCGATTTTTTGTTTTAGTACTTCAGAATTATTTTCTCTAGATAGTCTAATAGCACGAACAGCTTCTTCCATCATTGAAGAAGAAGAAGATTGTGATGCTTTACCTTTTCCTTTTTTCTTCGCCTTATCTCTACCTGTAGGACGTGAAATATCTGAACCACCGCTGTGTGGAGTTTCTGGATTAGTCGGGATGCTATAGGCTCCATCTTCACTTGTTCTTGATCTCTTTGAGCTTCCGCCACTTTCCTCGTTACCAATATCATCTGCATATTCAGAAAGTTGGTCATAATGTATTGCCCACTTTGGATGTTTACTCATAACTTCCTCAAACACAGTTATGTCTTGAAACTTGCTGTCATTCCCTCCTCCGTAAATTGTATGCGCTTCTTTCTCAATATCTTGTTTGCTCATTCCGCTTCTTTTTCGAGCATACGCTTCCCTGTAAGCAGCAACCCACTTGTTGACACTTTCATTAAGCCGCTTATAACGACCTTTCATCATAGAAATATTTCTTTCACTTATCTCATCTGGATTATCTTTTCGAATGTCTTCGTACATCTTATGCACTCGATTCCAGAATGAGACACTCTTTTGATTTTTGCCACATGTTTCATCTTCACCTATATAAACCCAAGAAGACATTAGAGCTACATCTTCTTTTACTCGCCAAGTAACCTTTCGATTTGTATCCCGGAACAAATTGCGTGAGAGATTTTGTGATGTTTGAACTTGTTCAGAGATAGGAACTTGGTTCAAATTTGGTGAAAATTGAGAATTTGAATAGGCTTAAGAATTATGATAGTTTTCATTGTTGAGAAAAGATTGAAAACTAGGATAAGATTGAGAGTTGGAATAGTTTGGAGAACTTGAAAAATTATTAGGAGAATTGGGATCCATGGTAGAGAAAATAGAAGATATGTGATTGTGAATGAAATATTATCGATATTAGACTCTATTTATAGAGAAAAAAAATTTAATATTTTTGATATTTATTTTATATATTTATGTACATTTATTTTAATATAAATTCTAAATACAAAATACATCAACTTATTAACAATGTCTACCAATTACAAATGGACAAGTGGATTTTAATGTCATTATAAAAATAACAATCCATGGTTCGTCAAACCCATGGATCGTGAGAATGTAATACATTTTTCTTTTTTTTTATTTACTTTTTTGTCTTTTTCTTGTCAGAGGGGCGTGATGACCCTCCGATAAACATAGTCTAACACACTCCCCATTAACCACGTTGACATAATTTAATTGACTTGGTGATGTCAACATCACCCCACAAATAAATTACCGTGCAATTGAACTATGTACTCTTTTGTGTACTCTTTTCGAACACTCTGTTTTTGACCCGTTTTCTTTTTTGATTCGAGTCATACTTTAACATATAAATCACTCTGTTTTTGACCCGTTTTCTTTTTTGATTCGAGTCATACTTTAACATATAAATTTCTTATGAATGTACATGTAAAGTCATATTCCCACAAACTGAAATATCATTTAACATTTGTTACAAAATTCTTCATAAATACATTTTTTCATTAAAAAGTTCTTTCTAAAATATTATATTTTGCATTGAATAAAGAGAACTAAGAAACGAAAAAACTAAATATATATATATATATATATATATATATATATATATATTTCGAATCGAACTATTCGTATAATATTTGAATCGAATAATTTTAATTTTAATTCGTATTTGTAAATATTTGCATATAAATAAGTATTAGTATTTGTATTTATTTTTTGAAATAGAAATCATAAACAATCGAATTGAATCACGAATTGAGTCAAAAAAGTTCGATTCGTTTACATTTATAGGCAAAATAGTATTTTAAAGTGAAAAAATTAAAATATTTGTTAAAATCGGAGGTGTGTGAATGCGGTTCCACGACTATAGCACAAAGACGGGAAAAGGAGACTCGGGACACGTAGGGAGGTTCCATTCTAAAACCAATTGGTACTAGGTGGAGTAGCTCCCTTTACTTATATTTTGGTCCCTCTTTCCTCACAAATCTAATGTGCGACAACTCACAAGTGACTACAACACACACAATTTTAACACACCCCTTCACTTGTGTGTCCTAGACAAATTTGTCCCACATCAACAATGGTCGACCCCCTTGACCGAGCAACCACCACGTGGATACCATGTTGAAATCGGAGGTGTGTGAGTGTGGTCCCACGACTAGCGCACAAAGACGGTAAATGAAGACTTGAGACACGTAGAGAGGTTCCATCCTTAAACCAATTGGTACTATGTGGAGTAGCTCCCTTTACTTATATTTTGGTCCCCTTTTTCTCACAAATCCAATATGGAACAACTCACAAGTGACCACAACACACACAATTTTAACAATATTTATTTCTTTTTTCGGAGTATATTGTTAAGTATCCCACATCGGTTGACAAAAGGTAATAAAGCTCAAATATAAGTTGGACAACCTTAATACCTTAACAAGACCTTTTAAGGTGTTATTGGCCCAACTTTGACATGGTATCAGAGCAGGCCCAACACGATGTGGGCCTCGGTCGATGAAATTTCCGACTGTGGGCACGAATTTCTGGCTTACTCGTGATGGGGAGTGTTAGAGTATTCCACTTCGGTTGGATAAAGAACTTTGGGCTCACAGAGCGGGCCCAACATAGAGTATCCCACTTCTGTTGGATAAAGATTCTTGGGCTCACAGAGCGGGCCCAACACGATGATGGGTGCCCAGCCGATGAAATTTCCGGCTTTTGCCCAAAGATGACACTCTATCCACGAGTAGAGCCGACAAAACCGAGCCTACTCGTGAGTGGGTGTGTTAAGTATCCCAAGTCGGTTGGCAAAAGGTCATAAAACCGGTTGGATGATGGGTGCCCAGCCGATGAAATTTCCGACTTTTGCCCAAAGATGACACTCTATCCACGAGTAGAGCCGACAAAACCGAGCCTACTCGTGAGTGGGTGTGTTAAGTATCCCAAGTCGATTGGCAAAAGGTCATAAAACCGGTTGATTCTCTCGCACCACATGTGTCTGCTTACTCGGACACATTCACACATCTTTCGATTTATATCAACTGAAAATACTTATTTGTAAATTTAATATTATTATATTAAATATTATTTTGTGTATGAATCTATGTAGTATAGTACTAAGTATACTGTACAAGTGTACTGAGTAATCTCCATAACCATTACTACTATTATCTACTACTCCTATCTCACAAGTTCTATTTCATTCCAGTAATTTCCAGAGTTTCATTTCGGAGAGAGAGAGATGGGAACGGCGGTGTGCGTGACGGGGGCATCGGGATACATAGCGTCGTGGCTCGTCAAGCTTTTGCTTCAGCGTGGTTACACCGTCAAAGGCACCGTCCGGAACCTCAGTCAGTAAATCCTACTTCTCTAATTAATTTTGTGCTAATTAATTGCAGTAAAATTGCACTATTTGTAATCGCAGATTTTAGGGTTTATCTGTTCAATTCAGGTGATCCCACAAAGGTACAACACCTGATGTCACTCGAAGGAGCTGAGGAAAGGTTGCAATTGTTCGAAGCTGATTTGGTCGAGGAAGGATCCTTCGATTCTGCAGTTCACGGGTGTGAAGCTGTTTTTCACACTGCATCGCCCGTGTTTCTGCACGTCTCCGATCCACAGGTGATTGATTCCCCGTTTAATCGGCTTTCGGATTATATTATTTCACAATGGAAAATGATAGGTACTGTACTAATTGTCATAATCTATTATGCTATTATCTCATCAGACAGAGCTGATAGATCCTGCAGTTAAGGGAACAATTAATGTGCTTACTTCATGCAAGAAAGCGTCGTCCGTACATAGGGTAGTTGTAACATCTTCCATGGCTTCTGTAATTTACAACACCAGACCTCTTCAACCCGATACTGTAGTTGACGAAACGTGGGATTCAGACCCTAGTTTCTGTGAGGAAAATAAGGTATGGACTGGTTTCAGGGTATTAGCAATGTCGTCCCTTGATGTATAAATCAGAATTGGTTACTAATGTGAGAGCATAAAAATGACTTTTCAGGAATATTATGCTCTCTCAAAAACTTTAGCCGAGAAGGCTGCCAGGAAATTTGCTGAAGAAAATGGGCTTGACTTGGTCACACTGCACCCAGGCTATGTGATTGGGCCTCTACTGCAGCCAACTCTTAATTTTACCTCCGAGGCTATTGTGAATCTCATTAAAGAAGGTAGTGCATATATGTTCCCTTTGTAGAATGTACGTTCCCTTCTGTGACCTGATAAATGATAGTATTAAAGGAAGGTGAAAGCTAGTTACAGAGCTAATTGCGTGCATATAAAATAAAAGTATTTATGAATTTTACGGGACGTGCAGGAAAACAGTTATGGGCTAATGGAGTCTACAGATATGTCGATGTTAGGGATGTTGCTCTTGCACATATTTTAGCGTTTGAGGAACCTTCTGCGAGTGGGAGATACCTTTTGGTCGGAAGGGTGACTTATTCATATGAAGCACTCAACATATTGAATCAGATTTTCCCTTCTCTCAACCTCAATCCAAAGTAAGTATCTAGTGAAGATGCATATGGTTGAACTCTTGGTCATGCTTGTGGCAATATCAAACATTCATAAGCATATAGAGGTGATGAAAAAACTGGATGTCTAATCACCTTTATGCACTTTGTTAACTAGACTTCACAAAAAAAAAAAACTTGGGTTCCACTTTGAAATCTCCGGCTAGGGCTGCAAACAAGCCGAGCAGGGACAAATTCGAATTCGCCAGGTTTACAGTTTGGATCAGTCGAGCTTCAATACGAGCATTTATTATTGAGCTCAAGCTCTAGGTCGTTTTAATATTTTTTTCGTTTTCAAACAATTCGAGCTTGGCTTGTAAATAAAAAACATGTTTAATTAGTTCAACCTTAAATTTAGCTTGGATCTTATGAAGCTCGTTTAGTATCTTTGACGGGATTAGTTCGAGCTCGCCTCATATAATTCTTTTAGTTTTTAGATTTAAAGCTTGACATCAAGGCTCGACCTCGGCTCGTTTAACCTAACGAATGAATATATTTTCATTTGCAGCCCTACATCCGACCAGCCATTAAGAATATTCGCGAAGTGCAATTTTTTCTTTTTCTGCTGTATACGTAAACTATATATAGTAAGCTAACTGTTGTTCCATGATTGTCGTAGCAGTACAGAGAATCTGCAGGGTGTGAAGTCGAGTCCTTACCAAGTTTCCCAAGAGAAAGCAAAAGATTTGGGCCTCAGTTTCACCCCTCTTGATGTGAGCCTCAAGGACATTGTAGAGAGTCTGAGGCACAAAAACTTCCTCTCTTTCTAAAAGATTATTTGATGACAAAACTCTTTCTTATTGTATCATGTTATATATGCATACATAATGAACTATTGTATACAGTATGTATTCTTATGTTACTGTAATGGTTATTAGTTATTACTAGGGCTGCAAACGAGCCGAGCCGAGTCGAGCTTTGTGCTTATCGAGCCGGCTCGGAAAAAAAATTCATGAGCTCGAGCTCGAGCTCGAGCTCGACGAGCTCGACTTCAGGGCGCTCGAGCTCGGCTCGCCACAAGAAATCCATGCTCGAGCTCGGCTCGACTGTTTAAGCATTTCACCTCTGTTACCAAACAGATACATACGTATGTTTATATATATAATTATATATTCTATTTTACTTTCTTCTTTTATACATACGTATGAGAATGAATTCTTTTTTCTTTTGGTAAGCAGCAGGAGAGGAGAGGATTGACGGAAAGAGAAAAGATGGAGATTGGGCGGCGGTGTAAAATTCAATTAGGGTTTTATATATATATATATATATATATATATATATATATATATATATTAAGGGCATTTTAGTATAATCGCATATAAACGAGCGGCTCGCGAGCCGCTCGTTTCTTCAGATAAAGAGCTCGAGCTCGGCTCGTGTAGTATATCGAGCCGCTCGAGCTCGACTCGAACTCGAGTTTGACCGAGCTCGAGTCGAGCATTGACTCGAGCGGCTCGCGAGCGCTCGTGAGCCGCTCGACTCGTTTGCAGCCCTAGTTATTACTATATGCAAGAAGAAATGTAGTTGATGTATTTTTTTAGTAAATGCTTTTTTGAACTGAATTTAAATTAAGTTTAAAAGAACATTATTAAAAGTTATTTTTTTTGTTATTTTAAAAGGTATATTTAAAATGATTAGGATGAGTAAGGATTAAAAATTAAGTAAATACAGAATAAGTAAAATTATATTTTAAAATAAAATAATTAATCGTACATTTTAAATTACGTTGAAACAGTGTAAATATTAAGTTAGACAGAACAAACATTTTTTTTTCTATTTTTTTTTGTTTTTTTTATGTTGTACTTATGCGAGTAGAGAAATATCGGTTGTTGACTGCTCGGAAGACCTTTGATCTTTTTCGGTTAGAATTCCCTATAAACTTACAACAGAAAAAATCGGCATCGACATTATTATCCTAAACATGAAGGGAGATGTATTCAATTAAGAGTCTATAGGATTTTAATGGACTTTTAAAGTCCAGGTGTATTCAATCCGGATTTTTAAAAGTCCATTAAAATC
This sequence comes from Euphrasia confusa, assembly GCA_954870475.1. Lineage (NCBI taxonomy): Eukaryota > Viridiplantae > Streptophyta > Magnoliopsida > Lamiales > Orobanchaceae > Euphrasia > Euphrasia confusa. The sequence continues at coordinate 10,835,185 of OX940954.1, read as the reverse complement.
CGGAGGTATTCAATAAGGATTTTAAAAAGTCTTAAAAAAATCCGTAGGTATTCAAAAGTCTATGGATTATAATGGATTTTTAAAATTTATGGATTTTGATGGATTCTCTTTACAAAATATAACTAAATTTGACTTTTTGAAATCTCTCATAATTATGAGAGATTTCAATGGACTTCTTTACGATACGAAAACTCAAATACGAAAAATAAAAATAAAACAATTGTTAGTTAGTTACATTAATCACTCTATTAACATTTTTATTTGAGAAAATTTATCTTATTATATTTTCGTTAAAAATAGTTATTTATACATGATATTAATAATAAATTATTTTGTGATGAAAAAAATTTATAATAATTAGAATAATAATTTATTTTTTGTTTTTTTTAAATTGATTTTTTTATATAAAAGTAGTTCATATAAATTTACAATTCTTTAAAATCTATGAAAATCAATAATAAAATCAGTCAATTTCTCCATAAAATCTATAAATTTTCAAAATTAAAAAAATTCTATAAAATCTTAATCGAATATACTCTCCTAATTCATGGAGATTGAAGAGCTTGTATTGCTAATGCTATGTGGGAAATGAGGGCTCATGCATTACAATAATATAAATGAATATAAAATATTAATGATAAATAATAATATTTATTTATTTTTGAACAAATGTATATTTTGATAAATAATAATATTTATTTATTTTTAAACAATTTGGATTTTATTAAATAATTAAGATTTTTTTATATATAAAAGTTTATACAAATTCAAGTATAACAATTAAAAAAATTATATTACAATCATGTGAAATTTATGAAAATCCATCAAAATCAATGGGAAAAAGTCAGTCAAACTCTACATAGACTACGTAGATTTAGAAAATCTATAAAAATCCACGGACTTTTAAAAGTCCAAAAAAATCCATTAAAATCCCAGTTGAATTTAAATTAAGTTTAAAAGAACATTATTAAAAGTTATTTTTTTTGTTATTTTAAAAGGTATATTTAAAATGATTAGGATAAGTAAGGATTAAAAATTAAGTAAATACAGAATAAGTAAAATTATATTTTAAAATAAAATAATTAATCGTACATTTTAAATTACGTTGAAACAGTGTAAATATTAAGTTGAGACAGAACAAACATTTTTTTTCTATTTTTTTTTGTTTTTTTATGTTGTACTTATGCGAGTAGAGAAATATCGGTTGTTGACTGCTCGGAAGACCTTTGATCTTTTTCGGTTAGAATTCCCTATAAACTTACAACAGAAAAAATCGGCATCGACATTATTATCCTAAACATGAAATCCGACAGGAACCTTGGGTTCTTGCTGATAACAATCTGGCTCCTCTTACTATGCCGGTGTTCCTCATTTTCAACTGAAGAATCAGACGCTGTAAAAGCTGTACTCAGCCGTTTGGACGCCAAGAAACCATCACCGTCCGACCAAGAATCTGCGGCCAGAGGTGTTCTTCGGAGACTACTCCCAACCCACTTGTCCAGCTTTGAATTCAAGATTATTACAAAGGTTTTTTTATTAATCATTTATGGGTTTCTCCTATTTTGGTGTAGGTGAAAAGTTGGATTTTGAAATGGGGTTTTCCGTTATTGTAGGATAGTAATTGTGATATTGGTAACTTCTGTTATGTTTCATATTAAGGGTTACTTGAATTTAGTAAAAAAAAGGGTTTATTGGTTTACAAGGGTTTCTTGAATTCAATTAAAAAAAGGGTTTTGTTGGTTTTTCTTTCCTTTTTTGTTGAATTTCATAAAATGGGTTTTTGTTGGTTAAATTTACTTTTGTGGTTTTTTTCATGTTATTTATCTATAAACAAAATGCTTGAGTTGAAAAATCCCATATTTTAATGTGCAAGTATCTTTCTGCAAAATGTAATCACTCTATTCTTTAGTGGTCTGTAACCGGTCTTGAAAAAATTAGGATGCCTGTGGTGGAACAAGCTGCTTTCAGATTAGCAATTCCAAGGGCTCAAGTCGAGACTCAGCTGAAATAATGTAGGTACAATCTGATTACGCTCAATCTTTCTATCAAGGTTTATGTTGTTCCGTAATTTTTTAGATGTCTAGTTCTGTTTTGCTTTAAAAACACTTTTTCTGGAAACTGAGCACTAATATTTGTTTTCTGTTGTACGGAGTATATGATTACTTTGGAATTAAGCACGTTCTGAAATTTATAATGACGGCGATCTATTTCTAAAAGTAAAGTTTATTGGCACAATATTTGATGAACTTATATAGTAAAACTTTTTCAAAATACATTTTCTCGGTTTTAGTTATGATATCATTAAATGACCATCATAATATGTCTTCAACAATTTATTAGTACTTTTTCTGTATTTGCTTCCTCTAAACCTAGAATAGAAGGAACCACAGCAGTTGAAATCGCATCAGGACTTCACTGGTATTTAAAGTACCTGTGTGGAGCTCATGTTTCTTGGGACAAGACGGGTGGGCCCCAACTCGGAACTGTTCCTAAGTCAGGATCACTCCCTCCTGTGAGAGATGAAGGTGTAGTGATCATACGTTCGGCACCGTGGAATTATTATCAAAATGTTGTCACGTCTAGCTGTAAGAATTTTCTTTGACCCCTTTGTACTTATCTATCTTTAATTAATAAAAAAAATGATTTAGCCACTTCCAATTTTTCTGACTAAAATGTGTAAACTGTGTTCTTTTGTCTCCTATCGTGTTTTACATCTGTTTTGATTTCCCATTTCTATATGATCTTACTTATGAACTGTGATGCACACACACACACACACAAACATCAATACATATACAAAGGAATTTTCATTGTTTTTATTATATTCACCTCTTGTTCTAATCCATTCTAAATCAAGAAAGCGAGCTTCTGAAATATGAGATGCATTTGCTCTTTTTTAAACGATTGCTGCTTCTATTAATACCTTAGCTTAACTCACTTAGCCATTTGCAGATTCCTATGTTTGGTGGGATTGGGAAAGATGGGAAAAAGAGATTGATTGGATGGCACTTCAGGGAATAAACCTGCCACTAGCATTCACAGGACAGGAAGCTATTTGGCAGAAAGTCTTTGCGGTATGATTAATCAGAGTTTCTTATGACAACTTGTTAAATACCGTTGGAATTTGCTGAGAATTAATCGAAAGTTCTGATCTTTCAACTTATTTAGAAATTCTGTTTGAGTCTCACTCTTTCATGCTGGGTCTTTGTCACTTATGACCCTACTTCTAATTTTCATTTTCTGATTGCAGGAGTTTAATATTACTGATTTAAGCGATTTCTTCGGTGGGCCTGCTTTTCTTGCTTGGGCACGTATGGGTAACTTACACAGGTTTGGAAATTCTTTCCTTTTGTTTATAATATACTGTAGGTGTTCTGCTCTACAGAATTATTCGAAAAATAAATAAAAATAATATAACATAATAATCTCTCAATCCCACAATAATAGTCACACTTTCTTTAATGGGACGTGACGTGCGTCCAAAAACACTTTTCACTTTAAAAAGACAATTTTACTCATACTTTCAATCTAATGTTTTAACTTTCCTCACAACTACTCTACTTTTTCAACTTAAAAAGGCATCTTTATGAGTATAAAAAAATCAAAATACAATTTTATTTAATCTCCATGCCCATAATAAGTTGCTTTGGAGACTCCTACGTCCTTTGTGATTCAAAACGAACATTTGCGCCTCACCTGCAAGAGGATTTAATTCGTAGATGCTCGTCCGCCTTGATACACCTCATTGTTGACCATTTTTTGAAACAATGTTGATGATTAGTGTTCCTGTATCAATGTTGTTCGGTCACAAATAATAAAAACAAAAAACAGTGTTTTTCAAGTATACCATATGCTAGAATTTATTTGTCAATGTTGTAGTGACAATGAGCTTTACTAACCAATTATTATTTGTCTATGTTGTTTGGTCAAAATTTTGAGAATTTGCTTGTCAAAACTCATCATATTATATTTTTGAATTGGTGAATTTGTTTTACATTTAAACCTAAGTTTAATGGTTTTTGAACTATAGCTTATATGTTACAAATGAGACAGTGTGAAATTGTTTCAAAAGCTTTAGCTTCAATATCTATTTATATGCAGATGGGGTGGGCCCTTGACTCAGAATTGGTTAAATAACCAGTTTTTGCTGCAAAAGCAAATATTATCTCGAATGCTACAGCTTGGGATGAGCCCAGGTAAAGTTTCTATATCATATAAGAATTTTCTCCACTTCGTCTTTATTTATTTCTTCTGTCTTTTTATGCATTTATGAAAAAATTGAAAGCTGGAAATTCATAATTTATATACACCAGTCTGTTTTGTTTTGTTTTCGGGTAGTTCTTCCATCATTTTCGGGGAATGTACCAGCTGCACTGAAAGCAATTTTCCCCACAGCAAACATAAGCAGACTTGGAGACTGGTATTTGTTCTTCTCATTTTTTTTTTGATTTTTTTTGTTCCACTTCACTGCCTTCATTATTACTTGTGCTTATATATACATGTGCTTGTGGTCTCTTATTAATGTGATAATGTTTCTGTCTCCATTTAATATGCCTTGATATTCTTTTTCTATTATTTCATTATATGTTCAGTTAGTCCGAGGAGGGATACCATAAATTTATAACCCACTTAAATTAAAGTACTATAAAATGAACCATGTGTTCCACATGCATCTTGAATTTTCTGTTGAAAGAATTACCATTTTTGGCTCATTGGATATAGAATGAATAATGAACATAATAAATGATACAATTATCAAGTTTTATCTCCTAAGTCGATAAGTTGTATCGCCCCTTCTGTTTCATTCGATCATTTAGCTTTTGTAACATTAATTCTTTCTGAATTATCTAAAGATAATTCTAGGAATTTCTGGAAATGCACTAAGAGAGTATATGTGATTAAGTATTAACGATATACCCCATTTGTGCATTTTTGGCCTTAACTTCTGGTAAGGCATGTTAGTTTGTATTGCACTTTTCTGCTTATTGAATTCAAATTATACACATCTGCTTCCTTTAGAATCACATGTAAAATGTGGCTTATTATATCCTTAGTGTAGGATTATTTGACACCTTAATTACAGGAACACTGTTGATGGCGACCGACGATGGTGCTGCACTTATCTTCTTGATCCTTCTGATCCTTTATTTATCAAAATTGGAGAATCATTTATCAAACACCAGATTAAAGGTGAACTATTTATCTGTTTTAAATGTTCTATTGTTCCATTGGCTCTCTTTATGTCTCCTGCATTCTCTTTATGCTTTCGCAGATTTTTCATATTTTTGTGCTCTCTCATAAATCTACCACGTCTTAAAATTTTCTTACAGAGTCTGATTTGGAGAATATCCTTAATCTTTGTAACATGTTATTCATTTTTACAGAATAAAGAGGACACTCGTTGACATTATAATAAATAATAATCATAAATCAAATCTTTCATTAAATATTATTCATAAGAATAATCTTCCCTGTTCAATTGCTGGATAAATATCTTAAATAAAATACACAGAGTATTTCGTACTTGTAAATATCATAAATCATTAAGACTCTGTAGTGTGCTTTAATTATTCTTCATTGGTGAATTACCACCTTTTTATCCTTCTACTTGGTTGATCCTTTATTTTCTGTTTCTTGGTCATACATGTGTTGCAGAATATGGCGATGTCACAGACATTTACAGCTGGTACTTTCTTTTATTCTACTTGATTATTTGCTTTACTTTTTAACATATTTTAACGGATAGGTTCTTGTGCTTTTGCATCCTATCTGAGCTGGGCTTGTAATACCTGAACTTACCTTTCATATATTTGTAATACAAAAGAACCATGCATCTGGTATCTGTTAGGCATCTTAATCGTATTCTCGCTTTTATCCTTGAATTTACTCTGTTTCTGCCTGATATTGAAAGCATTAGCCTGTCCGTAGGATTTTCAACCGGTAAGGTAAGCGTGCATGAATGCTAAAAGAATTAATACCTTAATAATAATAAGGCAAAATACAGTAAATCGAAATTAGGGTTCTTAGAACCCTAACCCTAAAACTCAGATTATATTTGGGGCTTTTCAATTATCTTTTTCCATAGCTGATAATGTATTACACAACTCATATATATAGACAATACAGCATCAAGGAACAATCTAGAATACTAGCTCATAACAAGAAGGGCACAATCGTCATTTGTATATTGGGACCACAGTGCATGTGCATGGTACAATCAGGAGAGAGAGTAAGAGGTAGAGCTCCTGTGTGTGCATGTGCAGTGAGCTCAGGTACTAGGATCACCTGCACCTGCTCCCTGCACCACTCTGCCATGCGAGCCAAATCCTTTGTCATCTTTTCCTCCATGCATGGTCATGCAAGACCTGCTTTCACCTACTTCAATAAAAAAAAAAACACAAATTGGTTGATTATTGCATTACTTATTCATTGTGTCTAGCTTTCTTTTCTGAGATTTTACATGAGATAACTGGATAATTTAGAATGGGGTGAATCTTTTTTTTTGAATGGCTATGGTTTGGTCAGTTCTGTCGAGCTGTAAAAGCAATTTAGAAATGCTGACTTTATCATATGCAAAAGCTCATTATATTTCAATCCCTTATATTGGATGGAAATCTATTATGGTTGCAGTGATACATTCAATGAGAACTCTCCACCTACCAGTGACCCTGCTTATATCTCGTCTCTTGGTTCTGCAGTATATGAGGCAATGTCTAAAGCCGATAACGATGCAGTGTGGCTAATGCAAGTATGCTACTACTATTAACCTTGTTTTTTTCTTTTTCGTTAACCTCTCATATAATCCAAATTTTCCAGGCCGCTGAATCGTAACCATTTGATTTGTATTTTCAGGGATGGCTATTCTATTCAGATTCATCATTTTGGAAACCACCACAGATGAAGGTGAGAAACTATTAAGTAAGAAAACAGTGATTATCTTATGAGATTAAGATACAATTCTTGAGATATACCGATCTTTTTCAAGAAAATAATATTGACCATCATTGTAAAGCTTCATTCGTCTGTTCTTACCTGATCCATTTGAGCTTTTACAAGAAAGAGAGAAATAAGTTCCCTTTTACATATGATTGTACTGAAATAGTGAAATTCAGACTCTCTCCAAAAGTGAGAATATTCTTTATCCAATGAATTATGTGCACTTATTATACTAATTTCTACACTGTCGTTGAAGATCGTGGCGTAGAGTCGATGATAAACACAATTTTTGTGCATGATTACATGTTAGCATATTTTCGGTAGTTTATGGTTTTCAGTATTTTGTGAATGCTACTCGTAAGGTGATATATTCACAAGGTTGTATCTTATTTCAAGCACATTAATGTTTTTTTAATGTTGTCCAGGCACTTCTTCACTCTGTTCCATTCGGAAAGATGATAGTACTTGATCTATTTGCCGATGTCAAACCAATTTGGAAAACATCCGATCAATTTTACCACACTCCTTATATATGGCATGTAAACAACTCTTGCATTTTTTATTTCCTTTCTTCTGTTAGTTTCAGTTTGTCGTGGGGTGACATCTAAGTATGTAACAGGTGCATGTTGCATAACTTTGGTGGAAATATTGAGATGTATGGCGTATTGGATGCAGTGGCTTCAGGGCCTATTGATGCTCGTATCAGCAAGAATTCAACAATGGTAATAAGATGTTGGTTTGATATCAGCAGATTTGAGTATCTGATTTTAAATCGTTATATGGGTTTAATAATATTTGAAATCTTTACACTTGAAAAATGTTGTAGACTGCAAGTATCTTTAGAAAATGTGAATAGAAATTTTAGAGAGGATGAATACATACAACATTTTCTGTTGTGAATTTTGATACTCCTTTACATGGTCTTAAATGTCGGAATAAACCATTTTTTTATTACAGCTGGCATATAATTGGAAGTGCTAACCAGATTATATCACCATCGATTTCAGCGAGTGGATTCAATGTCAGAGATTAGAGCTTTTCTCACCCTATTTTGCAGTTTACCCTAATTTGAATTGTGATTTTTATAAATGCCTCACATTTAGATTTTGTTTATTGGTAAGAGATATGTTGCTACAATGCTACTAATTAATAAGGATTTGTCTGTTATCGTTAAATCGATTGCTTCACAAAATGTACACGTACAATCCTTGGATTTAAATTCTATTTTAGAATTATCATTATCTTTTTTCATGACAGATTGGTGTTGGCATGTGCATGGAAGGGATAGAACATAATCCTGTTGTCTATGAGCTCATGCCCGAAATGGCATTTCGAAGTGAACGGTTTCAGCTTGAGGTAAACAAAAACTGCCCTTTCATTCTCTCCACCAACCAGAATGAGTTTAGTTCTGATTGTTATTCCAATGAAAAAAAAAACTTTGTTATATTATCATGCTAAGAGAAATCTGACTCGTTCCCTATTTTTTCAAGCTCTCTCCTTGATTACTAAATTCTTCATGCATGCATTACAGCATAGTGGTTTTTGTGAAATTTGTGTTGGTTAGTCAAAATTATTTCTTGGAATAATTATAAGCACTACCCTTGAAGTCTGGCCAAATCACCAAATAACGTAAAAGAAAAGCCAACATGATTTTCTTTTCCTTTTTTTAATGTATATTCTACAAACCTCAGATGTAGTAGTTGTCATTATCCTTTCATCTTTATTCTTGAGCAAAATCATCCGTTATTTCTTTGATGATTTTCGTGTTAATGGTAATGATTTTTATGTATTGTTTCTCTACTGGATTTTTTAAGTACTTATAATGGTAAGATTAATATTATCTTCTGGATTATATTAATAGTTTAATTCTAGTATCTCCATAAACTCACTATATATTTTACGTTACTTCACTCTACATATTGTCACAGTCAAGCATCTTATCTGCTAAAAAAAATTCTCACTTCCGAGTTCCGAATGTTGTTGGCTTTAACTTGCAGAAGTGGTTGACAACCTATTCTCGTAGACGATATGGAAAATATGTGTATCAAGTTGAAGCTGCATGGAAGATTCTTCACCGCTCGATCTATAATTGCACTGATGGAATTGCTGTACGTTTTTCCTGAGTAAAATCAATTCAGATATGTTTTATTGTTTTGACAGTTTTATGTATATTTGGCATTGCAGAATAAATCCGATAGGTCATTTAGATTTCTTTACAGCTTCTTACTAGATGCATGATTGGTTTCGCATTATGGACAAGTCAACTGGTTCGTCACGATTTTCACTGAAATTTATTTGCTTCCAAATCAACTTTTACGCAGGACCATAACAAAGACTACATAGTAAAATTTCCCGACTTGAACCCGGTAGCTAATCACCACCTTGGTTCCCCTGAAATAATTCAGAGGCATGAACTTGTGGGTATTCAACGAAAGAGAAGATTTTTCCTCCACGAAACGAGCTCTTCTTTGCCTCAGCCTCATATGTGGTACAACAATCAGGACTCTATCACTGCCTTGAAGCTATTTCTTGATGCTGGAAATGAACTCGCTCAACTTCCCACATACAGGTAAAACTTAAAAGTAATTATCGTCACCCAAGTAAATCTTGAATTACCAGTAAAATGCTAAAAGCTAAGTTGCAGGTATGATTTGGTTGACTTAACGAGGCAGACACTCTCAAAGCTTGCGAACGAGGTGTATTTGGATGCAATACATGCTTTCCGGGATAAGGACGCAGAGGCTTTGAGTTCTCATTCTCTGAAGTTCTTACAACTCATCAAAGACATAGATAAACTTCTTGCTTCGGACAACAATTTCCTACTTGGTACGTGGCTTGAAAGTGCAAAGAAACTATCGCTGAATGCAGATGAGATGAAACAGGTCGGAATAATCTCTTTCTTATCTCCCTCTTTCGATCGCGTGAAAGACTTGAAAAACAGTCGATAATTATTTTTTCATGGCCTCAACACGGGCATCTCGGATTCTTCTTAATCTGAATCATATACATATAATCAATTCAGTATGAGTGGAATGCAAGGACACAAGTGACAATGTGGTTTGACAACACCAAGAATACGCAGAGCAAACTTCACGACTATGGTAGGCCAATTTCTTTCCTTATTTTACTTCCAGTTTTTTCTCTGTGGATTTTCTATTTATGGGTGGTGTGTTGGTATCAGCAAATAAGTTTTGGAGCGGACTATTGGAAGGGTACTATCTCCCACGGGCGTCGATGTACTTTGCTCGTTTATTGAAGAGTTTAAAAGAGAGTAAGGATTTTGAGTTGGAGGAATGGAGAATAGAGTGGATCACATTCTCAAACAAATGGCAAGCTGACGTGGAGCTTTACCCTGTAGAGGCCGTGGGGGATTCCTTTGTTATAGCAAACGAACTGTACCGGAAATATTTCACATGACTTAGGTGTCCTTGTATGAGCATGGGAAAGTAAATAAGTACTGAAAATTACCTGCAAATAATTTGTGTTTTCAGGGATAATTCTGTAATAAGTTTTTGTTCATGGGAACAAGTGATATGGTTTGAATTTGTATGGACTATTGTGCAATTAAGATTTAATGAAAATTGTAAATGACATGTAACAAAAACCCAACAACATTGTACTTATCTCTTATCTTGATTTGTCATTTTGTATGAAATGCTATAGTCAATTAGTTATTCAAAATTTAGGGAATGAATTAGCAACTTCTGAAATTTGGGGGCTGAACATATAATTTCTGATACTTCCATGGACTAAATTTTCTTGATTTTTAGTGGACTAGACCTTAATATAGTAATTCTTCAAGGATCTATATGCAATTTGTTATAACTATAATTCAATCCCTCCACAAGATATATAGGGCCCGAACCCGACCCGTCAGATTAAATAGTCGGTAGGGTTTGAGAAAGATAAAATTGGTTCAGCTCAATTACCCCTCTGATTCTTCTTCCACCGAATCCAAATTGACGATTCTGAAATTGAGGTATGAATTTTTCTAAAGCTGAAACCTTTCAGAAATTGATCGAATTTACTGCGCATCGTCGGCGGTCAATGAATTAGGGTTCTTGTATGTTCATTGATTTTCTCACTCTGTGAATCGAAGATTTGTTTCTGGTTCTTCCCTTCGGCTTTTCGGCGTGTTATTTTGATTTTAGATTTCTTAGAAAAGTTTCCATTTTTAAGTTAGATTAAATTTGTATATAGTACTATTTGATTTTTAGTGATTCGTGATTGTAGTGGTGAAACAGATAATATCATCTCATGTTAAGGTGTAGCAAACCATTACTTCTTGTTTTTAAAGCCTTTTCGTGCTGCTTGTATTTTTTTTCGTGTTCGTTTATTGATTAGTTAGACGTAGAATGATCGCACCTGTAAATTTTATCAAGTTCTAGTTAAGTGTTGTCTGATACTCGACGATAATTTTGTATATTAACGACTCCAAATTACGTACCTGTGTTACTTCGATATTATGCTTATTGAAGTCCGTTCGCCATAGGGTCGTGTGAGTTTAAATGCCTAAAGGGCTTCCTGAATCTGGAGTCTGGACTAATCTTTCTGATAAATTTGATTATTGTGCAGCTTTGAGAAACTGCACTGAATTTTTCAGCAAACAATAATGGCAAGATCATTGGCTAATATTTTTAATAAAGGCATTTCCACATTTCCAGCTGCTACTTCGGCTGTAAGTTTTTTTCCTTTTTGCTTTTACGTTCTAGGTTCTTCATTTTGCCGCTTGCGCTGGTACTGTACATAACATCATCTAGTGGAAAATCACGATTTTTATAATTTTTCCTTCTGCAGCTTATATTTAATCTTATTAAGTGTGTGTTGACTTCCAGCACATTTCCTATACAAAGTTTTTTGTTACACTTTCAATTTCAATTTTAAATAAAACCCAGAAAATCGCAATAAATAAACAAATCAGGGTCTTGGTTATGGTTTATATGGTTTAGTTTCCAATATTTGACTTGTTTTAATGAAAGATTATTATTTTGAAATGTGAATCAATGTACACTGTAGGTTAATACTTATTAGTTTGTCATGGCTAATTGCTTATAATCGTTCATTTTTTCCCTCCTGTGGATTCTAATATCACAGAGCTACAAGTACATAGTCTTCTTAAGTGATACGGAGTATTAATTTTAATAGTTATTTGACTGTGGCATTTGTTAATTTTGGGTTATGTGCATATAGGCATCTGGATCCTTCTACCAGAGCATACTTCGTTTATCCACCACTGTGCCCAATGATCCAGATACTCATGAGGATTTTAGACCCTCCGATAAAACTCAGAATTCTGGCCCCTCTTTAAATGAAATTGTTGAGAAGGTAAACTCCTGCGTTACTCCTGCTGCGTACTTTGGTGTGTGAAAATTTTATCATGCTCTGGAACCTGATTTTTAATCAGCCAAAGGTGCTTTTTTGGATGTATCAAGTTGACATATGTTGGTTAATTTAATCATCTTTACAGGACGTCAAAGAAAACCCTGTGATGATATACATGAAAGGGATGCCAGAATATCCTCAATGTGGATTTAGCTCATTAGCAGTGAAGGTCTTGCAAGAATACAGTAAGATTGTAGAACATTTCTCTGTATGCAATGATAATTTTTTGTTTAAATCAGTGTCTTACAAACTTTTATTGATATTTTATGATAAGTTTACAAGTTTATGATAATTAATGTTCACGTAGAATGCCTTTTATGCTCTAGCTTGTTATTTGTATCCTCAAGTTTATTACATTGATAACAGTGGAATCGTTTTTGCAGAGGTTCCTATAGCTGCGAGAAATATACTAAGAGACCTTGAGCTAAAGACTGCTGTCAAATCCTACAGGTATTTTTGTTTTTTTTTAATGAAATAATGACTAGGTGTAAATATGTATGATTATATAAAATTGGACTGCGGTTAAAAGGAGAATTATATTGAGGGGTACGGATTATGTATTATCTCGTTAAAGTACTCACCATCTGGTTTTTGTTTGTGTACTTCTCATGCTACTACTTGCATTTGATAAAGAAGACATGTAGTAATTGAGTTTATTTTCACAATGACACCTGTTTTATACAGACTAGTAAATGTTACTTATAATATCTTCGATGATTTTTCGAAGGCAGCTATCTAGTATCACAGTTTTTAGTAATAGCTGACAAGAATGAGTTGATTTTGAATGTTGGGATATCAAAATCTAGTGCCATTTAATTCGTAAATAGTAAGCTCACTAGCTGACTTTGAAATTTTAATGTTGATATATTATCATATATTTTACCACAGATATAGGAGTATTTGGTTGAGCACTTAAGCATTGATTTGGACAACTATGTTTTTTACCCTACGAAAATACATTGCATAGAATGTATTCAAATGCTCTGTTTGTTTTTTTTTTTTTGCAGCCAATGGCCGACATTCCCTCAAATATTCATCAATGGAGAGTTTGTTGGAGGATCTGATATCATTCTTAGCCTGCATCAGGTTTTTTTTGGGGACGCTTCTATTATATTGTTGAACTAACAATTATTATTATTAGTAAGCCTTCATCGGAAAAAGAGGTCTGAAGTTTTTGGTTTGTTATGCAGAATGGGGAATTGAAGGAGAAACTGAAGGATGTAAACAAACAGCAAAACTCCGAGTGAGGGAACTAGCTTTCTCCGGCTAATCAATTAAGGATGTAACGAATTCTACTTGCAGGTGAATAAACAATATTCCCTCTGTCCCAAACTTATAGACACAAATCCCTTGTATTTTACAAAAAAAGTGTCTATAACTCTGGGAAAATGGAGTATTTATTTATTTTCAACATCTATGTATTGTCTAATAATGTGATAGGTTACAGTTTTTTTTTTTTTTTTTTTTTTTTAAGTATTTTGAGTTGATAAATTATCGTGTTTTTTGGACTGGAAATTTTGTGAATGTTGCTTGGTTTTGTTTTTTTAGTATGTTCGTCCTTGATGGGATATGATTTTATTTAAAAATTGGAGGATTAATTTTTGTTTTGAATTAGGCATGATTTGTTTCATTAAATATTAATTTTAATATAATACTAGTACTTTTTAAACTTGGTTGTTCTCATTATCACGAATAGAAAACAAATAACCCCTATTGGATTTGTCACTACATAAACATTTTTTCATGGATTAAAAAGGTTAGAGATAATTGTCACAAATACTCGAATACCAGTCATAAGAACATCAAAATATATTCTTTAAAAAGACTTTCCCAGAAACTGTAGGCTCGGGTGTTGGATCTTAAGATGGTTTGGAATTGAGATTTGACGAGAAACACAACTCGCAAAAAAAAGTCATCTTTTTCATGTAACTATTCTGTTTGTAGAAGCCTTTGTAGCCCATAAATTTCACTGTATTTATCAATTCAAAAAGGAAGGTATCATTTGCTAGTACCAAATTAACTTACTCACCATCCACAAACTCCTCATCACCTATTTCTATTTCAATTTACATGTGCCCAAATGTTGTAGTATAATTAATTAATTATGAGATGGCCTCTGTAGTACCCAGTTTATTTGTGTGAAGGAGTATCTGTCTCAGCGAATCAAACTTGGGGAGATTCGATACCGTCTCCACTTGACCATCCAATGTCAATCCAAGCAAAGGTTCGATCAGAAAACTTTGATTTTCCGTTCTCATTTCTTCTAGCAACGCCTTACTCGTATTAATTCCTGTTCATATATATATATATAGGCAAAAACGTAAGACCATCTAATCGCAGAGTATAAATGAGCATCATGTTCAGAAATTTCTGACCTGAAAGGTAACCCCCATGCACGTAGCCATTGAACTTTTCACTTGTATGTTCGCCGGTGAAAAATATCCGCCCCACCGGCGCCTGTCAACACACAAAAAGTCGAACGAAAACACTTTAAACACCTCAGCATTAATCGATGTTTTGTTTGAGAAGTGAGAACGAAACCTTAATGTCATCCACGAGTTGGTGATTAACGTGGATCGGGTAGTTACTATAGCTTCCTCGTTGGAAGCGATTTTTCCACCAACGAGGCACGAGGATGTCGGTGGCTTCGGGAATGTTTTGCCCGAACATGTTCTTGAGCACATCCATGGCCTCTTTCAGAGTTTCTTGATCCGATTGGGCTTCGATTCGCTTTGACTCTCCGTTTGTCGAGGTCACGACGAGGATGTTCGAGCCCGGGTAGGCGTTCTCCATGTGCTGCCAAAACGTGTAGTAACCTCGTCGCTCGTGCGCGTAGATGAAGAACTCTTTCCCGGGCCCACACGGCCAGAATTTACGCGGGAACTTGAGGAAAACCTTGGTGTACACCATGATTTCGCAGTTGGATATAGCCTCCGTTTTCCATCTCTGTTGCATTTGCATTTGCATGCTCGATCACAACTCATGTGTATACATGCTACTAGTTACTCTCTCCGATTCTGAAGAGTTTGCACATTTTTTTTTGTAATTTACAAATGAGAAGTGTTTTGACTCTTCAGATTCGGAGGGAGTAAGACTTATAAAAAAATGGAGGATATGATGTACCGGTAAGGGTGGTGAGAAGGATATGAGATGGCTCTGGAGAACGCCGATACTGCATGACAGGATAACGTAGTTTGCCTCGTAAACGGACCCGTCCTCCGTTTTCACCATTACGCCGTTTCTCCCATGATGCAATTCCCTAACCACCTACAGTTTACATTCACATATTTGTAAATTACGAAGAAAGAGTAATCATTGATGCGGAGAAGTAATTCTTATTTCCTTTTCATCTTAACTAAAAACACTTGTACAGTGCAATTTTCTTTTTTTCTTTTTCACTATGTCTCAAAATAGCATTAGTAAAATTTCGTTTGTTAGTTTGACAATTATAAGGAGTATAAAGTTTTATGGAAGTATAAACACACAAATTACTAGGCCAAAGTCACACTGCCATCAGATTCTTTAGGGTAATTCTATGTTGACAGATTCTGCCCATGGGCAGAACGCTCAAATAATTTTATTTTTTTTTATTTTTTATTTTTATATAACATAAAATATAATTAGTATAATAGTTATCTAAAAATATAATTTTTATCTTTTATTATTATATGTTAAAATATATTTTTTCTACTTAATTGATTTTTTTAATATAAACATTAGATATACATTATTTTTATTTTAAAAAATTATTATTATTTTTTTTTTTTGCAATATATATTTTATATATTGTATCTAATTATAATACATGTCAAAAAAATAATTAAAATATTATAAGATATTTAAAATATTTTTTTTAGAGAGTTCTGCCCATAGGCAGAATCTGCCCATTTATCAAGACCCCTTTTCTTTATTCTTTTTGTTTCTAGCTATTGTCAAAATTGTCAACAGTCAAACCAAGAAATCTGTGCACATTAAGTAGTAATAATAAGTTGTACCCCACAAAAGATTTCCACTATCATGATGTGTGTGTAATGTGTAAGGATGTCAAAGTCACATTGTTATTTAATTGATGTTAATTTCAATTTTCTTTTTATCTTACAATTTCATAAATTATTTTTATTTGTTCATTTAAAATAGGACTTTTCATTATATTAAGACTAACAATTAACAAAGCACATTGTTATTTTAAATTCACTTTGATTTATGTCATTTCAATTAAGTTTGATTCAATTCAAAACTTAAAATAATTTGCAAAACAAATACGGCAACAATTACAATGAGTTATTTCAAATAATTAATGCAGCTCGTATTATAATACTTTCTTCGTTCCATCATTGTTTGTCAGCTTCCTTTGTAACTTACAAAAAGATCTGACAAATATTTACGAAATCTAGGAGTATTATTCATAATTTGTATTTAATATATATTTTAATAATTATTATGATTAAAATCATTCAATTCAACTTTATTTTTCTATCAAAATATTAAAGTACTTAATTTTAATTAGATTGTGTCAAATATTTTCTAATTAGATACTGTAGTATGTAACCATTGAAAATTAAATTAATAAAAAAAAGTTATATACTTTTTGCAATATCATTATATTTTGGACCCCACTGAGTTAATAATTAGTCATTATACTCAGGTTAATTAGTAGTCCAAAATGCTCGAAAATCAAAGAGTAACTAATATGATTAATTAGTACTATGGAGTACTTATTAGTCTATAAATAAAATAAATCTTATTGCATAGTAACAATTTAGTTATAATGATTAATGAAGTTCGTACCTTGTTGAGTTTTAACCGTGCGTCCGAAATTTGAGTATCCGAGGTCTCTAGAAAAGTGTCGGCCATGGCGTGCAGCAAATGCTCGTACCCTCTTTCGTCGGCAACCAGATACTCCCTCTCGCCAAAATCTACATATGTCGATATCGGTTCCACCTCTGCAAAATGTCACACAAAACCACAAAACCGAACGCTTTTATTCAACCCAAAACAAAAACACGCTTTCAAGAATTAAAAGTCAACAATCTATCATAACGTTGACAAATCTTACCTGCCATTTCAAAGTCGTGAAGAATAAAGTCAATTGCCAGCTCTATCGGAGACTTCGGAGCTCTGCAGGTCAATGCATAAAATAATAGTTACAGTATAATAATAATGTTAGAATTATTTGTAATGATTAAATAATTCATTTGTATTTTGTCCAAAGTTTGTAATTTTTTATGGCTAATAAAAAGTATTCGATTTCGAGTTTAATCGTTACTATAATTATCTACGTGTGACGAGGTAATTATGAGATTTTATTTCGTCAAAATCCGTTAATCGGTGAGTGAGAAATAAATGTGTAAAGATTGCCATAAATACTACTTTGGTAAATGGAAGCAATTATTATTTTATTGGGAAATGTGTTATCCCACATAGAAAGAATACCAAAAGTCATTTCTCTTTAAATGAGATAAGAGAGTATGAGTGTTCAACAAGTTGACTAAGTCCATGCACCCTTAGCGGTACATGGCAAGGGCCACACGCGCGCGCCCCGCCCCGCCCCGCCCCGCCCCGACCCGACCCGTCCCGTCCCGTCCCGACCCGGGCTCGGGCTCGGGCTCGGGCCTGGGCCTGGGCCTGGGCCTGGGCTTGGGCTTGGGCTTGGGCTTGGGCTTGGACGTGGGCTTGGTCCTGGCTCCTTGGTGATTTGGTCAATTGGACTCTGGGCTGGACCTGGGCTTCCCGGGGCCCACTGGGCCAATTGGGATTATTGGGCCGGCCTATACCTATCTTTTTGGACACGGTCCGATTGTTTTGGGCTCGATTTTATTCGGCCCAGTTGAACATTTGAAAGGCTATTTGAATTATTGTGTTTTGGGCTCGTGGTTGATTGGCCCAACTGAACACATTAATTAATATACTTTGGGCTCGTTTATAAGCCCAGAGGCTTTTGGAATTTTAATTAATTTATGAATTAATTAATGGTTTAATAAGTGCTTTAGTGGGCAGTAGCAGTTGGAGTGATGCCTCCCTCCACTCGGTGGAACTGCCCTCAACCACTCCAAGTGGTGTAACTCCCTCTGAGTGATGTCTATAAAAGGAGTCGAGCATGCATCATTTCACGTACGAAAAATACAGCATCTCATACCATCACTTGCATAGTTGCTCTGTTCTCAACTTTTTCCATTCAAACCGAGAGGGTTCGATTCAGTGTGCAAAAGTTCGATCCCCGCTTCGCCGTTGTATCTTTGGGGTCAGGAAGCCTGTAAACCGTAGCATACACGGGGCTTTACTGACTTGCGGAAAGTGCAAGCGCCTCGGCAGCAACCTCATCGTTTTCTTTCCGCTTTCTGTTGTTTTATTTTCCGGTTGTGACTAACCCGTTTACATTTTTTCTAACATTCGCAAGTCAGTAAAGATGTCTACCGGAAGTGAAGCCAACAACGATGCCCAGAAGAACAAGGAGATTCCTGTCATCAACGTCGAAAAACCAGTCAACAACAATGAAGTCCTCATCGGTAAGATCCCAGTGGCGCTACCGATCCACACCCAGACCCTCCCGAATGCCGAGAAGCCCGAGAAGTTCACCGGCGTCGACTTCAAAAGGTGGCAGTCCAAGATGATGTTCTATCAGACCACCCTCGGCCTGCAGAAGCATCTGACTGAGGACCCTATGACCATAACTGACACGGACACTGCTGAGAAGCGCTATGCTTTTGAGGCCTGGGGGCAGAGTGACTACCTCTGTCGGCACACCGTACTGAATGGCCTGTGCAACGAGCTGTACAATGTGTACAGCACGTACAAGTCTGCCAAAGTCCTCTGGGATGCTTTGGAGAAGAAGTACAAGACCGAGGACGCTGGTACAAAGAAGTACGTCGTCGGCAAGTTCCTGGACTACAAGATGGTCGACTCCAAGTCTGTGATCTCTCAAGTCCAGGAGTATCAACTGATCTTGCATGACATCGCCGCTGAAGGGATGAAGATCAGTGAGTCCTTTCAGGTGGCGGCTGCCATCGAGAAGCTGCCTCCCGGTTGGAAGGACTTCAAGAACTACCTGAAGCACAAGCGAAAGGAGATGAGCCTTGAAGACCTCATTGTCAAGCTTCGGATCGAAGAAGACAACCGTGATCGAGAGGTCAAGCCTGGGAAAGTTCCTATGGAGGCTCGGGTGAACTTGACTGAGCCACATTCTGCCAAAAGGAAGAACACTTCCAAGGGCAAAGAGCCAGCCAAAGTCTGGAAGTTCACTGGGAATTGCCACAACTGTGGCAAGCCGAACCACATGGCCAGAGACTGCAACAAGCCGAAGAAAAACGGGCAGAAGAAGAAGCGACCAAGTGCCAATGTGGTTCAACACGAGCTGACATGTGCTGATATGACTGCTGTGGTCTATGAGGCCAATCTGGTTAGCAACAACAAGCAGTGGTTCATTGATACCGGAGCCACTCGACATGTCTGCTCTGACAAGGATGCCTTTGCTTCTTATGCTCCTTGTACCGGTCGCAAGCTCCACATGGGAAACTCCGCCTCGTCTGAAGTTGCTGGAGTTGGGAACGTCGTCCTCAAACTGTCTTCTGGAAAAGAGCTGAAGCTGACTGATGTGCTGCATGTCCCGGACATCCGAAAGAACCTGGTCTCTGGTTCTGTTCTTGTGGAGCATGGATTCAAACTTGTTTTTGATGCTAAGAAATTTGTACTTTCTAAATTTGGACTGTTCCTAGGTAGGGGTTATCTTGATCAGGGTCTGTTTAAAATGTCTGTAATGGCTATTCGCCCCCCCGTTGCCTCGAGCACTAATGAAAAAATTATTTCCTCTTACTTGATCGAGTGTTATGATTTATGGCATTTTCGTTTAGGACATGTAAATAAAAATGCAATAAAAAGACTTATGAACTTGGAATTGATTCCAACTTCTAAAATCAATTCACAACATAAGTGTGAAATTTGTGTTGAAGCCAAAATGGCTAAATTACCGTTTCGATCAGTCGATCGTTGTACCGAACCTCTTGGACTTATACATACCGATATATGTGATTTAAAGTTTGCACCGACAAGAGGCGGTAAGAAATACTTTATTACATTTATTGATGATTGTACGAGGTTCTGTTACTTGTACTTATTAACTAGTAAAGACGAAGCCCTAGAGGCATTCACTAAGTACAAAACCGAAGTTGAAAACCAACTCGACAAACGGATTAAGATAGTCCGTAGTGACCGAGGTGGAGAGTACGTAGCTCCTTTTGAACAATTATGTTCTGAAAATGGAATAATACATCAAACAACAGCCCCGTACTCACCTCAATCAAATGGCGTTGCTGAACGAAAGAACCGAACATTAAAGGAAATGATGAACGCTATGTTGATCAATTCTGGGTTACCCCAGAACATGTGGGGGGAAGCCGTTCTGACGGCAAACCACCTACTGAATAAGATTCCTCTTAAAGGGAAAAATGAAACACCTCACGAACTTTGGAAAGGTCGTAAGCCTTCTTACAATTACCTTAAAGTGTGGGGGTGTTTGGCTAAGGTGTCGGTTCCTGAGCCAAAACGAATGAAGATAGGACCTAAAACAGTCGACTCTATCTTCATTGGATATGCTTTGAATAGCATGGCGTACCGATTCCTAGTACACTATTCTGAGAATCCAGAAGTGACTAAAGGTACGACCATTGAGTCGAGAAATGCATCATTTTTCGAGAACATCTTTCCGAGCAAAGATGGAGCTGGTCCAAGTTCTTACAAAAGAACTCGTGAAGAGAGTTCTGTACCACCAAGTAATGAACCTGGTGATGATGTAGTTACAGAACAAAGACGTGGTAAAAGAGTCAAAAGAGCTAAGTCGTTTGGACCTGACTTTATCACGTACATGTTGGACGATGAGCCGAACTCTTATGGTGAAGCTCTAGCTAGCCCAGATGGACCACTCTGGGAAGAAGCTATTAATAGCGAAATAGAGTCCATCATGCAAAATCATACATGGGAATTAGTAGATCTTCCACCCGGCTGTAAACCTTTAGGATGTCGTTGGATCTTAAAGAAAAAATATAGAGCCGATGGAACGATTGATAAGTTTAAAGCTCGGCTGGTAGCCAAAGGCTTTAGACAAAAGGAAGGTTATGATTTCTTTGATACGTATTCACCCGTGACAAGGATTTCATCCATTCGAGTGTTAGTCTCGATTGCTGCATTGCATGATCTCGAAATTCACCAAATGGACGTTAAGACTGCGTTTCTGAATGGTGAATTAGAAGAAGAGATATATATGGAGCAACCTGAAGGTTTTGTTGCACCTGGTGAAGAGAAAAAGGTGTGTAAACTGATAAGGTCGTTGTACGGACTTAAACAAGCTCCTAAACAATGGCACTTGAAGTTTGACAATGTTATGTTGTCAAATGGTTTCAAAATCAACGAATGTGACAAATGCGTGTACATTAAAGGTACTCCGACAGAATTTGTGATAGTATGTCTCTATGTGGACGATATGCTAATCATGGGAAGTAGTCGTGATCAAATCACGAACACTAAGAACATGTTAAAAAGAAATTTTGACATGAAAGATTTAGGAGTAGCAGATCTAATCCTCGGGATTAAGATTAGCAAAACCGAAGAAGGAATTGTTTTGTCACAATCTCATTATGCTGAGAAAGTGCTCAAAAAGTTCAATGCCTTTGATGGTCCTGAATGTAGGACTCCGATTGACAGAAGTATCAACTTATCAGTCAATACGGGTGAACCCGTAGCTCAGTTGGATTACTCCCGAGTGATCGGAAGTCTAATGTATCTAACGAATTGTACTCGTCCTGATTTGGCTTATTCTGTTAGCAAACTGAGCCGGTACACGAGCAATCCAAGTCATGAACATTGGGATGCTCTGAAAAGAGTGTTAAAATACTTGAAACACACTCGAGATTATGGACTATACTACACAAGATATCCTAGTGTACTTGAAGGATATTGTGATGCTAGTTGGATCTCGGATTCAAAGGAATCCAATTCCACTAGCGGTTATGTCTTCTGTATAGGAAGCGGAGCAGTCTCGTGGAAATCCACGAAACAAACTTGTATAGCCCGATCCACCATGGAATCGGAGTTCATCGCTTTGGACAAAGCAGGTGAAGAAGCTGAATGGCTTCGAAACTTCTTAGAAGATATTCCATGCTGGAAAAAGCCTGTGTCTCCAGTGATGATGCACTGTGATAGCCAATCGGCTATAGCGCGAGCACAGAGCAATATGTATAACGGAAAGTCTCGACACATACGTCGAAGACATAACACCGTTAGGCAATTGATCACAAATGGAGTGATTTCCTTAGACTATGTGAAGTCGCAGGAAAACTTAGCTGACCCTTTGACGAAAGGGATGACTAGAGATCAATTAAGTGTATTGCTAAAGGGAATGGGTTTGAAAAACCACAACTAAAGAATGACCATGGCGGTAACCCTACCATGCTGAGTGGAGATCCCACGAACTTGGTTCAAAGGGAAAACTAAGTCATGCTAGTTCAGTTAAGCACTTGGAAATAAAGATTTCCGTTTCCATCCCTATGAGCAAATAAGTGCTAGAACCTGAAATGTGGTAAAGGTTAAGTCGTTGAGACTTTTAATGAATCCCACACCTCGAAAAGGTGGAGTATTTCAGGGTACTCATGCTGGGAGGTCACCTATATAGATGTGAAGTAAAGGCCGCTTCAAAAGTAAACATTTATGAATCCAAAGAGTTGTCCAGGGCCTAAACGGACACAACAGAGAAATGGAAACTGATAGGGATTTGTTGTGTGACTATCATTGACTAGTTGTACACTTCGGAGGAATAGTTCAAGGCATCACGTCCACTAGGCCGCCAGTACATCCGATGATTTTCACTAAGGGAGGTTCAAGGCCACAAGCTACCTTTCCAGAAGCAATTGATCCTTCCGAGAACCGAGCACAAGAGTCTGCATTCATGGCATTTGCATTGATTTCACTCATGTGGGGGATTGTTAGAATTATTTGTAATGATTAAATAATTCATTTGTATTTTGTCCAAAGTTTGTAATTTTTTATGGCTAATAAAAAGTATTCGATTTCGAGTTTAATCGTTACTATAATTATCTACGTGTGACGAGGTAATTATGAGATTTTATTTCGTCAAAATCCGTTAATCGGTGAGTGAGAAATAAATGTGTAAAGATTGCCATAAATACTACTTTGGTAAATGGAAGCAATTATTATTTTATTGGGAAATGTGTTATCCCACATAGAAAGAATACCAAAAGTCATTTCTCTTTAAATGAGATAAGAGAGTATGAGTGTTCAACAAGTTGACTAAGTCCATGCACCCTTAGCGGTACATGGCAAGGGCCACACGCGCGCGCCCCGCCCCGCCCCGCCCCGCCCCGACCCGACCCGTCCCGTCCCGTCCCGACCCGGGCTCGGGCTCGGGCTCGGGCCTGGGCCTGGGCCTGGGCCTGGGCTTGGGCTTGGGCTTGGGCTTGGGCTTGGACGTGGGCTTGGTCCTGGCTCCTTGGTGATTTGGTCAATTGGACTCTGGGCTGGACCTGGGCTTCCCGGGGCCCACTGGGCCAATTGGGATTATTGGGCCGGCCTATACCTATCTTTTTGGACACGGTCCGATTGAAGTTTTGGGCTCGATTTTATTCGGCCCAGTTGAACATTTGAAAGGCTATTTGAATTATTGTGTTTTGGGCTCGTGGTTGATTGGCCCAACTGAACACATTAATTAATATACTTTGGGCTCGTTTATAAGCCCAGAGGCTTTTGGAATTTTAATTAATTTATGAATTAATTAATGGTTTAATAAGTGCTTTAGTGGGCAGTAGCAGTTGGAGTGATGCCTCCCTCCACTCGGTGGAACTGCCCTCAACCACTCCAAGTGGTGTAACTCCCTCTGAGTGATGTCTATAAAAGGAGTCGAGCATGCATCATTTCACGTACGAAAAATACAGCATCTCATACCATCACTTGCATAGTTGCTCTGTTCTCAACTTTTTCCATTCAAACCGAGAGGGTTCGATTCAGTGTGCAAAAGTTCGATCCCCGCTTCGCCGTTGTATCTTTGGGGTCAGGAAGCCTGTAAACCGTAGCATACACGGGGCTTTACTGACTTGCGGAAAGTGCAAGCGCCTCGGCAGCAACCTCATCGTTTTCTTTCCGCTTTCTGTTGTTTTATTTTCCGGTTGTGACTAACCCGTTTACATTTTTTCTAACAAATAATACTTCTATCCGATCAAAATTGACCACTTTGTTGGGCAAAGAGAGTAAAAAATAATTATTTTTTGATTTTTTGAAATATATATTTTCAAATTAAGAAGTACCGAGTAAAGTTAAAAACTAAAGTAATAAATAAAGTAAAGTAAAATTTTACTTTAAAGTGAAATTTTTTTAATTTTTTTAGTGTGTCAACTATTATAGAATACTTAAAAAAATAAGAAAAAAAATATGTCAAATATCTTGAAACATACTAAATAGTATTAAAACCTTTAAAAAAAATACTAAATGTTTCTTTAGGATCGAGCGAGTATCATGGTATTTCTCAATCTCATGATATTTCTCAATCTCATAAAAATTAAGGTATTTCTCAATCTCATAAAAATATTTTTAATTCTAATTTCACATGTCCTGTTTTTACTAACAATCATTATATTTTTTCAATTTAAAAATATATATTTATATATTTTATTTTTTGTCAAAATTAAAAATTAGTATAGTATTTCATTTGTCCTAAAACAAATCTACACAAAAGTTTTGGAAAAATATTATTTTTTACCAAAAAATAAAAATAAAAATAAAAAATTGCTAATTTTTAAGAGTATAGAGATTAGTATAGAACAAGAGTAAAAAAAAATTAATTTTATGTTAAATAAAATATAAATATTAATAGAGACTGAGAGAGTAATTATTTTAATTGAAAAGTAAGTTTAGGTCTAATATGACTGAGATAGTAATTATTTTAATTAAAAAATAAGTTTAGGTCTCATACGACGACGTTTCTGGAAGATTGGACTCGCGATTGCGAAGGTTCTGAATAGCCGACTCCACCGCCTTCTGATAGGAGTGCGCCGCTACGCCGCTCGGAAATATCTTCCCACTGCAATGAAGACATCTCCAAAATATATAAATAAAATTCTTAATTAAAAATAAAATACAAAAATCCCAACAAATAATTTTAAAAAAAAGTAAGCCATGAATTAAAAGTATCGATTTTAACAGAAAATTATTAGCATCGGGACCCACTCGAATCACATGAACAACTACGAATCACATCAAAATCCAATAGCTTATCGTTATTCAACTATAACAATAATGACAAATTAAGTGTTTAGGAAAAATAAAATGTCATTAATTAATTTGCATGCAAATAAAATAAAATAAAAATAAATACAAATTATTATACGTTACCTGTGATCGTAAATGTTGTAACGGGCGTTACTGTAGTCAGAAAAGCAGGTGCGGAGATTTGACTGTCGAGCGAGTTCCCAGATTGGGTTCGACTGATTTCCGCCGACGCCGGCGATCCACCCGGCGCCGAGCTCCACCGTTACGCCGCCGAACTCTTCCTTCCTTATTCGGCCGCCTATCCGGTCCGCCGCCTCTAGGATCAACAAGTCGTTCACCCCGTTCTCCGAAAGCACTTTCGCCGCGGTTAATCCTGCAACATATCAAATTCAATCAAACAATTATAATAATAAATAAATAAATAAATTAATTAATTAATGAAATTAGCTATATATAATTAATCAAATAACCTGAGATGCCGGCTCCGATAATGATGACGGAGCATCGGGTCGGAATGTCCATGGGTTGGGTGAAAGGGGACGGACGAGACGAGAATTTGGGGGCGTTGGAATTCAAATATCAAAAGACTTAATTGCTTTCCTATCTTATATACTAATTAACCTAGCTAGTTAGTACCATATTTTTCAAAAAAAATTATTAATAATATTATACGGAGTATATATTTTATATTTTTATCGAATTTTGATTACATATATATATGCAAAAGAGAAAATATCAAATAATTCATTATTACTTTCATAAATAAATGTATTTTTTTTGTTAGATCATGATCAAGTGCAATATATACACACATGTATATATGGCATTAATAATTCATCATAATAAAAAAAATATTATTATAATAATTTATTTGTTCATAAATGTGTATCGATATCTTACCTACCATAATAAAAAAAATTAAATTATATATTGTGCACGTAATAATGTAATGATAGCATATTGTGATAAAAATTCATACCAAAGTTAAATTCAATAAAAGCCGAAGAACTTTTAAAATAGACTTTTTAATACTCTAAGGTATATTTTTTAAAGTATTTGTGATTAATTAAGGGTATTTTTGGTTTTTAAATTTAAAACTTAAAAAATCACATAAATTATCTTTTATATATAAGGGATAAATTTTCAAACTATATTTAATTTTTAAGGTATTATTATTTGAATAATTATGATAAAAAACACATTTTAAAACATCTAATTTCTAACACTACAAAAAAATCTGCTAACCCTTATTGCATCTCCTACTCTTTACCGCCGTAGGGGCTAGGCTGGTAGGGAACGAGTTTCCTATGGCGTTTTGATAGCCGTAGGGGTGACCCCTACAGGTGCCGTAGGAGATTCCCTTGGGGATTCGTTTCCGGCCCCCTTGTTTCCTGTAGGGGTTCCCTACGGCGTCGTCGTAGGTTCGACCATGGAGGCTCTCCTACGGCTTAGGTCGTAGGGAATACAATTTCATTTGAAAAATTGAGTCGTATGCACGGCTCGAACCCCCAACTCACCCACAATCGAAGGCTCGACTACATTGCACACTCCAGGCCGACACAAGCCCAGATTGAGTTGCACACCCCAGGGCCCGACACAAGCCCAACCCTATTTATATATATATATATATATATATATATATAATTATATATATATTTGGAACATTTATTAATTAAATTTTGTTAAAAATAATAACACTTAAATATTTTATTATAATTATTATTAAAAATGAAATACTTTTGAAAGTCGTAGTTTAAGGCATTGTAATGCCCAAACATACTTTACAACTTTTTAAATATTTTCAATTTAAATTTATTATAATATTTTAATTAATTTAAAATTTTAATAAACTTAAATTTTTTACAAATAATATAAGTTTTTTATTAATTAAAAAAAATTGATTGTAATTTTATTATATAGTATTTTTGTTGGTGGAAATTATAAATTTAAAAATATATTTTCGTAATAACATTTAATTAAATTATTATTATTATATAAATTAATGTTAAAAAAATTTTAAAAAAAAAATAAAAAATAATTTCCCTACGCATGGGCCATATGGAATATTTTTAATAGTTTCCCCTACAGAAAATAGCTTTAGGGAATCCCTACGGGAAATAAAGCCGTAAGAAATTTATTACTTTTCTACGGGGGTTTTACGTAGGGCACCTCCAATCAATTGGAGGGAAGCGATCGTGCGTTTTCCCCTACGGGAGACTTGTCGTAAGGGCTCTTGTCCGTAGGGAATCCCGTAGGACTTTTTGGAGGGAAACGAGGCGCGCGAATGCGTGCGCAGGTCCTTACGGGGATTCCCTACAGGAGTCACCCCTACGGCTGGGGTATGAATTGCCGTAGGAAAATTCTGAATATGATTTCCGTAGAGAAACCCCTACGGAAAAAAAATGTCGTAGAGAAACCTCTACGGAAAAAGGACGTATAGAATCCTCGTAGGGATTCTTTGGTCTTTTTTAGTGTAAATTACTTTTTCTTTATTTTGCATACGGTGATTTATTAATTTTTTTGTTATTTATTTCTTTGTGTTAATTTCTCCGTGTGTGTTTGCATCGATCAGATAAAAATCATTCATTATTTAATGTAGAGTTTGTAGATTTAAATTAGCGCAAATCTAAAAAATCATTCAAATAAAAATAAATTATAAATTTTGAAATAATATTATTTTTATTTTTTTATTTTTTAATGTGATAATTATTTTATAAATTCAAAGGTTAAAATTGGTATGGTATATTTTTTTACAATTAGACAAAAGTATTTTATTTAATTATAATCAAACTTAAAAAACTACCTCATATCTAAATTTACTCTGCTTTTTAGGGAAAAAAACACTTTAGTACCTGACCTATAGTTCCTTTTCCACTTTGGTGCCCGAGTTTTTTTTTTACTCAATAGTATCTGACCTAAACATTCGTTTCATACAAATTTACGTGGACGTGGAAATCCAAAACACTCGAAGATATAGAAATTCAGTACATCGTTAAGATTACAACTTCTGTTTATAGTTGTAGCAAACCTAACTACGAAATAAAAAATAATTAAAATTATGAATAAATCATTTTTTAATATAACTTCAAATCTCATAAAAAATATTAAAATAATAGATAAACTAATAATATCTCCAAATTAATAAAATCTTTTGGTCCCGACTTGGACTTTTGAATCAAATCAAATATTATAATAATATTATAATTTTTTATTGATTAAAGTTGAGAACCATATCAAATATTAAAATTTTATTTGTTCTTAAAATGTAATTGGGTAAAAATTATCCGATCTATTTTTACGTAAGGTTCGACTTTTGAAAACTTACAAAAATTATTGAAATCCATATAAATTCATAAAAATCAAAATTCTCTAAAATATATGAAAATTCATACTGTATCAATCAATTGAAAAAATCAATCAAACTATATATCGAATGTGATTTTTCTAAATTTATGAAATTTCATGTACTTCTTACAATTTACAAAATTCTATTAAAATTTCAATTGAATGCATCCTTTTTAGTCAATTGGATAAATTTATGTAGTGGTAAAATATTTTAGCTTGGTAAGTGTAGTACTTGATATGAAATTGTATGTTTATAAATTTGTGTAAGAGCAATTTGATATTTAAAGTGAAAAAATAGTAATAATTGTGTGTAAAAGTAGAAAATGAAAAATTATGGATCGATATTATGGCACTCCTATTTTAAAGTGAAAAACATCATGAGTTTAATTATTTTGTTTGTGTTGTAAAGATATATGTTAGAAAACTAAAAAATAAAAAACAAAAAAATATATAAGCGATTCTGTTTTTTAGTCTGAATAGAGCTTGCACTGATATGAAACGAATTATATTGTATGCTTGAAACCATTTATTTACATTATTTTATTTAATTTTTGTTATTTTATTTTGAAAATAGTTGAAGAATGGAATTGAACTTAATTAAAATGAATTAAAGTGAGCTAAACTTAATTTACATAAAATTAAATTCAAAAGAACTGCTAATGTCCCATAATCATTTTTTATGCAATCACAATGGAACCTACGTACGTACTACTACAGCAATAAGCCAATAACATTAATGTTACATTACATATGATCAAAAAGTTGGGGTTTTGATATTTAAACAATTAAAACATCTAAGACGAGAATATCGTGCTTGTTGTAAAGGACCGCCTTCTTAATTAATTGTTTTATTATTAATAAAAATTGAATATTATTAGCGATAACCATTTTCATAAAGAATGTATAAAATAATGTCAAGATAAATTAATTAAAAGTACATGAAAGTGGCTTTTGGTTATATATACCTAAACTGTGCGGTTCATACTTTCTTGCTCCACCCAATAGTAAACAAGTTTTTAATAGACTTTAAACAATGGGGAAAATCCTGAATCCAATATTTTAAGAGTTTGCGTAGAGAAATTTTTACTTATATTAAAAAAAAAAATTATTTGTTAAATAATAAAAAGTAGATTTATAAAAAGTATTGTTCCATAAGTAATAAATAAGTTAGGTAAAAATTAATGATAATAATATAAATAAATGAGTATTGGAAGGGTAAAATTATAAAAGAAAATTTTCATTTATGAGTGTGAAAACTTTTAAAAAAACAATCAAAAAAGAAAAATGTGCAAACTCTTGTGATTCAAAGGAGTAAAACATAATTTAGGTATCTTGATTAATTAAAATAAGTACATTGTTGAAATCAGAAGTGTGTGAGTGTGGTCTCACGCCTATTGTATGATTAGGGGAGAGAGAGACTCGAGACACCTATGGAGGTTCCAATTTAAAACCAACTTAAAATCAATTGGTATTAAGTGGAGTAATTTGACTCCTCGTTCACAAAGTTTGTACGCCTCTAATGCCACAGCTGAGGACATGAGGTGGCATGCCGAACATGTTGTCAAAGATGATATTATGCATCATCCATCATATTCAATGGCCTGGAAGCACTTCAACAGAGAATATCCAGACTTCGCAGCTGATTCTCGAAATGTCAGATTAGGTTTATGTACCGATGGGGTTTCAGACGTTCGGATTTTCGGTCAACAGTACTCTTCATGTCCTGTAATAGTCACACCTTACAATTTATCACTGCATATGTGCATGAAAGACCAATACATGTTTTTAACAGTATTGATCTAGGACCGAAAAACCTAAACGACAAAATTGATGTGTTCTTACAATCGTTGATACCTGAATTGCTTAACTTGTGGGAAACCCGGTGTTGCATCTTACGACAGATACAAGAAACAAAATTTCGTGCTTCGGGCTGTATTGTTGTGGACAATTAGTGATTTTCCAGCTTACTCGATGTTACCAGGTAGAAGTACCACGGATAAAGAAGCATTACCTTATGGTATAGAACGTTCTGAAGCGTTCAACTTACGATGCAGTGGTAAACAATCGTGGTTTGATAACCACCAGAAGTTTCTTGAAGCCGATCACCCTTTCAGAAGGAATAAGGTAATTTTTGGAAAAATAAAGTTGTCACTACTATGCCCCTGCTCCACGATCCGGTACTGAAATTCTTGTCGAGATTGATCGACTAGGTCTTTTAACGGTGACTTAACCAGACGCAACTCGAGTTAATACTAATATTTTCAAGACAACCGATTGGAAAAAAAGAAGCATCTTCTGGGAGTCGATAATGTCTTGAATACAATCATGAATGTGAAGGAGACAACGAAAAACACACCGAAATCGAGAGAGGAGTTCAATGATTATTGCAGACGACTTGAGTTACAAAAGGACCATGTAACTGGAAAATATCCAGCAGCGTGTTACTGTTTGGATAAAGCTTCTAAACCTCAGTTGTGCGAATGGTTTGAAGGGACTAAAATTTTCGGATGGGTATGCAAGTAATCTTGAGCGATGTGTCGATATTATTGATCTGAGATTGATCGACATGAAAAGTCATGATTGTCATGTATTTATGCAGAGATTGATTCCAATTGCTTTTCGTGATTTTCTACCGCAACCAGTATGGAAGGCACTAACAGAGTTAAGTTTGCTCATGATTGTCAACTTCTGCTCCACTGAAGTCTAAAAGAAGTATTAAAATATGTAATTAGACACGAACAATATATTAAATTATTTAGAAAATGTCAAAATTTTAAAGTTATAAACTTACAATGATCTGCTGTGCTCACTGAGATGTCGGTGTCCCGTCATTCTTCATGTGCTGACGTTATGCAACATCCAAAGTCGTCGCAGGTCGACCCAACTCCTTAGCCTTCAAAATATGAAAACATATATAAGTACATATATATAATTATATTAATGTATAAGTTAAAAATTTAAAAACTTACAATCTCCTTGGCATATTTGACGCCCGATCGAGATCCCCAGTGGCCTTTGAAATGCCGGTGCCCAGTCAATCGAGCTCACTCATGCGGTTCTTCTTGCAACGATCAGATCTTTCTTTATATTCGGCTGTGTTGAATAACACTAACCATCTCTTCCACACTTCTTCGGGCACACACTGCGGCCGCTGCCTATACTCCTGCCACTTTTGACGTCACTCGCTCACACGATTGTTGTACCTTCTCTTCAACACCGAAAGGTAATGTTTATAGATCTGAGAGTCACTGTACTGAGATCTGCAGTGGACGAGATCTACCTGAGCGTCGTCCCGAAGAAGAAGAATAAGAGCTTCGGAACGGGCACCTTAAGGAAGCTCTTTAGGAGCTCCTCTTCTTCATTTTTGGTGTCCTCCTCGTCCGGTCCATCGTCCTCAGAGACAGAGGAGCGCATCAGACAAACTTTGCGAGAGGAGTTCGAGCGCAAGCAAGCAGAGCTCGAGACCCGTCATGCTGAGGAGCGCGCTGCTGATCGTGCTCAAATAGAGGAGGGCTTCCGGGTGACCGTTAAGGCGATGGAGGATCGTTTTCGAGCTGAGCTTCTTGGCCGACCACAACACCCCCCACCACCTCCACCTCCTTAATACAAGAACTTGTATTTTATTATGTTTTGATTGTTGAACTTGATATTTTAGATGTTTTTGGATGATTTTGAATGTTTTTGGATGATTTGGATAGCTTGATACGTTTTTTTTATTGTGTTTGAAAGTGGATTTGCAATGCTTTTTTAGTGCAGGTTTGGGGTAAGAAAAACGGGATGAAACTTGCCCTTTTTTTTAGTTTCCTACGGTCTAGGTCGTAAGGAACCAATCACAGTTAACCCCTAAGGCCTAGGCCATATGGAACGAATCACATTTAACTCCTACGGGCCCGACCGTAGAGAACAATGAAAACATTCTCCCTACGGCATAGACCGTAGGGGAACCCCCTACGGATACCCCTACGACGCCACAGTAGGGCTTCCCTACGGGAAAGAAGGGGGCGAAAACATCTCCCCCAAGGGACTCCCCTACGGTCTCATGGTAGGCGTAACCTCTACGGCTATCAAAAACGTCGTAGGGAATTGCTTCCCTACCAGCGTAAACCCTATGACGTGAATCTGTAGGGATAATTGTTCCTTACGGCTTCCCCTACGGGAATGGTCGTAGGGAATTGCGGTTTTTTCATTAAAAAGGAAAAAATGAG
Organism: Euphrasia confusa; assembly: GCA_954870475.1. NCBI lineage: Eukaryota > Viridiplantae > Streptophyta > Magnoliopsida > Lamiales > Orobanchaceae > Euphrasia > Euphrasia confusa. Next base: position 10,802,051 of record OX940954.1, on the reverse strand, counting down.
TATCATTATTTTTATATAGTAATTTTTATACGTTTTATTATTTTTATTAATGTTAATGAGTATTATTTTTTTTATATAGTAATTTTTATAATTTTTATTATTTTTATTAATGTTTTAATCAAATCAATAAAAATTTCACGTAATTATAAGAAATTTTGAATAGTGAAAATTATTCATATTTTGAAAGGAGAATCATAGACTTTTGATAATTGTTGATTAAAATTATTTATATTTTCAAATTTCATAGAATATTAAAATTCATAGACTTTTGATAACTGTTGATTTTTGAAAACATTTTAAAATTCGTAATGAATACCCTAAATTTTTATGGACTTTTAAAAATATGGATTGAATATCTACTAACTTTTAAAATCCACTGAAATCCTATAAAATCACAATCCAATACACTCTCTTTATGATTAGATTTAGATAGAATATATGATTGACCATATATTCGTGTATAATATCTTCATTGTATAGCTTTAATGTAGGCAAATAATTAGTCAATCAAGTTAATTTAGTTACCAATAATATATGATTGACTAGAGCTAATCTCGGGAACAATATTGTATATATTGACGATTTGATCAATGAAGAACGCAACCATTCATTTCTATTATGGTATCAACCCTAATCGATCCTATTCTCTCCTAACAAAACTCTCTTCCGCTGCACAATAATGGCTACCCAAAAATTCAACTCGGCACTAGCAGCTGTCCAATCCAAATCGTTAGTCACGATTACATTGGATGCTAACACCGATATGTATCATTCTTGGGCTGCATTATTTCTCGTTCTTGTTAGGGTTCATGAACTCGAACATCATATAATTCCCCCTAAAGATGTCGAGACATTAGAAGCCATTAACAAAAATAAGGCTGATAATCTCCCCTTATGGAGGCGTTACGATGCTCTTGTTCTTCAGTGGATATACGCAACTATATCTCCTGAACTCCTTGATGATGTATTAAAAGTTGATGATACGGATGCTAATGCTTGGGCACGCCTTGAGTCCATGTTTCAGGACAACAAAGTGTCCCGAGCAACCCATCTTGAAGAAGAGTTGGCTGATCTCAACTTCGAGAATTTTACATCCATTGATGCGTATTGTAACCACCTCAAGTCTCTATCAGATAGACTTACGAATGTGGACGCTCCAATCACCAATAGCAGGTTAGTGTTAAAACTAACTGGGGGTCTCCAAGAGGCGTATGCAGGCACAATGGATTTCATTCAAAATCAGGAGCCTTTACCATCGTTTGAGAGTTGTCGTTCTAGACTTAAATTGGCAGAGAGAACTATCAAGAATCGCATCGCTAAGGAAGCTTCTGTCTCTCGTACCCAATCTGCTCTCTTGGCTCGTGTGGACAACACACAAACATGTACATCTTCATCCCCCTCCAATAATCAATTCGGGAACAAGGGTAATGCAAATAATAACAAGAACAAGAACAAGGGTAAAAAGAAAAGTGCGGGTAACAATTCTAGCACGGGCACCGCAACGTCTGTCACGCCGTCATTTTCGGCTCCGGCATGGCAGCCTTGGTCACCGTGGATGGGACAGTGGCAGCCGCCTCCTTGCCCGTATCCATCAACTGCTTGGACACCCGGCAACAACAATTTTCGCCCTCCTACATCTGGTGTTCTTGGTGCGCGGCCCCAATCTTACAATGTCATGACCACACCTACTGGTTATACTCCAACGAATATTGAAGTTTCTATGCACGCCTTCACTTACCCGAAACCCGGAGGGATGTATTACATGGACACAGGAGCAACGTCACATATGACGTCGGACTCAGGTACACTCTCTACTTATTTCAATTCGAGTAATAAATCTAATGACATTATTGTGGGCAGTGGTCACGTAATACCTATTCTTGGACACGGCAGTACCTCTCTCCCGTCTCTATCTCGCCCATTTAAATTGTTAAATGTCCTTCATGCTCCGAAATTGATCAAAAATCTTATCTCTGTTAGAAAGTTCACTAGTGATAACAATGTCTCTGTGTCATTTGACCCGTTCGGTTTTTCTGTTACTGATATACAGACGGGGGCCCAACTAATGAGATGTAACAGTTCGGGCGATCTATATCCTTTCCACTCTTTCATCACGAACAAAAACTCTCCTTCGGCTTTTCACGCTGAGACTACTGCTCTTTGGCATAGTCGTCTTGGACATCCAGGCTCAGCAGTTTTGAAGTCCCTTAGCAATCAACTTTTTATTCCAGCAAATAATAAATGTAATTTTTTATTGCACTTCTTGTCCTCTTGGAAAACACTCTAAGCTACCTTTTTATCAATCTATGACTCGTACTATTTTACCTTTTGATATAGTTCATAGTGATTTGTTGACTTCTCCTATTCTTAGCTCTTTTGGTCACCGATATTACATATTATTCCTTGATAATTACAGCAAATTTTTATGGACATTTCCTTTGGCAAAGAAATCACAAGTAAAAAGCCTATTTCCCATCTTTCATAAATATGTTCAAACTCAATTTCAACGTAATATCAAAACGCTTCAATGTGATAATGGTACTGAATACGTCAACGGAACATTACGTGCCTTTTTCGAAACAAATGGTATGGTATTCCGTCTCTCATGTCCCCACACTTCTCCTCAAAATGGTAAAGCAGAACGCCACATAAGATCGATAAATAATATCATTCGCACTCTCCTAGTTCATGCAAATTTACCACTCTCCTTTTGGAATCATGCTTTGGAAATGGCCACCTATCTCCTAAATATTTTACCCACAAAAATTCTAGGATTTTGGTCTCCCACTCAAATGCTCTACCAATGCAATCCAACATATAGTGAATTATGAGTGTTTGGGTGCTTATGTTATCCTTTATTTCCCTCTGTTTCCATCAATAAATTACAAGCTCGTTTTACTCCATGTGTCTATCTCGGTCCGACACATAATCACCGTGGCTCTAAATGTCTAGACTTGGCCAGTAACAAAATTCTTATATGTCGTCATGTACGATTCGTTGAACAAGAATTTCCTTATCGTAATATTTGTTCTTCTACTGCTCATGACTACTCATTTCTAGATCCCACTCTCATATCCCCTTCTCTTTATGAGTCTGCCGATTCCGATGACATAGATGAACCTGCTTCACCCGAGAAACCCCATCCTCGACGTGAGAATTCGCCATCCTCTGCTCCTCACGAGCCATCTCATCAACCTTCTGATCCTCACGAGCACACTCAACAGCCTGTTCCTATATTTCCCACTTCGACAAATATTCCATCCCATTCAATAACAACAAGAGCCAAACATGGCATTTATAAGCCAAATCCAAAATACAGTGAAACCAACATGACCATTGCTAACTCATCAACTACGGACATTTCTCAATTTCCAAAAAATCATGTTAATGCGTTACGTGATCAAAACTGGAAACACGCAATGTTTGAGGAATTTAATGCTCTAATTGCTAATAATACATGGGAGCTTTGTACCTAGACCTACGAATGTTAATGTGATTCGCTCTATGTGGATTTTTAGACATAAACACAGGTCCGACGAAACATTTGAGCGCTATAAAGCTCGGCTTGTCGGAGATGGAAAAAGTCAACAACAGGGGATAGATTGTGATGAAACTTTTAGTCCGGTAGTTAAATCGGTCACCATTCGTACTGTGCTGACTATTGCCTTGTCTAACTCTTGGCCTATTCACAAACTAGATGTTAAAAATGCTTTTCTACACGGTAACCTCACTGAAACAGTATATATGCACCAACCATTGAGATTTCATGATTCACGACGTCCAGATCATTTTTGTCTTCTAAAACGATCTCTTTACGATTTAAAACAGGCTCCTCGAGCTTGGTATCAACGATTTGCAGATTACGTAGCTACGATTGGCTTTTCTCATAGTCAGACTAACCATTCTCTATTTGTCTACAAACATGGCAAGGATACATCTTACATATTGCTTTATGTGGACGACATTATTTTGTGTGCATCTTCGGACAGGTTGCGGTGTGAAATCATGGCTAAATTGGACAATGAATTTGCTATGAAAGATCTTGGCTCCTTAAGTTATTTTCTGGGTATTGCTGTCCCCCGAAATGAGCACGGTATATTTTTGTCACAACATCAATATGCAACTGACGCTACCGTCGTGGAGTAGCGCAAAATAATATTTATAGTTCCTAAACTATTCACTAGCACAAGTACTAGTAGCAAGTATAGGGTCGATCCCACGAGGAGGCGATTTAGCTTATAGTTTTCCCGGCTTTGAATGCTCAATTGGGTTGTCACGTTTAAAAAGGTTTTGTTTTGGAGAGCAGTTGGGCACTGCCGAACCGTGGTCACCGTGTTGACTTGACTGAAAATAACAAATAACTTAAACAGAAATAAAACTAGCACGCAACCTAATTAATAGACTGAGCAATTAACAGACTCGACTAATCAAATAAGAAGAAACAAATAAAGACTAAAGTATCCAGGCATTGACTCCCCTGAGTTCCCCCTTGACCTATGTGCTGCCGATCATTGGTACGTATATCATTTTGCTAACAGTTTTGTCTTCCAGTTATAGATCCCAAGTATTAACATCCCTATAATGTCACGCATATTAATACCCCGAACCCTCATTCGCTCTTATGTTTAAGTCCTATTAGATCTCTCTCAATAGGTCTCCTGACATTGACCAATTCGACACTATGTGACCGCATGAGTCTAAGTTGATCAAGTCGCCTTCATCCTCCAAGCAAACCCGGAATGGCCAATAGCATGCCTGGACAGACCCAAGTCATACGACCACATCTCCAGCAACATGTTGTACTTCGCGGACGCCCAGTCTCCCGGTCGCGTTGATCCACGTACTCCTGTGTTAGGCAAGTCGGGGTTCCCACTGGTCATTGTAGGATTGCCCAAGTCCCTAACATGCTTAAGTTACTACCCTGTTGAATCTGGAACAAAACTCAGCTAGTTGCTGTCATCATTAAGCCTCCCGGCATGGTCACGTCTTAGGGTTGGTCAGGTTCTGTCTTTGCCCAGATACACACAGATTAGCTACTTGACATAATTAAAACAGAAAATAAAATAGAAGAAGTAAAGCGAACTGAACTATGCATTAAAACGGGAAATTGTTCAAAGGGAAATAAACCAAATACGAAATCAAAAGCATAAAAACATAAGGGAAATTGTTTTTGGCCCGAAGGCTTAACAGGAAATAAACGCCGGCGAGTTTGGTTGCTCACGCGGCTGCCGTCGTCTTCGCTGGTCAGGTAGGTCTTCGATCCGTCTTCTTCGCTGCTCATGTGTTGTCCGGTTTCTTCATCAGTCGCTCTTCTTATATAGACGGGCTTGGATGGATAAGAGACGTGAGGGGGAAATACCTCTAAGACCGGACGAGAGTCCATCTTAGGCGGGAGTGTGAATCTGGTCCTCTTTAAAAGACTCCACAGAATTCAGGACTCCTGGTACACCGCATGCCCAACGTTCCGTCTCCGTCAATGTTAGTGCTTGCCCATGTACTTCCTTCTCTGACTGATTGAGGTAGCGGACCATGTGCGGTACTTGGTCGAACTCAAGTCTTGCTCCACCTGCTGACGGCCTGGTTGCTTGATCAACTCTGCTGGACCCTTTTTGTCAGTCTGGCTTGCTCAACGAGTGCTCTTGACCATGGAAGGTGATTTCCTTGCCTCTTTCACACAGTGCGCTCCTCTTTTCACTCCTTTACCTGCCCACCTGCAAAACTTGCCCAAGTACCCAAACGTGCCCTCCCAGACACAAATAAAGTAAAAACAAACTAAGGACTCGATTTACTTGACTCTAAAAACCTAAAAATGAGCCAAAAAATATGGCTCATCACACGCACACACTTTACTTCGCTTGTCCTCAAGCGTGTACGGTGACTTGCCTGCTCAAGCAGAAAACAAACAGGGGGTAGATATAGAAAGAAAATAGAAGACTCAAGGACAGCATGCTTATCAAAATACAGAGAGTTGATCAAGTGAACAGATAGTCAAAATCATAGTCAATGGAATGCATAAAAAACGGTCAAGAGTTTGCAACAGGATTTTGGGATTCTCACTAAGTGTTTCTCTCTATGTAGTGGATGGGTAGTGTTTCGCTCAATGCTGTTTTAAAAGAAGTTCTGCTTTGGGCTTGACCAAGTTCTATCCTGTGACATTTTCAATTGAGTTGGGCAATATCATTAGGGCTTTCTAGGGTGACTGTATAGGCTAGCTTGGGCAATGCCCTGGATTGATCTTAGGTAGGACATGCATTTTACTTAGCAAATTTCCTCCTAGTCTCTTCTCTCTCTTACGGGGCTTAGCACACCCTTTTGTTCATAGATCTATTTTTTTTTTTTTTTTTGAGAAGACTTTGCCCTGACTTGCTTTTTTTATGAACTTGAGCATATATGCAGGTTGGGTCAGGGCAGTGGGAGTTTTCCCCCAGGTGATCAAGAAATATTGGCTCGGCTCAAGGGGCTAACAAGGGTCTTCTTTTTATTTGTAGTACATAAAGAAATGCCTAAATCATTTACTACTCAACTCAATTTTTAAATAATCACAATGGTCAGAACTTGGGCAAGCTTCAGCATTAAAAACTTTTTAAACAGCTACTCTCATGAAAGAAATATAACACACAAATGTAGGCTCAAATCCTCTCGGCTTACCTAGTTGCAATTCCATCGTCCCTAATATTTTTCATGCATAGACTATTAATTTTGAAAACTGTTCAAATTGATCAAGGTATTTATCAAGCATGCGACTCGATCAAACTATGGGGTTGCTCTTGCCCTTCCCCCACTCACACACTTTGCCTCTGGCGAAGTGTGCAAACAGTAATAAGTTGGGCAAGCATCCCCCCTGACTCCGACTCCAACGATGTTGGCGCACCTTCCCACATACACACTTTGCCTTGGGCAAAGTGTGCAAATAAAGAGGTCGACCCCATCAGACATGAGCCGGGCAGACTCAAGACCAAATAAAAAAAAAAATAATAAAAAAAAAAAACTAAACTACTAAAAACAAAGGGAGGGTACATTTAGGGTTTGGGTTCAGGTGGGTACCTGAAACCAACGTGGACGAAGTAGGCAAGTAGGGCAGCGTGCATCTCTTCCTGCTTCTCTCCAATGCGGTCCTGCTTCTCTTCGAGGACATCCAATTGCTCAAGGATCTCCTCCTTCTGCGACTCGACCCTCTCACTCGGTCGACTCACAGGCTCGGTCTTCACTTTCGCCTTGGCTGCCAGTGCCAAGGCCTTCACTTCCTCTGGGTTTGTGAACACCCACTCCTCTCCATCAATTCTGATATCAGCCATCCTATTCAAACATGCGTGGTCAAACTTCTCCTCGGGCATCATCTCCATCAACTCAAAATCAAGCTTCAACTCCATCCTCTGGGCATAGACTCCTGGAAAGTGGGCAAGGGACAACCTCTGTGCTGGCTTGCTCAAGATGTTCTTCAGTTGTGCACACAGGAAAGCTCCAAAGTTGACCTTGATCTTCTTGGTCATGCACCACAGTAGATCAAGCTCGGTCAGGGAGACTGTATTGCTGTTATCCTTTTTTCCATAAAAGTTGTAGGCCAGGATGCGGTGGCAGATGCGCAAGGCGTCGTCCTTTAGCTGGAAATTTTTGGCCTCCTGAGATTTGAACACTTTCTCCTTGCTCAAGGCCCTCCAGATCTCGTTCCTCTCCTTCTGCGTGCGTTCTGGTGGTGTGGTCAATCTGTCCTGGTACTCTTTTGAAAACTTGTCCTTGAAACTGGCCGCTCCCATGGCCATGTTGATCTCGAAGATGCTTGCCTCGTTATACGATCCCATCAACTTGAATGAAATGCCCAACGGCCCGCCATCCTTGCTCGTTCTCACCTCCAGATCTTCATAGAACTCCTTGACCAACTTCTCAGAGACTTGCCCTGGCCAGGTCAAGAAGTCCTCCCACCCTATAGCTGCAAAATAACCCTTAACTTGATCAACAATATTCAAATCCTTAAGGGTTTCAAAACATACCGTCTTGGGCACTACAACTGCCCTTTTCTGAATGTTGGATGGGGTAGGTGCTGATGGCTTGCCCTTGCCACGGGTGACTCGGGTCGTCGCCGGAGTTTTGAACTTCTCAGATGGGGTGACCGGGACAGAGTGCTCCGATTCCTCTTTCACTTCAGTTTCTTCCTCGCCGTCTTTTTCTTCCCCTTCGTCGCCGGCAGTCGACATGTCGTCGCCTTTCTCGTCAGATGACGACTCCATGGTGGCAGGTGGCGTGGCTTCGCGGGGCTTCTTAACTGACTTACCTTTTTCTTCGGCCGTGATATTCCTCTTCTTCCCAACGTCTTCACTCGGCTCGCCACTCTCGCTCGCCGGCGCTGATTCAGTTGACGGTTTAGGTGTCCGTCAAGGTCAGAAAGCTTTGGGGCTTCGATTTTGGCCGTCAATTGGTCTACCAGTATGGTGTTGATGGGGGCCGGGCTTGCCTCGCGCGTCGGGCTCTGTTTGGCCGGCGAAGTGGTGGTTTCTTTCTCAGTGGGTGGTGGTGGTGGTGGCGTTTTTTCCTTCGCGGGCACAGATGCGGCGGCGGCGGCTTTCGATGACTTTCCTCCGGCCATCTTCTTCGACGGTTGTGATTGGGGACTTGTGAGATCAATTTTGGTACCGTGAGGGATTTTGTTGAGTTTTGTGTTTTTGGGACGGGCTGATACCATGATTTGCGGGGGTTAGGGTTATGGGGTAGTGGTGGTAATGGGGGAAGTTGAGGAGTTGTGCGGTTTTTGAAGTAGAGGGGTAGTGGTGTAGATGGATTAGGATTTTGAATTTGTTAGGACTCTGCAATTTCAGAGTTGATTGGACTCTTTTGCGGATTCCCGATAATTCCGCAATCATCACAACTGCCCTCCTCTATCCATTGCTCAATCTCCGCACTTGCTCGCTCAAATTTTATGTTTCCTGAAAACAAAGACAGAACAAACCCCCTTCCTGCCCAAGGCTACTCCTTGGCGTGGTGAATTTATTAAAATGAAATAAAGGGAAAAGCATAGTATACATACCGAGTTCGCCTTCGGTATTTGCCTCTATTTATTGTCATGGGCCTGACTTATTCTTCTTGCTCCATTTGGTCAAGCGGCTGGCTCAGGGGGTATTATCCCCTTGAGATCCTCACTCCCATAGTAAGCCTTGACTCTCTGCCCATTCACTTTGAAGATCTGATCATCACCTGGCTTAAATAGCTCAACAGAACCATTTGGGCAAACAGCATGGACTATGAATGGCCCTGCCCACTTGGTCGATAGCTTTTTGGCCTTGAATTTGAATTTGGTTTGGTAGACCAGAACCAATTGACAAGGTTCGATCTTCTTTTTCTTGATGATTTTGTCGTGGGCTCTCTTTGTCCGCTCCTTGTAGTTGACCGCGTTATCATACGCTTCAATCCTTATCTCCTCCAGCTCAGTTAGGTCAAGTTTACGTCCTTCGCTGGCCGCATCCCAGTCGAAATTTACCTTGTTCACTGCCCAATGCGCCTTGTGTTCGATTTCCACGGGCAAGTGGCATGACTTGCCAAACACCATGCGGTAGGGAGAGATCCCTGAAGGTGTTTTGTAGGCGGTTCTGTAGGCCCAAAGTGCATCATCGAGTTTGTCGCTCCAATCTTTACCTTCTGGCTTGACCGTCTTCCTTAAGATGGTTTTGATGATACGATTGGATAGCTCGGCTTGCCCATTGGCCTGGGGGTGATAAGCTGTGGAGATCCTGTGGTGCACTCCATACTTCCTGAGCAACCTTTCAATTATGTAATTGCAAAAGTGCGTACCTTGGTCGCTGATCAATGCGCGAGGTACACCAAATCTGCTGAATATATCGCCCTTGAGGAAGGTGGCTACCACTCTCGAATCATTAGTTGCTGTAGCCTTAGCCTCGACCCATTTAGATACATAGTCAACTGCCAAGAGTACGTACTCCTTCCCTCTGGAGTTGGGCAATGGTCCCATAAAGTCGATGCCCCATACATCGAAGACTTCCACTGGCATGATGGGCATCATGGGCATCTCATCTCTCTTGGTCACGTTCCCCTCTCTTTGGCACTTGTCACAGCTCCTGCACCACTCAAAACAATCTCTCAAGAGAGTTGTCCAATAAAAACCACAGTCAAGTACCTTCCTTGCTGTGCGTCGGTGGCCAAAGTGTCCTCCGCAGGCTTGCTCATGGCAGTGCTCCAGAATGTCTGCTTGCTCAACTTCAGGAATGCAACGTCTCAGTACTTGGTCTTCTCCTCTCTTCCACATGTAGGGATCATCCCAAATGTACTTCTTGCTCTCCCGCTTGAGCTTGTTCTTGCCGTAGAGTGTCATGTCTTCTCTTATATCTCCTGTGACTATGTAGTTGGCCAAGTCTGCATACCATGGCTCTTCTGACTTGGTTGAAATCTGGTACAAGTACTCATCTGGAAAAGTCTCCGTGATGGGCATGCCTTCTTCTCGCTGGATTATCCTGCTCAAGTGGTCAGCCACTAAATTTTGATTACCTGACTTGTCTCTGATTTCGATGTCGAACTCTTGTAGCAACAAGATCCATCTTATCAGCCGTGGCTTGGTCTCCTTCTTGGCCATTAAGTATTTCAGCGCGGCATGGTCAGTGTAGACTATGGTTTTGCTCCCGAGCAAGTAAGATCTGAACTTCTCGAATGCAAACACCACAGCTAGTAGTTCTTTCTCCGTGGTCGCATAGTTGCATTGAGCAGGGTTCAATGTCTTGGATGCATAGTAGATTACATGCCGTTCTTTTCCTTTCATCTGCCCAAGTACAGCACCCACGGCGTACCCGCTCGCGTCGCACATCAGCTCAAATGGCATTCCCCATTCTGGTGGCTGGATTATGGGGGCAGTTAGGGGTGGGAACGAGCCGAGCCGAGCCGGGCTTTACTTAAATAGGCCTGGGCCTGATGCGAAATTTTTAGGCTTGAGCCTGGCCTATTACCTGTTATAGGCCTTTTTTAAAGGCTCGGCCTGAGCCTTTCAAATAAATAGGCCCGGCCTGAAAGCCTTTTATAAGCCTTTTTAAATACAATTTGAACTTCAACCGATTCGATAATTAGTCGAAAATTCAATGAAAAATATTTTAATTAAATTTGCTTATATTTAATTTATTTCATAAAATTATTTTTACTTAAGATTAATAATAATAATAATAATAATAATAATAATAATAATAATAAAACAAGTAAACAACCTCTTATAAATAAAAAGAAGTTCAAAATATTCTCCAATCAATATACAATAAACTATTTCACTTTTCATTTATAATTTTTGTAACAATATATGATATATTAATAATTACTTAAAAAATTACAACTAAATGAATTGTATTGTTTCATTAATTTAGATAAATACCTTATTAATATATAATTTATAAGCTTATTAAATATTTATATATGAAGTACTTTATGAATAATATATATATATATATATATATATATATATATATATATATATATATATATATTAAATAGGCCGGCCTGCTAGGCTTCAAAGGCTTAAAAGAAAGCTCAAGCTCGGCCTGTTTATATCAACGAGCTTTTAAAAAAGCTTGAGCCTGGCTTGTTTATTAAACGAGCCGAGCCGAGCCCGAGCTTTTGTAGGCCGAGCCATAGGCCCCTGTCGGGTAGCCTGGCTCATTCCCACCCCTAGGGGCAGTGACTAACCTCTCCTTGAGGTGGTTGAAGGCAGCTTGACAGTCATCATCAAAATTCCAGTCAACCTCATTTTGTAATAGCCTGGTTAGAGGTTGGGCGATCTTGGCAAAGTCTTTCACGAACCTCCTGTAGAACCCAGCGTGCCCAAGGAAGCCTCTGACTTGCTTAACATTCCTTGGGTAGGGCAGCTTTGATATGGTCTCTATTTTGGCTCGGTCGACTTCAATTCCCTTGGCAGAGACTACGTGCCCAAGGACTATCCCTTCTTCAACCATAAAGTGACATTTCTCGTAGTTAAGTACCAAACTTTTTTCCACACATCTGCTGAGGGCCAACTCCAGGTTCTTCAAGCATGTCTCGAACGAGCTGCCATATACAGTGAAGTCATCCATGAAAACTTCTATTCCTTGCTCGAGTAGATCGGCAAAGATGCTCAGCATGCATCTCTGGAACGTGCCAGGGGCGTTGCATAGACCAAATGGCATGCGTCGATATGCAAAGGTACCATATGGGCAAGTGAAAGTGGTCTTGTCCTGGTCTTCTGGGGCCACCCAAATTTGCATGTAGCCTGAGTATCCGTCAAGGAAACAGAAATGGGTCTTCCCAGCTAGCCTCTCGAGCATCTCGTCAATGAAGGGTAGGGGAAAATGATCTTTCTTTGTTACCTTGTTCAACTTCCTGTATTCTATGCACACTCTCCATCCAGTTTGAAGTCGAGTTGCTATCTGCTCCTTTTTCTCGTTCTCGATCACTTGAATTCCTGACTTCTTGGGCACCACATGAACTGGACTTACCCATTTGCTGTCTGAAACAGGGTAGATAATGCCCAAGTTGAGCAGCTTGAGTATCTACTTGAGCACTACCTCCTTCATAGCGGGGTTCAGTTTTCTCTGTGGATCGCGCACTGGATTTGACTCTTCCTCGAGCAATATGTGGTGTTGGCATATGGTGGGACTGATTCCCCGTATATCTGCTAAGGTCCATCCAATGGCTTGCTTGTACTGGTCAAGGATGTTCCTCAACCTGCTTTCTTCCTCCTTTTCCAGTTTCGAACTTATGATCACGGGCAATGTATCATTTTTCCCAAGGAACATGTACTTGAGATGTGCAGGGAGTTTCTTCAGTTCTAATTCTGGTGGCTTCTCCAGGGATGGTACCATGATTGTGACTTCATGGGGTGGCAGCTTGCTCATGCCCATGGGGTGATTCTCCAGAGTTCCCAGTTGCTCAACTATCTGTTGAACTTCGAGTTGCTCATCCTCTGCATCTTCTTTGGTCAACCCCCTTTGTATCACTAGATCTACTTTGTCAGAAACTCCATATCCTAGGGCTTGCTCCTCGATTAATTCATTAATCTGATCAACATAATGCACTTGCTCGGTATCTTCTGGGTGCTTCATTGACTTGAACAAGTCGAATGTGACCGTTTCTCCTTCAAACTTGCAGGTTAGCTTTCCAGTCTCGCAGTCAATGTGTGTCCTTGCTTTCTTCAAGAATGGTCTGCCCAAGATCATCACTGGCTGCTTGCTTGATCTCCCCATGTCCAGGACATAGAAATCGGCAGGGAAAATGAGCTCCTCCACCTTGACCAATACATCTTCCAGAATTCCCTCGGGGTACACGTTTGATCTGTCTGCCAATTGGATAACTACCCTTGTTGGTTTCATCGGCCTATACCTAAGTCTTCGTACATTGACTTAGGCATAACATTGATAGATGCTCCCAAGTCGAGCATGGCTTTTTCTATGTTCATGTTGCCTATTATGCAGGGAATATAGAACATTCCAGGGTCTGCACATTTCCTTGGTACATTCCTCTGGTGCACCGCTGAAACATTCTCTCCTACTTCGAACTTGGCGTCATCTTGATATTTTACCTTTTTGGTACACAGCTCCTTGAGGAATTTGGCGCATCTGGGCATGGACTTTAGGATGGTCAATAGAGGCATGTTGATTTCCACCTTTTTGAACATCTGGAACATCTCATTTGTGTCTTCCTTCTCTTTCTTCTTGCTCAATCTGCCTGGGAAAGGAGGGTAGATTTTTGGTGGTGTTACTGCTTGAGCAGGGACTGATGTTTCCTTTTGTTTGGGTGGTATCAGCTCAAGTTCTTCTTCTGATTCTTCTTCCCCATTGACTTCTTCAACAGTCCCTTCCACTCGAGATGGTGGAGTGGGCTTTTTGGGCGCTTCAGCCAGGACCTTTCCATTCTTGAGATGGATAGCATTCAGTTGGGCGTTGTTTAGCTCAATTTGGGGAGGTAGACCGCTGGTCTTCTTTTTCATCTCAGTCATTGCCTGGGTCAAGTGCGCCAGTTGGGCATTGATGTTCTGGAATTGCCCGCGCGACTCAAGCATTTGAGCATTTATATTCTGCAGTTGACCTCGAGTCTCAACCTTGTACTTCTCGTTGTCTTGCTTGTACCGGTCATTCTCCTGCTGGGCTTTGATATTTTCATTGACCAAGGTCTGCATCATATCTGCCAAAGTCAGGCCATTGCTCTAGTTCTGCTGGTTGCCCTGATTTTGGTAGTTGTTCCTCTGATGATTGTTCTGGCCGTGGTATTGCTGGCCTTGATTTCCTTGGTTCCCCCCGCCCTGGTAGTTGTTGTTTCCATACCGGTTGTTGTCATGATTTTTCCAGTTGTTCGAGTTGTACGTGTTCCCATTGGGCCTTTGTCCGTTCCCATTGTTCTGCATTATCACCTTGACCTCTTCGTCAAAAAGCTCAGGGCACTCGTCAGTGGCATGGTTACTTTCCTTGCAGATTTGGCATGCCTTGACTCCTCTCTTTAGCCCTGGGTTTTGGTTGAGCACCAGTTGCTCAACTATGTTGCACAGCTTGTCCAATTTGATTTCAGTTGCAGATGGTACGGGCAAGTTATTCCTGGGTAGGTCACTGCCATCCTCCCTTGTTTCTTCGGCCATTTCCTTGAAGATTTTGAATGCTTCGTCGGCCCTCTTGTTTAGAATGGATCCTCCACAAGCTGCGTTGATCCATGTCCTCTCCGTCTCTCTTAGTCCAGAGATGAAGTACTGGACCAAGTCATGGTCAAGGATCTGATGCTGTGGACACTTGGCCAACATCTGCTTGAACCTGACCCAGTAGTCATGGAAGTTCTCTCCTCCTCCCATCTTGATGCTGTTGATCTTCTTCCTCATCTGCTGGATGCGTGCAGCTGGGAAGTACTTCTCAAGGAACTTCTGCTGAAGTTGACTCCATGTGGTCACTTCTCCAGCAGGTAGAGTGTAAAGCCACTCTCGGGCACCTTCGGCCAGTGAGAAAGGGAAGGCTAGGAGCCTGATGTATTCCCCTAGCCCTTCACTTGCTCGGATGGTGCCACATGCCAATTCAAAGTCTTGGAGATGTCTCTGGGGATCCTCCAAGGGCATGTCACTGAACTTGGGCAAGATCTGGATGAAACCGTGCTTCATCTCCCAAGTATTGTTTTCAACCGTGGGCAAGGTGATGCCCAGTGGTTTCAGATTCAAGTTCTCTGGGAACATCGTGTCCCTCAACGTCTTGGCTCTCTCTTCTCCCATCCTTGATCGCGCAGGTGACCTGGATGTGTTCGGTGAATCTTCTCTCGATGTGTCCGAGATCGACTCTCCTGTCTCAGTTATGGTCAACTGAGTTACTTGAGCGGCACGTGCTAATGCTTGCTTTTGTCTTGCTGCTTTTCGATTCTTCCTTGCGGTGCGCTCGATTTCAGGATCAAATAGTAGCCCTGTATCCTTGCTTCCCGATGAGTCAGAATCCTGCATACAAAAATAGGTCAAGCGTTAGCACGGAAATCTATTGGCTTGGAATATTGCCTCCCCGGCAACGGCGCCAATTTTGACGCTACCGTCGTGGAGTAGCGCAAAATAATATTTATAGTTCCTAAACTATTCACTAGCACAAGTACTAGTAGCAAGTATAGGGTCGATCCCACGAGGAGGCGATTTAGCTTATAGTTTTCCCGGCTTTGAATGCTCAATTGGGTTGTCACGTTTAAAAAGGTTTTGTTTTGGAGAGCAGTTGGGCACTGCCGAACCGTGGTCACCGTGTTGACTTGACTGAAAATAACAAATAACTTAAACAGAAATAAAACTAGCACGCAACCTAATTAATAGACTGAGCAATTAACAGACTCGACTAATCAAATAAGAAGAAACAAATAAAGACTAAAGTATCCAGGCATTGACTCCCCTGAGTTCCCCCTTGACCTATGTGCTGCCGATCATTGGTACGTATATCATTTTGCTAACAATTTTGTCTTCCAGTTATAGATCCCAAGTATTAACATCCCTATAATGTCACGCATATTAATACCCCGAACCCTCATTCGCTCTTATGTTTAAGTCCTATTAGATCCCTCTCAATAGGTCTCCTGACATTGACCAATTCGACACTATGTGACCGCATGAGTCTAAGTTGATCAAGTCGCCTTCATCCTCCAAGCAAACCCGGAATGGCCAATAGCATGCCTGGACAGACCCAAGTCATACGACCACATCTCCAGCAACATGTTGTACTTCGCGGACGCCCAGTCTCCCGGTCGCGTTGATCCACGTACTCCTGTGTTAGGCAAGTCGGGGTTCCCACTGGTCATTGTAGGATTGCCCAAGTCCCTAACATGCTTAAGTTACTACCCTGTTGAATCGGGAACAAAACTCAGCTAGTTACTGTCATCATTAAGCCTCCCGGCATGGTCACATCTTAGGGTTGGTCAGGTTCTGTCTTTGCCCAGATACACACAGATTAGCTACTTGACATAATTAAAACAGAAAATAAAATAGAAGAAGTAAAGCGAACTGAACTATGCATTAAAACGGGAAATTGTTCAAAGGGAAATAAACCAAATACGAAATCAAAAGCATAAAAACATAAGGGAAATTGTTTTTGGCCCGAAGGCTTAACAGGAAATAAACGCCGGCGAGTTTGGTTGCTCACGCGGCTGCCGTCGTCTTCGCTGGTCAGGTAGGTCTTCGATCCGTCTTCTTCGCTGCTCATGTGTTGTCCGGTTTCTTCATCAGTCGCTCTTCTTATATAGACGGGCTTGGATGGATAAGAGACGTGAGGGGGAAATACCTCTAAGACCGGACGAGAGTCCATCTTAGGCGGGAGTGTGAATCTGGTCCTCTTTAAAAGACTCCACAGAATTCAGGACTCCTGGTACACCGCATGCCCAACGTTCCGTCTCCGTCAATGTTAGTGCTTGCCCATGTACTTCCTTCTCTGACTGATTGAGGTAGCGGACCATGTGTGGTACTTGGTCGAACTCAAGTCTTGCTCCACCTGCTGACGGCCTGGTTGCTTGATCAACTCTGCTGGACCCTTTTTGTCAGTCTGGCTTGCTCAACGAGTGCTCTTGACCATGGAAGGTGATTTCCTTGCCTCTTTCACACAGTGCGCTCCTCTTTTCACTCCTTTACCTGCCCACCTGCAAAACTTGCCCAAGTACCCAAACGTGCCCTCCCAGACACAAATAAAGTAAAAACAAACTAAGGACTCGATTTACTTGACTCTAAAAACCTAAAAATGAGCCAAAAAATATGGCTCATCAGCAACAAATTTGATTGAAAGGGCAGACATGTCAAATTGTTCTCCTAGTGCCACTCCTGTGGACACGAACAAGAAGCTTAGTGCTTCTACTGCTTCTCCTTATGATGATCCCACCAGGTATCGTAGTCTTGCAGGTGCTCTACAATATTTGACTTTCACAAGACCAGATATTTCATATGTTGTGCAACAAATATGTCTACATATGCATAACCCGATGACTGAACACATGAATTCCCTTAAGCGCATTATTCGATATCTCAAAGGTACTATATCTCACGGACTTCAACTATTTAAGATGTCCCTTACTTCTCTCACGACTTATACAGATGCAGATTGGGGTGGGTGTCCTGATACTCGAAGATCTACATCCGGTTATTGTGTATATCTTGGTGATAATCTCATTTCCTGGTCCGCTAAACGACAAGCTACATTGTCTCGTTCAAGCGCTGAAGCGGAATATCGGGGAGTTGCAAATGCTGTGTCTGAATCTTGTTGGGTACGTAATTTGTTGCTCGAGCTATATTATCCTCTTCACAAAGCAACAATGGTATATTGTGACAATGTCAGTGCGATATATCTCTCCGACAATCCGGTCCAACACCAGCGTACTAAGCATATAGAGATGGACATACATTTTGTACGCGAAAAAGTGTCAACATTCGCCCTCCTCCCGTTTCGATTGCGGGGGTGTGATAGAATATATGATTGACCATATATTCGTGTATAATATCTTCGTAGTATAGCTTTAATGTAAGCAAATAATTAGTCAATCAAGTTAATTTAGTTACCAATAATATAGGATTGACTAGAGCTAATCTCAGAAACAATATTGTATATATTTACGATTTGATCAATGAAGAACGCAACCATTCATTTCTATTACTTTAATGTAATTATATACTATTTTTTTCTATAATTTCAGCAATAAATTAATCTTCTTGATTCAAAAAAATATATATGAAAATAAAATTCAACGAACATGTCACAACTTACATGTCCACAATATTGTCCTCCATCAAAAAAATGTATTTTTTTGGAATCTTGTCAATGTCAAGTAACTCGTTTCCTCTTCCTAGTTCACATTCCCACCAACTTGAAGTAATCAACAAATCGAAGAAGATATGCATGGGCTGGGCCGGGCCGAGGGGTAACCCAACTTGACTTCTTCATTGTTGAGACTTGACAAAATGGGCCTCTCCTATCATTGCAAGTTCCTAACACAATATTTGATTTCCAATCGTTTACACCTAATAAATATAATTTCTCAATAGGAATATTGTGTTTTCATATGCTAAAACCAAATTACAGTCATGTGCAAACACTACCCCATTAATAAGTTGTAGTAAAAGTTATTTAGTTAGTGGTGTGTAGCCACCCTTGGACCACAAGGATAGCACTCATGAAATTATAGGTTGGATATCATTCAAATGTCAACCTAAGCTTCATCAATTTTTTTTAGGGACGTGCTATTTGGGCAATTTTTTTTAGGTACGTGCTATTTGGGCAGAATTTGTCCAAGGGTTTGTTCTATGCTACCCTAATAGGGTAGTACCCAATCCATATAAATTGTAACATGTGGCCACTATAAAAAACTTAACCAATGAAAAAAGTAAAAAGATAAATATAAATCAAGGTTCTAAAAAGCGCTAGGCGCTAGTCGGGCGGTGACTAGGGGCCTAGCGCCTAGAGGGATTAATCGGAGACTAGGCGGGAATTAATCGTTTTACATTTTTATATTTAATTAATTAATATTATATTTTAAAAATATTTTTATACATAATAAATCAATATTTTGAACAAAATAATCAATAAATAATCTAAATATAGTATTAATCACAAATTTAACATAGTAAAATAATAAAAATAGTTTATAAATTTTAAATTTTAGATCATTTTCATTATATATTTAATATTATTTTTCAAATTTTGGTCTCGTACCTAAAAATTTATCATAAAATCATTTATTTTATTTGATTTATCAAAATTTGCATCTAATTGATTATTCAGTTAAATCTGCTAGAGAACCGTCTAAGTAAGTAAAGACGAAATTAATTGAACTTAGGCGGTTCAAAGCGGATTTAGGCGGGTCTGGGAGGTTTTAGGCGGGGCTTAGGCGGGTTAGGGGCCTAGAGCCTAAAATCGAGGCGGTCGAGTACAGCCTAGGGCCTAGGCGGGGATTAATCGGAGCTAGGCGGGGATTTTTAGAACAGTGATATAAATACACACGTAAATGTGTGTATGGAAATGGGGTACTACCCTTATACTAGCATAGAACTAACCCTGTCCAAGGCAGAATTTGTTTAAAAAATTGTTTTATTAATTTAAATAATAATTTATTTATATTTAGATATGAATTAATATATGTTATATTATTATTAATTTATATAATTTAAAAAAAATTAAAAATATAATTTTTTAATTAAAAATATTATATATTTAGATATTTTAGTTAAAAAAAGACGGTTAAATAGAAAAAAATGTTTTAATATATAAAAATAATAAATAAAAATATTATTTGTATATATATATATATATCAAGTAAATTATATTGTTAACTTTGTAAAAAAAAGAACAAAAAAAATAACGAATAAATAAAATTCTGTTCATGGGCAGATTCTGCCGACGAAGAATTACCGTTTTTTTTATACATAAACTATTAAACTTTGATAATCGATTCTTTTTCGTAGTTTGAGTCTGTTTGACCACTCGAATTTGCCATTCGAGAGAGGGCTAATAACGAGAAGCTCAAAAACATGGTATTAAAAGAAATAAATGATTATTGAAAAAATAAAATTGTGAGTAAACTTTTAGCGAGTGTTCAAACATTTGCTAGTAAGTGACAACAAAAGAAGAAATTGAGTATTAAGACAAAACAAGTACTAGTATTATTTTATCCACCTATTTTACAAAAATTCTCAAGAAAAATGTCTCGTTTAGACACATACGGTAATACTTTAATTTTTGAGGCGGGCACAACATTGTGAGTTTCCCGGGCAGTAAGAGATAAGGAGAGGATGACCATTGCAATTGCCCCTAATCTCCTATCACACAAACACACCATAATCACTCGTAACAAATTACAGCAAAAGTGGTCCCTCTCTCATTCTTCTTCTGCACACACGGATTCACAGGTAATCTTCTTCTTTACTCTGCAAATCTCACATATATACATTCAATGACCCGAAACCACAACCCTCTTTCCCCGCCGCTGACGAAGAAGAAGATGAAATTAGGGCTTTTGCCCTTCCAATCTTCAATAGAAGAAGAAATTGGATTGGGCCGCTTCTTTTCATTAGCCCAAAAACACATGCCCTTTCTCGGCCCAATACTTTCTCAACTTAACTCAGAAAGCCCAAATCCTATAAGGTGTCTTGTTATCTGGAATTAGGGCATTAATACAGTATTTGGAATTATTATTTCTCACTACAATTATTGTTATTATTATTATTATTATTTATAGAGATTACATAAAAAAAAATCCTGAAAATAGTAGTTCAATTTCACTTTTAGTTTTTTAAGTTTATGAAAATTTAATTTTCAGTCTTATTTAACGATTTTTAGCGGAATTTCGCGTTGGTTGTTTCCAATTCTAGTGACTACTTAATTTAGTGTTTTATCTTGTTTGTTATTGATTCAATTGAGCAATTGTCACACAAATATGAAAATTTTGAATGTAATTTGTTTTTTAGAATCATGTTTTCCTGATACTTAATCAATTGAATTGACTTTGAACAAGATAGAACGTTAGAATGAGTTATTATGTACACTTTAGATACGACCAACATTCGAAATTCTACTAAAAATCGTTAAAAAAAACGATTTTTAAAAACTTAAAAGACTGAAATGAGACTATGTGACATGAAAATTTGTGATATTATTTCTTATTTATAATTTGAGAATTAAAAACTACACTACATAAGATATTTTATACTCCACTGTAGAGAATTTTTTATTAACCTGGATGGCTGATATTCTCCGAGACATTGTGGCTGTTATCTATGGCACAAATTAAGATTCTCCAAAGTCCGTTATTCCTCCTTTCTTGGTGCAAATTCTTGCCATTTCTTTTTTGGTAAATTAATTTCTTATTCTTCTCAATTGAGATTTGATGTTTATTCATTCTTTTAAGATTTGGATGTTCTGAACCTTAATTCATTCAAAAAGAATGTAAGAATCATTCTTTTCCCAATGGTATAGTTTGATTTCTGCTTTTATTTATTTATCAATCAATTCCCCTTTATATGTATATTATTATTATTATTATATCTGCAGCTTGTAAAGAGGATTGGTGTTTGTTCCACAACAACAAAAATGCTGAAGCAGGTGCTGACTTGCTGCAAGCTCTACGTCTCGGAAAGCCGAAACAAATCCGCCCTGGAAGCCGTCGAAAGGGCCGCAAGGCTTTTTCCAGAGGCGCCAATCGTGAACAAGTTCGAGGACGTTGCCTACAACAGAGTCGGGTACACGTTGGTCTCGGATAGCCCGACTCCGTCTCCGTTGAAGGATGCCGTTTTGGAAATGGTCAGAGCCGCTTTTCAGGCCATCGATCTCGAACGACACTGCGGGTCCCACCCCCGGCTAGGCGTCGTGGACCACATTTGCTTTCTCCCCTTGGCTGCTGGCGCTGCCTCTCTGGACCTAGCCGCCCAGACGGCGAAATCCTTGGCCGCTGACGTCGGCTCGACTCTCCAAGGTCAATGATGCTTTATGTTTGATTTTCTCATTCACAATTTTTAAAATATTACCCTAAAACAATGTAGAGAGAAAATGAGTTTTAAAAAAAAGGTAATTTTTTTTAGGTGTAATAATTTTTTCGTTTCGTAATAACATGATCACTTTCTTTAAATGGACATTTCACAATAAAATTTTTTATTTTTTCACTTTAAAATACAATTTTACAATTACTTTATCCACCTATTTTTTCAAATTTACCCACCCCTTTACTTTTTTTAACTTAAAAATACATTTATACTCTTCACTTTCTGGTAAAAAGTCAAAAAAATACAATTTTCTTAATCTCTGCGTTGTGTTCGGAGAAACGGACTTATATTTATGAAACAAAGAGAGTAATATAAAGAATGCGTAAGTAATAAAGTAGTTAGTTGAAAATATAGTGGTATAAAGGTAAATAAATATGTATTGAGAGTACAGTTTTATTAAAGGACAACTCAAAAAGAAAAGTATGTTCTAATCATGTCACGTTTATCCTGCAGTGGCTACCTTCCTGTACGGGGCGTCTCGTCACGACGGGCGATCGCTCGACTCGGTGAGAAGGGAGTTGGGGTACTTCAAGCCGAATGCTGTCGGGAATCAGTGGGCAGGTGGGCCCCAGACAGAGGCATTGCCTCTGAATCCAGACGAGGGCCCCACTCGAGTTCTTCCTCAGAAGGGGGTAGTTGTTATAGGGGCCACACAGTGGGTCGACAACTACAACGTTCCGATATTCACGAGCGATATGTGTGCGGTTAAGAGGATCTCGAAAAGGGTGAGCGGCAGAGGAGGTGGGCTCGAGTCAGTGCAGAGCATGGCTCTTGCTCATGGGAAAGGTATAATAGAGGTGGCTTGTAACCTGTTGGATACGGGTGTAGTCGGGGGAGATGAAGTGCAGAAAAGAGTCGAGCAGCTTGCCAGGGAAGAGGGTGGTATGGATGTGGGACAGGGGTATTACACTGATCTTCCTCAGGGTAAACTTGTTCAGAATTACTTCAAGTTGACGACGGCCGACTAGGTAGAGTTTACGAATGAGTAATAATTTAACAGTCGACTCAATGAACTTGGAACAAAGAGAGTATATATATTATGGTTCTTGTTATGTTGTGAAATGATGATTAATAACTATTCAAACTGAAATGTGAACTTTGTCAGCTGATAATTGAAAATCAACTGTAACTCTGCAACTATATATTAACAGTTCGAGCTTTTAGATGATTCAGAGTTTTAAAATGGCGTCGAGGTCCTGAATTTGACTTTTCATCAGAAGTGATTACACTCGAAATAATTATCAACTTGTTGTGCATTTGCTGACTACATGCGCGAGTCTCGAGCAATATTAATTAGGCGTGTAATTGACGGAAGGTTGACTCACGTGACGCACGCTGCCTGAACTGATCGAGTCGACCTACTAACTTCGAGGAATTCGAAGGAAGGTGCAACAAATACATCGCAATGCACATCCCATAGTAAGTAGATATTGATGTATACATTCCAAAAATAATTATGTGTAGCGAATACAAAATTATACTCCAAAATAATGTGAAACAAAACCAAGACAATTAGTAGCATCCAAATTTAAATCCTGCAAAATCCAATAATTCCAATCTCATCATCATCCCTATATATACAAGAGCCCCAAGACACAAAGTACAAACTACAACAAACACAATATAGAATCTCATTCCTTGTTGTGCTAAAATAATGAGAAAGAAAAAAAAGAAGAAAAAAAAAAAAAGACAAGAAAGAAAGTAAGGCAAGCTAGCTTAGATTGTAAACGACATAGAGGAAGGGCAACTCCAGGAATGGAAGGGAGGGGCTCCTCCACAAGGTGAAGGAAATAAGCACACTATGCGACGTAGAAGCATGCGCCATCATCTACGCCCAGCCCAAGGTCAAGGCTAAAGGCTGAGATCATGGTGATGTGAAGAGAGCACTGGATGATCATACCGAGCCATCTATTGAGTCAAATTTTATGTAACTAAATTACAAACAAAGACATGGAAAAAATAATATGATAGTACTAATTACGTCTTAATTAGACATTGTGTAGTTCCTTGATTGATTCTTAGATCAGAAAAGAGGGGTAGCTATTGTATTATATTTGCTTTTTTTTTTTTTTCTCAAAATTTTGTATCACTTGTTGTCCATAGTTTTGAGTTAGTTTTGGTTTTCTAAATTAAAGGTACACATATATCACTTGATGTTGCAAATTGGAACCCCAATCTAAAATCATCTCTCGATTATACAACAATTAATGACAAAGAAAAAATATAGTTAAACAAGAAAATAACACAATTTAAGGTAAAACTTATAAATCATGGGAAACAAATTCAGACAAATAAAGAAAATTCATTGTATATCGATAACTAGAAGTGGAGGCCAGAAAATCCGAACAAAAAGATAGTCAGGGGCCGAAGGCATTTTTTTTTAGTAGGCATTGTAAAGTCCCTCCCAACTTGAGACAAAAAAAATTGGCACCCAAAGGTCTATTTCTTTAATTTTTAATATTTATTTTAATAAATATAATATTATAATTTTTGGTATTTTACATTGTAATTAGAATATAAAGATTTAAATATAATACTATATTTTATATCAATATTGTTATTAATTGTAGTTTATAATTTATTTTGTAATTTAAAGATTATTATTGGGCCTGAAAAATCTCGAAACTCGATTCTGCCTGCCGAGCATTGACTCGAGCAACTCGCGAGGGTTCGAAAGCTTCTCGACTCGTTTGCAGCCTGAATATTATTCACTTAGGTCATTTCCAACCGAACATCACTCAATCGAGACACCAATACTCAAACTTAAAAAAAAAATTCAAAATATTATTTTATACCATTTTTATACTATTTTTATAAAAAACCAATATCCTTACAAATTTACAATTTAACCCCATCACTTTTATCATTAAAAAATTTAATAAATATTATTTTCAATTTAAAATTTCAAACATAATAAATATAATAAAATACTAAATAAAATATTAATTAAATATATTTTTATTAAAATTTTATATTGTGATTGTTAAAATATGACTCGAATCTGTAGGAATTTTGTTTACTTATTTAGGAAAATTAGAATTATATTGAATATAATATAATTCTATTCTTTATGGATTTAGGAGACATATATTAGGAAAAATGTTTATTTTTATTCCTATTGGTTACCTAATTTGATAGGTTTTCTACACCTATAAATAAGGATCTCCATAGACACAATTAGATGTGTGTTGAACACCAAGAGAGACACCATGTGATAATATTGTGTGAGATTAGAGGGTTTTAGAGTGTATATCAATCATTGTAATCATCGGCAATATTATAGTGAAAGTTCTCGTCTTCCTCCCGTGGTTTTTCCTGATTTGGGTTTCCACGTGAATTCCTTGTCTTCTTTACTTGTCT